>JAVKLA010000040.1:4959660-4990102 GCA_034782735.1 Sagittarius serpentarius
TACCCTTTTTAAAAATGGGTACAACATTTCCCTTTTTCCAGTCTCCAGGGACTTCCCCTGACTGCCATGACTTTTCAGATATCATGGAGAGTGGCCTGGCAACTACATCAGCCAATAAGGTTGATCAGATGGAAGGTCCTATTTTTCAAGACTTATTTCTTGACGTCTGATCTTATGACAATAAGAGTAGAAACATCACAGAAAAGAGCCACTCGCTGCAAAAAGTATTCCCAGTTAAATTTTACATTGATATTATGAGCAATTTATCTTTCATTGCCCCTTCTTTACTTTTTCTAGCACCCAAATACTTGGGAAAAGTATCTTCTGTTGTTGGATGCCAGCCAAGGAAATTTCTGCTCAAGAGGATCAGAATAACTTGAAACACAACTGTGCTGGAATTTAAAACATCCAGTTTACTCAGTGAAGATTTCCTCATGACAAGAAGAATCCCTGCTCCTCCTTTCGTAATTCTAGAGAGACAATACTCCTCAAGAATTAATCCGTGTTCTGTTCTTAAAACCCAAACTGGAGATGTCTTAGGGAATGCCCCATGACAACAGAGTGCAGTCATGGCTTATATCTTTACCCCGTAAAAGCAGATTTGGTCATTCTTCAGATCCACTCAAGCCCCAAACACAAAATTCACAGAAGCTCTTGCTTAAATTACTATAAACTTTTTCTATGTTTTCAGCTTTATCAAGTACACAAATGCTTTGAAATGATGCATGTAGATGTAAAACAAAAGTTTCCAACACTGGTATGCAATAAATGAGTAAAAGGTCCAGCCTTTTTTCTTTTTAGATTCAGATATGCAAAGGAGACTGAAAGTGGGATGCAGATTCCCCACATCTGGCCACAAAAGCACACAAGATTTAAAGATTAAACCTAAGCGCACCCAAAAGTAACACCTGAACTTTACAGACAGGCTTATTTTGAAAGCTCAGTGACCAGCAAGACTATTAGGATCAAAGACGGTTTATTGGTTCAAGGAATTCTGGCTGGCACACAATACAATAAAACAATAAAAAATATTTTCTGTATTTTTCTCTAGGCTTTGTGTCTGTTGGACCGCAGAGTCAGCTCGAACAATACCCAGCCGATCTATCTTAGCAAGCCAGAAGCAGCAGGCCAGCAGACTGCCACTCTGGGCTGGGAGAACAGGGACTGTGCCCATCATTTCACAGGGGCCCCCAGCTCTCTGGTCCCTCCCACCTACACAGGGACAGAGCTGACTGCTCAAAATAATGAAAAGCTGGGAAGGGGGAGAAAAGGCAGGAAGGGAAAGGAGAGTCTGTTCACATTGTCTGTTTATGAAATGGCTAACTTTCAGCATTCTTACCTCAGAAAATCCTTTTGTAAACTACCTTAACAAGAGCAAGCAATGGTACAAGAGAGGAGATTCCAGGTTCACTTTGGGGCTTCCTGCTTTCTCTTCCTGCCACCTCTCTCAGGACAGGATCAGTCCTTTTGAAGCAGCTGTCTACTTTAAATTTCAAAGCTAGGGCTTGTTTACTGTAACACCAACATGTCCGTGCCCCTTTGTCAACCCCCTCCTAAATGAATGAATGAGCTTTTATGAGAAAGATGTCAGGTGACACCTCCCTGGGTCAAAAGTCCCAGAGTCTTTCCAGTTCGACAGATCAGGGCCGAGACCTACCAAGTGCTGACAGCTGGCATACAGAGCACCGCCACGTGCAACACTGCTGTGTGCTGATGCGCTTTGGACAAAGTCCTTCCAGTCACAGAGAATATCAGTGCCCTTCCAGTTAGTTCCCTTCACGCATGTACACTAGTTTTCAGACAGAAATTAAAACGCAGTGAGCATGCACCACACTTGGAGCGAGGTAATGAGACATCTGTTGGCATGCGTTCTTGGTGGAAAGAGAGCATACAATCAACAAGGGAGACTTTTGCATCCCAAAACAGGCACGATTATTTGCAGTAGCTAACATTAGCCCTCTAACTTAGATGCTCTACTGATATGTCCCTACATAAACAAGTGAGCTCATGCGCGTGATTTAGAGCCTTTAAATTAAAACCAGATTTTTTTGTTTCATTTTAATAGGAGCTTCAAATACAGATAGAGGTGCCTGAAGTTGACCTGTGTGACTATTCTTCTCCCTCCCCTCTGACCAAAACTGCTATGAAAAGTATGCCACACAGAGTAGAGGCCACAGTTTCAAAAGGTGAATGAGTAGAGCTATGTATATACAGCTATTTTCAGGCACTTTTAACTGGGTGGCCTATTTTGAGAAGTTCTGAGTATGCACCACTCCAGCAATATACTTGCTCCCTAGCTTCCAAAAATAAAACCTGACTACCTACTTCAGCATTGAATTGTAAATACCCAGTTTTCTACTGAACAACAGATGTACAATTTCTGTTAAAACAATACCTACACAGATTGCTTGGCATCAGAGACTCACTACATCAAAGTATGTGTATGTATATCTGGAGAAGAGCTTCCTGCCAAGAAAAAATATGACATCTAAAGGGAAGAGACAGGCAGATGAGTGTCAAGAAAAGAAAGAGACACACAGGGGTGACATGCTGTGCCCAAAGTCATGCAGCAAGTCAGAACCATCGCCAAGAAGAAAACCCTGAGCCCCAAATCAAGTACCTTACCCATTACATCATGCTGAGCCTCTCTCCTAGTCACAAAAGATACATGCAGCTGTTCAAGGAGTATTTCTAGAACATATGGAATCTGGTAAAAAGAAATCTCGGGAAAGAGAAGGATGCCCTGATCTGTTCTGTAATATCCCTCGAAATCAGAAAGGAGAGCACACAGCAGCAACAGCATCTCATATAATAGTAAACAATCAAAAATAAATGATATGTAGGGAATTTTAAAAAGCTTTTAATCTTAAAACTAAAAATGTAATGTAAAATGGTTAGTTAGTGCCTAGTCACAGTGATTATCTATTACCATCTTAAGTGAGATCTTGAATTCTGAGACCATAGGATCACAGCTTTTCAACAAGGCATCAAAGAATTTAGTTATTTTTCATGAGGTTAAAGCTTAAAAAAGGCTGACACAGCTCCAACCATATAATACCCTGCTAAAAGTGAAATTTCCGTTAAATAATTCTCCTAATCTTTCACCAAACATTACAGAAGCTGATCTAGAACACTTTTATATCAGAAGCAATTCTTCACAGATAAGTAAACAAAGCAATACAGCTGCTGAGAGAACTCAACTGCTATTGCAAAAAATCTATTCAGTGATTTATTTCAAGATAGGTTCAAGATAGACCTGCCAGCTATGCAGGACACAAGGTGGGAATGCAACATTTATTTTTTCAAATCTTTTTAAAAAGACTCAGAAGTGAAGGTTTCGGAATGACTAGCTCTTTTAAAGCTTGCACTCAAAATAACAGAGAACAGGAAAAAGAGGAAGTCACAGCCCTGGCCAGACTATTGCTTCTAAAAAAGATTCCATTAAAATCAATGCTAAAATATCTCTTAAAGCTTCCCCCACCCCAGAAGAGAGTCCTACTTCCTTCAAGGGAGCTATCGCTATCTATAACAATCTCTGCAAGTCATCTCAGCAACTGCTAGTTGCATGCTAGCACATGAGGTTCAAGGTGAATCCTGGAGCAGGTTGCCCAGAGAGGTCATGCAGTCTCCATCTGTGGAGATATACAAAACCCAACTGGACATGGACCTGGGGAACCTGCTCCAGAGGATCCTGCTTTAAGCAGGAAGTTGGACTATATGATCTCAAGACGTCTCTTCCAACCTCAATGACCCTTCAAATCTGTGAACCTTGTATTTCAACAAGGTGGTTAGTGTCAGTCTAGGACATGGCAGTCCAGGTTCAGCCCTGTGCTTTCCCTCAGACTACCCATACAAATCTTGCCTAGTTACTAGTTCTCCCTCCACCTCAGTCCCTTTAGTGGCCACAGACTGTGGTAGCAGAGACAGGGAGTGTGCCACAAAGCATTTTTCCAATCCATTCTCAGGAGGCTGGATCAAAGTATTCCTCACTCACACTTGACTCAAAGAGCAAGCTACAGGACTTTCAGAAAGCCTAATGATGTCCAGATGCCCAGTTTTAGACACTTCAAACAGGGATTCCCTTTTTCAGGAAGCATGGAGAATTCACTGTCGAAAGAACAGGCAAGGCATTAACTTGGACATCTGAAAAATAATTACATTTAAAATCAAGCTATTTAAAGAACATGGGGCCCTACTGCTGCAGAACGCGGTCACCTCAGCAACATCTGCCATTTTCAAAGGTGCAGGCAACACAGAGGGAAGAGGATTCAGCATCGTACAAACTGGAGTCAGCAGAGCATGCGATCATCCTCCCTTTAATCCAACTGGTGCAAATCTGTAGTTACACAGTTCTTGTAAGGTCTACAGGGCTGAAATGAAGCGTAAACTGAAGATCATAAAAAAAGACTATACTTCATTTATAGTTACTTTAAAACATAATTTGAAGAGATTTAATGATCACCTGAATCCAAAACTGGTCTGTAAACAAACACTGAATTTTCTGTTGAAAGACTTTCAACAGCAGAAGTTTCCTCCTTACACACATACTCAACTCTCCAGAGTTTATGGCATTCCCTTGGAAAAGATAATCCCTCGCACTGAATTTAACCCATCACATCAATTTTGTATCCTGTCATAAACTGGGCTCTCTAGTTACAACTAAAGACTAGGATATTATTTTCTTGGTAGTGACTTCCGTTTTGAAATTCCAGAACAAAAAAGATGTGGCTCCTAAGACCTCATGCCATTCACAGATGTATTACTTCTTGTTTGTGTTTTCTAAGTGCTCATGGCCTGGATATGACATGACAGCTACAAAGCAGAAAACACATTTTAGCAGGTGAAAACAAGGAGGGGGAAAAAAAAAAACCAACATTGACTAGAAGGATGTAACTTTCTTCTCACTGCAGATCGTTATGTGCAGAAATACAGAGGCTGATCTACTTAGGCCAGAACGAGAAGTTAGCCAATTACTCAGCTCTCCTGAGATTTCCCCTGCTAAATACAAAGTTGGTTCAAGGTCTCTGTTGTAAGACAGGAATAAGATGAGACGGGAGAGGCATGGGTGGGGGTGGGATGGGACACACAAGGACAGGGGAAATTTGGTCATCTAAAACTGCAGTGGCCAGTGAGAACAGGTAATGCTTTTCTTTCCTCATTCCTCAACTTTATTAAGTTTCTCTTTAAAGTGTCAATTTCAACTGAATATAAACCTACTTTTTTTTTCCTCCTTAAGCACGTACTCCTTTTTCTCATCAGTTTGAACAGAGGAGGCCAACATATGCGCAAGACAAACTTCTTGCAAAAACTGGATGCTCTCCCAAACATATTGTTCTCATAGAGATAACAATAATGCTGATAGCAATTTAAGGGAAAAAAAACCCAACCAACCCAACCCTACTGAATCCCTCTGCTGCTAGAATAAAATCTCAACCACTTCCTCAGAGCACAGGTTTCCCTCAGCACCTCTCTCCCACTCACAAACAGCAATAACCACTCCAAAACAAAATCCTTTTAAACTAATTGAACATTCTCTCCTAAAGAGATTCCAAATGACAAGGGGGAGTGCTGCAAATTATTTGTCTTATTTTTACATAAAGACACTGCCAATGGGGCCAGGCAGGTCAGACGCAAACAGTATATCTATAAATCCACAACTATAAAAATACAACTTGATGAGCTTCTTATCTGCTCATTAAGATAGTGATAACACAATCACAATGGTAATCGCAATAACGAACATAGTTCAGCAACGTAATTTCCCCCAAGTATAGTCATCTAACATACGAAACAGTTACTTCAAGAGCTAGTCTAGATTTAAACTCAAAAGCCAATAAATGTTTCACGACTATGACAGTAGCAGAAGTAGAAAGGGAATGAAATAATAATTTAACCCAACAGTTACAATGGTTAAAATGGTAAGATACTAGAATTATTCAGGTCGAAAAGGCATGACTTCTAAATATGGGAATACAACTCAAATGATGCCAATTAAAGGCAACAGTCTATGTCAGGTAACTAGCCAACACCAGAAGTGCATTTATGTTCCTCCTAGCAATTAACTTGTGCAACAGGCTTCTGGTGCTTCTCAAAGATCTCAGCTCTATTTACAATTTAATTTCTTTCAGTCCTTTCCAAAACTGATTTTTCTTCTTCCATAAACCTCCCCTGCATTCAGGCCTCAGGATTCTTATGACAAGCTTCTAAGTTTGTACAGTCATTTCAATTCACCAGCGTGCACAAAAAGACAATGTTTTCCAGAAGATTTCTGGGAGTGCTCACTGTAGTAAATATGCTCCCCATTAAATCCACATCGTATTTTTAACCAGATGCCAACCTCCTTTATGTACATGGAAAAACAAGAGCATGGGATTCCAGAGGGCAATCCTGTGACACAGGAACGCTTCAGTGTTTGCGCTTCCATGGAGAGACAGAACGCAAGGGGCCCAAAACCACTGCTTCAGACCTCACATCCAGCCCCTAGAAGCCAGCTGCTTCCTTCTCTAGTCACAATAAAAGCCTTCAGGGAGAACAGGTATTGGCCTACCTTGCATGTAAGCCTCTATTTGCCGGATTAGCTCGTAAGACTTGGATCGGTCCAGAAGCGTACGAATGGCCGGAAGAGGGTCCAGGATGATGGTTTCTGGATGAGCATCAATATACTCCTGGAAAACAAACAGATAGCAAAAAAAAAAAAAAAAAAAAAAAAAAAAAAGGCATTAGATTGGCTGAAGAGTATGGAAAAAATAAATAGATGGGGAAGAGAACAGACAACGTTAAAAACCTCAATGTCCAGCTTCTCTTCAAGGGGAGGCAAATGGACATCGGCAATGCAGGAAGTCACCACACAGTCCAGACACTGACATTTGAAACAAACACAAACAAGACAGCTGACTGTTTTAGGATGGCAAATTTCTCTTGTGGACTCACCATGAGCAGTAAAACCTGCGCTGCAACCACATCAACCCAGAAGGGAGCCAGTGGCAAAGTGCCACAGTAGCAGCTGTGAGCAGGGCTGAGAAGAGCAATTGGGAGAAGAAAGATGACATGCTGCTATCCTGGGGTCAGCCTTGCATTGAATCGCTGCACGTGAACATCACAGCTGTCTGAACTAAGCTCAGAACTACATCTGGGCTCTTTAATGTTGTTATTATTGCAGTCCTCTAGCTGGGCTGAAGACAGTGTTAAAAGCTGGACAATAAGGGCTGGAATTTTTTTTGGCAGAGCTGAAGAGATTGCTGCTTCATTGTGTCTTCACTGAGTTCTGAAAGAACCTATCTTGCTACTTCTCTAAGTGCATACTCTCCTCTCCTGACCACAACAACAAACCAAAGTTAATGTTCTCATGAATCTTCATCTTGGGAACTCAATTCCCCATTCCCTGAGGTCATGACCACACTACTGCATCTTGGCCATGGACACAGACTCAGCTGCCAGGTACTGCCCTTCCAAACCCAACAAAACTTCCTTCTGTTTCTCAGAAGTGGAGTTCCTTCATCATTGCCCCAGCCTGGCCCCATAAAGTCAATGGAACAAACAAGCATCCATCTTTACCCTATCTAAAATCAGACAGACATTTCCAAAGTTAGCATCTGCCTTTGTTTTACCCAACTTCCCAAAGCCATCTGTACATTTCCACTCATTTCTTTAAATCCATTCATGTAAATGCATGGTAAATGCTCCTCCAAGTAACGGACTTCCATGAAGTCCTACTTCCCTTAAGTTGGTTACTTCAGAGAACAAAACATACTCAAAAAGATACTTAGGAGTATGATGAGATGGCCTCAGGAGGTACAGTTTGCTAGATACTGAACTGGAGAGAAAAGAATGGCATTATCTGTTCCCAGCAAGTGATTTCGCTCCAGACTGACTGGGGAAGCAAACTTCCTCCCCCCACTCCTCCTAGCACTGGCAAACTGTTGCTTTCTGCTGACTACATAGTCTAAGCTGATGGCTTGCTAAAAGGGGATTATTCTTTTGAGGCTAAGAGGATGCAGCACTAGGGTTTAATGAACCCAGCGCATCACCCACAGCACACAAGTAGTTTCCCTTCACATGGCATGAGGCACCCTTCAGCAGCAATACCTGCATCTGACGTATTTAATAATCGCTGCAGAACACACACACAGTGAATTCCCCAAAGATATGCTCAACCTTGCTGCCACTTGGGAAGAGTAAGGGGCAGAGCCTTTTGCACAGTCAGTCATCAAGACTGTCAGATCCATCTGTTGTCTCACCCTTGCAGTGTAGCCTGGACAGAAAGCCTCATCGGCTCACTGGAGCAGAAGCTGGGTTCATTTCAGGTGATTAATACCCAGAACATACAGAGAACAGTTTTCAAGAGTCTCGTGCCCGCAGTAATTCCAGAGTCTCAAGTAGAGCAGTCAGCTTTCAAATACAGAAGAGTTACTTTTTTTAAAAGATAGAGTAATTTGTCTCCTAATGCATCTTAAACACCTACATGTGTCTATGCATACGTGCCCTTTTACGCAGCAGCTAAAAGACCTTGCGGAGCTAGGATCACCCAGTGATTAGGGCGTTGGCTTAAACTTGCTGATCATGAAACTGTACTTGAGTATCTCAACAGATCTAAAGCATAACAAGACAGCTCTTTCAGCCCCTCTATGCCTCAGCTTAGAAGATAGGGAGCTACCACAGTGTGCATCTTCACGAGCACACCAAGAGGATGAGCACATTACAGACAGCCAGTACCCTGGTGGGGCAGTGGTAAGTACGCACCGTAGCCAGACTGAACAAGCCGCAGCTCTAAAACATGACCTCAGCAGCAATCTGACAGCAAGCATCCTGCAGCTTTTCTGATGCATGTACTAGCTCTTCCTTTCACACTGCAGTGACCACCCCTCTGCCTCAACCAGTCTCTGGTTCCACCTTGAATTCAGGCTCTCCATACTTCCATCCCGGCATAGCCCCTAATCTGTACGTACTAATCCTTCCCCTCACGCATACATTCATCCTGCCTACAGCCTCCATCCCCTTCACTCGTCTCCAAGGAGGGAATGGTTTTTCCCTTTCCTAGCTCCTTGCGCACCTTCCCAAATCTTCCTGATGTTCACCTCAGCACTAAGAACTATCGTCACTTCCCTGGCTTACGGGTGTTCCACTTGTTATTTTGGCTTACGTTACTCTAAGTATTTCCAGAGGGAGACTTGCTTTTTTATGGTTTCTGTAAGGAACTTCACAGTGTTTTATTTACAATGATAATAGCTCTAAACTGTATTAAAAGATCATCCAAGCAGTAAGCTTGAAACAGCATAACGAAGTTTAATAGGAATGAAGGCATGATCCCAAGGCCATTCTACACCAGGCAACGTGTCAACAGAAGTGAGCAGCTTAGCTGACTTTCCAGTGACTGATTTCTCACCCTGTTGCCTTAACGAGCATCCAAAACATTCTGTAAGGCAAACATGAGATAACCGATGAAGGAGGTAGGGGCTATTTTCCAGAAGCCATTTAAAGTCCAGAGGACTTCAACAAACTAATGTCAAGAACTGCACTGTGTGTAAGGTGACAGCTCATTCACACACACACAGAGAAACCTGAACATGAGCTTTCTTTATAAAACAAGGAAATTTCTCAGCATCAAACCTACTTCAGGTACTATTCTCCAGTTCTTCTCCATTTACAGGCTTAGGTACTCAGACAGCCAGAGGGCACAGGAATGGCAAAGCTCAGAGACTGTCAGCAGGGCAGTGAAGATCTGTATCATCTGAGTAAAGGAAAGGACTGGGACCTGAATTGTCTCCTAGAGCTAATCTGGGGACAGGCTACAGATCTCTCGTTTTAACTGAATCCAGAAACAGCCTCCCCTTTGAAGCAAAGGAGTCTCTCAATGCAGAACAAGGGCAATGTATTTGTATAGAGCATCTCTATTTGAACACAGGTAGTAGTTAACTGCTGAAGCTGTTAAGGGCACAGGGGCATCAAAATGCACTTAAGGCCTTATAACTGCATCTCTTCTCACTGGTATTGTGTGTTGCTTGGATTTCCATCACAAAGCATTAACTCTGCATTCAAAAACAGAACCATGAAGCTGCACCAGGATCCCCAAAGCAAATCACCCAGCCTCCCCCTGGGCATGTACGCTGCCAACACTTTTGCAATCTCCCACACCTCACACCAGTACATCACCAGCACATGCAAAAGAAAGAGTTCCAGTATCTATGCATAGGAAACTACTTTAAATAAATGAATAATTAAAAAATCCAAATCTTAACACAAATTCCCCACAACAGGAAATTACAGTAAGAAAAATCAATTTTGTTAGCTTCACAGGAACAACTATGGTAGCTGATGTGAAGCCTTTCATAAACTTTGATTCCTTACTAGGAACTGCTGCACACTCAGGTTATCATGTTTTACTGAATATTTAACTGTGAAGATCACCTAACAGATTGAAAAACTCTTGATGTAGCCTAAGTAGCAGCACTCTTCCCATGGCACAGAATGGCTCCACTACCAGAAATACAGATCTGGATGAACATGAAGGGTTTGTGTCTAGGAATTTTGATAGCAGATGAGCTACTATAGATATAGACTTGAAAATGGAGCAGTTGCAGAAGGGAAAGAAAAACACTGAAGCCAAGAGAGAGCTTTCAGTACAGCACAACCTTTCAACTTTTGAATGTTCAAATCTCTAGTCATTTCAACAAAACAACTCTGCACTCTCCTTTGGTGGATTTACCAAAGGCTGGTATCCAACAGCAGACTCCAACAACCCAGGCAACAATCTGGAGGATATTTAGGCTTCCCAACAATATTTTTAAAGGGTTCTGTCCTTGGGCTGCAGTTCAGCTTGACCCAGACAACATCTATGTTTTCCCCTGTCTAATCTTTGACATAATAAAAGCAAACAAGAAGAAACAAGGACTTTTAGCAGATCCTCCTTTGTTTGTATTCCAGGCTTGGCGTTCACTCATGCTCTGTACCAGCCCTGTTACTGGCAAAAGGCCAGCAATGAAACTTGAAATCAAAGAGAAACCAAATAGTTCATGTTCCCTATTAAATACCTCTGGATATAACCCAGAGATTTAAAAAAAACCCTTTTCTTGAGAAGCCTGTGCATAGATGAGCAGAATTGTTCATTTTACCCAAAAAGATAGCTAATGATTTTTTTTTTAACAGAAAGTTGATACCATATCTATTGCAAATATTAGGTCATTAGATGATAAAAGAGACTCACTGACTCATTGACTTTATTACTAAGTAATAAAACTTCTATAATCTTTTGTTTAATATTAAACAAAAGTTCTATATTAAAAAGTTAGCAAACAAAACAATAACAGCATTTGGATTTGTGTTTTCCCATGTACAGAAACATGAAGATGACCGTTTCTAAAAACAGACTGACATTTTCCAAGGAGAAAACGGATGTAAAAGACAGACACAAGCTCGTCTAAGGAGTTTGCATCAGATTCAGACTTAAAAGTTCCTTTTTGTTGTCTTGGGCTGTGACGGTCTCTTTTCACGGACACCTCCTTCCAAAAAGAAAGGTGTAGGCAAGTTGGATCTTGAACAAACACTCATCTCAGAATTGTCTCTAAATCTAAAAAAGATTCCTGCAGTGGTTGGGAGGCATGAGGGGGACAACAAGCGGAAGTGGGGGCAGACCTTCTCTGTTACACTTCTATTCACTGTATATCTCAAAGCAATTTTCTGAGTACTCAGCTTCCCTGTTTTGCCTTCAAAAGTCCACCACTGCTTCATCTTGCAAATACCTACCTGCAGGAAGCGATCCTACCACTTAGCACTTGAATGACAAATTTTTAGTTAGTTTTGCCTGCTTATGAGGCTCTTCTAAGACAGAATTATTTTTCAAATGGGAAAAACACAGGTATTGGCCTGTGAACTGGGGTGTAAATAGGCCATTTCAACTTTGTGTCTCACCCTGTCTCTCCAGTAAGAAAAAAAACTACTAAGATTTGATAGTTTCCTTGGATTTTTCACTTGCCTTTTCTCAGTAGAGCACATGAAAAGAAATGTGAAATGTGTATTTTCAGAGTACAAAGCTGAAAACCAGGAATAAGATGGGCTAGCACATTACCAAGAAAAAGGGGGGGGGGGGGGAAGCAGCATTAAAAATCCACTGGCATAATCTCCATGAGACGTACCCAAATCACATTCTTGCAGCTGAGACTTCTGGAGAAAGCCATCAATGCAGCAAGAACAATGCACTTCTCCCCTTCCAAGCAAGAGCAACCACTTAACTCCTTGCCTTCCAAAATATCTCCCTAATTTTCCTTCCTTCCAGTCCCAAACCCTTCTAAGGAAGCTTCTGAATCAAGACTAGAAGAGCCCTTCCTGGACAACTTCAGAGTGAGAGAGTCAACAGTTAGAGGTTGGGGGGGGTTGGGGGAGGAAACACTAAATTTTCATGAACCTGATAGCTGAAGCATAGGCATAAAACCTGGTTTTGCTCTATCTTTTTAAGAAGGCTAATGCAAAGAAAAACTGTTCAGAAAAAGCTCTGAAAGACAAATTAATAACCCTATTGATTTTCCATTACTTGAGCCATCATTTTGAATGGAACAGACTAGTATGAAGCTGCAATGAATGAAGCTACTCAAGCCCTTTACAGCTATGTGAGGCAGCTGCTCAGAGAGTATTTTTCTCTAATCAGAGCTTAACAATGATTCCCCAGTTAATGTCTTACACAAGCCAAAACATACTTTTCAAAGTCACAAACTTTGTCTAGAAAGCAGGAAATGGGGTAGTTTGGCTCTCTTTCTAAGATGACAGGAACTGGAGCACCAGCAAGTGAAAGGGGGGACTATGCCTCTTCCCACCTGACTTCTCTCCACGTTCCTCTGGTCAAGAAGGAACCACCAAGGACTGTAACAATTTTTTACTAGACAACAAATAAACTATGTTCAATCAGTTCAGCCTAGTGTTACAGTGGGTAGGAAGGGAGACTGATCATCATCCCCAAAATAAACATCTAAGTATCCTATGAAGCAAATGGAAAGATTTCTCTACTTTGCACTTCATGCACTACACTAGATGCTGCACGCAGTCTTCATTTCAGCTTTGGATGAGATCAGTAGGCACTCATCACTGATGTCCAATGCAGTGAGAACAGTTTGCAGCCACCAACACTCTCCTGAGAGACTGTAGTCCAGACCACATCCAACTAGCATGAAGACCTCAGAAAGCTCAGCCCTAAAGGTCTTCCACAGCTAAAAAGCCCACTGGCAACAGGCAACTCCTCCTTGCCATTTTCAGTCTCCTGTAACAATTATTTTTTACAAGGCAATTGAGAATAGTCATTAACAGCAAGACAAAAAGGTCATGCCGAGAGGCTTCCCAGTCCATTAGCACTCTTCACCAGACCATACAACAGTTTATCACAGACTCCAGAGGAGAGCAGGCACTAATTCATGTAAATGTGAAGACAATTTCCTCCTCAGCTCTTGCAGATGAGATAGTCAAGGCTTCTACAGCACACCTCTGAAAAGAAGTTATTCTTACAAAGGTCATAAATGTAGCCTGGCAGACCATTCCTCCTCCTGTGGTCAAGGATCCTTTGCTCTCTGCTTCCTGGAAGACTGCTTTATGGAACCAACAGTAAGACTGGTGCCAGGTATCATCTTGCTGTTACATTTACATTCAACAGCAGGAAAATCAGCATCATGAATTTTGCACTGTTTGGTTAAGATCATCACAATTTTTTGGTCAATTTAATGAACAATAAGGGAACCACGCTATTTCCACTTGTGTGCAGGCGCCAGAAATACCACAGTGCTTATGCAACACCACACACACATAAGTAGCTCTCCTGGGAGGTGGTCACTTCACATTTTCCAAGTTGCTCATTGATTTCAGTTTTAAAAAAAGAAAAAAAATCAAAACACCCACCCACACACTATACAAATGGATTCTTACAATTTTTTTTTTCCTAGGGAATATCCTTCTCTTCATTTCTGATAGTTTTCAGTATCTTAAAAATATTACAGGACAGATGGAGACAGGCAATTTCCTGCCAGTTTCTGCCCTGTATACAAAATTACATGAGAGTATACCCTTTAAACACACTTTGGTGTGTAATTTAACGCTGACAGACCTCTCCTCTGCTCTGCTGGTTCCTGGGTATGTTTTACTACAATGAAAGTTTCCTGCATGCCGGCGATGTGGCACAACTCAGTCACACGCACAGAACGAGAAGCCCAAGGCCTTGGTTTATTGGGGAGCAGGTATCATTCAGAAGCCTGCTTACAGGGGTCCCTGCCCTTTATCTCATTCACTAGAAAAAGATCCTCTCCCTGTTTGGAAGGCACTGGGAGAGGATCTTATAATGAATGAGTTTTGAAGATACTGAAAGATTATAATTCCATAACCACAGTCAGAAATATGTGTAGCCCTGTAATGGAAACCTACATTCTAGTTCCATTACATGACTGTGAACAAGTCATCCACTGGGCTATGCTAAAGAACACTCTACCTGTAAAGGCAGATCATCAAGACATCAGTGTGACTATTGTAACATGGTCTGTAAATCAGACGTCATCATGGCTACTACAAATTCATACCAGAGCTTCAAACAGAAACAAACCAACCCCAAGTCTTTATGACAGCCATTCTGAGTTGACCTAAAGGGCTTCTCATATTAATCTCAAAAGGGAGTTAATACCATTTCCTTTAGTTTACAGCTTGCAAAACAAAAACTTAGGGATGGGAAACGAGATAGTCTAGATCACATAATGGAACTGTGGAAAAGCATGTGACTGAACCCACATTCCAGGATCCCCTTCTAATTCTTTAGGCATTACACTGCACTTCTTTGCAGGAAGATGGCATCCTCAAAAAGAATAGACATATTAGATAATACAGTGTTTACTGTACAACCAAGAACTAATGACAGGGAGAGAAGAAAGAACATCAAGTTCTCCTCTAACGTTCTTGGCTTTTTTGTTATTTTCATTTGTGGTTAAATTTAATATTCCTAAAAATGAAGGCCTTGAAGGCACCAGCCAGCTGGATCCAAGCATTTTGCAAGAAGAATTAAGCAAGTTTCTTAGTGTAGACCTGCAACAGCCTTTCTAGAGCATGCCCGGCTGAAGCCTGCCATTGGAAACACAGCAATGCTAAACCGGAACTAGGCAGTGTTCAAAAAAGACTAAAACCACCACCAACAGGGACATGAAATGAAGATGAAAATGTAGAGGAGTCCTCAAAACATGAGCAGAATTCACCACAGAAGACACTGGTATAAAACAATGCTCTGTATCCATAGGGTGCTGTTCATCCAATTTATTTCCTTTATGAACTAACAGTTCATACTGTTAGTTGAACAAGTTCAACTGTATTTACCAACCAAGTCAGGAGACAGGGAACTATTTCTTCTCCATCTAACTTGCTCAGAAACTTAACCTCACTTCCATCTGTCTCTGCTGTTTGAGCTTTGGAAAAATATATATGGAGAGAGAGGTTTTCTAATGGTACACTTGCTTATTGACAGACCTACTGACAATTAAAGGGTGCTGACTTACATGTAGCATATGCACCAGGTGTGTGAACAATACCTTTGCTTTCTACAGCACCTGACACACAATCCAAATTTCCAGTATTATCAAAATAAATGTTTCGACTTCCCATCAGCCTACTGTAAATTAACTTCACAAAAACCACAGTATTATTTTTGTTTTTGCCTGAATACTGATATTTACAGGAAAATTATGAAGTCCATTATTAAGAAATAGAGACTAATTTATGAAAGGGTGGTGGTAAGCTGAGGCACAGAAAGATGTAAGCATTCTACAGCAACAAAATAGCAGCAATGGTAACAGACAGAAGACTGAATTTCAACCCTATTATCTAGTCTCTGGATTACAGTTATTTCTGTTTCACTTTACTATAAACCCAACCTGTTCCAGCCCAACTTGTTTCCCCTTTTGTTCTCTGTTATTCGCAGAAGGCAGCAGACAGATCTACAAAAATATCTAATGTAACTGAATGCTCCTGTGCTGTGCAGGTATTTCAATCCATTTATCACTATGCAAATCCTACAGAAATAATTTGGCATGCTGCATCAAATACCTCTGTCAGTACTCTCCATAACTCACTGGAATCAATGACTTTTCTCACCTCTCCACCTTAGCCAGCGTGTCATAAGAAGCAAATCCCCAGTCCAGATCAATGACCCAATAGCTCACCCGTTACTGTACATGCTGTACGAGATTAAGGCCACCCTGCCAACAAAAAACTTGGGCATAGGAGACAGGGGAGGTGGTGTTAACACAGATGGACTTGGCAGTATGGGAGAAAAGAGCTGGGTCAGGAAACAGACAGCAGTAAGATTTGTTTGCCCCACATCTTAAGGGAAGGTTTCTTACTGGTTCCCTTCAGCAGTGACGAAAAAGGAAACTCTGTGATTTCCAAGATAAACAAAGACAGAAAGAACTGCAGCACAGTCCTAAGAAACAACACAGCACAGGGATGCTATTATGCAGCTTCCTTTAACAGGGGATCACCGTGAATATGGTGACACTTGATTTGTTATTTCTAATGGGACGGAGAGGAGAGGCAAGGCTGAATTGCTGAACTTGCACACAAGATTATACTCAAATAGATAAAGTAGGATTTTTAGGGCAATACGAGTTTGGTTATTTAGCTATTATTACGGCTATAATTTAAAACTGTTTGTAACAAGTTGCTCCACATTTTTAACACAGGAGGAGTTAACCAGCCTGGGAGACATGGGAATGTTTCAGCAAATTCACTGTAGGACACTGACATTTTGGAAAACAGCAATTGCAGTGAAACAGAAACACAGCGCCTCTAAACTTTGATCAAGGGCACAACCTGACAAGTCAGCCATACAGGAATGACAAGGAGGCACGTACACTAATAGGTGGCAGCTGCCAACAGGCACGTAACTGGAGGGGTCCCAGTGCCACATACCACAGTATGCAGGATTTGAATTCAACTATTTCTCAGTTGCTCTGAAGTGAGGCAGCTCAAGTGAGATTCGCCGGCACTAGCAAAGGTTATAATATTGTCCCAGCAAGAGTATCCCTGCAAATCGGGGGTCCGCAGCCTTTTCTGATGTGTGTATCTCTAGAAACTTCCACCAGGAGCATGGACTGCCATACAGAGGACATAAGCCTCCTGGGAGTATACCTGGATTTGTTATTAGTTTGGCTGATGCCTTCACAATAGTCAATAGAGACTCCATCCCACCTGCCCAGCTCCCTCCATATCCCAATTTCGTTATGGCTGAGGGCTCCAGAAGTCTGAGAGCAAACAGCCCTTGAAATTTACATTTAAGCCAAAGAGCCCTTCAGCTTCCACCCTGAATTCAGGCTTACAGCCGAAAACGCTGCAGGACAGCACTGCTCTAACTGCGGTCAGTTCTTGAGGACTGTGAAGACAGCCCTAAGCATGGAGGTTGGACTTAGCCTGTAGGCTGAATAAACAGCACCAGGTGAGGAACTGGTAGAAGAGAAGTACTAGAGAAAGCATAAATAGCATGACCAAAAGGTCCAGGTGATAAAATCAATGCCATTATGCATGACAGTAGCAAACAGATTCAATAAAGCCTGACAGAAATGTACAATTTCTTCAAATTTTGCAAAGCTTTTGCCTACGGTCTCCTGTTCCCACCCACCCCATATACACTTTGAAAAAAATGTGGAAATTTCAGATCTCTGCAGTAGGCAATTCTATACTGAAACTGAATTATATCTTAATTTTGGAAAAAAAAAAAAAAAAAAAAATCCTAACCGCATTATATAATACACCTTCTTCCTGACAAAAGCTTAGAAAACGGAAACAATACCCCCACATACATTACTTATTTTTATGCTATATTAACCATCCATAATATGCAAACTAATTATTTATCATTACTAAAAGTTTACATCAGTAATTTCACTTCAAATAGGCTGTGGTTAAAAAAATATTGCTGTATTGGATATTATTGCTTGAAAGAAAATAAAACATATCACTGATCTTACAGGATTTAACTTGCATAGCTCTGCAGAATTTGAGAATTTTAGGAGAGACATTGGGTAGGGGGAGTTGGTTTTTTGGTTTGTAGTTGCAGTTTTGATTGGGTTTTCATTTTTTTTCATAAGGGGATGTTTCTGTTATTGTTTTTAGGCCACTGCATTTCTATTCAGGTGATATTATTATTTTCCAAGTGCTATCCAAAAAAAAAAGATACAAAAAGCAAGTCCCTGAACAAAAGAGTAAATGCGTATTTATCCATATTATATATGGATAATGTATCCATATATACTGCTTCTCTCTCACCGCTCTCAGAATCTATCCCACAAACTCATTAGATAAAAATTGTATTTTCACTGACATTTTCTAACTTAAATAAATTTAAAAACAAAGCTTCAGTATTTAACTCATACAAAAATAATGGATTAAGTTATTTAAACAGTAACAAAGGTACACAGAATAATGTCAAGTATCATATTATGATTACTTTAAGGAATCTGTTGGGGTAAGGGATTTAGCTTTAGCAGGTCATTTTACCTCTACAGCCTTCCCACAGTGTAGCAGCTGTCACACAGACAAGAGAACAGCCCACTAAGCCCTCAGCCAAAGCTAAGGCTCTAGCTGCAAAGCGCTCTACCCTGTTTCATACCGAACTTCACCTTGGTGGTTAAATGCAGCTTTAGGAAAATGCATCCTCTGTACCTACGACTATTTTCTGCAGACCTTACTTTGGTATTTGAGAAACTGTAAGCTTGTGACCTTAAGCTATCAAATACAGTAAGCTGACTAGCTGGAGTTTTTATTAAAAATATTACATATCCATTGAAAACTTCTTGCTCAGGAATAAAAGGTGTTTTAGCTATTAATTGTACTGCTACGCACTATCTGTTGTTCTACAACTGCTTGCACAAGTTCCCTACCAGCATGTTCTCAAGGGGACAAGGAAGGTGCCACAGTATTACACAGAGCTGCTCTCTGTGCCTCAAAGCCTGGCCTTCAGGAATGCATGCAGCAATGTAATAACTGGGATTGAGGAATCTCACGAGTCTTAATTCAGCTGCGAGCAACTTAACATGTGCTCTTTTGCTTCTTTGGTCATCAGTTTTTGCCATCAATAGGATGGGTATATTGTGAAGGCAAACTAGTTAAAATTTGAAACAGGGAAAGACTGCGAGCAGAAAGCTCCTTAAGTCCATCTCTCTGTATGCTGCTTTGGGCATTTACAAGTTTCCAGTGCTGTGGAAAGTAGATGCCTGCACTACTTAGTGATAAATAATCATCAACTCAGAAAAGTAGTGCCAGAGGACCAGACCCACAAGTCAAACCTTTTCATCTCCTGTGTGTGAGTTATACACAGGTGGGAGGAAGCAGAAAAGCTCTGTAACTAGAGCAAAGAGTACATTGACTCGATTAAGTTAAATATTTTCTGCATTACTAGCTGTAGAACACTAAGCAGAGCAAAGAGAACATAATTTCCCCCAAAAGTTGTCAAACTTGCAGAATTTGCCTGAGCTGTTTTTCCACCAGACATAACCATATTCTATAAAATTCTGAAAATCTCTTTTTAAATTTTGCTTTTCTTTGAAAGAAAAGAAAAGAATATACCTTTGATCAAAGATAGCCACCAGAAGCAACACATTTTAAAATGATAAAGATATTGCTTTATCATTTTCATCAGCATTCAGACTACTGACAGGAATTCTTTGGGAAAACAGCTCTCTGTACCACTATGCCCTGCATATTTTTG
This sequence comes from Sagittarius serpentarius, assembly GCA_034782735.1. Lineage (NCBI taxonomy): Eukaryota > Metazoa > Chordata > Aves > Accipitriformes > Sagittariidae > Sagittarius > Sagittarius serpentarius. Next base: position 4,979,369 of record JAVKLA010000040.1, read on the forward strand.
ACCTTCAATGTAAACCTGAGAAACAAAAATGAATAGAAGAGGATTCTCAGCACTAGAGGACAGAATCATTCACAGTAACCTTGATGTTACAGAAATTAGCATTCCAGGAACTGGGCAGACTAGACAGAACTGGGCCAAATTAATTTAGCGGCTTCTGTTGTGGAGAGATGCATGTAAAGGACTCTGCAAACACCTGTTCCTCTGTGAGCAGCACTAATGCTCTTGGAATGACATCAGGACAACATTTGGTGAGAAATCAGTTCTTACTAACCTCACCAATACAACATAAAACCTATCTAATTGTGCAAGCCCATTTTAGACTGACAAAACTATTTTCACTGGGCTATCGGTAGCAGGGCAGCAGTGTGCAAGGGAGCTCTTTTCATTAAACCCTAACAACTGCACAGGAAACAAACTGAATTTGCTGCACCAAGATCATCCTCCTGCTTGAAATGCAGGAGGACTATGAAAGAACCACTTACCTGGAACCTGTGAACCAGCTCCAGTGACTGGCTGTCATTCTGGTCTGCTTCAAGGATGACATCTGTCAGTTTATGTATGATCACATCCAAAGGGCCCTGATCTTCAATGGGTTTGGTGAGGTCAAGCTGAAGAAACCAGAGAGAAACCTTTTATTACTATATGGAGGATCTGAGGTTCTTGTCCCTGCCACCATCCAGGGTGCTGCTGCCACACAGCAGTCATTACTTTACACGCAGCCTTTATTTTGGTATGTTGCCCAAATCCCTGAGAATTTACAGTTCACTGGAAGTCAGAAAACTTTACTCAGACATTTATTTCTCAGTAGTATAGACGTAATTCCATGAAAAAGTAGTGAAGTCACTGGCAAGCACCCTTCATCCAAACACCTTCCAGTACTTCTCCCACCCTGAGCCAACATTCCCCTCTTCAGCTCTCTTTCCCAGTACTTACACATACTTGCAAAAGGAATGAGCCAACAAACATTATCACCACTAATAAAAGGAACACCTGCTCTGCCCTTCGCCCTTTGGGACTGCACAGAACGGCACCAAGGACAGTAACAGGGGTAATATAAAAGCCAGTGACTCAAGATCTTTGCAAATTCATCTGCTGCAGGGACAGCTATTTCGCTGGCAAGGAGGAGTGCAGCTCCCAGAGCACTCCTACTAGCAGACTTGGGCAGTTAGCTGGATAAGGAACAAAGATTTGGGGTGGGGTGTGCAGAAACTCTTCTCCAGACAGCATGGGAAGGCACAAAGCAGTGGCGATGTGTCATAGGGCTTGGACCCTAGTAGCAAGACAGGGTTAAAGGAGCAGAGGAACCACCTGTACTGGAAAAGGATTGAGTTAGGGATCTCTTGAGGAAGTCTTAATGCAAAGAAGGCTACAGGACCTGATGGGATGCATGCAAGGGTACTAAGAGAACTGGCCGATGTCATTGTGAGGGCTTAGATTTATCAGGACATCAATCAAAAATGTGCAGATTCCAACTAAATCAGGAAAAAAACTCCACCATGAGGACCGTCTGGTTGCAGCACAGAATCCCACAGAGGCTGTAGGGTCTCCATCCTTCAAGGTTTTCAAGACGTGACTGGACAAAGCCCTAAGCAACTTGATCTGAATTTAATGCTGAATCTGCTTTGATCAAGATGATGTACTACAGACCCCGAAGGTCCCTACCAAACTTAATGATCCCATGAAGCTACTTACCAGATTTGAACATTTGTATAGTATAAGCACCAGAACTGGCTCTTGTTCTAACCAACACACCAGGCTGCCCACAGCACAAAAGCTGCCACATTATCAAGCACTGCTTTTCAACCAATTGTGAGATCTACCACATCAGTAGCAACTTAACCTTGTAAACTCAAAACCGGGCACATCTTTGAAATGAAAGACAGACATGTGCTTACTAAAGTTAGCATCTGATTTTGCAGTTACATGCATGCTCCTTTCCATTGCTGCTATCCCTTTTATTCAACTCTGGCAGAGAAGGGGGTGGGGGGCACAGGAGGGAAAGGAGGGCTGGGCAGAAGAAGCTGCTGACGCTCTGTTTTGATAGAAGCCTGGTCTTCCCTGTCTTCTTAGCTTGAGTTTTGTTCTAATAAAATTGCCCACTCTACAGAAATGGCCCTGCTTTGAATTAAGGAGTGCCTTAAGGAAGGCAACAGTAAGACGGGACGGCTGGAGCTCAAGCACCAATAAAACTAAAACAGCAGAGATCTAGCAAGCCTTGTAATAATTTGCTAGCTGCTAATCTGATCCATGTAGCTGAATTGCTTTTCTCCTGTAGGCACTCTTACTTGGGCTAGGCTTACTTGAGCAGAATAACTGAAGCTACCTATGGCACAAAAGCAAACAGAAAGACTGCCAATTCTTCCCAACAGAGACCACCTTTCCCTGCCCATTATTATATGCTCCTACTAACAGCCACAGGTTAAGGGTCTAGTACTATCTTTGAAATACTTACATAGATTCCAGTACAACTGGAAAACATATTGTGCATCTATCTTCCGAGGAGTCTAACAAAGGCACTGTTCACAGGTGGGCAGCAGACTCTCTACATGTGAAGATTATGCAATGCTAAAGACAAACATGGCAGACTTGATGTGACTGCTCAGGGATCAGTAAGCTGTGGCTGGGTGAGGCAGTCCACAGAAGGTCTGGCTGTCCTGGCACGAACATTTTTACCCCTACAAGTAGTGCAGCACAAAGGCTAAGTGCAAGTGTAAGTGTCTGCAAAATTAAGGCAAAACAAAGTGAACTGCAGCTTGGCTATGCACATGGAAGGAGATGATCTACTTCTGCAATGAAGTTCCAGAAAAATCAGTTAATATCCTTAAAAGAAATCTCAGATGGCCACATTGCTTTTCCTGAGGTTTTTTTCATCTGCCTATCACATCTGGAAGGAAATAGCAAAACAAAGAGTCCATTTAACTAGGTCAGAAAGTTCCCAGTTGCCAAGGTACAAAAATGTGAATTAATCCATTTTCAGGACTTCCAGTTTGAAAAAAAAGTGAGAAGCAAATAAGTATTTGAGATTGGTTACCCCTCTACATTCTTCCTGCACTTGCATCTCAATCTGCACAGAAACATTCAGAAACCAAGAAAACAGTCCTCCCTTTCAGCCGTGACCCAAGAATAGAAATAAACCTTCAAGGCATATCCAGGCATTTTCCGCAGAGTGTTTTCCAGACGCGTAAGAGATCTGGGCAAGATAACTTCTTCACAACGGTTGTGCCAGCTAAAAGCAACTGGCATATTTTGAGAATGAAACCAAATACACCTACTTTGCACATCGGAAAATGTTAAAAAGGGCCCCCGTAACAGTGCTCTGCTTCCCCTTCACCGGGAAAACAATGCTAGAAATGACAGCATGCTAAGGCAGCTCCTCCAGTAGAACGTTCAATGACCACTTCAACTGGCTCAACAAGGACAGCAGGTAGGTACATTTCAACCACACAAATCTTCAAAATTTGATCCAGTATTTTGTGGATTGGAGGATCAAACTGTTTGCAAGAATAAGTTCTCTGTGTTCTGGGCCACGCTGTGGAAAGTAAATATTTCTGGGCTTTGCAGACTTTGGAAGAGATCCACCTTCCTTTTATATACTAAGAAGAAAAAAAGTTAAAGTAGAAGAAAAAAAAAATTTATTTGATAGGGAAAAAAGAAGCCTTTTCAAGTGGAGTATCAGACCCAACCAAAAGTCAGTGAAAGTAAAGTGCAAAATTTCTGATGGCCCTCTGCTGAGACAAACACCGATTCATTGTTTGTCATCAGCTGGAATTTGAGCCCTCCTACTTCCCTTCTCTTTCAGCATCTCTCTCCAAATGATCTCTACGTTTGACATGATCACCCGAAGGTTTGTTTTTGCACAGAACACCATAGCAACAGAAGTGAGAAAAACGGTCTATCAGACCCAGCTTGAAAAAACAGATGTGGCTATGGTTCCTTTTCTTCTGTGAAGTAGGCTATAGCCTACTCTACTTGCCCTTTTTTATATTAAAAAAACCCACAACCAACCAGGTATTAGTATCATGGCATTGTCACCACCAAAAGCCAGCAGAACTCATCTGAATGACATGGAAGACAGTGTCAAAGCTGTACACAGAAAATGCCAGATACAAGGCATATGCCTTTCCAGGTCCTACAAATCCATGTATGGAAAAAAAAAAAGACTCGCTAGATAAATGCTCTTATCATAGCTGGCTGCAGCTAGTCTGCTCACCTTGTAACAGAAAGGCTGGCTGGGAGTTAAAAAACACTCCAAGCTTAGAAATGTCATAGTCTCCCCCATAGGCTTCCCACAGCATCTACTAGAGAGCAAGTTACAGGCGTACAGAGCTCCACCTCTGCCCTGCTCTCCCCTTCCTCTGTCCTCCAGAAACACACAGCCAGTGCATTATCTAATCATTACACAGGAGGGCAAAAAAAGTTTATTTCCATTAAGCATAATTTGTTTAAAGCTTTGGGGTTGTTTTTCTCCAGAACGCTGGCAATCCATCTATATTGCAGGGACAGGGCGAGTGCCTGGCAAAGTGCCACAGCTCTCCACCAGTCCCAACTGCAATCCCACACACATGCATTTCTGGAAGCCGTGTTTAAAAATAAAACTATGCCCAAGTGAAAAAAATGTGGGATTTGTTCACTTAGGAAAAAAAAAACCCAAACAAAAAACCAAACAACTGCAAATGCTGGATTTAAAAAGAAATATCATTTATCTAAATGGTTAAAGATAGTTTTGTATTTTTCATTCTGTTCAGTGTTTCTAGTCCATGCTATAATCAACTGTGTTTAAGAATCTGGCTGAGCAGGATTTGTGTTTTTTCAAAAGCTCTTCTTCAGAAATAGTTTTTGGATTATCATTCACATGAAATGAATTCTTAATACCAACCTGTTCTGTTCTCTGATCTGAAGGCAGATCTGTCCACTGCTATATCCCTGAGAAATTTACAACACATCTCTCCATTTCTATTTATCCTCACTGTTCTCTTAAAATATTTTCATTAAAAAAAAAAAAAAAAAAAAAAAGACTCAAACTCATAAATCTATTGCTTAAGCATTCTGCTCCCACTCTCCAGTCACCTAACAAACTCCACTCACCAGGATGCTGCACTAAGTTCTTGCTGTGTTTCAGGGTTTTTTTGATGCACTGCTTAGAGCAACAGAATAGGAGTGCATGTTCCTCCACAGCAGCCCATCTTGCTGCAGGTGGAAGAAGCTCATGAAACTTTCACCCAAAGGAGGTGAATGAAAATAAGAAGAAAATCATCAGAGGTGACAAGTTTCTTCTGAGCCTTCTCACTAGGCAGATACCACCAAATCATCAGGTATTGTCTCGAGTGCTAGAAAGCTTAATAAAATGCCACAAAAGAGAAAGAATCCATCCAGTTTTCCAGTAGCAACCCATCAGTGCTCTGCTATGCATTTCACAAACCACAGTCCAAAAGTCCCTTTGTGGTAATTTAACCATTTTTCTCCCTGTGAACTAGACATACAGCACTTGCTTGACCTGAACTCTCTGCTCCCTGACTCCTGAGGCTGTATATGGAATTTTCTACACAAATCTATTGTATCCTGTTATTCGGATACTCAGTTAAGGCTGCACTGACCCAAAACATGCGGGGTTTATTCCCATCTTAATTCAGCCCTCTCCCAGGGCTATTTTCTACCCTGTATCTTCATCACATGCATTTATATCAAAAGGCTTGTAAAACAAAGCTTTTTAAATGCTCCCCTTCCTCCCCCAACCTCAGTCCCAGTGTTTACCTTTGCTAGGCATAAATGCTGAGCCCGTCATAATGAAACCCCCCCGCACGGGGGGTTGGACTAGATGACCTTTGATGGTCCCTTCCAACCCAAGCCATTCTATGATTCTATGAAAAAAAGTCATGACCTCTTGGTGGGAAAGCCAAGTCTTCAAGAAGCTGAACTCTGACAGCTGAGGTATCAGTGGATGCTATTCTCTCCCCAAAAAGCTCAAAGATTAAAGCCTCTAAAAATATCCTAAGCGCCCTGGAGAGGGAAGGGAAGCAGCAAAAATCAATACTGTCAAGTTGACTATTTCACCATACTGTGAAAAGTAAACAAAAATACACAGGATAGTCTAACAACAGGAGAGAAGGTGCTTGTATTTGAAAGGAAGTGCGGAAATTTCCTGAAAGAAATCTGGAAAACGGTTGTGCATGACCTATTCGTGGGGAGCAACAGCGACAGAACAGAATGGCACAGAAGCCTGCCTACTCTTCTGACAAACCAAGGTAAATCCACAGGATCAAACAAGACCAGCACATCCTCCTTTCCCAAATAAAATCCTGCAGAAGCAGTCTGGTCCTGTCCCTCCACCAGGACTACGCTCCCACAAACCTCGCTGTCAGGTCTACACAAGCACAAAACTGACATGAATGACTCCCTGCCAAAGGCTGTGGAAGGTGACAAAGTATGTATTGGTACAGATTTCCTCATGAGGAAAGACATTATGCTACCTCGTATTTTCACAGATATACAGGCTCTCCATAGCTCCTAAAATATTCACGTATTCAAACTAAATAAACATATTTAAGAGAGTTCCTCCTCATCTCTCTGGCCAGGCAAGAAAGTGATCTGGGCTGTAGTCATACACAGCTACTGTAAGTCTTCAGCACTTGCTGCTGCTGCGGCTAATGAGGCCAAAACATAAACCTTTCTAGGTGACAGCACCACCAGCTCTGTCCCACTGCAAAGGGCAAACATGGACCCAACCACCAAAGGCTGTAAAGAAAGAGCAAAAAGTTCACCAAGAGGTCCCATTTTCTCTCTCCACACCTCCCTTCCCCAGTGCTGAATTAACTTGCATGTCCTGTTGCAGCAATGGTGAGAATCTGAGAAAGGAAATCCGCTGTGGTGACAAGACTTCCTCTCCTCAGCTCTCCCCTCACGCTGACAAGAGAATAGGGCACCACAGCATCGGTAACAGCCGCCATGTCAGAAGGGAACTCTTTTTTCCAAGTAGGAGGAAAATGTAGCTTGAAAATACCCTACCTTTTTGCTAGTTTTCTCAGAATCAAGGAAATTAAAGACCAACTAAAGAGCTTAACCTTTCTACCAGTGCAGGACACTAACTCTACGGGTTATCTTCTGTTGCTCTGCCCAGCTTACTTTAAGAGAACCACCAAAGAAGAAGGAAAGCAAGTCTTACACTGAGACAAGTCATTCAGAATCTCAGGTGCCAGTGACATCCCAAGCAGCAAGACATGCCTTAAGGTGAAAAGCAGCACAGTATAAGCTATGAAGTTCTGCTGGGTTCCCGTTTTCTCAAATACCAAAACTTTTAACACCAGAGGAGAAGATTCTGGGTTTGACAGATGGTTTCTTTGCGTTTTCTTGCACTGGTGCCAGAGCGGATTACTTTGCATTCTGCTTGGCACAGGCTCCCAGAAAGTGTGAGCACTTGGCACATTTTCAGGAGTCACATGCTGCCGGTCCCCTGGAAGCTAGGTATGACCTCTGAAATGTCTGGCAAGTTCTCACTTCTAGCTGTATTCTAGATAAAATGAGGTAAAAGGAATCTCATAGCATTTTTTATACTCCATGTCCTAACATACACAGACACATTCAAGGCTTGTCCTGCAGTCATGCAGTCCCCCAGGACGTCAGTGAGCATCGCCTCCCCATGGCCTCCTCTGCACCCTCCCACAGAAGCAGAGAGCCAGCATTGCTGCCGCCTTTGTGGTAACAGTGACAGACAGCGAACCGTGACTTCTTCTCAGTGTGCAGAACAACGCTGGGGTAAGTTACTGCATCTCAGTTACTCAAACCTCTCCCACTGACCCCCTCTCCTCCCTCCTCTGATACTGGCATATAAACATCCACTGAGCATGACCCTCCTGTAGGCAACAAGTTTTGCCCCTTCACATCTTTAAAAGCAAAACAAGAAATCCCATCTTTGGGCTATGGTTAAAGGTCTTCACAGAAATTATTTTTTTTTCACTAAAGATTTCTTTACCCAACACTAGAACTTTGTTACTATATCATTTCTGATCTACAGTCCAATGCAAAACAAAAATTTCTAGAAATTAAACTATAACTTGGCTTGGCTTATCTCCTGTACAATACTTTGGCAGCCACAGAAAGTTCTTTACACAACTTGCAAAAATGCAGGAATAGCTATTTCTGAGCATGATATTAAATTGAGCGCTCATGTCCCATTAGGGCTGGACTGCAGCAAGCAGGTTTTGGTAGGCAAGTGGTTAAGCAGTTCACTCTTGTTCAGGGATGGTCTGAAAGGCAATTGCTGATGTTAAGCACTGCAGGAAGAATAAAAGAGGTTATTCAAATCCAAAAAAGCCTCTTGCCAAGGGTGTCTCCTGAGGTCACCAAGGCTCCTGCGGATTAGGAAGGACAGCAGAACAAATCCAGAAATTAGCAGAGGAGAAAAAATGAAAAGAAAATGTGTGATGTGGGAGGATTAGTGCTCCAAAGAAGGAAAACAAGTTATAAAAAACCAAGAACCCAGGAGAATAAGCAGTCAGTGTAACCTGCTGCTGAGACTGCCTTGCTTTACTTTCTGTAACCGTCAAAAAGATAGCGTTCACATATACCAGATTAAAAGGCTATATAGGTAATCCCGGTAGTGGAAGGTATGGGAAAATTACTAAGTGGTTCACAAGATTTCTGGCTCACTTCTTGAACTTAAAGCTTTGGAATGGGCAAATCAGGTCCAGAAAGCCTAAAAAGACTTTACAAGAAGATTTTCAACGTTTCTTTGAGCAAACTGGGTCAGCTCTAGCCCAGTTACTGAACTGACAGCTCAATCAATCCTGTAGGAGAGCAGACATTAAAGGACGAGTGGAATGGAGAAGCCATCCATGGAGAACACTCCAACTAATCCAGAATACAGAAATACTGCAGCACTACAGCCTGTACAGCCTGGGTAAACAAAGGGAGGGAGGGCGAGAGGAGTGCCCTTCACTTCTCGGAAGCTTTCAGTGCTTAATTATAACGTCATATAAACATTCCAAATATCTAGATCTGACAGTACTACAAATACTTTTTTTTTTTTTTTTGCTTAATAACTACTGGATACAGAGAAAGTTAAGATGAAGGAAACGTGTTCTTCTGAAAGTTTCTCTTGGAGCCATGTAAACATGCACTGCATAACCTCTCTCCCTTTGGCCGTGGGATTAGATAAGGAGAAAAGCTGATACGTAAGAAACATCCCCCAGAAAGCCTGGCTACCACCCTTTATCCTAAGGGCCGAGGAAGCTCAGCTCTGGACTTGCACCACATGGCTCAGGTTCACCTTAAGGATAATTCTTCAGCAGCACCTGTCAAACATCAAGAGCAGTCAGCGCTCCTGTGTGCGCGGCTGCACTTCCCAAGAGATTGCCAATGTCGCTGCTGTAATTCTGCCTTTAACAAAGCTTCCAGCTGGTGAGCGGAGAGGCACAGCCAGGCCGCCGGCACCCTCTTCATGTCTGTTAGCTACTACCCCCAGGAGAGCTGAATTTCTAAGGTGCATTTTGCTTTCTCAAGAGACTCTGGATGATTCTGAGTTGTAAGCAAATATAGGTAGCACCCAAAATACACTTAATCCAATTTGCTCATCACTTTGCTGAATTTCTGTGGTCTTTATTGTGTACTAGGGAGTTTAAATACATGTGGAGGGAGCAATAGCTGTCAGGGTAGGAAGTTTTTATGCTCTTTATTCCCCCCCCGCCTAAACTAAATAGCATCCCTTCTGAAAAACAAAACAAAATTGAAACATATTTCTCGTAACAAAAGATACTCCTTCATCCACACATATTCTTACAGACATTGGGTAGCTAGTAATGTTTGTGCAACTGTGAAAGACAGAGCAGGAGGAGGGATAAGTACACTGGAATACAACAGTGAAGACACACAACAGCTTTAGAAGACTTAGTCAGCCTAAGGGGAAAATAAAAAAGAGTAAGGCTGTTTTTAAACAAAGAGAAGGCCATGCTCAGGCTGATCTATATCATATCCCTATGCTGCATGAGCAGAAATCAGAAGAGAGACCATGAAGAGATAGAAGAGATTGTGGCATTCCCTTCCATCCTGTTCCCGCAAGTGTTACTTACAGGAGAATGAAGTTGCCTTTCAATTACAAAGCATTAATTCAGCTTGAAACCACTGCTTCCAGTGAGACAATATGATGAAAATATTCCTTCCAAGAATGAATTTAAAGGCACTTGAAATAGTCTGAAATGAACACGGCTGCAAAGATAAAACAGTTAGCCCATGATTTCTCAAACTGAGAACAAAGGGCATGGGTGGAGATGACAACCATCAAGGCCCACCCACCCTCTTAGGTGCTGCACTGCTAGAAGATACTGGAGAAAGGAGCAGAAAGTGAAGCCAGGAGAAGATGGCTAAGACACAGACAAGGCTCTAACATGAGCAAGAGGAGCGCAGCGTGTCTGACTCACTGCTTTAGCAAACACCCTGGCATAAAGAAGGTGATCACAATAGTTAATGGCCAACAGTTTGTTTCTCAGCTACTGCAAGGTATCTTTGCTTTTTACTTTCTACCGTGTCTGACAAAGTTCTCGCAAGTGCTCCATGGTTCAACTATGCATCAGACAGCATCCAGAGGGTAGTGGTCAACGGCTCGAAGTGCAGATGGAGACCGGTGACAAGTGGTGTCCCTCAGGGGTCCGTACTGGGACCAGTACCATTTAATATCTTCATCAATGACATAGATGGTGGAATTGAGTGCACCCTCAGCAAGTTCGCTGATGACACCAAGCTGAG
>JAVKLA010000040.1:4990202-5005736 GCA_034782735.1 Sagittarius serpentarius
GATCTAGTTGAAGGTGTCCCTGCTCACCGCAGGGGGTTGGACTTGATGACCTTTGATGGTCCCTTCCAGCCCAAGCCGTTCTATGATTCTATGATCTCTTCCCACCCAGGTGAACTGTATTCCAACACAGCACCTGCCTAACGCATACAGAGAACCACTGGCACAGGCAGAACATTTTAGGTAAAATTCCCTTTAAACGAGAGCCATAAAAAGTCTTGGTTTGCTGTGCTGAGGAGGCCTGACAATCCCACAGCATTATCTGGACATAGTCAGATATTAATGAGAATGAAAACAAGAGGAAATGTATCATTAGGGGAAATTAGCTGCTTAAACTCAGGAGAACAAACACTAGGACTGAGGTTACAGCCCAGCTATTCTGAAGCAGAAAAACTAACCTAAAATTTAGTAATACAAAGAATACTACATCAAACTGCGTTAGTTTAAATTACGGGATAAAATGGTGTACAGCTCAAGAATTTTTTTTATGATCTCAGGATGACAAAATGATAAATTAAAGGAAGTAATTAGTAAAGACTGCTGCACTGTGAAAAACTCAAGGATTTGATCATAAAGGACACTTGGCATTTCTTGGAGGCATGCCAAATAGTGAAATGTATTTCGGGAATACATAAAAACCAAGAGAAACTGGAATCTCCGTGCAGGACATGAAGGTTTAATATTAAAGATAATATAGGAATGGCCCCAAACTTTACACAGGTATTTGGCCTCAGTTTTCAGCAAGAATAAAGATGCTGACCATGGCAGCAAAGCAAGTTGGGAAACAAAGATGGGTACAGATATATCAGTGGGTACCAGCAGTCAAAGCCAGAACTCATGGAGCGAGATTCAGTTCATCTCATTTTAAGGAGTTGATAATTACACTGTAATTTCAGGGCTCTCCTTGCAGTCAGAGAGAAATGAATAAATACCTTGATGTTTTAAATTCATCTAGCCTGCCTTGCCTTCATATTCTAGGAGATGAAGAATTCCACCTGAAATATGCCTGATCAGAGTGAGCCTAGTGGAGTGGCACAGATTTCAGATGACTCTGAAGAGTTTAATGTGCTGAGGTGAGGGGAAGATGCTGCTCTCCCATAACTGGATACTTAAAAACAAACAAACAAAACCCAACTAACAAACAAACTTCTAGAAAAGAAAATCCACTTAACCAAAACATGGCATGGGAAATCATAGGATGGTGATAAAAGGATTCTGAATAATCCATTATGGAATGCTTCCCAAGGATTATAAAAGCACAACTATACTAGGGAAAGAGGGGGAAAATATGACAGCTATCGACTGTTCACCTGACCTAGAACTATGCAAGCATTTCAGCACATTTGAAGTTATTGAAAAATAATCAGATCTCCAGAGGTGAATAAAAAAAGTAGTAAAACATGACGTGAATCTACAAAAGATGGATCAAATCCATCTAACTGGCTGTATGACCACTGATTCGCTAGACAAAGAAAACGCAGCAAAGCTATTTTCTCAGCCTTTGGTAAAGCACACAGTCAGGTAACCTGGAGAAAGAGAAGGACCAGTAGAAGAACAGGAAGGTGACTGAAGAGCTAAATAAAAGAGAAGATGACAATGGCTTGCATGCTGAAAGCAGCAGTGGCAAACCAGAGAGGGTACGCTAGTGGCATTCCTCAGGCAGTAGTCTGACAACCGTTTTATTTAATATCTTCATTAGTGGTCTTAGCACAGTAAGTAGATTACTGATAGACCTTAATAATTACACAGAAGTGTAACTGACACCACCGCCCAGACAGAAGTATCATGCAGAAGGGAGAATCAAAAAATAGGACAACATGACTAAATAAAAAATGAAAGGCTACATGTAGTGGACTCAAGATGAAAAAAAAAAAAGTCTGTCCTATGGTCAGAAAAGGAAGCTACCATGGTAGCTGAAGTACGACTGTGATAAAGATAAACTCAGTTTCACCAGGATCAGGGTATTCTGGGTGAGGTTTGTGAAAGTCAAGCTAATATAGAAGGCACTACCGAGACCCCCTCATGCAACAGCTGCATCCAGTTTAGGGCATCCATATCTACAAATATAAACTCAAAATGAAAATAAATGCTTAAGAATTCAACCAAACTTCTTAAGTCACAGGCTCAAGAGCCTAGAAAATTCCTTCTACACTTAACATCCCATGGTCATGGGTTCTTAAAAACTATGAGTAGGAACACTTGGACTAATGCAGATTCTTAGAGCGTTAACCACTCTGTGGCAAGAAAAAGCTTACCATAAATACTGCTGCTGCACTTGAGTACTGCCTTTTGCTATAAATGGGCATACTAGGGTGTGCAGTACGAAGAGAAATCTGCTACCCAGGAACACGTATGGTCCTGGAGTTCCCTAAATACTCTTTTAGGAATAAAAGAACTAGGAGGTGCAGCAATAGAGCTCAAATAGAAAAATCTCAAGTTTCAAATTATTCAGACTCACATTTCACTTCCATCATGAACAGAGCGCGAAGTGAGCAGCCCACAGTCAAGATTAAAAAAAGACCATCAGAAACATCACTCAGGAAGAAGCATGCAAAGAAGCACTTTGTCATCAAGCTGTAAATCAAGTCTGGCACACTCCCTAATTCTGGGTTCTTTCCTCGCCCACCTTGACTGACAAGCCTTTCTCACCAGATGGAGAAGGAAGCTGTAGCTCTTTCCTTGGCAAGGCACCCAGGCCTTGCGACTTCTGCAAGGATCCTGCAGATACCTTGTCTCGCTAAGGTGGCTGCGCTGACTTAAAGGAGCATCAGCAACAGGAAATGAGGTCAAAACTTCATTTTAATTGGTTAATAATAGTTTCAGGTGCTATCTCCCACGCCTGCCATCTGACTGTTGGGGCTTTAAAAATGACATTACCCACCCCCCACTATTCATTTTCTTTTCCCTTTCACTGTTTGAAAGACTCAAGCAAACAGGAAAATGACTTCCTGTTCAGGGAAGATGGTGAATGCAGCAGTAATTAAATGAGCTAGAAAAAGAACAGCTAAAGTTGTAGTTCTTATTCCTCACTCAACTCTGTTTACAGGAACCTCAAGTGTTCCTGTCACAGCAACAGGTAAAACATCCTCAGAAAATGGAGTCTATAAATTGTTGGTATGCCTTCCACAGACACCAAATCCCATCCTTAGTATTCATACTAATTAACAGGCAAAGATGGGAAGAAGAGAAAATAGTTAAAATATAAGAACACAGCTAGAGTGTGAAAAGCCTGTCTGTGTAGCTTATAACCTCATGACAGAGAAAACCAGATAAACTCCTAGAAGGTCTCATGTGATAACCTAGTTTTCAAAGCGCATTTGCATGCACTCTCTCCCTGAGCTCTGATACCAAGGCACTTGTCTTGACCATCATTCAGCTGTCTGTCAAGACACCCTAACAACTTCCTACCTCCCTCCACTGCTTCTCGTCTATCAGCACAGATGATGCTTCATTTGCTCTCACTTTCTTTCCTTCTCCACTCTTTTGCACAGAGGTAGCTCCAAAATCCTTCCCAATTTCACCTTGGCATCTCTTCTGCGCTGCTTTCACCCAGGCGAGTGACAGAGAGGGCTGAGCCCAGCTCCTGTCTCCCCCCAGGTCCCTGCTCTATCAGACATCCCCAGAAGCCTCTCTTTTGACACTTTGCTCTTCCCCCCCCCCCAGTTCTGCTTTTCACTGTAACTGAACCTCAAGCTCATAATCCTAGTTTCTGCTTTTCTGCCTCTGGCTCTTACCTCAACCTCTGCTCTTGCTCCTGTCCCAGTTAGCCCTCCGAGCTCCCCCCTTTTGTCAGTCTCTGTAAACTCTATCATCATCGAGCTGCCAGGCCACTATTTAGAAGATATCATCAATTCTCTCCAGCTCTCCCTCTCCTGCCATCCAGACCTTCCAGATTCCTTGTATACCTTACCACATTGCCCTCCTTTTGGATCACACGAAAGCCCTCCCCTGCTCACCTTCAAAATTCTTGAGCTTATTCTCTCCCACCTCTCATCCACAAAGCCAACTTGCACTGCCCGCTTCAAAAATCCAACCAGTGCCTTTGCATCTTCTTCTGTTCTGCTGCTTCCACTTCAGAGAAGCTTCCCATAAACATTTACAAAGCTTCATCACTGCTAGACTTCACATCCCTTTTTCCAATTCCAGCTTTGCTGGGGGGACATAAAGTCACTTCTAAAACAGCCAAACCCCTGAAATTCTCCTGCCTTTTCTCCAAAGGGCTACTTGACTCCATCTATCAGCTTGACCACACACAGATACAAAGAAATGAGTATTGGTGTGACACTGCACCTAAATTAGGATGACTACACATCTTCCAGATGGTCAGGGAGGACACACTAAACTACTAAGGGCAGAATAACAATCAGAGACCAGCTGAGCAGAGGCATCTCAGCTGAAGTTACAGCCTTGGCCAGTAAGAAAGTTATTCATAAAAAAAAGGAAATTATAACATACACAAACACATTTTATATATATTTTTTTACATATATATTCTTACCCTCTCCAAGAACCCTTGTTGGAGAGGATATACACACAAATTTTCTTCCTCTCCTTCCCTTCTGAACTAGTTAACTTTCACTTAGGATATGGCACAGAAGAAACCACCACGTTGCCACCCTAAGCCATCTTCTGAAACTGAGAACTTATGTTGAGCTTCTATGCATTTCCCCATAGTCAATTCTTACCACTGTAGTATTTAAATGCCTGCATTTGGGGGAGGAAAGAGAGCTTGAAATGATTAAAATGCAGTTAACTGACATCACTTCATAATAAGAAGTACTCTCTGACATTAGCCCTTTGAGCTATGACACGAACACTAACTCTTTCCCTTGCCTGTCCCATACTCAGGAGCCAAGCGCCTCACTGTAAGCAGTCACCTCTGAGTTGTCTGACCGGCAAACATTGAAACCACGTATCATTGCTGGCACAACTTTTACACCCAGAAGTTTTCACATACAATTGAAAAAAAGAGCCCGTTTAATGACAAAACCCCTTCCACGTGCTTCCTGACCGACTGTTTGGTCTTCACTGTTAGTCTAAGCAAAGTATCTTGAAACCTTTTGGGCGCACACTTGAAACTTTCAGGACAAATCTCAATTTCCAAACAAAAACCCCTTTCCTTATTAAAAGCAAAAGATGTGAACAAACTTCCCATTTTAATTTATGGCAACAGTTACATAAGAATTGGCTTTATAAAACTTCAGGGAAAACTCCTATTTAATGAGGATTTTAATGGACCATGCTAAAAAAAAAAAAAAAAAGAGAGAGAGAGAGAGAGAATTTGCCCCCTTTGAATCCCCTGACTTACTGTACCTGCTCAATCCACTAGCACAGAAAAGATGACTGAAAAACCACAGACGACTGGCAAAAAGAGTTCCTGCAGGTGAAGTTTATCCTGCGCATTGCAGTAGCATATAAAAAGCTAACTGTTTCCCAGCAGGAGCTGGTAAGCGATTTCCAAAGGCTGCTTCCTCTAAGCTGGGTTGCAATGTGAGCACAGCCACGCTCGGCCAGGGACTCCCACCAGAACGCAGTCGATCCAGAGCTGTCCAATTCCTGATTCTCACCTTCCCGGAGAGATTGAAAAGAGCGTTTCAGGTTTTCTGACCATAACCTCCCTCTCCGCTGCTCTGCATCTCTCTACAAGCCCCCTTTATTTCCCTCCATCCCTCCTTGGCAGCTGAGGATTGCTGCCGAACTGGCATCTCCCTTCTCTTCAGCCAGTTTGCGTGGCCGTGGCCGTGACTCCCTGCCGGCAGCCCGCAGGGCCATCCCTTGCTGCTATTTACAGACAGGAAAGACGGAGGTGTGTGACCCAGCTGGCCCCTATTAAAGATAATGTTATCACAGCTCCAATTGTTCCTGTCTACATCTGCTGGTGGGAGGAAATAATCAACTTGTCTGAGCTGGAACAGGGGATGTTGGAGAACTATGAATCAGAAAGCTGCTTGTGTCAGGAAACTTCGGCCATATGTTGCATTAATAAAGGATTTTTTTTCCATAGCTGTGCTAATAAACAGCAACTTACCATTATTTCTCCCTATTTCTTCCTTCCCAGTGCCTTGTATACAACTGCAGCCATACGTAGTGTCTAACATACACAAGACCTACGCTGCAGTGAAAATACAACTGCTAGCAAACAGGAAGTGCTGCAGGATCTACACGCGTGTCCCAAAGTGCTGAACTCTAAGCCAAGTCCTCAGAAAAACACACAGGCAAAAACAGTGGAGGAATCCTCCACACCAGCTTCCTACTGACCTGCAGCAGGATCTGCTGTAGGGCCAGTTCGGCCCTGTTTGCAGGTGCTGGCAGTGCCCTTTGGTGCCAGCCTTCAAGGATTTTTATTCTACACAGCAGCCTTTCAGAGGAAAAATACTAGCGTTATAACTGGTCGAGTTGCAATGTTTTAACTAAAAGACAATAAACTATGCTCCAAGGCATCATACGCACTTTGAGAAGGCTTGTTTTCTGTCCCATTACTACCAGCATTACCTTAATTAGTTTTAGCAGGCTGGCTTCCTTTAAGCTGCAGTGCCTGCTGTGCCCTCACATCTGGAAGTTCACTATCCAGGAGGTCTTTTAAGCCCTTCCAAGTTATTTCCTCCACCATGCATTTTTATCATTAGCCCACTTTACTTGGTGTTTGAATACTGGATCAGGACATCAGAGAGATGCTTATGAAACTACAGCAGCTGCGAGCCTTACAAGAACAGAGGTGACAGGCTCTTTTATTACGCCTCAGCTCTTTGAGATTTTCAGGTCTCTGGACCATCAGCCAAACTTAAGGATCCCATAGGTTGTTACAGTAGTGTGTTTAACAGAGCTTGTTTACTCCACTTTTGTAATTAGCCAGGAGCAGAGTCTGTTACTACTTCCCAACCGCATGGCAACAGTGTAAGCTAACTCACCCTCCTGCAGTTGATTGGAAGTGCAAAAACATCTCTCAACACTGGTTATTTACTCACTGTAATACCCAAGCGGTCTACACAATATCCTGTTTCACTTATTGACAACTTTATTGTTTTCTCCTATGAGAAACAAGCCATGGAACTAGGCAACTCTGAAGCGCAACTTAACTGTATGGCACTGCGTTTTAGGCTGGTGACAAAACCACTGTTATTGCTGAACAGCGCTTGCACGGTGCCCAGGCCTTCTCTGCCTCTGAGGCTGCCCCTGCAGCCAGTGGCTGGGGTGGGCAAGAGGCTGGCGGGGGTGGGGGGGGGCCACACAGCCAGGACAGCTGAGCCCACCTGAGCGAGCAAGTGACCGGCTGGCATCTTAGCTGCTGGCCGGGCTCAACCCACCACAAGGGTCTACAGAGTATCTTCCAAATTTGAGCTCAAGCTGCTGCTAAACACAGATTCAAAATCATGTTATAGGGTTAAAATTAGAAGCGAAAAATATGTGTTGAAACACCTGGCTGGCATAGGCCAGGTATTTCTGTCATTCGGGTAAACGTCAAAGCTCTTTTTGAAAGTCCCCTTCCCAACTCTACACACCCATAAGCAGACATCCTTCAAAGATGGGGAGACATGGAGACCGAAAACTTGTAACTACATTTAGCATATTTATGGCAATGTGATGTTTTCAGTTGTGCAATTTAAAAGAAGGAAAGTCATTTCACTATCGATGGACCTTGACTTTTGACATTGCCTTTTTTTTTTTCCCCTGTTCCATTTTTTTTCCTCCAGTTATTTCAGCTGTTCAAAAGCTTTTTACATCCTTCAAGAAATATCTAAAACACGCAGACCGAATATGCCCTTTTCAACACTGGCACAGAAACAATTTCCCTAATTTATGGCTAAGAAGATGGCCAAGAGACATTCCCAATTTCCTAAGAAAATGAGTGGAGTATCTGCTAATCACACCCTTAGCCAGGCTACGTCATTACTGATGGCTATGATTACTAAATGAGGCCTGGCTAAAGAGAAGATAGGAGCATGCTCGCCTTAACTAAGAGCCACTTGTGCAAACCCTTTGCCCACATGGTTCGTGTCACTACTCTGGTAGCACAGGCTCTTCAAGGAAGGGGGTTACACAAGTGTGTGTGTGTGGAACAACCAACCTACAGGACTGTTCCCCTCGCTGCTGAGAAGTCAGCTGCTGTTCAGAGCAGTGACAAGAAGGACCATGACAGAAGCCTTGTTTGCATCATCAAAGGAAGTGAGCATTGCAGACAGGGGTTAAGGGGGGACAGAAAAAACAGAGGAGTCATTTGATTTTGATGAGGGTGTGTTTGCTCTGAAACAAATACTGAAGGCATATACAAAAGTCTGGCTGAGCTGCTCATACACATTCTCCTAAGTGAAATTTGAGTGCAACAATTTACTCAAAATTGGTAAAATTTCTCTTCTGAACCAGACAGTTTAACTAAAGAATAGACACTCTCCTCACAATTATTATAAAACCTCGAACATGAAGAAGGAAAAATAGCCCAAAGTGCCTTAGTCTCAGGTTACTAAAGAGCTCATCAGGCTGGGCTGTCTCTCTGTAGTCAGTCCAGGTCTCTAAACAAAAAAAATCAACAAGCGGGAGGGGGGGAGATGGAGAAGGAAAGGCTGAAAATAAACCAGAGTTATTCAAACACCGCTAGATCCTAAATAAAACAATACCAACCAAGCAGAGACACAGAAGACCTGGCATGGCTCCAGAACACAATAACCATTTGTCGTCTTTGCCAGAGGCAAGCAGCAGCTGGGGATGCCACTTGGGGGGATAAAATAGCACTATGCTACAGCTGGAGGATTACTCCCAGGAGCAGTGCAATACATTAGAATAAAAGATGACAAGTTAGATGAATGCCCTTTGAGAACCTCTTCAAAAAGGACTAAGCGTTCTTTAGGAGAAGCAGGAAAATTAAGGATGCAAAAACCTGCCAACATGGTTTTGCCAAATTCACTTGAGAGTGAAAATGAATTGACATCCAAAAGGCTTCATCTGAATCAGCCTGAAATCCTGCGAGGTAATCCTGGTAGGCAGATCCCAAAACAAGGGAGATGCCCAAATGGTATTTTGGGAAAACACAGTATTTTCCTAAGAGCGAATGGGAACCCTTTGAAACACTCCCCAGAGTTTGCAGGTTGATTATACATGCTGCAATGGGAACTTCTGAGCGGCAGAAAACATTGAGCACTTCATAACATAGCAGGGCAAAGAAGCGGAAAGCCAGCAAGTGGCTGGTATTTATTTATTAATTACTAATAGTTGCTTTAAAATTAATGTTATAATACTACCTGTAAAGCTGCTCCACAGCAAAGTAAACCTTTTGGGGAAAGATGTAAGACTGGAATCAAAATACAAAATCTTTCATAACGCTACGTACTCTGTCACATTAGCAAACGTTGCATTTCCTACCCAAGTTCACTCTCCATGTGGCTGCTTTAATATGAATACACTAAGTGAAAGCAGAAGTGTGGGTGTCTCAGAAATATACCCTGGTGGTAATATAATCAAACACGCAAAAAGGACCAGACCAGCAATACAGGAAGCTTTTCTGCTGAAGGGTGTGGGAGCTAAACTGGGAGAGTCTTCTCAAGCGCAAACAGGAGGGAAGGGAGAAAAAAAGGAGAACAAACTTCTATTGTATGACATCAAGCTTTACATAAAGTAAATTATAGCCCTTTCTAAAACACCATTAAGTCAATATATGATATCCTTGCTAATGACATGGAATGGAAACAATTTCTCTTCTGCACTTTTAAGGCTGCCAGGAAAAAGACCACTGCAATGCTGGAAGGAACATGGTGACCAGCAAAAAACCCCAACAAAACAAAAAAACAGGCAAAAGGGCTCAATTTCCACCAAGAAAGCTAAACATAGCTAAGATATCCAAGGCAACATAAGGATTCAGGTTGCCAGGTCACAGCTAAATTTATTTAGGTACCTAAATTTCCTAGGCAGTTAGCTTTCAACTCTTAGGTTACAACCAAGCAAACAAGTTACCATAAGATAAAGTCTGTGGATTTACAGCTCATCAACAATGCTGAAGCCAGGTAGCTGTGGAACAACCCTACTTTCAGCCAAGGTGAACAGGTGGTATGGTAAGACTATCAGCATCTGAAAGGTGCTTTGCCCTAGAAGAAAGATAATGCTTAAGATGAGCCGCATACAACATGGGTTAACTAGGACTGATGGGACGAAAAGAAGTAAATGTTTGGACTGATCAGCAGAAAGATATCCTGGCAAACAAACTTGTTAGACCATGGAGCAGTCTCCCACAGGAACTGGTGAAAGCCCAATCGGCTGAAGCTTTTTGAAAAAATTTACACCAAATAACAGACAAAACACAGGAAAGAATCCCACACTTCAGGGAAAGAGAGCACAGGTGTTTCTGCAACTACGGAGCCCCCCTCTCCAATTCAACCAAACAGAAAAGCTTTACGCAGGCCTTTTTATAACTGGGTCCTTCCCTTGCCACAGCGGCTTTGCTCCCGGCAAAGCATGACGCCAGCCACCGCGCGGGGGAATTGGGCCTGTCCCTTTCCATAAGGCAGCACCAGTTCTGTGACCACAGGCTGCCCAGCTCCGATCTCTGGGCTGCTGCTGTCAGCTCTGGACCCTGCCAGTCTGCAAGACGTGAAACTAAGACCAAGAAAAATTACCTCCTGCATTTGAAAATGACTGACTTAATCCACTCTGTAGAGATTGCAGACATTTGCCATGTCCTTAACCAAGGCAGGCTTGCAGGGTTAGTGTTCTGGGATATTAATATACTGCTTACTACAGACATGTGTCATTCAAGCTTTAACTAGAGCTTTCCAAATAAATCTGCTCTAACAAGCCCTTACGCAGCTCAGCTCTGCGGCATTCACAATGCAGTAGACAGCAGTACATCTGAATACACTAATAATACAAAAAGACCTATAGTAGTTAAGAGTTCAGCCCATTACCTATCCTGTAGCAATACAGGGCTGAGTAACCACTAGTTTATTAGCTGTGACCTACAGCTATTTACAAAGAGATGTACCATTGTAAATGTATTTTGGTAAGTGCTATGTGCTGTAATGTGCTCTGTGGTTCCAGGCACTTCCCTTGTATCAAATACCAACAACCAAGATTCTTAAAAGTCCAGTTCATTTCACAAAAGGACGAGAGCCTCTCCCTTCACACAGAAACTTGAAGTGACCGTTGCTAATATCTGGCAAGTTCATAGTCCCTACAGCATGTGTACTTTGACACCGAACAGGCTACCAGCACAGTTAGGAAACGCCCTATGCAACATAACTGATTTTATTTACTGTCTGATAAGAGCTTTCAGAGGCACCCTTGGCTCACCAGTAGCTAGGCAGCAAAGATTACAGAACACACACTTCCACAGCACATCCTGAGTCAGGTGTTTCAACACTGTGGGCATCTACATCTGATAAAGATGTTGTAAGAGATGAAGGTAGGTCATGAAAAGGATGTCTTACCATTTATTACCACAGTGAGTAACTGACAATAAGACTTCAAGACTTGTCATCTTTTCTCACTGAAATCTGTGATCTTTCTTCCCCTTCCTCCCTTTATGCACCCTACAACCCAGGATGACCCCAGAAAGTGCAAGCACTAGACAATTTGTCTCCAGACTGCGCTGGCACTGAGTACTATGCTATGGGCAGGCTCACCTTTGGCCTTCCTGCTAACAGTGGCAATTTCAATTTGAAATATTTTACTGCCTGTAGACATGAGCAAAGTGGAAGAGTAGATGAAACATGCTAAGTACCATTAAATTTATTAAGATAATATGCAGCAAGAATTGTTTCTCTGATTAAAACCAACAAAACATATGTACACATACAAGATATCTCAATTTTTTTTCCTTTAATGTAGCTGATCCTATAACATACAAGAAAACAGGAGAATAAGATGATCCAGAAAATTCCAAAAAGTTACTTATGCTTATTTTGGATTCACCTTATTTACACTTGCCACAGTTAGCGGTGCAGCAAGAAAACAGAAGGGCAGAACCACCCCAGAGCAAAAATTAAGCACTGCATGTAGCACCCGCAGTAGGGTGCAGCATGTGAGAAAACTCCCCAGGCAGCTACAATTGCAAGAGCACAGTCTTAAAACATACTGATTTTCCATGAAATCTCACAGAGCTGGTGTTGCAAAACTAACAAAACTCAAGAGAAGAAAAGGAGAAAGCAGAAGCTGGAACCATCAAGGCTGGTATAATGGAAACCCAGGTGCTCTCCTGCAGAAAGGAGAGTCAGCACTGGTGGAGCAGAGGCACTGCAATCCAGTTGTATTACTACCACAGCAGTGGGCTTTGTAAACAGCCACCTGAGGGTAACGGAGCGGTGCTTGATGGCAGGGACGAGGACAGAAGAAGAGTGGCTCCTCTCTCCGTTGCCTGGCACTTGCCAGGCCGCACTGCACAGAGCACTGATCGTACAGGCTGCGCCTGCACGACGAAGGAGAGCAATTCTGCTACAAGGATTTTTAAGCCAAAAAAACCCCAGGTGACCATTAGTGCCACACATCATTGTAGCTTTCCTCCCCAGAAGATCACTTTCCTCCCCTCCTCTTCTTGTAGCCCCTTCTAGTCATCTCTTTGTCTCATGGTCACTAACAGACCAGTGCCCATGATGCAGGAGATCTCTGTATGTATCGAAGCAACTGTGTGACAAGTGGTGACATGGTGAATTAACTAGGGAAAACACACTCTTAGCGTGCAAAAGTGTGTGCCAAGCAATAGAGGGTAAATATAAAATTCAAACTATGCAGTAATTCTGTTGGGAAAAGTGTTTCACTACCTCTCAGAGGATCTTAAAACATCTTTGATCAGTTAAAGGCTCCTAAATCCCTGATGAGGTTCAGACCAATACTGCTAATGGGCCAAATTAAGGCCCAGAAAAACTATCCAAAGCCTCAGATGTGGGAATGAAAACAGTTATTTTAACTGCTTGGAACACCCACCGCAAACTGGCTTAAAACGTGTGTGGCTAAGGTTTCATTTTGGTTCCTTTAGCCGGCTGTCTCTCCAGGGAACAATAAAATCTGCAGACGAGCCCGCCAGCCTGACCCCTCCAGAAACCTCCTGCATTACCCCACCATGCAGAGGGACCAGCTTTCCCAGCCATTCACTTCCCCCACTGGTTTTTCCCTTCTGCTCCAGCAGAATGCAAGTCACTGAAAGGGGCACCTCCACTCCAAACTCTGTGCTTGCAGGCAAAGAAACTAAAGCTTATAAAAGGCAACTTGCCAAATGCTTGACCTAATGTCCTCCTGGTTAACTTGAACCAGGATTATGGCAGTATGTTTGCGATCAACAGGCAAGAAGCATAGAATGGGAGGTTACAGCACGTTTTGCCTCCTCCTGGTGAAGCTCCCAAATTCTTGCTCTCCATGAGACAAATGGGAGCAGGAGACAGAAATACAGACAGAGCCTGTTAAGGAGAAAAAAAGGGAATAAATAAATAAGAGATTCACCCTGCAGCAGAAACTAAGTATATATACAGCAGAATTCAGCTGTTTTCTTCTCTGCTGAAAATAAATGTCTCAAATAAGTGCTTCAAGTAACTTTTAAGTATTAAAAATAGTTTATGAAAAGCTGGTGCCTTTCAAGCTGTCTCCTTCTAGGGAAAGTTCCCAGCAAGCATGATGAGAAATAACTAAGATCTAACAGCAATTAATTTCCAGCCCATCCAATAAATTGCATTTTATCATTTTTATTTATATCTCAGATTGACACAAGATGGCTAGACATAAGCTAACAACCTACTACACAAAGATGACAGCAGCAGAGTAACAATTTATTGGCCGCCTTCTGAGCTCTTTGATTGGTTGGATTTTACTTTATGAACCAAGAGCAAGGGAATTATTTTTACCAGGGAATATAAAGTTTCTTTTCTTTATCCTCCGCCTGCAGAAGGGGTGACCTTTGTTTTCTTGGTAATAAAACTTTTCTTTCCCAGTCTTTCTTTATGTTAGACATACCAAGCTCGTGACATTTAGTCTGCTATTCTAGAATCAGAAAGTCTTCCACAGTTTTGGACAAAATGGGTGGTATCCTCAAAAACATGTCCACTACTGCTCTGTCTACAATATGTAGTATTTTAAAATGCAATGGGAGACATGGCTGTGGCACAGTCATACACTTGTGTTAGCCTGAATCTTCCCAGGAAAATGAGCAAAGGAGGACACAGTGGCATCGACTTTGGTCCAGATTAGCAACATAACTACGTGTTTCATGCTCTTCAACAGATCAACCATTCCACACAGAAAAGATGCCACTGTTACTACCCATAATGGCTAATCCTGAAACCCCACTTTCCTGGCTACACCACAGGAGCACTCACACAGCTCCTGCCCAGAGCCGCCGCCTCTGACCACAGGACATACCAGACTACAGAAAAGGTTTTTTTAACCTGCACAGATCTTGGCACTGTAAAGCTAGCCTTGTTTACACGACTGGTCCAGTCCCCTCTGGCAAAACCAAACTAAGCAACATCAGCCATGGATAAGTTAAAATGTTAAAACTCAACTATGCAATGAGAACACCTTTCAGACCCTTCCTATTAATTTTCTTATGCCCTGGTGTAGACTCACCAAACATCCTGCTGAAACCCTGCTTGCAGAGGTGCTGAGGCAAGAAGTCTCTCTATACTACTGGAAAGAGCACCCCCTCACCCCTTCAAACCACTTCAAAAAGCATATTAAAAGTGTGGCAATAAGCTGCTGGTGGTTTGTTTTTTTCTTTATAGGGGCAGAGGTTCTGCAAGTCACCACACTACTCGGCTTCTATATTTACGTCTACTAAATTTGACCAGTTCCCACAGAACCAAAGTTCCTCATTGAATACTAAAAGTATCTCATCTTGTGGGGAAAAACTTTTACGTAAAAAAAAAAAAAAAAAAGTTTTCATCCTGAAACTTGTATTACTTGTCTCTTCCCCCCCACCACGTAACTAGCATGCGTATGGAGTACGCGTGTTCCTTTTGCATATGGTATCTCGTTAACTGAAAAGGAAAAAGAGTGTAATCACTGAAACAACAGAAATTTCTCATTCTTGAAGCTACTAGGAAATAAAAAGTTAAAAGCCTGTAATTTTAGCTTTCTTCTACTGCACTGCCAATAAGTAGTAGATTTGCAAATGCAATTCTTTTTTAATAGAGTCATGAGAAACACAAATACCAAAATCACGCTATTTTGTAAAGTGTAACGATGATAATCTCATTGAGACTGGAATTCTGCTGATGACACACAGACTGTTTCATGTGGGATTTTGTGTATTTTGCTCTGAAGTTAGAAAAGTCCCCCAAAAGTGGCCAAAAAAATACTGCAATTTCTGTAAATGTTCACAGAGGGAAGGACACCAATGGATTAGCTTCAGCACAGGAACCCGAGAGGCTCAGCCTTCTTGTGCCCCAAAACTAGAAGTCACCCATGCACATTTACATCATTAAGTAATAAAAGAGGTCTAGAGCAACCCAAATACAAGCATTGCCACAGTAAAGATGGTTAGAAAACCTGCCAGCATTCGATAATGGAATTCATTCAGAAAAATTTCTCAGCTGATACGGGGGGGGGGGGGGGGGCGCCCCCGAAACA
>JAVKLA010000040.1:5005836-5032703 GCA_034782735.1 Sagittarius serpentarius
CCCCCCCCCCGCGCCCCCGCCCCCCCCCCCCCCCCCCCCCCCCGCGCACCGGACAGACGACAACAGACAGAACAGGAGTTACACACAAAAGTTTGTGCAGAGCAGGCTGCTGCATTCATATTTACATCCAGAAGAAACAGCCAGAACATCTGGCATTTTCCGTGAACCTTAACAGCAGCGCCTCACCACCTTTGTAAAGCAGGCTCATTACTTAGCAACTTAACCTCAGATTTCAGACACAAGAAGGACCAATATGGTCAACCGACTTGTCCTATGGCCCAAGACACAGAACTTCCACTCACCACGACCTCCATTGTAACTGACAACTGGCCGAAATACTTATCTTTGTGAAAATAATTAAAACATGATTTTAAACAGTTTCAGCTGACTGTGAAGCTGATTTGATGCCTAGGAGTATCTTTTAATGATTATTTCCCCTTGACTACAGCACCTCATTTCTATTCCAATACTTGCAAATTTCATGTTCAACTACACTTTCTATGCCATTAAAAAAAAAAAAAAAAAAAAAATCACCTTTCAAAATCTGGAGAAACACATGAAAACTTAGCGCTGGCAGCATTAGTTCTGCCACATTTTTCTTTCAGAACATTACAGCCAGTCTCAGGCTGTAATTCAGCCTTCAGCAGTGGCCCAGTAGGCAGGACTCCACACTGAGGTTGGTCGCAGGACACTACTGCAAGTGTTCAAACACTGAGGCTTCCACCTTCAGCTAACAGCTAGCACCATAGCTTATGACCCAGGATGTGCTGCAGGTAACATGTGAGGTGCAAAGCACTCTTCTGCCTGTCTCAGTGCAGGAAACAAGGTGTGACAAACACAGCAGCATAAGCTGGTACACAGCTAGCAAGGAGCAGAAGGGAGCTGAGCAGTTTAGAGGGGACTGTCCTAACAGTTCATCATGCTGAGGGAGGCTTCCTGTCATCAGTGCTGTCTCTACAGAAGCAGTCATTCAAATGCTATACTCGCATGGATTAACAGATCTTGGGTAGGTCTGTCATCACATCCAGGCAGAGACGTGCACAACCTGCCTCTTCTTTGCACAGCCAGAGCAGACGTAACCTGGCTCTGCCAGGGATGCTGCCTGGCCTCACTGATGCAGCACGGGGTTCAGGAGGCTAGTAAGTCCCACGGAGAAACAAGGCCAGTCCTCTGCCACGCTAGCACAATTTTGCAACCTCAAAATGCAGAGCTGGCTTGCCTCCAGCCAACTTCAAGTACACGCACAGGACAGGCCCCAAAGACACGTCCTTCAGTACAGCCTGTTCTGAACACCACAGCCCAGACATTTGTGAAGGGGAACAAAGAGGGATACGGAGCCAGTGCGAACAGTGGTTTGAAGTTTGAAATTTGCTCTTCAAGAGCTCTTTCGTTCAGGCTTAACCTGCTTATGCTAACTGCAGAAACGTTCAGCTCAAAAGGAAGTCCCATATGCAGAGCTTAAACAAATGAGCCAGTAAAACTCCCATATGGGACAAAATGCAAACCAGTGACCAGCAAGTTATATGTATCCTTGACATAAATATAGGCTTTCAGCACGGAGATAAAGTGACTTGAACTTTTTGGTAGACATGCCATTGCTCCATTTTGAGCATCTTATCCCAAAACTACAACATGCAGAAAAGTATCATCTTATGTTTTTAGTGTTAGCCTTAATAAAACACATACACGAATACTATTTTAATGGTCTTTAGTTTTAAAATTCGCTTGTAAAGAGTTTATACTTTTATCCATTTATTCTTGGTCAAATTTACAGCTTTTGAAATAGGTGAAGTGACAAACACATAAGGCAATGGATATTAAAACAGACAGATGTCCACTGTTTTGCACAGAAATCAGACAGGTGAGAAAAGTCTGCTATATAGTTCCCGAAACCAGACTGGAATGACAGGAAACACTCTATGTGCTTTTAAATGCAAACAAGTGCAATGAGGGGACCTAACTGAAAGCTCTAGCCATAACTAATGGTTTCTCATTCCCATCAAATGGAAGTTCTTCAAATCCCTGACTGCTGCAAGCATCTGCAGAAAGGACAGCACAACCTTAGATAATCTCTTTATGCCACACACAGAACAAGACAACTGAGACAGATTTGGTTTGACCTATCCCGTCAGGTTAAACGAACTGTGCGATAACCCTGCCCAAAACAGATTACATGTGTAAAGGCATAACCTTGCCCTACCTCCTTATAGCTGGTTCATCTCAGATAAACCCATGACCTTGACAACACAGTGAAGTATGATTTTCAACATCTGTAGTGTTATGAACAATGTAAGCATGCAGCATGACAACCTTCAAGTCAGTGAAGTATGCTACACAAAGACCTCAGCCTCTTGGTGTTAAAATATATTACTGACACAGTTTTAGTTTTGCAAACTGATAGAGATAATTCAGCAGTCTGTTCTCATGCTGAACTATTCCAACTTACAGGCTTGTTGTATGGCACAGTAAGTTAGCAACTGAGGAGAGACCTGAGGTCCTTCACTAAGTCAGCCTCCTTGTTTTAGTAGAAAGTATCACTGCTCATGCTCAGCACTGTATCTTCATACCTTCCTTACTCTGAGAGTATTTTACATGGGGTATTTTCCAAGTAAAATAATAATGTTCCCTGTTTTCTCCTCCTTGAAGACATCGGATTCTAAGGGCAGAGCACTAAGAATTTGAAGTGACTGCAAGAATACCAGCAGCAACAAACCGCATTCCACTGAAATCTCAACTTTTCCATTAAAACTTAGATTCATACCCAAACTCTTTGAAAACTCAGGTAACACTAGACCTAAATGCAAATACTGCAGTTTGGTTTCTTCTTGAAAAGCTCAAGAAATGGTAGAATTTCTTCACCCCACATCCCAGAATCAGAAAGAATAGTTAAAATAAAGCATTACCTTTCAACAACATCAACCTCAACACTCAACCTACTATGCGCCCCTTGAACGAGTAAGATCCATAAACAGAACGTCAGCTATGTTCCTGTCAAGCTACTGTTGCCTGCCAAACACAGATGTGGGGCATTTCCCATGTATTTACTGTCCATACCTCAGACCCTGAGGACAATTTTAAAAACAGAAAATGTTTTCTGACTGCATTCAGCTTTCACCTCCAGTGCAAGCTAACTCATTTAAGTAAAGGAAGTTATTGGTATCAATATACAATAGCAAATGGCCTGAAATATGCAGACATTCAGACCTGAATTTATAATCCCTCTCAATCTCAAAAACCCTCAAACCTTGAACAAGATAAAAACCCCACTACTCAGGAAAAGAAATGTTGATTATTAGAAACAGCAGTCTTACAGCATTAGCACAGAGCTGTAAAGTTGGAACACCAGTCTAGATCCCAGACCCCTCCAGGGAACTTTTATTCCTTAGCTATTACTTGGTGAAGTACTAATTAAGAAGATTTAACAGATTAAAGTGTGAGTTGCTTTAATTTCAAATAGTTGCTTCTATTTAAATACTCAGGAGATGCTCCATTACAACAGCTGCAGACATCCCACGAACACCTACAGAAGCAGAGAGTATCATTAGATCAGGATGACAAACATGTAAGTGAAGACTGAAAAGCAAAGAATTTTACAAACAGTGCCCCACAGAAACATGGAACTCTTCAGTGACCTGCTGTGTTTTGCTTTAAATTTCTATTTACTTGCTGTTTCTGGGTGTTTCCTCATTGCTTTATGGTTTATCCTACTAGCGTGAGCATGTCATAGCCAACCTCACTGTGCCATAGGCTGTTGCTAAGCGATCCTCTGCAAACACACAAAGTTCTTGAAGCAAAATCATAAACAATCCTGACAGATTCAATAAATAAAGTTGTAGCACATCAATCTTAAGAAAATTCGTAAGAAATTAAAATTCCCAATCATCAGCAACTATGCTTGGTAGTCTTATCTACTGAAGATGAAGTAAACTCTGTTAGCTCTTCTTTTAAACATTAACTTGATGGTATTACTGCACCAAAACTTGGCTACAGGACTTATCTGGGCAGTAACAAAGACGACCTTCAAGACAGAATTTCCACGGGCAGATAATTTTTCACACACGATTATGCAGCATTTACATTGCAATTCCTTACACAAAGCAAAAAAGACAGCATAGTATTACTCGCAAATTACTGCTGTAAGCAGTTAAGCTGCACCCACTCCAGAAGAGCCTCATACAATAGCTACAAAAAACTATCCTCAAAAACTGGGAATATTCAGCACTAAGGAAAAAGGTAAAAGCAGTCAGATTCACTGATTTGAAAAGGACACATCAAAAGAGTCATAGAGCTGAGAGCTATAAAAACACAACAGACCCCTTTCCGGCTGTTAAGAAAGCACAGGACAGCCCACAATAACCTCAGCTGATCTGGGACCTCCACAGCTCCTGGGATGTGACCATAGCTTAGCAGCTGCATGAGAACAGCTTTCAAGGCCCAAGTGGCTGAAGGGCAGCAGGCTGGCCACACCTGCCTTCTCCAAGTGCCTTTGGCTTGAGCTCAGTCCCTCCAAATGGAGCAAACTGCTCTCCCACTGCAATGCTGCAAGCGTAGTGCTTCCAGCTGGTTCCCTGGGTTTTTGCCAGGGCACCCTCCGGGTAAGGTGCTCCCTCCTCCATTACTGTCTGGAAAGGTCCTCCTTGCACCCAAGAGTGTACATTGGTTGGCAGAGCAGGGACTTGGTAACCAAACTCAGGAGTGTAATGAAAGCAGACCTGCTGAAAACATCATTTAAACCTTATTAGTGTTTACGTCAGCACTTTGCCAATTAAGAAAATAGGAACTCAACAATACAGAAGTTGAAGAGACAGCTGGGAAAATGCATTTCCACTTGCTATCTAACTTTCCACAACGCAATCTAACTACCCACTGACCATCAGGGTGGGTTGCTATCCTCTCTTCCTTCCTTGCACTATACTGAAGTCAGACCTACTCTATACTAACACAGAAGTAAATGTAAGCCACTGACCTCCTGTACAAAGGGCTGACTGCCTTAAATTAGTGAAAAAGCATTACCCAACCAACCCTTAAAAGGCACTGCAAGGCCTCGACCATACTGGATAGACTGAACATGCTCTGGCCCTAACAGCTGCATACAAACCAGAGACCAGCCGTACCAGCTCAGGCACAGCACTATCACATCTATGCAGCACACAGCGCTCACAAAGCCAACACAGCTGTTGGGTACATCCACTTCTACAGGCTCAGTCGGAAAAAAACAGATTTTGGGAAGCACAGAAAAAACTAGAGATGCATCGATCTAATCACACAAGCAGGCTGAAGAAGCTAAGAAGAGACCCAGCAGGCAGAAACATCTAAGACAAGCAATCACAGCATTTATCGAAAGAAAGCAGAGAACTTGAGCATTCAACACACCTGTTAGGCATGTCTGACAACTGGGGTGTAGCTTCCTCACCCAGCAGGAACTGAAAGCAGTGCGAAGACAGTGCACTCACGTTACTGGCAGGAAAAAGGTCCTCTGGCCAATGCAGGAGCATCACTGTTGCAAACCCACCAGCAACTCTAACCTGCCCTTTTTGGCTCAGAGGTGGAAAAACAATCTGGAGCAGGGACAGGTAGGAGGATCTCTCACCAGCAGGGAGCAAATGCTACCTCTACCTACTTTTCAGTCACTTAGGTCACTGATAACCAGGCATTAAGACCTTGAATGGTATGCAAGTCATCACAGCGGGCTCATGAACATGTGATCTGCTTTGACTCCATTTCAAACTGCTTTGTAATTTAAAAGTTCTGTTTCCCCCTTTATAGCTGCAGTTCTTTTTTCAGCCACTTAAGGATGTTATCATAAAGGAAAGGGTACTACAAGATAAGCTCATCTAGGTTACAGGAAAGAACATTTTCCAAGCTAACTTAAAGTACAAATGATCTCTCTGCAATTAACATAAATTCTCTATAGACTGCAGTTAGCTTGTCCTCTAATCTTTGCCATCAGTAAGTCAATGAACAATTTTAACACAGTAACTATGCTGCTGAGGTTACAGGACAGTAGGGTTGTGCAATGAAGCTTCTTTGAAGCTTCTTGTACAAGAAAACAATTTCAGATGCACTTAGACCTTTGAGTAAAGGAAGCTCTTAGCTCCAATCAACAATTTCCTACAAAAACAAAGCTTAAAAGCTTCTCTCTGTTTGCAAAGTCAGCCAAAAATTCCTCTGCAACAGTTCTTTCCCTTACATTTCAGTCTCTTACAGTATTAGCTCAGTCCCAATGGCATCTT
The DNA here is from genome assembly GCA_034782735.1 of Sagittarius serpentarius. NCBI lineage: Eukaryota > Metazoa > Chordata > Aves > Accipitriformes > Sagittariidae > Sagittarius > Sagittarius serpentarius. Next base: position 5,012,070 of record JAVKLA010000040.1, read on the forward strand.
TTCCATCCCGTCTTCAGATGATTCTGTCAAAACATTGTAAATAACTTGTTTGCACTTTGGCAAGGTACCAGTAAGAATATTTTTTTAAAAAAAGGTCTTCACTAACTACTGAATACCCACCTTGTAACAAACTCTCAAACAAGGACACAATATATGTGTAAGTTAACGTGTATAGCAACTTTAGACACAAAACCCCTTTTATTCAGGGAAGCACGTCAGTTGGGAAATTAAATGAGACAACTATAATTTACTGAAGCAACCTCAGGTTGAAAAAATGATTAGTGAACTCAAGTAAGACACTGAACGACCCTGGCTGGATCCTGAAATAACAGCCAAAGAATAGTATAAGGTAAGTCCATTGCTTAGCAAAGACAGAAGCAGTCTATGGTTTGTATACAGGTGTAGTTTCTGCTCTCCCACTCAAACTCTGTTGTGCCATTTTTCAAAGACAAGGGAGCACCACCCACAGTTTCATTCAGTTTTATAGTCACATCAGATATCTTAATGACTGGTTAATTGACAGCATTGCCTTACGATCCTACAGGTCAACAAGCAAACTTCAAGCAAAGCTACAGAGGACAAGTTCTCTTGACATGCTTTTATTCATCTATAATATGAGCAACAATTAATTCTTTTGACTCCTTCACAAAAAATAACCTTAACGTAAGAAGAGAACAATTAAAATAAAACATACTACAGCATCACCGTTTACAGTGACAAATCTATGCTGTATACCAAAGGCAGGCTTGGGTTTGCTTTGTTTTTAGTGTGCAGTTGAGTCAGAGAGAGCACACCTGGATGCGGAGCCTCCTAGGAACAGAGCCACAGTGCTCTACGGACGGGTGAGCAGGAGGGGAAGCAGCAGAGCACAGGCTGTGACGACCATGAATGAAACTGCCTTGCAGCACTGCACGGACAAAGTCCGGCGGCTTCTGTGGTTCCTCTGAGGCTTTGGGATTTATACAGATTCATCACTATGTCAGTAGCACACTGTCTTTAAATATACTAACAGTATAAATCTGAGCAACAGAGATACACTCACACAAACCTGCCAGAGGAGGCTTGTCTCCAGGCTACCCCCCAGTCTATGGGAAGAAAGTTAACTCCTGCCCTCAACCTTCTTATCCTTGAAAAGAGCTTTCCAAAAGGAGAGACTATTTCCACCAGTTGCTAAGGGACTGCTTAGGGCAGATCATACCCCTAGGTATCCAATGACTATTTCCATCTATTTATTAGCCGTGGTTGGCCCACCCTTGCTCCTGGCATAGCGAGAGGAGAACCACACTAATCTCATCTAGGAAGTTGCAGCAGCAGTCTCCTTTTTGACAAGTCATGTGAAGGAAGAAGGATAAAAAAAATAAAATGAACATACCACAGCTCTCAATTTTTCCATAAATGTGACCTTATGTTAAAGAAACACTCATTTTGGATAACCCACTTCCATCTCACTTTGGAGAAACTAGGCCTGTAATCATCTAAATTTCTCATGTCTCTCTCCTTTCCTCCTCAGACTGAAATTCTACATTCAACAGTTCCTACCCTAAGCTATTAATTGCACTGCTTTTGGTACCAGTGCAAAATTACCTTTAGCAGTAAATATTCTCAAAAACTAGACAAAGACAGTGATTAAAAATAAACTGTCAAAAAGTCGATGAATGTCTTCCACCCGTATGCTAGGTCAATGAGAGATACTGCAAAATAACAACCAAAGGCAAAGAAAACATCTACAGCACATGCAAAAACACCTTCTGTCCTACCTTTAGACATACAGCAAAAAGAGGTCTACACTGCTGCCAAAAAAAAACAGAAGAAAAAACAGATGTATTGCTTTCACCAGAAATGCAGAGGTAAAGCAAATAATAAATATTCCTTCTAGAAAAAGACATAATTCTTAAAACACAGTGTCCCTTGGAGAAAAAAAAAAAAAGGAGGGGGGGAGGAATTCAGCTGTTCTGATTAATTTGAAGACACTCTACTTTCTTCTGCTATAATTCCATGAGGGCAGTCAGGTTCAGGAAAACATTTCCAGGTTTTGTTGTGTTTGAATGTGCCATGTGCCATATAGGCACTGCTGAAGTATATGTGCTAAGAGCTTCTCTCACTTAAGGCTAAAGACCAAATACAGGAAAACTTAAAAAGCTTTAGGGCCTAATGTCTTTAAAGACTAGGTTTTATTGCAAACCCATTCAATCTTGCAACACAAATACATTTATCTTTTAATTGTGAAGTGTCAGAAAAGCAAACAAGCATGCAATGCTCTCCAGATACAATTATCTCAGGTCACAGCTCAGATCAAAGGAGTAACTAACTTCTGCAGAAGTGGGAGAAAGGAAGAGTCAACAACATATACTAAAAAGAGTTCCCCAAACTGCACTTGTCTTCTGCAGACTCCTCTGCAAGTTCAGATCTACCAGCACCCTCACTAAGGAAGGCAGGCACACAAATAGTCTCCTTTACTGTTCCGATGATATTCTCTCTAGAAAGCTCTGGTTTGAAGCAAGCAAGTCTGAGGTATGACAGACACCAGAGTAATTGCTCCCAAAGGAGCATCGTTGTCCCTGTGGAACAAAACCCCAGGACTGAAGACAAGGTTACAACTGCTGTCACAGGCATGAGCCTGCAGCTCTGCCTGAGCGAAGTGCATGATTTCACCCCCAAAACAGACAAAGGATGGGGCATTCAGCTGGGAGAGGACACCTCAGTACTAGGGTCGGAGGTACAATCACCCTTGGCATGGTATCACATTAACTCCCTATCCTTCCTACTCCAAGAAAAAACTTCAGAAAAGGTTAAAAGAGCTACATGCATATTTGTACTTCAACACAGACTTCGCATTTTCAGCAAACCATGAATGAGATAGGTGGGTTTTAAAAGAAGGCATTTCCTGAGTCACATGTCTCCAAACACACTCCATTTGCCCTGCTTTGATACTGTATCGTAACACCTGCATCCAGTGAGACAAATAATCCCATTGTTTAATGCAGTCCAAAATTAAAGGCTGGTTTTTGTTGGCTGATAGGCACCACTGCAATAATCATGATTAATAAAAGCAATGTCTAATTGTCATTTTGTGCAAAGACTGGGACTGTAGGCTGCAAAATATTCCTAGCCAAAAGGAAGCAAATACAGAGTTTTACTCCCCAGCATTTCTGTCAGGGTCTTATTTTTATCCATATTGTTTCTTGAGGAGGGATTTATGAAGCTTTGCAGTTCACAGAAATATCTGGGAAGACACTTACATGCTGATGGCTGGAAGAATATTATACACAGCCATCTTCAGAAATCACCAGCCTCCATTAATAGTCTTGTTTTCCTTCACACACTCAGCTTACTCTACATCTCCTCCATTCAGATATCTCAAAGCAATTTAAATGGCATTCCACTACATGGAATATTACCTTCATTAGGAAACAGAGGCAAAATTTGTAAGGGAGTTGTCCAAAGTGCCTACAGTAAGTGAGAAAGCAAGGCAACTCCCCACTGCAATCTCAGTCCCATTACAGTCAACAAGATCTTTGGCAGAGGTCCCACAGGGACTGGATTTCCACCCAGGACATCCCAACTCCCAGCCTTTAGCACCGTTAGGAATCACTGCCTCATCACTACATACCAAGGAGTCAGGAGAAGACAAAGGGGCTGGGCAGAGCTGGCTCCATGGGCCAAAGCAGTACAAGCTGAAACTAACAGCCATTCATTACACATTTGTTACAGATTTCTAAATCTTAGTAATGTTTTCAGTCACCCAGGTGACTTCTGCAAGTGACTGTGGAGCCCACACCTCTCCTAGGCCACTGGGATTCACAGTCAAAATAAAGCAGTCAAACCAGTCAGTAAGAGACCCTCTCTGAGCCACAAAAATTTCTTCGTGGTTCTCTCATTCACTCACCAAGACTGAAAATGAATCAGATCTAAATGTATTTTGATTTGTTTGGCTTACTCTGTCTAATTTTTAAGAATAAGTGTTTATTTATTTAACCTGCTTAATCCACGTGGTGGAAATGTTCTGTAGTTTTCTCTTCCTTCCCTGCCCCAACAGATGTGTATTTATTATTCTTCCCCACTGGACCAGAAAGGGCCACGCTGTACCTTACTGACCAGCCTGCTGATGCAATACATAGCAGCACGCCAAAAACATCTCTCCCTGCACTGGAACCTGTGCTTTATTCCTGCTGGGCAATGCAGCTGCTCAGGTACCAAGAAGGTCTCACATAGGGGGATCTCCCCTACTGCGAAGGAACAGGGAGAGGATTCTGCCTGGGACTTGTTCTTCCACAGTCCTGCTCTTTCTGGGTTTGAAGCCGAGATTATGACACTTTCTTGGCAGACCCCACTTTGTGCGCTTAGCACACTCTGCGTAGCACTGACACTAAGAAGTATCAGGATCTTCTCAAGATTTTAACCAGCAGCCCCTCACCTTCAAGCACGTGCAAAGTACCTAACACAATCCAGACTGGAGAGGGCTGGAGGGCTTCTGTAGCATCATTTCCAAAAATGCACTAAAGGCAAAGCAGACTGCCATTCTCAGGAGAACATGGACTTTACTGAGGGCCTGGCACGCATGTAAAAATAAACTTTCTTCTCCCTGTACTAGAAAGCCAACTCTCCAACATCTCAACAACCCTGCTTGCTTTGGAAGCTTTCCAGTCACATCTTTCTGTATATGCTATCGGATATATATTTTATAAGCGGCGGCTCTTGGTTAGAACACTGCTGCTCCAAGCTTATTCCATTAATACTTCATGTGAAAATAAACCTCTCCACATTTCAAGAAAACAACAGTTCCCTGGCAACAATTAGTGGAAACTGTTGTCATTAGTATTTTACTTTGATTGAAGAATTAAAAAGGAGGGGGAGGGGACCCTCAATTCTCCTTCACAGGCTTCACTAAATCCCACAGCTCAAAGGACAGTTTTCTTCTCAAAAGTAGAAGATTTCAAATATCAATTCCCAGAGAGTCAGGGGAAAAAGAAAAAACAAAACAGCAGCCGAGACCATTGTAACTACCACAATCAGCTGTTCCACACTGGAAAACATGTTGTCCTCCATATCCCACTGCTATTAAAAAATGTGCAGCTTGAAATACAATGACTAATCCCACTTTTATAGCCAACTGACTAGAACATCTTTCTAAGATAAAAGAGAGCATTAGTGTTCATTCGAACCAAAAAATACCCACCAAAAATAGGAAATCTTCGTTACTTTAAAATAAAATAAATGCGAGCGAGAGCTCTAGGAAAGCTTGGGTGTGGAAGTGTCTGAAACAGCTTTGAAGTCGCGAGAAACATGAAGGTTCCAAACTTTGTCACACAAAGACCGAACTGGCAATTTGTCAGAAGCCAAAGAGCTGCAGCTAATTATTTTGGATTTGCATAGCTTGTGAAACAAAAATAAATGCATGTCCCCATCAGAGGTACTTGTGATGATTTCCACTTCACTGCGCATGTTTTCAATCTTACATTCTTCAAACTAAGCCAAACAGATTTTTCCTAAAAAACAAGGTAGATGGAGATGTTCTCTCTCTCTCGCCAGCATACAAAGTCATAAGAAACTGGACACTTTACTGGCTAAAGAAGAACCGACAATTTTCAGTTCTAAATTCGGCCCTACGCTAATTTGGGGGGTGGAGGGGTGAAATTGAACAAAACCAAGCTTTTATTAAAAAAGATGAGAAACAGCTTTACCTTTTAAAAACCACCCCAAACCCTTCTTTGCTAGATTCCATTACAGAAAATGGATTTTTTTTTAAATAGTAAATGCCTCATCAGACAACCACTGCATAACTTCAGAGGCAGCCTTTTCCTTCAAAGGGATGAAAGAATTTATTAAGAAATGCTTCAATTTAAGCATTTACCAGCAAGTCACCCCAATGCCAGTGTACAAGCTGCTCTGCCTCAGCCTTGCCAGCTGCTGCCTGCCCAGTAACTGCCTGCAGGCCACAGCAGATGGGCTTCGGTCATGTTTGTCACCTGTACAGAGCATCTCCACTCCTCCTCTGGCCACCAGCTCAAGCCACTCCAGCCGAGCAGGCAGCTGTGAGGGGTGGGAAGAGCTGGCAAGAAAGGGCAGGTATTTAACTGCCACAGGAACTGCAAAAGCATTACATTCAGAATACTTTAAATGCAGCCTTAAGATTAATGCGTCTGATTTGGTGCTGTCTTTCACTGCCGACCACCTTCAATTGCTCTTCCCTTCCCGTTGTGCCCTGCACAACAGCACAGGGAAGCCCCAACGCTGGGCAGTGCGTGGCCGCACACCCCTTCTGAGACGCTGTAGCTGAACTCCTGCCACGCACGTTTGCCAGCACAGCTCCCAGCAGCGCTGGGGCTGGTACAGCAACAGGTTCCCTAGAAGAGCTTGGGCACATCCTTCAGTCTTCCCTCCTGCGAAACTGGAACAAGAGCGCTTCCTTACCTCACAGGGTACAAACAAGTAAGCAACTTAATTCAAAAAGCAGCCAGATACTAGGGTGATGCCTACTTAAAAAAATTAAGCAAATGACCTGCCACAAGGCGAGAGATACAGCACAGTATTGTGTTAAGAGCCCGTATTTAGAAGGCAGGAAGACATTTGTTTCTTTCTTGCAATATAACACTGGTTTGTAGCTGCCCCACTGACTTGGATTTAAGCTGCAGAAAGCAAATCTAGAACCAAAAACCTTGCCAGATCTTAAAGATGCTGCTGCTCAGAGTTCTGCCACTGCCCACTGGAAAAACAGAAATAAGCTAACCCATTTATACTCTCAATTGTTTGGGTGCAGGCTCAGACTCATACTGTCTTTGTAAAGTTCATAATCTTGAAAGCTTTTTATTTAATTCATCTACTGTACTATCTTTTAAGCCAGATAGCTGGATGGATGTTACTCAGTTGTACTATATAACGTCACAGATTTCAGGTCCTGTGCATCAAGTTCACAGTAAATTCTCATTATGTTAGAATTTAATCAGTATTCCTAAAAGAACCCAATTACTTATCACTACACAAGTCGAGAGGTTCTTTGTTTTCAGTGTGATGCCTGAATAATGTCTTACGGCTGGATAAAGGAACGTGACTGCTTAGCATCCCACTGCCAGTCCCGTTCTTCCATTATTTCTCTTTGGACGATGCACATGTTTCCCCACTTAATAAAAATAGAAAGTTGGAACCACTCTTTCTGCTGGAACTGAAAGTCTGAGACGAGACAAAACACAGAACTTGAACACAAGTCACAGAATGTTAATTGCTGTCTAGCAGCAGCTCGCTGATAATCTGTACAGTGCAATTAGCCTTAAGATAGCAAAATAAGAGAATTTCATTGGTGTAGGCAAAGAATAGAGGACCATCCTAATCCCTCACTGCAGGAAGGAAACAGAAGTCACACAGGTACTTATTTGAAGACTTCAAAGACTTCCCTTTAGTAGTAGGAAATTCTTTCCTGCTCCTGTGAAACATCTTTGGAAAAGAATAATCTGATGTCTGTTCACAGAAATCAGCACATACCAGTCCATTGTGCTTTGCTATCTGGAAGCCAGTAACTGAACCTTACCTTCCAACTCACTACTTATTACTGGAAAGCATGCCTACATTCAGAAAAAAAACTGAATTTATGTAAAGAATAAAATAGATAAACAGCCTGTGTATTTTTGTATTTTGAGTTACTTGTCTATTGTCAGGTATAAGAGCTAGTTTCTCTTGAACAGGATAGGTTCTTTAAAGGAGGAGAAGGGGAAACAAATCAAAGAAACACTGCTGCTTGACACAGGAAAGCAATATTCCCCTGGTCAAACAAACTTTGTCCAGCAGATCAACACCAAGACATCCTCCACCTAAGCAGGGCTAGTGGGACAGATCATGCGAGGTGACTCAAGCAAAGCTTTCTAGCAATGCTGGACGGAGAAAGAGCCCATTTCTGATACATTCCCTACTGGCTACAAGTACATGCATCAGGATATATGAAGCAACACACAAGTGACAGGTGAGCCATCCACACAGCCATCCACCCTGCTCTAGCAGAGCAGCAGGCATCAGTGTTGGAGATATGCCTCTGGGGCACGAATTCCCAGTATAGGTTAGTCTGACATCTCAACTATGCTGTGAAATCTGAGACCATGAAGTAGTTTTACACAAAGTCCTGTCTAGTTCTGTCCAAATGTTTCCCAAAATGCTCTTCCAATAAAATCCTTTCCAGTCATTTTGTGTCTATCTGATGACTAGCCTTTAAGCTACACAAACATCAGAAGACTAACAGGTAACTCATGGAAGGACAGCAACTTTAATCCACAAGGCAGAACAGAATTTGCCCTCTGCTCAGCTAATCGGTGCATCATTGAATTCGTCTCATACGATGAGCACCTTGCTGCTTAAACATACAGTGCAGGTGCAAGGCACATGTAACAAATGCAGACACTGGATTGTAATACACTGGGGTATTATTAACATCATAGCGTCCCCTAGACAGTGACACAAATATAGGCTAGCTTTCTCCCTGTGCTACTTGAAGCTGTGCTTCACAAATGCTCGTTTGTATTTAACAATCTGGAGATGCTACTATCACAACCGACAAAAGAAGCTGCTCCTTAGCTCTGAGCCATAGGAGGTACAAGTAAGGAAGATGATGGTGCAGTGGTGAAAGGTTAAATGCAATCAGTAAAGTATATGCCCTTTTTCCTTGTAATACCCTGCAGTTCTCAGACAACCACACATACCTGAAAGACACATTCTCCAGTTTAACTAGCAATGAGAATTTTTTAAAGCCTTTTCTGATAGTGGATTCTTGAAAATAACATGGCCTGATTTTCCAATGTATTTTTTTAAAGTGCTTTTCTCCCACTCCCTGCTGGCATTGAGCAGCACCTTTCACGTGGACTTAAGAGCAGCCTCAACTATCAGTGGCTGACACCCCATTTTCCTCCTGTCTGCTCCATCCTTTCTATTGAGGCAGTTTCATCTCTGCTACTGAGACATGAGAAAACAAGTGTGAGGAACACACTGACTACCTTAGAGTGCAAAATGAGCACTAGGTAAGCGTCAGCAAGACTGAAACCTATGACACACAGCTCTTCTAAGTACACAAAATAAGCCAGAAGGAAAGAGCATGCTTCCTCTTCAATCCTTCAGGGCTGCAGTGCTCTGTTACAGCTGTCACAGGAACACAATTCCTTTCCCAAGCTGCCATCATCCTTTAAGTAACATCTTGTGTTAAATATGACCATTCAGACCTGGGAAAGAACAAATGTAGCCAACACCTGAACTTATCTGTAGATGGGCTACAACTTGAAGACACTTTAATATCATTTCTCTGCTCACTGGGTTACAAAAACATTCGTTCTGCCACAGCTTTTTTCAAAGGCCAGCTCCCGTTTCTGTTAAGCCTGACTATCCACGAATGCAACAAACACAGAGTAACATCACCTAATCAACTACCAGATCTTACTAATTAACAGACAAGAAAAGTCTTAACTGCATTCCCACTTTCACAGGGCACCTGTTGAGTTAAGACTAGATGGGCCCAACACATGCTTCACAAAAGGGGTATCCTCTTTTTCCGAAAACAGTATCTGTAGCAGAGAACTGAATGGAAAAGAAAGAAAAATAATTAAGCCCAGGTCATGTTGACATCTAAATGACAGCATTTAAAAATTGGTAGACCCTCTTTATAAGAAAACAGAGGGGAAAAAAATCAAATACAGTTTTACTCACCTGCACTACTTCTACTCCTCTTTTCCTGGAAAAGAAAAGAAAAAAAAAAAAGAATGGTTAATGTTGGAAACATGGGGAAAATGTAAGAACAAACACTAATGGATAAAGGGGTGCTTCATAACTAGAATGCAAATAATAAAAATCTGCACTAATGAACCTGATTCAAATTCAGGAATGCACTTGTTCAATTCCATTCCCTGCCTAGGAAGCACTTCGGCAGCTTCTGAATCACAGCCTCAGAAGCGACCCAAGATGCACACTAAGCAGCTGCACCACTGGGACTGATACAGCTGCCAGGTGAGCAGAGGTAGGAAGTGGGTAAATGTTAGGGAGGGAGCATCTCAGTTTTAGTTCTACTTTGCTCTTCATTTCTCATCTGCCCTCAGAGTGTGCAAATTGCACCACAGCACATTCCACATGCTTGATAGATCTTTGATTTTGATCTAAAGATACATGCATAAACGTCAGGGAGAATGAACACAGCACCTTGCAGCCATTTATCCTCTTATTTACAGCCTTGTTCTATCCCTGTCACCTTGGTACACAGAATGCTTCCCAGAGCTAGACACACACAGTGACTTGCACCAGTTGTTCTCTGCTTGAAACCCTTGCCAAGAAACTTTTAAGCTGTCCCATGGCTTGCCTTCATCACAAGCACAAAGATACACAGGCTGGCTCCACAGACCGGCCCTGCAAACAGAGCACAGAAGAGGACAAAGGAAGGAAGGGTACAGGCACAGGTGAGGTCCAGAACAGACTGCCCCGCAGCTGGAGCACCCTGCCCAGATGTGTCATCCAGCTGCAACTCCACTGCATAGATCCCATAGATCCACTGCTCAAGACAGAGTGCCTCAAAACCACGATTATTTAAAACCCCAGCTGGTGATCGGTACTGCACTGTGTCAGATGGCCTCAGCAGGGGCAACAACCCCTATACATGTAGCTGTGCCTGAAGAAAAGCTAATAAATTACACAAGCAGCCATGCAAGCAAACATGTACAGATTCAACCCCATAAAGCAAGTATGCTCCATTGTCCCAGCCCAAGAAAGCATCAAGCCACAGGCTGGGATGGGACTATGTGCATGTATCAGCCCCCAATGCTGCAGTTTCTTCTGGGCAGAAAGGGACACACACCCAGGTATGTGACCAGGGAGACAGACACAGCATACTGTGATACCTTCTTCTAGATGGTGGGCAGTCTGGATGTGGGGACACCAGAAAGTGCAATGTCCCATGGTTTAGACACATCCTTGGACTTCAGCTCAGAGACCTGTAGTCAGTCTGGCTCCTGCAAGAGCAAAGTTCAAATACTTGGGGTTTTTCAGAAAGGCCCGTGCCTCCGAACGCTGGTTTGGCCATACAGGGAATACTTCTAGTGATCCTGAAACACCAAGGATAAGAGACTGGTGGGGATTACTAATTATACACCAAAATGCTGAAAACTGCAATTGGTAGAGCAAATTGTTGTCTACTCTGCTGGTATGAGAATTGAGATTCAGGTACATGCAGCCAGACAATGCTCAGTCACTGCATTTGACAAGTCATCAAGCAAAACAAACCATTTCTGCTCTAGTCTTGATAGCAGAACTGAATCCCTGGTGCAAAGCCCAGCCATCCCTGCTCCATGCCACCCTCTCAATATATGCAGGCTATTTAAATATGTTAGAACCTTCTGCTCACTTTGAAGACATCGGTAATTTAACTTAAAAATCAAAAGCCTCAGCAAACACAAGACAGGAACGTCTCTTCCTCATTCCCACCAACCCTGTATGTGAAAATCAAAGACCCTTTCTGGGGAAGTCATGGAGCAGGACAGCCTAACCCTGCCCTCAACGCTTTTCTATCTAAGAGCATCTGTGGTGTTGTCCATAGTCACAACTGCTGCACACGGCTGAATACACAATGGCTCCTCCAGTTTTCTGCCCAATACAGTAAGTCTTTCTTTTGGGAAGCCATTACAAAGATGCCCAAAGGGACAGGCAATCAGTCAGCATCTACAACACAAATCGCTCCCTTCTTCCACTTTATCAGTTTGGAGTTTCTCTGGCCTACAAGTAGCATGCACTGCACAGCCACAACAGAGCGCTTGTTGCTGTTCAGTGTCCTGGTTTTGGCTGGGACAGAGTTAACTGTCTTCCTCGTAGCTGGTACAGCGCTGTGTTTTGGGTTTAGTATGAGAAGAATGCTGATAATGCCCTGATGTTTTCAGTTGTTGCTAAGTCGTGTTCAGAGTCAGTCAAGGACTTTTCAGCTTCTCATGCCCAGCCAGCAAGAAGGCTGGAGGGGCACAAGCAAGTCAGAAGGGGACACAGCCAGGACAGCTGACCCAAACTGTCCAAAGAGGTATTCCACACTATGGAATGTCACAGCCAGTGACTGGGGGAGTTGGCCGGGGGTGGAGCGCTGTTCCGGCATTGGTCGGCAAGTGCTGAGCAATTGCATTGTGCATCACTTGTTTCGTGTATTCCAATCCTTTTATTATTATTGTCAGTTTATTGTTGTTGTGTCATTGCTAGTTTCTTCCTTTCTGTTCTATTAAACTGTTCTTATCCCAACCCAGGAGCATTACTTTATTTTCCGATTCTCTCTCCCATACCAGTGGGTTGGGGGGGGGGAAGTGAGTGAGCGCCTGCGTGGTGCTCAGTTACTGGCTGGTGTTAAACCACGACACTCAGCAATAAAATTAAAAAGAAAATGAAACCAAGCACATCTTGCAGAGAATTTCAAAGCCCTCTTGCAGATCACAGTAGCCTGTAAATGGTGGGTAATTAATATTCCCATTACAGTGTGCGAAGCATTGCTGCAGACCATCACCTGAGGCAGGCCAGATGTGTTCCAACTGTGTTTTGAGAAGAAAATATGAATCTCCTAGAGAAAGAGTTAACAGCCAAATTCTTGAAACCATGATTTTCACACAGCTAAGCAAGATAAATAAGAAATATTAGGTGGGGAATGCTTTTTGGTAAATTAGGGCAGCAGCCTACTCAGAAGCATTCCAAGTATTGTAAGCTAAAACTTAAAATAACCAAACCAGCTACATTTTTGCTGTATCTGCCCTGGAGTAAACAAAACAACTCAAGACTGCCATTGAAATACACCAGACTTCAGACAGGACTGCTCCAGAGCCCCTGGAAGAATAGAGGCTGATGGCAAAGGCTGCATTTCTTGCCATGCCTGCATACATGCTGAATAAGCTTTGTTCTACTTCAAAGAAGAAAAATACTTGCAAGCTCATTGCCAAACCCACTTGAGAAAGAGTCAGTCCAAGGGTTTTCTATAATCCCCCCAAAATGGTCTTTACAAATTTACTGGGATTTATTGAAACTGATTGTACTGCCCCAGTAGCAGGGAAGAAGCCAGACCAGTACACAAGCAGGGAGAGAAGGGGTGCCTGCTGTTGGATATGACGTCACATACACTTAAAAAGCTATGAGAAGGATGAAGCGATTGCCAAGGTTGGCTTGTAGCACTGGGTCTTCCCCTTTTTCAGAAGGGGAGGTGGTTCCCTTTGGTTACCTGAAACATGAGAACTTTCTATACTTAAGCCCAGGGGACCAGAAACCATAGAAGCATGCATATTTTGAGGATTAGTTAATTTGGGAAAAAACCTCTACCAAAATAGCATTTTTTGAAAATAAGTTATTTTAAAAACAAAAAGGTATCCAAACAACCAGGATGTCAAGCAACCACGCACCTCCGTTCTGGCATAAGCTGATTCTCCACCTCTAAGATATCCTAAGCCAGTGACTGCAGGCTTTTCAGCCAGGCAGATCACAGATGCAGGCTCAGGGCAGCAAGACATCCCTTATGCAACCAAGCATGCAATACCATCTAACCACAGTAACTGCCTCACGTCATATGCTGAAGGGCTTAGGGACAGGCACAGAAAGAAAGCTGATCATACATGCAAGAAACTCTGGGACCCTCAAAAAATAAGCAGAGGGAATAAAGCGGGCTGTGGGCCACAAACAATTCCCCAACAAGGGATTGTCTGTGCAGGACACTCAGAGACAAGACAGTTGCTGAATTAACTGCTCTGGGAGTCCGACAGAGCCACGGACCAGCCATCACTTCTTCCTATGGTGCTTAAAAAGCTAGTAAGAAAAATACATCCTACAGCGTTGGTGTACGTTCTTTTGGGCTGTTTCTTTAGCAGAGGACAGGCTTTCTGTTAGCTATGCCGAGACACGCACCGCAGTTGCCCTTAACATACAAGAGATACTACAGGTAATTCCTCTCCAAACGCAAACCACAGATGCTTGCATGGGTACAGGACTGCACCTCAGACACAAGCAGCGAACAGCAAATTCTACAGCCAAGCCAGACACTTACGAAAAATTAAATGAGGCACACAAGAACTTGTCCAGGCCAGGCAGAATGCTTCCAGAGGTACCAATGCCTCTGTCAAAGGTGCTGTCTCCCAGGGGGCGACTATTTGTCTCGAGGTACTGACCACTACTCTTGTGTCCCTCATGGTGTTCTCCATGACCCTTCTTTCTTCCCTTCTAGCTTGAAATTGAGCTACAGCCTCCCAGACGAAGGGCTCCCATCCCAGCTGGCCTGGCTGCCTCCTGATATTGGCAATAGGCTATACAAAACCCACAGCAAGTCTATTTTTCCTGCGGGGAAAAGAAGGATCATTATTAGCTGTATTTCCCTTCTCCCTCCAAAGAGGTAACACAACCAGGTCAAACAGAGACTGCATCTGCCCGCTTTCATTGAACAGATGTTTGAAAAATGGTCAGTTCTAAACTATATTCCCAGAGGTCACTATTTTTAAAATACATTTAATTCCGAAGATCATCTAGACAGGGATCTTGTACTCCAATCATCAGCTCAGGGAAAAGAGGGGAATTATTAGCAAATGTTAGAAAACTTCTGGGAGAAAAGAGAGGGGGCAAAAAGTGTTTGAACGTGATAAAAGTAAACACCTAACTTACAGCAAATGTCTTCAACTGGCATAGGACGCCTAAAGCTATGGAAAACTATTCAAGTGCAGTACAAATTACTGACTGGTGTTTCGCGTGTTCCCTTCCTTCAGCACACAGCTCTGCTGAATCACACACTGCAACATTTAAAGGAAAAACAGAAACATTTAAGTAACCACTGCATTAGCCTGTAATATCAAATAAAACCCAGAAGCTTGTTACGACTTACTAGTTCTATACTTCAAACTAGTGAACAACTCTACTGGACAATACAAGCCTCACCATATGCAATAGCAATTAAAATAATTACCACGCAAGTTGACTTCATGTTTAAGTTAGAATGACATGTGATTTAGAGAAGAATTCAGTATCAAGTGCATAAAAGCACATTAATCCATGTTTTGGAACTGATGTTTTACCGCAACCTCAAACTATGTAAAATAGTTGCTTTTGGAGCCGGGTTTGTTGTGGGTTTTTTTTAACATCTAAAGTAAAAAGTTGGGACTAATTCCCCACAGCATCTAGGACCCGAATGTTATAGTGAATGATAGTTAAAAGAGAAAATTACTATCAAGTTATATATCACAGCCATGGTTAAATTAAGTAATATATTTTTGCTGTCTGGTCTGAGTGACAGATTGAAAAATGCCAAACAGAATTTACAATTTCAAAAGTAAAAGACAATCTTTGTATCTGTTTTAATAGCCCAAGAAGTTATTAGTGCATGCAGTGAAGTTCATTTTCTCAGACAGGAGTGCTGTATCAGAACAAAGCACCCTGAAAGGGACTAGAAAATAAGAGAGGATCTTGGCACGGCAGCAGCAGCATCCCTCTGGTATTCACCTGCGGCACCACAATGCTTCCGCATGCCACAAATTCCCACCACAACGTACATAAACATTCACCAGCATCTTACAGCAAAGATCCAACTAGAAGCCCACTAACCCCTTATCCTGCAAGAGCAATGACAAAACTGAAGCATCCAGTATCAGGACTTCAGAGGTTTAAGTAGCAGGGAGGAAAAAGGCCATGAAAGAAAGAAACCAGACACAGTAAGCAGTAACTAGAGGAAACAAACTGCTTTTAGTCACTAAATATTAATACAAAGTTTCAGTAATGGTTTAATGAAACATTACAGGGCTACTAATTTCAGTATTAAAAAACAGATACTGTGGAAATAAAATCTGTATATCCCAAGTTATAAAAGCCATAAAGTCAGTAAATACAAACTCAAAAGGATCTGTTTTCTTTTTAAACTAGGCATTTAAGATGGATCAGTGCTGGTGAGCTCTGCCAGACTCTTTTCTTGGAACTAGTGACCCCAGGTTCTGGGAGCTCATACTCGCCGATTTCCCAGCAGGGACACAAAAACCTCTAACCACCGTCTTTTTTTGGGGGGGGGGAGGGGGAGAAGAAAAAAAACCCCAACCAAAAAAAACCTGAAGAGCCATCAGTGGGAAGAAGGAATGATTAACAGCCGCACAGAAAAATTATTAAAGGCAGTGAGTTATTTATCCTACCAGACATTCAGAGACATATTTAGTGCCTGATGACAATTATAAGCAATTGGGCAGGGTTCAGCCTTCAGCCATAGACTTACACCACCAGACATTATCAGATTCGGTTCCCAGCTATGGCAGGCAGCCACACCATGTGATCTCTTTATAACCTTATTAAAAACCATCTTCAAACCAAGCTGTTTTGGCACCGTATCTTCCATTACAAGACATTAATTTCCCAAAGGTCAGAGTCCTTCAAATTTGCAGGCTATTTGCAAATGTTCCGGCATCATCCTTTGGCTTCAGTAAACTGCTTGCTTCCTTAAGCGCTGCAAAGAACACCCATGTCCTCTCTGCTCCCAGCTCCCTTTGTCTCCCCACAACCCCAGTCACCCCAGTGCTAACATGACCCTCTGCAAGAAGCAAACACACGACCCATCCCTTTCAAAAGTCTTTCTAAGGTCACGAGGCACCGGTGATGAGAGAGAGACCTGAGAAGAGTCAGCAGAATCACGAGGCAGAAGACAGTATCCCTTCCAGGGACAGATACGGTATTTATCTTTTACATATATAAAAACTCTTACTGCAGAAGCTATTAGGGGCTTCTAGAAACACATGAACATGTTGACATTCTACAAACAAGATGAGCAATAATCTCACACTAACAGGTTTATAATCTGAAGGATGCTTAACATTGCTTACTTGCTCTCCAGTGCCATGATACATTCAATGAGCTGTCACACTGAGGCAGAAGTTTTCTGCATGTGTTGATAAAACTTCTTGGTACTATAACCCTAAAACAGTTAAATATTTTATTCTCTGAAATCAACCTTCTAAAAATTTACTTTTTATATTATTCTTAGCAAGTCTCCTCCCATATTAATTTAAGCTAGCAGTTACAAATTATTAGTGGCTTATTCTCTTAAATCGCAGAATAAGTCACTAGTCAGCAAAAAAGATTCTAAAACCTTCCATTGTCCATTGCCAGTGGGGCCCTAGAAATCAGGTATGCAGATTTTCTTCATCAAGGGAATCTACACGCAACTTGGGCAAGAAGGGCAATCCCCTATTCACTAAGTTAGCAGATTGGTATTTTGTTTGCTACTGTCTTTCCAGATATTGCCAAATTCCAGGAAAAACTGTATCCCACTTCTTAACATCTATTACACTGAAGTAGGAAGGCAGATACTAGTCTCTCAACTCCTCTAGCACTAAATTGGAATGTAAGGCAAACAAAACCATACTGAAAAACTTGCCATGAAAAGCTACCTACACTGAAGCTGAAAGGACAACTCACATTGTCGCAATGGATGAAGATTTCATCAGTGTCATTTCTGGATAACGCTGCTAGAACTGCTCCAGCCTGAAAGCTAATGGGAAATGGATACTTCCACTTCTTCCCTGCACCAACGGTGGATCCAATAAGCAGACAGTAATTTTCAGTTTTCCAGATGACATGAGTCATTTCAAAGAAGCGAACACCCTATGTGCTCAAAAAGCACAATGTAATGGTAAGCAACTGTGTGAAATGGCATTAGAAAGGGCTGCCAGAACAATGCCATTTTAAGAAAGTTAACAACAAATTAGGATAGTCAGTCACAAACAGTCACATGAAACAAAGACCAGTAAATGTAAAGAAACACTCAGCAACACTGCTGGCAGTTAACTGGAGGTATGTACTGTCAGGAAATACCCTGAAGCTCCTGTGGCTACAGCTAATAGATTTCTTACACCGAAGCTCCTAAGCAGACTTACAGACAAGGGCACGCTCAACTACAAAATTGCTGCAACCTGGAAGTCCAGGGCTGCAGGTTCAGTTCAGGCTTAAAGTTTGTCCCCTACGAAGCATCGCTATCTTGGGAATCTCCTTGTCACAGCAGGGAGAGCTAGCAGCACACAAATACTGCAGTGACAGACTGATACAGCTTTACGCTTATACTGTATGCCAGCTGCATTTTGATGCCCTTCAGTAAGCTTTGTCCAGCAGCATGCAGAATTCCTCCTACCTTTGCACGGGTCTTCCTAACTTTACGCTCAGATGGTTCTCAAACCAAACTAGCTAACAGTATTAGTCAAATGCCTATTCTCTTAGACTGAGATACCATTGCATCTGAAGTCAGCTGCAGTACCACTCCTCTGAACTCTACCTATAATTATGATGGCCTCTGCATTGCTTCTGAGCAGTATCAACTCTTGAACAGAGGTTTACCAGTAAATCCTTGGACTGCATCAGACAAGATAATCAAGCTTCCTGCCCGTCTGCCTCCTTTCAAAGACCACATCTTTTGTAACAGGAACTAAGAATTAACAAGAGCTGAAGCAATGCATAGAGTTGAATCAACGCATACATTTATGCTTCTGCCTGCCTGCCTACCTATAAATCTATCTAGTAAGTGGAGCCTCACCTAGCTTTAAACTCCTCAGCTCAGGTATTAAGAGCTATTTTATTGTGGCAGCTCACAGCTTAGTGCATACTGCAGTGCTCACCTGAGGATGCAGCCAGCTTCTGGGTTTTGCAGGCAAACTTATTCTTTCACTCTTGAAATCCCCTGAACTGGTTTGTTTAAAGCTATCTCACTGGTATCTTCTTGTACTACAGTCAAATCTAGACTGAACTGTAGGCCTATTCTGACTGGAAAAGAAAAACAGGATGAGAAGGGCAGAGCAGGGTTAAGAAGAGAATAGATTTTGTTCCAGCACAGGCAAGGCTGTCAAGGTGAGTGGGGAAAAAAACTAGTTCACCCCACATCTGTACTGGAAGGCCAACAAAATCAGGTTGCTCTTACAGCTACCCATCTAGGAAGAGAGCAGCTCACAGAAATAAAAGATTTAAGCCAGACGCAAGCAAGTCTGTTTATTCTGAGACCTCCTTCAGGCTCCTGCTTCACTGTTCATTGGGACCTCCAACATAAAGTTACTTACTATTCAGTACGTGTTTTAATTTTTAACTTATGTACACCAAGGCTAGTAAAACCTGCATACGTATTTTACAGAAAGCTTTCTCTCAGAATTGTAACAACTACCAATGTCCCCTTATTAAAACAGATACCTCCCATGTTTGGTTAATCAAATATATTCCAGGTTTCTGGGGCTTTTATAAAGCAAGATGAGGTTTACACAGGGACAACATACATTTTTCCCTTCATTTGAACAATAGAGAATCACAACATACGTTAAGACACCCAGAAAGTTGTTTCATTAGTGGTTTTAGACTTAAGCAGTATCAGATTTAGGCACCAAATGATTTTTCTCTATTATTGCAGATAAGCTGTCCAAATCACGAATATTGGTTTACCAGTATTAATGCAAATGGCATAGTCATCAGCTACCAAGCAAGGTTAAAGAAACGATACAGGGATTTTTGCTGATAATATAAATCTAGCTATATTTACCTATCTATAATCTCTCACTATATCTATCTATCTATGAGAGAGGGATCTTCAGATTAAATATATTTAAATCATGTCGTACGTATAAGCCTTCCCAATACCTCCCTGTTCTATCTGGACAGGGAGAATTCAGATTGAAGTAGTACAAAATCTGGTAAACTAACATATAACGTGCATAACTATTGACAACGATTGTCTTTTTCTTGGAAGAGGAAAGCAAAAGAACAGAAAAGAAAAGATGACAAAAGGTAAACTGGTTTGATCTCTCAAGCTCTCCTAAGAATTTTGAGTGCCCAACCTACCTTAGCCTACAGGAAGCAGAGTTTCTGGAAGTGCCTGGGAATTGCCCTCTGAGAATCTGACCTCTCAGCACTTCTCTTAGGCTTGGGTGTCTGCCATAGTCACTTTTAAAAATGTCACTGGAGCTTGCACACAGCTACCTGACCAAGGCATACAGAAAAAGAAACTGTACTAGAAACAATCATTTACCAGAACCATTATCCACAGTTTGTCTTAACTAGACTGTAATCCCTCTAGGCAGTGCATTTGTAAAGCATCCCCCACCATCAGCCTGGAGAACTGCCACAGCACTCTGGCGTTCTAGCAATGCAAATCAACTCTGATAGCAAAAAAATTATTCAAGAAAACAGTGTGTCTTCTTCAAGTCTCTGGAAGGTTTGCAGAGGGCTTGTGGGTCTCCTACCAAGTTGATGCTCAGCATATTAAGACCACTTTGAGGCATTTGTTGTAACAGCATAGAGGCTCTGAAGAAGAAATTTTGTCATAATCCTTGAAATTCCAAGAATGAATTAAGAGTGTCCGGGGGTGGGGGGGAATCTCCTTCCTACAAATGCCTTTCTAAAAAAGGGCATAGGTATGGCAAGCCAACCTAAAAAGCCCTCTGTGTCTGCTAGATTCTCACACACCAATCAAAGCTCAGAATTTAGTTTCTTAAACAAAATAAACTAAAAAAAAAAAAAAAGTACTTAAAGTTGACTTGTGCATAGGCTAGAAGCTGCCACTTCCACATCCGCCCCTCTCCCCATCACCTCCCTCCAGCATACAACAAGAAGGACATGCACAGGCAGTGGAAGCGGGGACAGGTATCCTGGGAAGAGTACAGGGAAGCTGCCCGGTTGTGT
>JAVKLA010000040.1:5032803-5068939 GCA_034782735.1 Sagittarius serpentarius
TGTCCCTGCTCACCGCAGGGGGTTGGACTTGATGACCTTTGATGGTCCCTTCCAGCCCAAGCCATTCTATGATTCTACGATTATACTAGTGCTCCATTTACTTTCATAAGTCTTATTTGGATTCCTGCCTTTTACCCAAACAGAAGCACTCTAGTGGCTTGCCTTGGCATTCTGAGAAGGAGCTTCAGCTGCTCTCCTCTTCAACATAAGCATGCTCCACAAAGACCATCAACCCAGTACAGCCAGTGAGACCAAGCTCTGCTGGGCCCCAGGTTGGTACTGCAAGTTCTGCAGGTCTCCTGCACACCGCAAGGGGGAACAAACACACACCTCCACTGTGCTAAAACCAAATGGTACAGAGAATAGCGTGTCTGCTAAGCCAGCTTTCATCTACAAATGACTTTTAATCCACTAACCCTGAAACCAAATGCTGTACTTCCACCGCAACTTTCCAAGACTTTGGCAAACAGCCTTGAATAAACCTTTTGGGAGTTTTTATAGAGGCTAGACACCCACTGAGACATGCATGAAATGTGTAATGCACAAATTTTTTTTTACTTCTTGGATCTCTAAAAGAGACTGGGCATATTTTAGCAAAAATTAGAGACGTATTTAAGTTCAGCAACTTGCCATGCAAAAATGAGTTTATTCATCTCCAGCCAGGCTTCACGAAAGATATATAGGTGTCTGGGGCTCTTTCCTTCATGCAAAACTTCATTATACAAACAAGAGAAAGCTAATACAAGCAAGTTAACATGTCTGCTCACTAAAGAAACCCAATTGCAACTTTCCCCCCGCCTTCCACAAGGGATGGCCCTAATGTTTTGGCACTGTACAAGTCAGACACCAAGTCTCCCCTCAAGTTTCATTAGCTTTGACAGCACTTCTCATTTCTTGTCTCCTACACTCACCACGTGAACACTGTTTGCGTATGCAAGGAACAAATTTTCCTCTTCATTTATGGAACCAGAGTCAGTCACAGATTCAGAGACGTAACTGACAACAACAGTCTATGCCAATAAGTTACTGTGGCCAGCCATACACAGTCACAGATCCCAATCCAATGTTTCATCAGGTTAAAAGGACATCCATGGAAAGGTTTAGCATGAAATAATTAAGAGACCTTCCTAAAAATCTTTTCTCCTCAAACTTTGCATTAGTTTAGGTTCTTGCAACTTATCCAGTCAGTTCCTCTGTTTTGTTTGCTCCCTTTGAGATGCACTTCAAGCTTCAGCCTTTAGTTTGGGGCATTTATGAATGCAGCTGTTGTTTTAAAGAGGACTGGCTGGTTAAGCCCTGACTAAAAAGCTGGCTAAAAAAGCAGTTCCACTACCACCTGAAACTGGGTTTCACCTTTATTTCGCTATGCAGCTCCCCCCAAACACAGCATGAACCATGTCAACAGAAAACAAAAAGCACTTGGAATCTGAAAAGTGCAATTCTGCAGCCTAGTACCCTATTTAAGAAGAAAAAGATGTTCAGCAGAAAATATGGTACAAATTAAAGAAACGCACACTGGAGTGCTCTTCTCCATTCAAACAGATTCAGATGCCAATACCAATAATGGGAATTTCCTTCCCCTGCAATTGACTCTTCTACTTGAGTTTACATCAACATAGATCAAAGAAAAATTATTTTACTTTATTTGGAAGCCTCATTAGAGAGGCTTGCAATAAAATGAAAGTTTAACTTCCAACAAGTGATGATCATACTGTTTGAAAATATTCCATTTATTGACACGTGGCCAACTTTCCTGAGAAGCAACAGGATAGAGCGTTTGACAGTGCTGCAGTGAATCATCTTGGTGATCTGCACAAACGACACATGATCCTGGAAATCAAATCAAACCTCTGCAACATGCAATATTTGAGTATGGTCCTACTTACAAGAAAAAAGGATAAAAATTGAGAGATGGCAAATTAATAAATGTTTTTTTATTATAAGCATACTGAATAATATTAATAGCCAATGTGAACATTTGGCGGGGCAGGACATGGGACACGACAAAACAGAATAAAAAACCAACCACCACACCCTGGGCAGAAACCTTACCAAAAGGTTCAGATAAGAATGGTTTTCCATTGGTCTCGTTGGATGGGGCTGCAATTTGAAGAGTTGGAAATCCAGCACATAGAACAAGCTACTCTGCTAACCTTTTAGTAGCAAGGCAACGTAGGTCATGAAGATTCATAGAAATACATCAAAACCTTTGGGCAGGGATGAACATAGGATTGTTATGCCTAGGATCAGCCAAGGTCAGAAAGCACAAACTTGAAGCTGGAACAGAGATTAGACAGCGAGACAAGAAGTCTCCATCACTCACAATAGTTTCTGCACCTGAAAAGGGCAAAACAGTATCTCCAAGAAATCTCCATCCTAGCTGTCCTGGTGTCTAGATCACTCCAGAGAAGCACATCTATGTGTGTATTAAACACACCTATTTTATCTGCTTTACAGTACACTGAAGTTTGCTGTTAAAGAAAGATTAAAATTCTCCCTATTTCTTCCAGTCCATAGGCGTCTTGCTTTAACAGTATGTACAGGTCTCCCAGAACACCCATTTTCTTGTTTGCTTCAGTGGATTGTTTACAGTGCAGTGGGGGGGGGGAATGAACCCACCCAAAAACCCCAACCCAACAGTTTTATAAATCTTAAAACCCAACTACTGCCTGCTTTTATCCAAGCTCTCAGACAAAATGCACATCCCTCCATAAGGTAAAGTGAGTGACAAAGATCAATGTTCTTCAATGTAAATCCTGTTTCCTTACAAGAGATGTAGAGCATCCCATCTCTCTGAACCAAACAATTTCTTCTGATCAGCTTCAGCCCTTCTGCAGGCACCACTCTGCCCAAAAGGTCACCTTCAGAGCTCTGCCTTGGGCCAACACCCACAGCATGTGTCTTGCCATCTCCCACACCCCTGACCTTCCATGGCACATCTTACTACTAATCTCTCTCACACAGACACAGTGGGTTACACACACAGGGCACTCTAAGTAATCCTGCCCTTGTTTTTTTCTTATCCTAGACAGCAGCTGTTACACCCATCATTTCCATCAGTGACTGAGCACATGTGTTTTAAGACTGCAACTTTTCCAAGGGCACACAGGAGCTGATACACAACCCCCAAAATGCTCTTACATTTTCTAACCAGACTCCATTGTAGCCCAGATTTGGATCTGCTGGGAGGTCTGCTACACTGCCTAACTGGAAGAACCCAACAATTTCTTGGGTCTCCTCAGATGTTCTAGAAGCTGCCTCGACAAGCTAAATCATACCATCATACTGGAACTCTGTTACTCATACCCCGTTCTCCCTCTCAGAAAAAAGCCTAAGGCCAACAGTTCAGCTGCATCTTTTACATTTGTTTCCCTTTATGGACTTCCCTAGATTATCCGGTACTTGCCCCTCCCCATTACAACATTGGTGTGATCACAACATGCTGATGAGTTTGTAAGATAACCTAAATACCTCTTAAAGGGAAAAATAAAAAGCTAAATTTCTGTTCTAATCTACCAAATTACTATTGTCCTTATCATTGCTAAGGAGGTGGATGTATAAACAGTCGATCCAGCTGTGGGGCAGGAGGTGGAAAGGCAGACAAAGGCACAGTAGCAGCTAGTTGTTTTCCTCTGGGTTATTTTTGTCCAGCTCCACCCTGAAACTCACTCTTCAATCCTAATAATTGGCAGCAACTAATCAGAAGGAAAAATGCAAGCAGTTTATTAGATGTTTGATTAAATGCTGATTACGTGTTTGATTAAACATGACCACAGAACAAATCTCCCTTGAACACGAGCGCTCATTTTCTCTTGCTCACTTCTTTTGTCTGTAGACAGAAGAGATAAGAACTGTGGAGAAGATGCCATACCACACACTGGGATTTCAAGCCTACAGGTGACTGCACAACACAAGGCAAGGAGAAGCTGATGATCCCTCCTTCTGCTGTTTCAGGTTGCTTTCCACATTGCCCATTGTCAGATGCACACTGCTAACTGCCCATGTTCTCTCTTCAGGGCTTTCACATTTGACTGGGGGGGGTGTCATATGCAGGATCAGCTCAAAGATACTGCCAGTATTAACACCACAGGTTAAGCAGAGATACAATCAGCATAAAAGAAAGGGATTTGTAGGAAGGTTACAACTTTTAAATTGCTGTGATTCTGAAATATGTACAAGGACTTGAAGAATCATTATACATGGGAAAAAAATATTCGTGTTAAACAACAGCTTCAAATGATGTTGAAAATTCTCGATGTCTTAGACTGATCCTTGAACTACATCTGCTGAGGAAAGTGATTTTTGTTCATCCCATTTGCTGTCACTTAAGAGTTACCACGTAACAGTTAATGAAAGTGACTGAAGCATGTAATACTATTAAATTTTACACACATACACATTTACCTCCCAGTCTCTTAGTAAATAAAAATAGTATTTCCTCCAAATATTTCCAGGAATTCTTGTTTGTGAAGGCAGAAGAAAATGCTTGACCAAGTGTCTGCTTTTACACCCCACTAGCACATCTATCTGCAACAGCAGGATTTCTTATCCAAAGAAGACTTTTTGCCAGGCAGCATGTTTTCACAGCTCTTTGCACACCAGATCCCTGCAGTCAGTTTCATAAAGAAGGAGGCTGTTCCACACCCAGCTTTACGTAACCCCCTTGCACAGAGTTGCTCAGCCTTGCTGACTTCACTCTCGCTCTGGGTGGGTATTATCTGCCTATTTGGACTTGCAGGGTTTCATGCTTGGTCAGCACACAGTCCAAGGTGCCACGGTAAGCTGCAAAATACACAGGCATCACCTGAAGGGCAGAAGCTATTCCAGTTTAGCAAAAACGTTCCTCTTCAAAATCATGCCTGTACTCCAGAACAATAAAGTCGTGATGGTTATAAAACTATAATCAAAACCTTGCAAAAGTTGCACTCTAAGAGGTCATAAACTGTCATCTTATTTGGACTACTCCCTTACATCTAAATGAAACACTACACCACCTCCAATTATTTTCTCTAATTAGTTTCCAGATAAAAGTACAAAAAATCCCAGGACAATAATTTTTTTTCAAGACTAATTTGAACACCCACATTTTTTTCCTCCATCTGAATTCTAGCATCCCCATCCATAACATGTAAGAGAAGTCTTCCTCCAGCCTGGCCTGCATGTCTCTGTACCACCGCCCCAAGGCAGACACTAGACAAACATCACCCCAATCCCACAGACAGCTCTCAGACCTGCAGGGCTGCAGACCACTCAGCACCCTCTGCAAGACACAGCTAACCAACAGCCCATCAATGTCAGTCTAACAGTCTCAAGGCCAGCCTTGATTTTGCAGCAGAATCCTCTCTCAAGGCCTGGCCTCAAGAGAAGACCAGTTTCAGTGTAAAGTACTATAGCGCAAATTTTCTGAACCAACAAAAAGCACTGGTCTGCATATTGGTCAGACATAACACCTACAGTTCCCATTACTAATTTCAGATGGAGTTTACAACAGCAGCTATGTGCCCCAGGGGACTTTTAAATCACAGACCCTGCTTACAGAGGTACACTACAGCTTTATTCATATCCATGTCTTACTTCAGGATATTCCATCAGAAGTGATGCTGGAAAGATAACATTTCATTATGGTTTTATTCCACTGTTTTCACATTGTGGTGTTCTCCTTAGAAAAATCCTAGTAAGGTTATGCCTAGACTTTTTCAGGAAGACTCTCCCTGGTGAAGAATAACTTCTCTACTCACATTACCAGGAAAAAAAAGCCTAATAGACAAACAATTAGGAAATGAGAGAAAAAAAAAAAATCTGAAACTGAATTTTTGGCCATTTAAGGCTATGAACTGAGAAACAATGAACAAGCCCTTATGCTAAAACAAAACAAAACAAAATTTTAATATTGTTACAAGCAGGAAGATTGCTCTTTTCCAAATATTCTTCTGTAAAATATTTCTCTCTAACTAAGGCCCTAACCCACAAAGTCTTCCATCCTGCCTAACAATAAACTGCTTACAGATGCTTCTAAAGATAACCTGCATGCTAAGCTTGCCATTAAACTCCTCCCTCTGGCCATACACAAGAGAGAGAACTACAGACAGAACAGAACATCAAAGATCAAATTTCTTTCCCTTTCTTCCTCAAATTTTACCACTGCCTTGGTGCTAGGATGGCTGAAGATGCATTATCTAATGTCTCTATCCACCTACAGCCATATAGTTCTTGTGCTGTAATTTAATGGCACCAGGCCAAACATCACTGGTCTTGCACCTTTCTAGTAGTGTAACTACATGGCATCCTTATGCTGTCAAGCACCAAACACCTCCACTGAGGATGAATGTGCTAGGAGAATATGGGTGATGGAAGCTGGGGATGAAGCGTGCCATTACAGACAACTCACACAGCACTACTGTTTCTTACCTCCTTTCTGGGTTTTGCAGAGGAGCTGCTTGAGCTCTTTGTAAGGTGCTGCCCCTCGAGATGCAAGGTGCAGGTCTGCTGTTGTACCAGACAGCTGCAAGATTAACACTGCAGGCTTCTAGCCCACTAGAACCAAACAGCTTTTACTCAAACCCCCTTCATGAGGCAGAACTATGTGCTAAATCCTCTGATTTTTGTCATCTCTCATAGTAGGTCCTTATCAAAATAGCCAGTCAAACAAAGGCATTACAAGGCCATGCTGCTTTGCCTTGGGTAACAGCAATCTTTCTCTGTTGTTGATTCCATGACACTAAAAGCAAAATCACTGTAAGTCATTTAATATTTGTACAGAGAGATCAACTGGACTTGTCGGGAAATGAGCCTTACTTGGGAAACTACCCCTCCCACGTGCATACATTGGGATCCTATGAACAGTTGTATTCTATCCATCAACTCTTCCTCTTGCTATATACTTTTTACATAAACATGCAATAGATGACAGTTACTTCCTAGTAATTAAGCCACAGAGAAGATTTCCAAGATGTTCCTGAATAACTAGCTTAGCAGATTTTCCAAGATCTGACACCATGACATAACTGAAGCTACAGAGCACTACCCTAAAGTAGTCAAGCTGTTCCTCTGGAAGCTCTCTTTTATAGCAGAAGTTTGTATTTGTTCCATAAGCCCAGATACAAAGGTGTTTGTAAAGAACTAAAGTTAGAACTCAATTGTTCAATGTAGAGGTTTCAGATGAAACAGGTTTCAAAACTGACAACCTCTAAGGAGGACATACTGAGTCCCATCAATGCCTCAATCAGAACACGTCCCAGGGACAGGAGGCTAAGACTGTAACAACTGCCTCTCACACTGGCCCTCAGTATTTCAGCTGATGCTCTTTACCCTCCTACCCACCTCCGCTCTCTCACATAAATACTCCTTGGAGCAGTGAGGCTTCCACTGGCTACATGCCACAGGCTCAGGCTTAACAGTTATCCTGGCCACTTCTGCATCTCACTCTAAAAGGCCCATCTACCCTACACTCCTTTTGTGTGGAAAGAACTTCTCTTCAGTCCTTCCATGTTCACCTTGCAGTACCCACGGCCTTCATTTGCTGTTATTAGAAACCTTGAACATGACATCTGCTCATTCAGGGGGACCCAAAGACAGCGGGCTAAAGAGTCCTCAGCCTTCACAGTCCTTGCTTGGGGAGGTACTGCAATCATCCCAGCTACTCTCTCACTCCAGTGATACAAGACAAGGTGGCAGCTGTGGTCCTGCCCTTTCTATCCTCTGCAGCAGGGTAGGATGGAAAAGGGAGGAAAAGGAGGGGAGGAAAGAGGAAAGTACCTGCTAGGGACCATATCTTCCATACCCAAGACAACCAATAGTGAGCTTCTGGATGCCAGTGATCATTTTGGACATTGTCTGCCATAAACTGGCACCCATGTAGCAACAACAATCCCGAATTTCACAGCTTGTGTGCTTATGCTCAAGATTACAGTTGGATTAGCCGTCCTGGGCTAGTACCATCACCAAGTACTCCATTCAGAATGGGAACTACTCCAACAGCCCTTTATCACTTACCACATACTTGCCTAATGGAGAAGGCAGTCACAACTTTCCTTAACATAATTTCTTCAACACAAGTGGGACCATACAGAAATCCTTTCAAAGAATTTCCAAAGCCAAAAGGGAAAGACCATATTAAAGTCACTTCCCACTGGAAAAAAAAAAAAAAAAACAACACAAAAAACCCCCCCCAAAAACCAAACACCAAACAAACACAAACACAAACACCACCAGAAAACCACAAAACCACACCTCAGCGCGGCACGACAGAGAGACCAGAAAGGCAACCTCTGCCAGGTCAAAAGCATGGGAAATCTAGGGGACACTGTCAGTCTGAGCATAAAGTAAGAACAGCCATAATAAGGATCTCCTGAAACCATACACATTAACATCAGGGAAAGAAGCCATTACTAGTCCACAAGTAACCCAGAAAAATCATGGTAAAAAGAAAATAGTCTCTCACAGTAGGACAATTCAACAACATAAACTTCCTTGAGAAGCAGTAGGAACAGCACCCCAGCTTAAGTATGTGCATGACCCTTACCTCAGATAAGGAAGGGTGCTTACACCAGCTCAGATCATCATGCAGCAGGCAGCCTGCTCTGATCACCAACCACATCAGTTGCCTTTCCTAGATGCGGCTCACAGCTGTCCATTTGAAAAGCAACCAGTAGAGGAGGTACAGGACCTTGTAGTCTAAAAAGCCTTCATTCTGTTTGGGGCATTTTTTTCTCTCTTATGAGACCACTCCTTGAAACTTTCACATACACAGATTAACTGAACACACCATGTTCTGCAGACATACTGTTTTCAGTCCTGTAGATGAGACAACCGACATAAACAGAGCTCATCTTAAAATACTAAGCTTCATCTAAAGCAAATTAACTGCCCCCCCCTTGTTTTCACTTGTTTAAATTACACTCCTCCACTTTCACTGCTAGGATGTGATCTGGCCAGTGGTTCACGGCTACATTCTCACCTGTAAAGAAGACCGTAACACTGTCTGTGCTGCTTGCCAGTCATGTGAAAGAGGTATCCTGCTATTTCTCAAGCATCATTTCAGAAGACACATCAAATGATTCTATTTTTCAGAAATAAATATGCAGTCTTAAAATCTCCTAGGAGATCCAGGGCCTCATTTAGAGGGGAAAAAATAGTTTCTTGGTGCAATGGTGAACAGCAGCTTCCTTCAGATAAAAGGCTGCAGAGTGTACCCAATCTTTTAATTTTTAAATAATCATGACAAAACCAAGCTGCTACCTACTTCTGATACAACCCTCAGCCAGCCAATCATTTGAGTCTTTCAGATATTTATTACAAGTAAAATTGTGCGTAATAAACAAAGGAGTAAAGACTTCCTGAAGAGCCAGTCCCAGTAAACAACCTGCAGATGTGAAAGAAAATGAATCACTTCTGAGAAGCCTTTTTTTTTTTAGTTCACAGCTAGATGAGTAAGTTACATAGCACCTTCTTAGATAAGATGCTGTAAGAAGAATAAAAGACTCCTACCTTTTGAGACTTTTTTTCCCCACAGTTCCCATGTTAGGTAAACTGTTTTATCACTAAAAACCCCCTCCCATTAGCCTCAGCAGGTTTAGGCTCAAGCTCAAATTTATTTGTAGCTTCCAGAGTTTTCATTTTCCTGTGTTTCATCAGGTTTTGCGTGCACTTGGAAAATGGCAACTACTTGCTCTACCTACAGGGCTAACGGGCCTTCTTGCAACTCAGACACCCCACACAAGAAGCAGAGAAAAACATAAGCAATAAAACAACCCTTATCACTATCACTGTCTCTTCTGGACTGGATTGTTCCACAGCCTCCTGGCTCCTTCCCTCCTCTTTGCTTTTCAAACTATAGCCTTCATTTTCACCACAAATTAAAATGACCAAGTTAGGAAAGTCAATGCAAGAAGATGAAATCTTAGCTTGGCAAAAGCTGAGTAATTAATTAGTCCATATGATAAACTGAAAACGCTTACCAGTTAAATAGGTCTGAGAGAGAACAGCAGTTAGGAGAGCTAAAAATGTTAAAACACGTTGGGGTCCCCAACAACTGGGTTCAATTATGTTTCTTCTATAGAAATCAAAGAGGAGCAGACACATTATAACAACTTGAATTTTTAATTTTGAACCATGCCTTGAAATAGATAGAAGTGAATTAAGAGCTGCTAACAAATAGCAAGATAAAGTAATAAACACTTTGGCTCTCCTTTGAGATCCAATGATCTATGAGCAATCTGCAGTCAGTTCAGCCACACAACAGCATCCTGACAGGTTTCTATTATTTCTGCATTTGACAGGTAGAAAAAGTATTATATTGGGAAAACCACCGATTTCCTTAAGTTACAATGAAGCCTACTACAGAGCCAAAAGCCAACCCTATTTTGGCTGCCAGGCCTACGCCTGATTCAAGAGACTTTATTCTCTCTCTTGGACCAGAGAGTATTCCTTGCTTTTGAAACTCTCTGTACAATCCCCACCCAGTGAATACACGGACAACATCAAGATTTAGACACTTTTCGGTTGTCTGCAGCTCACCTACGTACACCTGAGACCCTACTCATATTTCAAAGCTGTCTGGGCAGCGGGCTTCAAAAACCCCTCATACTCAAACTATACATTTGCAGTACAGCAGGAAAGAGCCACCTCTCAGGTTTTTTGAGACTGGCCTTACAGGAATGCTTCTGAGTTCCTGAGCTAGTGTAGGCATCCAACACCGACACCTGACATTCTGAATAAACAATTTAATTTCCTGAAGTGTTGAAGGGGAGGGAAAAAGTCAGGGAAAGAATTTTCACATTCAAAGACACATAGAGAATGGGAAGAAGTTAACCCTTTAATAGTTTTTATTTCATCAAAAGGAGGTCAAGCTTTACCGAATGAGAACCTTCATCCCTGTTCTTATAGAAGGCTCCCTTAATTATTCCCTCGAAGCCAAAGTGGCTGCTGAAAACACCTACACACAGACATGGCCATTTTAAAGACTGAAAAATATTTAACCAAAAACATTCTCCAGCAGAAGCCTTCCTTTACTGTAATATTAGCAGCACTGCTAGGCTTGCTCCATTCTGCCTGGATCAGCCCCAAACAACTGGCAATCTACTTCAATTTAATGGGAAAGGGAACTGGGAGATTTTACATGGACCACATGAATTTGCCAGAAACA
Source organism: Sagittarius serpentarius (assembly GCA_034782735.1). Lineage (NCBI taxonomy): Eukaryota > Metazoa > Chordata > Aves > Accipitriformes > Sagittariidae > Sagittarius > Sagittarius serpentarius. Next base: position 5,043,947 of record JAVKLA010000040.1, read on the forward strand.
AACATTTTGCATTTCAAGTTTCACTACCAGCAGCAGCAAGTGTGCTAAAAATCTATTCTTACAGGGAGCTTTCACACCCACGTATCAGTCAACATAAGAAAAGGTGGCAGCAGCACTAACAAGTAACAGGAAACTCAAACAGTATACTCGGTCCTACAAAAACATGTCAAATTACACTACCGGATACTTCCCTGGGCCAAGTAGGCATTCAGAGTACTTTCAATGGCATCATGGTTGCACGTTTTAATTACTACCTACCATGCTTTTGATTGTTGGCCATGAATTGTTGTTATCAAGCCATTACATCTTTTAAGTGCCTGCTCTCAGTAGTTATGGTGCAACAAAGCAAGAACAAACCAGCAAAAGAAGTCTATGTGTTGATCCCAGGTTTGCCACTGAACTTGTGCCACTGTAAACAAATTCAGTTTCCATCCCCATCTCTCTCAGGCTTTCCATCAAAAAAAAAAAAAAAAAAAATTAAAGCTGAACACCAGGTATACCCAGTTCCCAAGGAATCCCAACTACAGAGATTTCCAACAGCTTCAGAAGGAGCTAAATTAGGCCAAGGTCTGCAATCGTGCTCAGCTCTCCCCAAGGTCAAGAAAACTCAGCACCTTAACAACTAGGAGTTTTTGAGAATCTCAGCCTAATTCATGCGCAAGGATTATTACTTTAGGAATAACTACTAGTACAAAGAACTTTACCCCCATCTAATTTGTCTACAGAACAACAGATTTAGAGATCTTGATCTTACAAATCAGGAACCAGCTTTGCCCCAGAAGAAATCTGTGGTAAAGCTGCCTTAGAATAAATGACTTTGTTTCCAAATTCTTTGTCCAAGCTACGAACCAAGCATTTTAATTAAGGTCTCTTTAACTGCAGTTAGTGTAATTTGGGGTAGGGGACAGGGAGGAAACATGCTTTTCCACAGACCACTGCTACCAAAGCTGACAGACAAAGAAAGAAAAGTAACTTTAAAAATACACATTAGCTGTAGGAAATGCTCTACCCGTGTTCTGTGGTTTCAGAAACACATTTTCCTGTTTGAAGAAAGCTCTCCTGTCTGGTTCTACAGACCTTTTTCACAATGGCAAACAGGAGAAACCAGGAACGAGGGAAAACCGGGGAAGTTATTTGTTAACATACAATCAGCCACAGCACAGCAGACTGAAGGTCCAACCTACTCTGCCTCTAGTGTGACAATAGACACAAAGACGCAAAAGAAACATCCCAAAATACTGTTTTTCTTCAGTGATCTCTTGCTATCAGAGCTACACTGTTTCATTACCGTTGCGACAATACTAGAGGAAAACCTGCCGAAAAGGAATGGAATTAAGCATTACATTTAATAGATTACTCAAGACAAACGACAGATCAAATCACAGCACAAAAATATTGTGCCAACCCCCACTCAAACAATACCTATTGTGAGCCAAGACGCAGCACTACGCTGATCAGCAAACTGCTTAACACAGTAGCACAAAAATGAGAAAGTTTTACTAGAAAAGCTGGTGGTTGGCATAGTACATGTGGAAGTGATAGTCTGCTGCAACCATAATTCTGTTCTATGCACCTGAGTTTATTTTACTCAGAGAAAAAAAGACAAAACTCCCCAGTGACCCTATGGCTTTCTCATTCACTCACTTCTGGCTCCTTCCAGCATCATTTTGGGCTCCAAATGTCAGATTCCTAGTAGACTCAAATCAGCACTTACAACCCACCAGTCTCTTAGAAATATTCACAATTAAAACACAGCAGCTGACCAGCATCAATCAAGTAAAGTCTTCTCTACTCTCCAGAGTCTTCTCAGGGAGACATGAGCTTATATGCTAAACATCCATGTGGTTTGATTACAATACCCAGAACCAGCAATAACCTGTTATATACCTTAAGGAAAAAATAGCCAAGAGAGGCTTTAAATTACATTTAGACCAGACAATAGTAAGATCCACTGTTTTTATTGCAAAAAAAGCAAGTTCCGATCCACAAGAAAGCTCTACCTTGCAGTACAATGTTATGTGAAAATAGGCAATCCATCACTAGTAAGCAACAAAAGTGATGAAGATCAATGCCCTGTAGCATACATAAAGAGTAAAGCTGCGATCACATTGCACTAACAAAGGAATCAGAAGGGAAAATACTAGCTAGAGAGTTCTTGAAACAAAGTTAGCCCCAAACAAAAGCAATTTAAACTTGGGGATGCCTATGACCAAAGATTTTTCACTCTACTGAACTGTGAACAAAACAAAATTCAAAGCACAAATTCTCCCAAATGCTGAGAACTGACGGCCTAAAATAGCACAGAAAGAGAAAGCAAAAGAAAATGGAGCTTCAACCCCCTATCTAGCTGCAAGCCTGTACTTTGTATTCCTCAAAGCATGCTAAAATTTTGGTTTTATAAAGGCCAGGAAAAAGGTCAAAAAAACCTACTCTTCAAAATTCACTCCAGCCTGGATAGAGTCCCTGGACTTTGATCTATTCTTTGAGACAGGAGGAAAGGTTACACCAAAATGTCAAGCCCCAAAGTCAAAATACAACCCCATCCAGCACCTCTCTACCTGCAAATACATCTCTCTTCCCATTATAGCCCCAGCTGCCACTTGCAGTCCATGCAACCAGGAACAGCTAAAGGCATAGCACAAACCACTTTCTCTCCATGGATTAAACCAGCTTTAAAAGGCTACAGTTTTGAAAAAGAAAACTTCTACTGAGTGACAAAGGGTGCTGCTCAGTTTTATCATCACGTTCTCGTTGCACAGCACATGGTGCTCTACCCCAATGTTCTGGCAACAATACTTCTCCCTTTTTACTCTTATGCTTTCCCCTTTTCTGCCAAATACAGGGTGCAGGTCAGCAACTACAAGCACTATTTTTTTTTCGCCGTCAGTTTTTCATCAAAATAGCAGCCTTACTTAGTTTCTTTTTCCCTTTCCTCCCTTACATACACTTACACACACTTTTACAGGAGTTTTCTTTCAGTGCTTGAAAACTACCAGATTGACAGCCCCAGTGAATTAAGCTCCCTCTTTGTCGGCCAAACAAGAGCAGCACCACAGGCAACCTCAGAACAAGCTCCCTCTATCCTCCTCTTCCCACCCCTCCAACTAGCAAGGGTATCTGAAGGCTGAGCTTCACACACAGCTCCATCACACCAGGGGACCTCGTAAAGACTCTCTGATAATGTGGTTTATCCAGACTATCTCACAGGACACTAATGCTAAAGCCACATGGGTTGGAAACATTGTTAAGTCGACACATTATCAGCATGCACCTGTGCCACACAGCACCGTAACTCTAAAACCATGAGGCTGGTCTGAGTGCATGCAAGCCTGTGCTTGAAGACCAACTGGCAAACAAAACCTATTTTAGACAACTGTGTGAAAGAACGCTGAGTTGAAGCAACTCTTAAAGCCATACCTGAAACTACAGAAAGACTACGTTAACTGAAAACCAAGAGAAAGACAGGAAAAATTCAACGCTCTCAATATCAAAAGACAGGTGCAGATTTTATTTGAAAATGAACTGTACACTTGGCATAAATGCTACAGAGACAGGGCTTCTGTTCCTATCACAGTATTAATACTGTACTGCACTTCTGGAGAGTGCTCCTCTGCTATGTTACCACTTAACCTGGTCAGGCAGCAAATGCGTATCTGGGCATTCTCCTCTCTTCAATTAATAGGTGTTTCTAGGTTCCACAAAACCTTCCACTGTTGGTTGTAGATTAGCATGCACTAGATGAAAGTAGAAGATGGCTCCTAAGCTATGCCAAGCTTTTAGTTCTTCCTCCCTCTTTTGCAAGCTTTTTTATTTTTAGCAGGAAAGTCTTTTCTCTTTGGGGAAGAACTTTTGACTTCTGAACTTCTTACAACATCTTGACTGAAATTTTTAAATTGGTCAAGAGCCAGGGCTTTTTAGTAAAATGAGGATGTCTACATACATTAAAAAATAAGTAATGCCTATTCCTTTACAGGTTTTTAAAAAAAAACAAAAAACCCCACAACACAGAAGAAGCAACTTATATTTGCTCATGTTTTACTCACAGCAAAACTAGAGAATAGCCAACATGTGCTGATAGCCTCTTTACATCCCTGTGATGTCAGGAATAAGAGTGAGTTCAAAAATGCATTAAAAGGTTTATGTGGAGCAGATCCATCTGTGGCTATTAAACATGGTACCATGGACATGACTGCTGCCACCAGAGGCAAGACAGAAGGCAAGAGAGTCTGCCAAGGGGAAGGTGAGCACATTTGCTCTGTGCCTCATACTTTCTCTAAGCATCTGCTACAACCATCACTCAAGGTCCTGGCTGGCCAGGTTTAGGTCTGTTTGGCTGGCCTCATGCTCTTCTGCTGGTCTATCAACAAAAACACCTCCGAGCAGTTAGGTCCTCTGCTACACAACAAGACATACAGATAAACTTGTGCAGGAGTAACCTTGCCATTACCCCGTGCTACCCTCTCACCCTTCAAATGGCAGCAAGGAGAACCCATACTGGCTGCACCTCTACCAGACTCCAGCAACAGCAGGCAGAGAGGGCTGGATCCTCAGTCTGTAAAATCTCCTGAACTGAGACACCTTTTTATAATACAAAGGAACAGCATGTTCCTGAACAAAGAAGCATCTACTTGCAGCTGTATGACATGCAGATAGAGCTAAAAAGCAGCAGTTATCAGTACTTACATTCATCTCCGAGGTTTGTTTTGTAACTACAAGAAAATAACCAAGATTCTCTTTGAAACACACATGTTATTTCTTAAACATACTCAATCAGGTTTAAGTGGTCACTGCTGGACTCACTGAAACACAGCATATCACTGAAACAGGCAGTGTTTCGTAGCCCACCTATGCAAATGATGACACTCTCCATCCTTGCAGTGAAACGAGGCTGACAAGATAAGGAACAAACCTAGTCATTACACCAATTTTTTTAACCACGAAAAGTAATTTTGGAGTGGTAAGGAGAAAGGACTGCAGCGCTGCGGCTGCCAGTGGGGCAGGCGTGGCATGTCACAAGTGGACCTTTATGATATCATTTCCTTCCAGTGCCATTAATCACCCCAGACATCACTTGTTCTATCAGCTATTAACCAGTTGCCCCAACACGCTGATAAAGTTATCAAGGTTAGGCAGTGAGTCATTACTAAGCACTACAACATGCAGTGCCAAAGGCCTTGTTTCCAAAGAATCCTCTGAACTATTTCCTCCTGGTGTAAGAAAACACATTACACTACTACATGTACTTATCCATACCTAACATCAGGGGAAAAATTACAGAAAGTAGAAAAAGTCACCGGCACTTTAAAACACACGGTTTCAGAAAAGGACAACTATATTGCTTATGGCCAAAACATTCAAAACAAACCAGGTCTCTTAAAGCACCGATATAGCTGTCTTCAAGGAGGAAAGACTGAATGTGCATGCACATCTGTGGTGTGGTCTGACAGGACAAACATGGGGCTTCAGAACGACACCCAGAAGCATCCCAGCTTCAGAGCTCAAGCTTTAGTATTTTGTCTTTTGCTACAGACACGTCTCATTGAAGTATTTTTCCTCTTTTGCCAGTGGCACCACGGAGAATTCAGTTTCATGAGGCAGTGCCTCAGGACCCAGGCCGAACATGCAGAACCAATGCATTAAAGAGGAAAAGGACCGAAGATGGATTGTTGACAAGGAGGAAGAAAAGCCTGTGAGGAGCGTGATGAAGAGCAAAAATAAGCCTGTTTTTTTGAGGAGGAAGAACCAACTACAAATTCTTTCAAACAAGCAAGCATGACTCGGCAGTATGTGACAAGACAAAACAAGACACATTATAAATCTTCACTAACTGACATCTGAGGGGAGACGATTAAACAACTCAACACGAACCGAACCTGCTTCCAAGTTCTGGGCCTGGCTCTGCCACTTACTCTCCCCAAAGCACCATTAAATCTAGAAACATGACTTTCTCCACTCTGTGGATCAGACCCCTGGGAACCCTCAGAGCAACCTCAATAAGCACACACCCTCCTGCCCACACAGGTAGTAGCCTGGCTGCGGCAAAGAGCAGACTTCTGCTTTGGTTCACAGGAATTCACAGGAATTATTTGACAGAATTTGTATGAGTGGCAATCACACCCTGGCCAAAACAGCCCAAGCACTGCAGTTGGGAGGAAAGAGAACTACAACTAAGGACATTTTACTTGGAACTAAAGGATATCCCCCCCCTCAATGAAACTCAGTCATTTTGAAAGCCATTCTTAAAGTACATGGCTGTCCTCTGAACAGGATTTCTCTCTGCAGAGAGAGAGAATACTAACTAGTATTTGTATAGTATTTGGACAGTATGGAAGTATCAGCAGTTTCCTCCTTGATCATATAAAGGGCGTAACTCCTTCTGAGGAGAGTTAAATTCCATCAGTACAAAACAAACCACTGTTTCAAGGACTGAACACTGAACTCAAAAATGAGAAAAAGAAGATAACCAGACAGAAGAGGGTTTGTTCCACAGCACTATGGCACAGATGTGCCCAGCACAGGTGCTTATTTTATCTATTATCGTGTTTATTTTAGTGTATTTCACATGCTCTGCTTCCTTGTTTCCTTGGAACATGTTCAAGAATGTCACCTCAACAAAAGGTGTCAAGTACTGAGATGAACAGCACATTATCTGACCAATGCCAGGAGATACACTATCAATCAGTGCTTCCCAGGTACTATACATTAAGGCAGAGCAAACACTGTCATCCCTGACACCCCTCTCAGGTGGAGCCTATATATATTGAAAAAAGCTCCACACATTTAGACTGTGTGTCTAGACTTCCCAAGTCATGACTCCCAAATTAGTAAACGGACTTCAAACTACTTAATGTACACAAAAACCTGTTTCCCAGGCACCTCCTGCACTATTACATATTGGACAAAACCAGGCACAGTGGTGACCTCAGGAGAGGTCAACATCTCTGCCTTGAAACAGTACCACAGGCCCATTCATTCCCAGCATGTTTGTCCAAGCCAGTCTTAGAAGTCTCAAGCAACAGATTTCACTGCCTACCTAGACAATTACAGTATCTTTTCCACTTACCTATCATCCCTCCTTCTTGGCACAACTGAAACCCACTACTTTTTTTCTACCTACAGTGGAACTGGGGAATACACTTTTGTGGGGGGTGTTCTTTTTTTTTTCCCCCTACAACAGCTTTTTACAGTGTCCAAAAATCCACCTCCAGCCTTCTCTTCTGTATGTTGAGTAACACAGTACAATACAACTTACTTTCAAGACCTCCGTTTCTTCTCACTGCTCTCTTTTGGGCACTTCCCAGCTGATCTGCCTTTTCCTTGAAATGCTGTGCCCCAAACCAAAGGCAGCAGGTGAGGCTACTGCAGCAGCAGCCTTATCAGTGCTGTGCAGAATGGAGGCATTACTTCATGTGCCTTGCAGGCTCTGTTCCAACTTATGTACCCCAAGATGACATTCGCTTTTTTATTTCTGGCAACACTGTCAATTTGTATTCAGCCTGCAATCTGAAAAAGAATGCAGATCTTTCTCTGAAAAGCTGCCACCTGACCAAGCTTATTATTGTCCTTGCTGCGTATCAGTTCAAACAGGTCGTGGTAAAGGGATGTACCACAAGAAGGACACAAGCTTCCTCAACCTGAGGTAAATGATTGCTAGATCACGAAACAGAGTCACTGTGAAAGGGTGATTGTTACAGTCACTTCTGTTGCCGAGCAGCTGCGCTCCATGTCCCCATCAAATGGTTCTGCAAGCATACCAACGCAGTGAGCTTTTTGTGAGAAGGATGCCTACCAGTAAGCGCTCTCAGAGATTAAGAAAATGCACATATATCCAGTTCTTCTGGGATGTAAAGTCTTCTTGACAGACTACTGGAAGAAAGAGCAGGAACCCAGAAATATAGTCAATTTTTCCTCCCAGAAATACACGGGTTTTTTGCTACTACCTTCCAACACATTTTCATTGCTTAGTATAATTTCTACCATTAGGCTAGTTGTAAGTCTTTGTTAGAGCTGATGTCAAAGAAACTTACCCACCCATCCGGCCCCCAGTTACTCCTCATGATATAGTATTTCAGACTAACACAAACAACAATGGGAGCTATTGATCAACATATGCATGTCTTATTTTTATGGCTTCTAAGGCTGTAAAAGCTAACTGGCAAAATCCAGACATTTAACAAAGTAATATTTAGGGTTTTTTGTGGGGAATTGGGCTTAAAGAAAATCTCCTGAGTTCTTCCTGGAAAAAACATGCAATATACTTCATGGCCTGCTATATAAAGGAACAGATTAATTTAATACCCTCAAACCAGCACTATTCTTAAATCTATCTTAAAACTCACATTTAGGTTCTTGTGCACAGGCCATGGCACGCAAGAGACCACAAATAAAGTTTAGAAGAGAAAAAGAGCCATACAGACCTACAGTACTGACAGTGTTTACCATTTAATGGTAGATTTACTAAACAGAGTAGCTTCTCGTATGTGCTAAAAGAAGGCTTAACTATCTATCGCAGAAATGAAATGGGCAGAAGTTGAAGAATCAATTTAGCTTAAAGAAAAGAAATAAGTTAGAGTCACACAGAAATTTAAATCAGGCATACTAATATTTTGGTAGGAAAAAAATCACTGGTTGCCATGTTCAGCAGATCGATCTGGTATCAGCATAAAAATAGCTTCATCATACTCAATCAAAAAAAAAAAAAAAAAAAAACCAAACAAAAAAACCACCCAACAAAAAAACAGCCCACCACAGTGACCTGTCATACCCAAGTGGTCTTCAGCATAGGTGATGTATGCTCTAACAGGAGCTCCAATCCCAAACAAAAACACATCCCCTCGTATAAAACCAAAACCTGCTGAACTGATGCAGGTAGCAATTCAAGAACATGGTCTCAAGTTTCAGAACAGTCTTTGGCAGTGGGTAGCACCTGGGAATCCAAACCAGACCAAGAAGCCTTAGCTTCCTGTGCGTCAATGAATGCTATCAGTTTGTCATGGATGATCTCCCAAGGAGGGAAGACAACAATTCAGCTTTCTCACTAAAAATCAAGACAATTGGGCTTTACTAGAAGGTATTCTCAATTACCTCACTTCCTTTTTCTTCTGTGGCCAGAATTTTATTTTCTCAGAATTTCTATAATTTCCCGAGAACTTCTTCCTCCCAGATGCTCACCCTTGCTTTTATGAAAATAACACAGCACAATAAAACCTGACCATACATAATCTGGACATTAGGACATACAAGCACAGTTCTTCTGTCTGTCGAATTGCAGGATTTATCATGACACGGATTACATCTTCAGGCAACTATTCAACTCCTTTGCTATTCATTTTCTACACATGATAAAGAAGAAATTCTGACTCATTATGTATACAGCTACATAGAAAAGTTACCACATTACTATGGGAACTTACAAGTTGCACATGTGAATGCTTTTGCCCAAAATAACTGAGAAGTAGCTTATCATTCAGAATAGGATAACTTTAAATTATCTCCTCTTGGATGAAGCATATTTCACATCACCTTATATCACTGTAACTTATTTTCACAGTACCATAACCTTAACTGCCTCGCATCTCCGTGGCTCCCACAAGAGACTATATTAACAGATGACATGCAGAACAACTACCAAGGAAATGGAAATGGAGGGTTTTCTAGAGCAAACAGTCATTTATAAATGGCTGCACTTCACTAATCTGAACTGGTGCCAAACACACACAACTCACTTTCTGAACAGATACATACATTTTTCTGTATTACCACCACTCCTCATATGGCATGAACAGGAGTCTTTTTATTCACAATGTCCAGAGAGGCCTGGCAGTACATCTATGCGTATCTTACAAAAGGATAATATGGGTATCCAAGAGTCTTTATCACCACCTGCAATTCACACCACAGCTCTATCATCTCTGTAACAGAACAGGGCATCTCCACTTCCCTAACCTTGTATTAGTGCTCTTGCACGGTGACAACCATTCCAAGGTTCATGCGACGAGCAGGGAACTGATTGGACTGAGAGTCTTTGCCAACCGCATAATCACTAAACCCAGCTTGAGACAGAGGACAAGACCAAGCAGCTAGAGGAAGGAGGAACTGTTCCTTTCAGCAGTGGCAGGGACACATGACAATGTCAAAACTACAGGCTTACATCACAGGCTCCTAAATTCTCAGTTAGGAGTCCCTAAAAACCTTGTCTTACTTTTTAGCAGGCTAGAGATACTCTATATTTTGCCAATAGCCAGCTACCTAAAGCTCTGAGACTGTACCATTACCCTGGTGGAGCAGAACATAAAGGCTCACAGGAAAGTCTACCTGAGAGGCACAAACCAGACATTTGCACGCTGCAGTCCCCTAAGGGGCCCTACTCAGGGAACTGCAGCCGCAGCATATATGCTAGCATGCAGATAATAGAGTTCAACACAAAGCATGGTGTCCTAGCAGCTTTGCTCAAAAGCACAGGACAACTTGGCAGTAGTAGCTTCTAAAATGGCCTCGTGACTAATAAATTCACTGAGGAGATAGAAGCCTTTACCGAATGCCCTGTTCCACACAGAAGAGGTCAATCCCACATCACAACTCAAACAGGAATGCCCTCCTACCAGCAAGGCTGAGACACAGACTCTCTTCTCCCCACTGAAACTGTACCAATGCACAGAAAGGAACCTAAAAGTCTTACTCCACCAACAGCTTATGCAGAAAGGAGTTGCTGGGTGGAACCGAAAACCACTGTGGGAAGCAGACACCAGAACTGAGGATGCACTTCATCCCAAAGGAATGCCCCTGCCATGGTGCTACTGACAGAGCACGGAGGATGGCTACCCTGGCACTGGGGAAGGAGATCACATTCCCCTCTGTACACAGGAGCGGGCTCAGCCAGAGGATCGGAGAGAGCCTGGCCCGTCTTCAGGTTCAGTCTCCCTTGGGAGACACCAGCTGCAAGCTTGAAACCAAGCTTCCCGCTTGCCAGGCCAAGTGCTCTATCCTCCAGGTCAACAGCTCTCAGTGTGCTACCCAGGGACCACTGATCCTCTGCAACAGGCCTATGAAACCACTCTGCCTTTTGCTCACCGCACATAAGCCTGAAAGATGTAGAAGCATTAAGGGCTGCAGCAGGCTGTAACCCAACATTTTGGGAACCGCTGGTCTGGGCTGTAAACGTAGAGGTAGATATCACCACAGGCACTGCTTTCATCTCTCTGGGCTACACCTGGAAGGTACAGCCAAGGCTGTTATGCTCTAAGAAGAATACAGCTCAGACAGGACACACCTAGTGTGTCACAGTGAGGACCAGAAGTGCAGGTGAGCTCAAAAGCCTTTGATACAAGGAAGATTACCTTGCGGATGTAAAGCTTAGGCAAAAGCCCTAAGACACTGTGTTCAAGCAGGACAGCTGCTGTACCAGGCACACACGTTGCCAGAACTTTACATAACAAAGTGAAAATTTTAAGAAGAGGCTGGGTGCCTGTAAGTTCTCCAGTAACAAAACTGGAAGAACTCAGATGCCAAAATTTAACAGGGAAATCTACTGAAACCCAGCAGTCCAAGCTGCACTTTAAAGATGGATACAAACATGAGGAAAATATTTAAGGTTCCTGCCCAGTCTTTGAGGAGCACAAACCTGAAGGCAGGCCTGCCTCTGCCCCAAAGCAGCACCTTACCTGCTGGTCCACTCACGCTCCCTCCTACCTCCTTTCAGCTCGGACAAGGTAACAACATTTCAGCTTAAGAGTGCTGCTGGAGACAAAACCTGGAACCACTCTCAAGAAAGCGGTTCAGCACTTAGACTATCTCTCAGAGGATGGTTCAAACAGATTTTGAAACATCTGTCTGTGATCCCTTTAGGACACCAGTGCTTTGCACTAGAAGTGGCCGCACTGGCAAACGCTAAAGAAATGAACATTTTTCTCATCCTAACAATATCCCCAATTTAAACCCAGCATGCTTCAAGAGTTCATTAGGAGGCTTCTCTTACTTTCCTGGATTATACAACTGCTTCATTGCAAACCTGTACAAACAAAACTGAACTTTGTAGCCATCCAGAAAGTATATCCCTACGCAACAGGCAAATAAATTCCAAGTAAGAGTCACTATAAAGTACATAGAGTAGACAGACAGACACATAGTCCACTCTAACACATGAATCACTGTACAGGAATGAGTACGCTTGCCTTTATTTCCTACCATACACAATGTTTCTGTTAAGATGTACGTTGAGCTTGGCACCACGTTTTCTACATCAAAAAAAGCTTACAAACACACAAGAAATCAAGCAGATATTATGCATAAAATACTTGAAATCTTTGCCTAAATGAATGCAGCTTCCCACTGGTGTCAATGGAAGTACCAGGAAAGAAAAGAGAGCATCCAAGATAGCAGTGCAACTTGCTCCAGTGACTGCACCGATCTTTAAACAAAACACTTAACTCTGCTTCTACAGAAAGGCTAACATTAAATGCTTTTAAAAATATCAAAGCGTGACTGAACAGACATATCTATCCACTGTCTGTAAATGCTAGCCTGTACAGAATGAGATAGCTTAATTTTCATCAAGAAATCAGTAAAGTGTAGCAAGAGAGACACTTCAGGGTCAATTTTCACAGCACTGCAAGGACCTAAAACTATTACCAAATTTGTACAATACACAGAAATTGCAGGTCCATGTTATGTAACACAAGTGTAAGGAATTTCTGAAGTAGAGGAAAATGAAGCAAAGAACCTAGTCAAAAAGAGAAACAAGGACAATGGAGGGCAGAAAGTCAGTTTTGGAGATTCCTAAACGTAAGAATGTACAGCACATAATACCAAGAATGAAAGACAAATTACTACAAAAAGCTTTTTATGTATTTTCTGAGATTCCCCTTAGTTTCTGAGCACAAAACTCAGCCTATACCAGAACTCAAGACCCTAAAAATTACATTTTTCTTATGCTTATTAGAAGTTAAAGGGTATTTTTCAGTGTCACAAAAAACTAACTGAAGATCTCTTAGGCAAGGTCAAAGCTTAGCATTATTCATCCAGAAATATTTTGTTTGGAGAATCACGTAAAATTTAAAAACACATTAAACCAGAACCTGTGGCCTTTTCTACACTTTAAGAAACTCAGCAAGTTTTGCTGAAGTTTGACAAAGAGGATACAGAATGCCAAGAACACAAGCTGATATAAAAGCTTCTGTCACTTTCTCAAAATAGTTTTGTTTCTTCTCCCTTCTTCATCTTTACAGAAAGACGCAAGTGCTGCCAACAGAAATTTCACAGGGATTGGTGTTTTTAGCATGACATGCTTTAATAAAGTGTATTTGAAGTCTCATAAAATATATTCTGCAAAGCTTGAACAGACTTCACAGAAACCAGACAAGTGTTATTTAGAGTATTTTCAATTATCAAAACTGATTTCATATACTTGCTATAAACTCACTATTAGAATGAAATAAATAAGAAAAAAACCTGTTATTCGATATCAGAAGCTGTAACACATGTGTCATGAGACCTTGGAACCACATGGAGTTTACACTTCTAATTAAATAATAAAATTGTGTAATATACTGCATATATTATCCTCTAAGCTATTCAGATAAAGTCTAATTACAGGTTATTGAATTAGCCTTTACCTCTCCAGCTGCAGAAAACAGATGCAGTTATACCACATTCAGACATCTCATTCGTATCTCGGGTGAACACAAGCTCACCCAGGGGTCCGTACAGCCTAATTTGATGTTTTTGCACGACACGAAGGAAAGTTATTCCCAGTCATTTGACTCTTCTTAATAGTAACTCGGCTTCAGCTCCAAATCTCAGCGAGGTCCGCAGAGATCCCAAATCAGGCTATTTCAGCGAGAACACTAGAGACCTCTCGGGAAGCAGCGGACAGAAATTTACCCAGGCAGTGAACCAGGGCTGTGCCGGGCACACACACACACACACACACACACAGAGAAACGCTGCGCCGCCCTGGACCGAGTTTCCCGGGAGCGTGCGGCAGCCGCCCAGGTGAGCGGGAGGCAGGAGACGGCAGCCGCGGCCCCGCGGGCAGCGAGCGGGGCACCCGGGGGGCACCGGCCAGCCCTGCCGCCCCCCGGCCCCCGCGGGGATCCGCTGCCCGTGCCCCCGGGCGGGGGGCGAGCCCCGAGCCGCGTGGAGCCGCTGCCGGCGGCGCCGGAGGAGCTGCAGCGGGAGGTGGAGGAGCTGCGCTCGGAGAACGAGTACCTCAAGGTGAGCATCGGCCGCGGAGCCCGGCCTTGGCGGGTGCCCGCCCGGGGAAGGGAAGGGGGAGGCAGTGGTAGCGGCGCAGCCCCTCCCGCCAGGGACTGCGGAGTCCGCGCTGGGGGTGGCGAATGGATTCGCGCGGTCTGAAGTCCCCTCCCGTGGGACCCCCCACCCTCGCCGGACCAAATGCTCAATTTCACCCGCGGGAGAGAAATAGGGGCAGGGAAAGCCAGCCGGGCGCCTCGGCGCTCCGCCGCAAAGCGGGGCCGTGGCACGGTTTAAGGGCAGATAAGGGACTTAAGCCTCTGATCACGACTCCCTGCAAAAGCCCGATTTGTGGAGGCTGGATGAACGTAAGTCCAGCGCAACACGTACTGTGGCAATGTTACGTCTGCTTGGCGTGGTGGTAGCTCAGCAAACCCCAAGTCTTTCTAAAGCACTGCAAACACCCTAGTAAGACCTTGCTTTCCAGGAACTGTTTTCCTCAGTATTATCCTTTAAAAAAAGCCAAAGAAACCGGTTCCCTCATTTGATGTGGAAGGGATGACAGCATTATATTGTCTGTTTATTGTGTTGCTTTATCACCGGAAAGTGAAGCCACTCGTTGTGAAGTACTAATAGAATAACAAGAGCAGCAGTAAAAAGTGTCATTGCATCCTTGTACAGGTAGAAAAGTACATCTACGTGCAGTCATCCTCGGAGAAACAAAAGACCTAAATTCAGGCATGCTCTGAGCTGGGTTGACCTGGGGGAACCTTTGGTTGGACTGGCACTTACAATCTGATCTTTTGGCACAGCAGCGGCTACATCCATAAAGATCTATAAATAAGACAAACTGAGATAATCATGTAACCGCAGCTACTGTACCATTTGGCTACTGGAGAGAACAATCCTTGTTCCCTGATTTTGGAAATACCCTGTTGTCAAGCAAAGTGACCATGGAAATCCATGGGAGTTTTGCTACGATAAGGACTGGAGTTGGGTACAACCTTAGGAGAGAAAGGTGGTAAAGATACAGACTGGGCTTGTTAAGGGGTTTTGGCTGAGGGACAAGAAAGGATGTTCAGCATAGCAAAAGATTAACAGCAGGGGTGCTGCAAGGTTCTTTGTTGGGTCTGATGCTGCTTAATGAACTGGAAAAAGGAATGAGCAATGATACAGCAAAATTTTCAGGTGACACTATGTTTTTTTATCTTAAGTCAAGCCCAGCAAAGACCAGCCAGAACGTAATCATAGACTTAACCCCTGAGGAATGAGTGAAAAATGAAGGCAGAGGATGGGAAATAAATCTCAGTATTGAAAATTTGAAGCACTCGGAGAGAAGAAGGACTGAGTATGCACTTTTCTGGGTTTTAAATGCGTTGTGTTAACTCAGGAGCTTCATGAGAGAAGGGGCAATGAAAATCTCTGCTCACTGTGAAACTGCAGGCAAAAATATTGTTAGATTTCATTGGGAGCTAAACAGAGAATAACAAAGAAAATATAATGTTTTATAGGTCCGTAGGTGTTACACAGATCAGTGGATGTACCTGAAATACTGTGGGCACTGCTGGTCATCTAGAAATTGATAATACAGAACTAGAACAATAAAAATTATTGGCGCATAGCAAAGCTTTTATAGTACTCATTGGATGGAAAACTCCAGAGTGTGTTAGGGAAATGTAATAGTCTATAAAATGATGAGCAGCATAGCGAACCTTTATCAGAAACTTCTGTTCTACTTGACAGACCAAAAACAAGACAAGATATAATGAAAACAGACTTCATAACAGGAATTGCTTTAGAAGTAGGTAAACCGGCATTGCCGTCAGAAGTCATGGAGGCCAAAAGCCCAGGAGCATCTCTTTGCATTACAGGATTTGCACAATTATAGTACTTGAGCTTTAACCCATTATGAAAAATGTGTTATGCCTCATGTTTCATATTGAAAGTTATTTTTAACTATGGGAAACTGAAAAAAAGAGTTTGTCTGAATTGTCTAGGACTGACCACTGTTAGGGTGTCCCACTTTATGGACTTTCTGATCACGGGACCTGACTGACATTGGCAAGTCCTAGGTAAATAACTTTATTCTACATAATTTCAGACTTCCCACCCTATGCAACAGTGTCTTCAGGTCTTTCACCTTGATCTCTTAATCTTCTACAGCAATTGTGTCCTAACCCTTTTTTGATTTGGACTATGACTTTTTCAGGCTACAAGTATTTCTGAGACCAGTCGGATAATGCAGACTGGTTTCTTGGGGCTCTGTGTTTCAGTTGACTTCCAGTGGGCATATCCTCTTGCCTGGAAATCCATGAGCTCACACTGTTGCCTCTTCCGAGGGAAGTGAGTACATGATCTGTCTGCTGTTCTTGGCCACCCGGATGCATGAAGCCTTAGCAGTTCTGCTCCTTTTTCGAAATGGTTGGAAACAGCCCAGTGGTGCAAAAGTTACCAGGAGAATTCCCAAACTTCATTTTCCTTTTCTAGGGAAACCTATAAAAACCTTCTGCAAATTAAAGACACAGCATTGCCTGAGTTGTTTACTTGTGGGTTTGTTCCTCATGTTTTTTACAACGCAGTTCCCTTGGTTGGTATTGGAGCAAGCTGTGTTTCCCTTTAACTGGAGGGGGCTAAGGGATAACGGGGAAACTGTCAGCTGTAAATAGACAAATGACTGAATAAATCCCAGAAGAAACTGTTTATTTCCTGACCGTTGCCATATGCAGAATTTTGTCGTTTTCACTCCTCCTTGTCCTTCCCTGCAGCTGGAGAGCAACCTTAAGTGCGCATAATTTTAAATACTGTTTCAGGGAAATTTGTCTTTCACACAGGAAGGTCTTTCACACATCTTTCACCTGTCTGGAACATAGGTTATAGAACACTGTATATATATACACATATACATAGACAGTGCTAAAGATTACTGGACATTAAAGGGCTACCAGGAAAAACAAAAGAAACACAATCTTTTGTTTTTATTTCTACTCAAGAAGTGCTAGAAACTCTCCCAGAATGCTCCATGGAAGCCTTTGCAGAGCAAACTGTTGGTGCTGCAGACATCTCAGACTTCATATACTGTGAGACCTGATATCAAGCTACTGCCTTATATATTTCCAGGGACTGTGATTTTACCCTCGGTGAGAGTTTGGCTCCAGCAGTGGCCAACTATCTGTAAAGTTAAGCCTGTAGGTGAAGTGGCTGAGAAGTGTTTACATTGGGCAGTCTCTCCTCTACTACCTCTGTGAAATTTCATCATTGATTTCAGTTTCATATATTTCTTGCATAACCTTATTTCAGCTACCTATGGGGGAAGACTGTAATACTACAGCAGCATTTAAAAGATATCACTTATTTATTGGTGTGTAAGAGTGAAATTGTATCATGGTGCCTGACTCTGGAGCCAGGAGGTCACTGGTAAGTGCTAGTAGAAGGTAAAGTTTTAGTTATTGCTAGTCAGTCCTGTGAATAATAGCAAAATACTGCCCACACAAGTGGTTGTTTTTCAGGATTACTTTAAAGTGTCCAGCACGTGGAGAAGCATTATGCACTATGCAAGTCCTTGGGAAACTTTGAAAGAAGCTCCTTGTGGTGTAGAGCCCTCGAAAGGATGAGGGATCACAAGGAAAAGGGCCCAAATTTTAGCAATGTTCTTGCTTTATCTCATCTGAAGTTTAATTCAGACTGTTTTAATTAAATAAATATGGTAGCAGAAACAGCAGTGGTATTTCAGTTGTGACACATGCCCCTTTTCTCTTTACAACCTTCATGGCCACAATGTGAAAGCAGCCCCCTACGTGAGGCATAACACTTCTTACAGCCCTTAAAATGAAACTGATGCTTGCTCTGCTTTGCTTTACTGGACCTTCTCTTTGTGCATGGGTTGGTACAAGTTCAACACACCAGAATGGTGCGAAAGTGCGGACTAGCACAAAAATACATTCTAAACTATCTTGGTTTTATCAGATAATCTTGTTTATCTGCTTTTGGTTTTATTCTTTCTGTATTCATTTTTATCTGTGACACATGCTGGATATAAACTGAGTAAGATGCCACTCCAGGCTCCTTACTCCACTCTGATACATCTAAAGGATAGTAATTTTTGTTTAAAATCACAATGTGTGTCATATGAGGTTACATTGTATTTCTCGACTCCCTTGAAACTGTAGGTCTTTGAGTCTGTAGGCTTGAGATGAACTCACAAGGAGTAATACCACTGTTTCTTTTGTTAACCTGAAGGGACTTGTGTATGTCAAAGGGTTTTGCAGAGCAAAAATGATGTGAAGTGATGGGACCAATTTTTTTCTGTTTAGTGAGGGTTACTAGGGATAGCAAAACAAAGCTCGTCCCCCATCTCTGCTTGACATGCTGCTTTTCCCACCTGGTGACTGGCAGTCCGGAAGAGAACGGAGGTGATAACCCCGCCCGGGGCACAAAACCTGCTTGGCCAGAGGGACGGTCAGCTGTCAGAGGGAGATGTCAGTCTGGGGAAGAATAGTGAGGCCATGTGCCTTGTTAACTCCAGCTGTGTCCCTGTCAACCCCTGCGCTGCCTGGAGGGGATTAGCTTCATGATGCACCAGGCAATAGTTTCCCTTGGTGGCCCTCAACAGATGATATCAGTGTTACACCAGCCAGATGACTGCTCAGATGGCTTCAACTGCTCCAATTGAGGAAGTGTGTTGAAACAATATTGGGGCTAATGCTTGAATGAAGCAGAAAAGCTGCCAGGCGCTGTTCTCACTCTCGGATCCTGCAAACTTAAACCAGCCCTGAAGTGAACAGGTCCTCATGGTCCTACGATTTTTCAGTTCTCATCTTGTTTTGTGCACAAGCTTCAAACAACATTGAATTGGTGCATGAGTTGTAAAGTAGCTTGGATTGAGAGATAAACAATAATATCAGGGGTCCAGGGACTTTAGGTTCATTAACATATTTTGCAAGAGGCAGGAATAATGGCTGTTGCTTTCTTCCCAACCAAAGCCTTTTAGAGCATATTTATCCCTACTGCAGTTCTGCTGTAAAGTGATATGGGGGATGTGTTTATTCCTCAGCAGCAGCAGCATCTCCTACATACAGACAGTTTGAGATACTTAAAATACAAAAACAGAGATTATGTAAAATCACAGTTCATGAATCTTAGATTTATCAAGGACTTTCTAGAAGTTCTGGATTCGCCAGCGCAGTAGCAGCTACCCACTGTAATTTCCGCCCCGCTCCCTTCCTCACTCTCCCGTCTTTTGATTTAATGTATATTAAATAACCTATTTAGAAAATAGTACTGGCATAATCTATAAATATGACTTTTGGCTAAATTAATAAATACATTTTTTACATAGACAATTGAATTTCATCCTTCATTTGCATTTTCTTAAATACTGTACAGTTTATTGGTTTTGTACATTTTTGTCTTCCTAGTTTGCAGATGTTTCCAAGTTAGTATATAACTTCTGGACACTGGTGTGTTCTAATGCACTGGAGCCTAAAGACTTCCGGTTGCTAATACACGTAACTAAATGCATAGTAGTGAATTAAGTATCCATACATCTTTTATGCTATTTTCTGCATGTAATTTCTCCCTAACAGCAATTTCCAAAATTCCCTTTTTTTTTCTTTTGACCTATGGTTGGGTTCCAGTTTTTAGTCTCTACTCACACTCTGAGTTAAGAGCTTTTTCTATATTAGCCAGTAACTTAGCTCAGTGAGGGTAGATCAACAGGCTGACCTAGACACAGCTGGTGCTGATGCCCCTACCACTGTCTTTATATGCAGTTCAGGGGTCTTACTTTGGACTGTATTTAGTCTGGCCCTTTGAATGAAACATCCTCATTGTGCATGTGTTTTACAGTTGTCCAGAGGACTCGAGTAATGGAGCACAGTTGGTGCACCCTTGGAGTGTAGGTCTCTTTATTTTATTTCAGGAATCCGTTTATTGCATGCTCTGTGGGCTGAATGAGTGCACAGTCATGGGGATGACTGGGAAATTTACTTTCAAACCTCATTACGGATCTCAACCAGACTGGCCAGGTAGGCATAGCCCATCAGTTGTACAAGTGTTCCTGGTCACTTCAGTGGGAGTGACTCATATGAGTATGGGTTACTTACTGTAATAGCTGCATAGCCTGACTCTTTTTCTCCTTCCTTTTTTATTTTCCAAGAATCCTAAACTAGGCGTATTCCTGTAATTTACCCTTAGTTATACTTCATTATAAATTATATCAATAATAAACAAGCATGATGTCAGTAAAGGTATTAATGAGATAATGGCTTCTCTCCTGACAGGAAAGTCTTCAATTTGCACAGTGCTGATGTGAAATGACACTATCAGTACATATTTGGGCTGCGCAGTGATGTAAACTACACACAGGCTTTCCCCTTTCAGCCAATTCACCTTGGCTTGGTAGACCGACAGGGAAACAGTGAATCCTAATTCTGTTGCTTTTGCGCTGAAGCCTAGGGGAATCCTGCAAATGGAGCAGCTATTTAAGTGTGGCCCTATGTTCATACAGCCACCCTGTGAATCTCAGATGAGTGATCCCTATTAGACCCCAAATAGCGGTCCTTTAGGAAATCATTTGGGCCAGGTACCTGAAACCAGAAGTGGTTAGACTCAGGAGCAAGAGCAATTTGGATTTCTACTGCAAATTTGGAAAGAGCTGCCAGTTAGAAAGTTATTTTCTTTCCCACACTTCCATTTGTTCTTTCTGGTGACCAGGGTGACATCTGGAAAGAAGCGCAGTTTAGCTTTTTTCTAAACAATATTCCTTCTTCCAGGATGCTCTGCCTGGTGCTGTTCTTACGGCAAGTAATAACATAATTGCCATTACATTAAAAGGGATCAAGAGGAGGTTCTCATCCCGTACAGGCATGTACAGCAAAGTGAAGCTTCTTATGCTGACACTTCACTTCCCAATTTTGATTGCTACTTTGGGATGCTGGAGCAGGGAGGGAGCAGGTTGTCCATTTTTTAGATGCACAGAGAGGGATGGCCACTTTCTTACTTGTTTGTTTTAATTACTTTTAAGTGCCTGATCTTTTCCTTCAGTTTTACAATATTAAAGTCCACGGGATGAAGCTCAATACCTCCTGAGAGAAAGAGCTTTAATTCTCACTCACAATAATAACAGTAATAAGAACAATACATTTTAATGAAGTCAGGGATTGGTTTTGTTTAGTTTTTCCAATTGCCTTGCAGCCAAAGCATCTTTTTTGCGAACTACCGAGTTTGGGATTTTTAAGGTTCTGGCTTTGCCGCATTTACCTTTGATTTCACTAATGGTTGACATGTTTTCCTTCAAAGTGGTAGGTTTGCCTGTTTAGTAAGTAGGACCATCAAAGTTTCAGTTGTAGTTTCCACTTCCCTGAATCTTTAACTTAGCTTCCTCTGTTTTGTGTGCGCACATCTCTTTAGAACAGGAGTTTAAGCTGCCCTGGTTTTGTAGGTGTAATTGTAACAGCTCTGGCTTAAGAGATGCTAACACAAGGTTTCAGTGTCTACAGCAGAATCACAAGTACATACCAAGGAGAATAAGCTCTTATGAACTAGAATCATCTACACCCTTGCCATGTATCAAAACCAAGATTATATCTTTACTGTAACTCGTAAAAGATTAGGCCAGCATCCGTAATTCTGTGCTGTCATACAAAATCTGAGCCACATATCATTTTCCTCTATGTTGTCATTTCAGAGGTGACATGCTCCTGTATATATATTTTTAATACATAAAAATAAGACTTCAACTTTCTATTAAAAAATTTAACCTGTTCCATTTGGATTTTTCCTCCCTGGGCTGGACAGACTATGTAGGTCCAAGCCCCGGGCACTGCAGTAATACAGCAGAAAGCGGGCTGGTGCTGCGTGCAGCTTGTACAGCTAGGTTTCTGCTGCACACATAATGTGCCCTCCTTGTGTTTGCATGTATGTTGCTGTGTTTTGAAGCTCTTCCAAAGGCTGCTGTGTTCCTAAATACAAAGGGTTGGGACACAGTCCAATTTCTATATTAAAGTTTTGGGAGTAGAAAAAAAATTTTGTGAAAAAGGAGCTCAGTTCAGTCAAAAAAAAGTCTGAGAGGAGAACTGTGTGAGTTTTAAAGTACAGCTTTCTTGATTGTATCCTAAATTTTAGTTTATCTGCAAAATTGTACTTGAGAAAAGCAAACTCTGTATTTATAACCAAAACCAGAGGAAAGCATAACAAAAAAAAACCGGACTTGCAAAGTCAGAGTTGTGCTGTTAAGGGAGACTGAGAAAACTTCAGTTTTCCTGGAGGTAAAAGACAAGCCTACCTCCTGAAATATAGCTCATGCCAATGCTTGCGGCTCTTTGGGGAACTTCTTTGGTGGGAGGAAAGACGTTGGATTCAAGTCTCCAATGGAGACAGAGTGACTTTTAAGACTGGGAGAGCTCCCATGCCCACTGGGAGGATTTGGGAATATTAGTTTTCAATGGGATGACTGTTTCAGGGATGAGGTTGTTTAAAATGATGTGAGTTTCACTTTCCAAATTTGGTTGTAATAAATGCTTTGAAGTCAAATATTGTGGAGTATTTATCTTTAGAAACCGTCCAGATTTACTAATTCCAAAACCTGGTATAGATAAGAAGGAAGCTTAAGAGATAAGCAGTAACACTACAGTTGCTCTTTGCAGGCCACTGAATAAATGAAAGCTATTGCTTAGTTCTTAAATATAAACATCAGATTATAAACCAGATCCCATTAATTTGGTGATGACAGATGTTTTCCTTTATTGTGGATTTGTGTTTCAAAATTCTTAATTTACAACCAAATTTTTAATCTAACATTAGCATTCTGAAGATTATATTAAAAAGTTAATTGAACTTGAACCTAGTTGAGGTAGATTCAACTCCTGAGTCTGCAGACAGCCCTGAGCAATAGCTCTGGTCCTGTTCATCCCAGAAGGCTATATTAGCTCTGACAGGTAAAGACAGTGCTTTTGGTATGAGTACCTTTGCCAAAATACATACTTAAAAAACTGGTAACACAAAAGTGTACTTATTTTCTTAGGTTCAAAAGCCACTGCTACTCTCTAACCAGTTTCTAAAATCTTGATGTTTTCTTCTGCATCTCCATCTTTACTGGGTAAACTTTTACTTAACCTCTTGAAAGTGTCTATAAATGTGAAGCATAGTGAAAAAGTGTGTACATTAAAAAGAAAAACAGGTCTTCTCCCCAGTTCACTCAAGTGTACGTTGCTATGTTTTTCTTTTTAAAAACATCAGTCATTTATCAAAACTTCACCAGTGTCTTGGCAGTAAACTGAGAGTATTTGGCTATACCCTCAGGAGTAGATAGGGCCTGGACTGTAAATTGTTTTGAAAAAATCCTGCTGGGGGTTTGGTCTGCAGAGCTCATTTGCTTCCTTGCAGTCTGCTGTTTGTGGTTAATTAATGTATTTGCAACTTCTGAGGATGTCATTGCTGCAAGGGTAACTTCTGTCACTGTGCTTACACTATTCCTTTTCAGACAGTGTATGGTGCGAGCATGATCCAGCTCACTGGGGAGTAACCCTTGAGCTTCTCCCTCCACACAAATATCCTACTCCTACAGCTGTCCCAGGGGGACTGTGGGACAGGATGCCACTACAGCAGAAATCTGAATATATTGAGAATGTATAGCGATATAGTGGGCTTGTGAGAAAACCTGCCTGTCATTTCTGAGCATCTAGGGAGAACTGTGTAGAGCCCTGGGAGGTCTGTACTGGTGGAGCAAAGCCTCGCTGCTGAGCCCAGAGTGGTCATTTTGGAAATAACAAGCCTTGTGCTTACCCAAAATTTGACTTACGCTGGCTCAACTAACTGAAGATGAAACATAGCTGTATAAATACAGCTGTATAAATTTTGGTAGGTGTAACCCTATAATTCTAACATAACTATGCTAAGGAGGCTAAAGAAGTTCGACATGTCTTCCTTTGGTCAAGACTACACTCAGGGACAAGATCTGTCCCTCATTTGTTACTAAAGCTCCAGTGGAGCAAGATCAATACAGGGAAAAACATGACTGTCCCTCCAGTTAGGCCATGGGAAGGGGGAATGGTTGAGAGGACTACCAGGGAGATGTAGGCAGACATGTTCACGGAGGGACTGACAGGGATGGTCCAGCTTGGGGGGGTATTTTGTCAAGGGAGCTATCTCCATAGCAGTGTCTTCTCGCATCGATACAAATGTGAAATATTCTCCACTCATCCTTGGTATTTCAAGTGTCATTTATAGATCTGAAGTGAGGTGACAGCGCAGCTAGTCCCAGTGCAAGTTCTCCTTGAATCTTATTTAAGCTGTGTTTTCCACAGAAAAGTTGGTCTTTATAATATCAAATGCAATTTTAAAGAAAATTATTTAAAAATTAATAGTTCATTTCAAATATCCTCCTCCTGGCTCTTTTTCTTGATTTTTTCCCCCAACTTTGTTCAAAGTTAGTATAGTCATAGTTGTCCTCTCACGTAGTAGTTTAATGGCTTGTATCCCTGTGCTTGGAAGACCTTTATCATAGAATCATAGAATGCTATGAGTCAGAAGGGACCTTAATGATCATCTGCTTCCAACCTCCCTACCATGAGCAGGGACACCTTTCACTAGACCACGTTGCTCAAAGCCCCATCCAACCTGGCCTTGAACACTTCCAGGGAGGGGGCATACACAACCTCTTTGGGCAACCTGTTCAAGCGCCTCACCACCCTCACAGTAAAGAACTTCTTCCTTACATCTCATCTCAATTTACCCTCTTTCAGTTTAAAGCCATTACCCTTGTCCTATCACTACATGCCCTTGTAAAAAGTCCCTCTCTGGCTTTCT
>JAVKLA010000040.1:5070294-5087580 GCA_034782735.1 Sagittarius serpentarius
CGGCCTCGGCTACCTTCATTAAAGTTCAGGCAAATACTGTGCCCGGGTTTATATTTAAACGGTTCCAGGCGACAGCGGGTGGCAGCTCCTGGGCTCCCCCCTCGACGCCGCGAGGGGAACCCGAGGTATCCGCTGGGGAGGGCAGGGCACGGGTACGGGTCGTGCCTCCCGTGGGCAAACCCTTCCTGGAAGGGCTCCCTGCGCCGCGGCCCGAGCGCGGGACCGGGACTGAGGCCGAGCCCGAGTGCCTGTGCCACCGCCCGGCCCGGGTGTCCGTGCCGGACCGGGCGCCGGACGGACGCACGCTGGCTCGCTCGCCGGGGCGTTGGGGCCGGAGGTGTCCAGTGCGATCCGGGAGCGAGGCCCATCAATGAGCCGTGTAATTTTGGTTTCCGAAGGAAGAACAGTTTATACAGCTACTTATATTTCCTATTAAAGCTACTAAAAACGGTTATTCAGTATAAAAGTGTACATCCTTCACAGACAAAAGATCCCAGTAAACGAGTTTTTACTGCAAAACCAAGTATCTTCCTTCTTCCAGCATTTGGCAAGTATCTGTAAGGATTTAACAGAAGTTTCAGTAACAGCTATTTCTTATTTTTTTTTTTTTTTTGCAGGAGGCAGAAGGCTGGCGATAAGCTGGCATTCTGATTTTTGGGTTGCGCATTCCTAAATACCAAGGCAGCTGTTCTGTATTTCATTTCATCTCAGTCTGAATTACTGTGGCATCTTCCAGCATCAGTATAATTTTCCCATCTTTGTTTCTCCCCTTCATCTGAAATGAGTATCATCCAGCCTGAACGTTTTTCTCTGTCTCTTTGGGAATGGAAAGCATAGATTTTATAACAAGTACGTCTTTCACAGAGTGGTTGGCCATACCTACAATCCTGAACTGAGATGCAGCTGATGCTCCTACAATGGTGCTTTCTGTGACCCAGGCTTGGAGCCCTTGACAGTTGAAACTGCTCAGTGAGTTCTGCTGACTCACAGCACCACAACAAATGCGGTTTAATAACCTCAGCAGAGTATAGGAAAAGTGGTAGAAGCACCCATTCAAAGGAAAGAAGGGGGATAGCCAGGAGAGCCTTAAGATACATGAAAGGGGTCACTGACCTAGGGAGTAGGTAGAGACCATTTTACATTCCTGTCATTATTTACATGAACAGTGAAGTCATCCTAAACCAAGAGTATACTAGAAAGTAGGCAGGGAGTGGAATCACCTGCAAACAGCTCATACCAATGTTTTTTTGAAAATGTACATAATAGTACTTTTTCTCCATTTGTGGTGGCTTTGAGGAATAAATGTTTCTTTTTCTTCTTCATCTTAAATTATTTGCCACTGATATGTTATAACCTTTATTTTTCAGAGCACTTTTTGTCTTTATCATATTCACACATTTTTGCAGTTTGTTAATTAACTTAATTAGAATTAGTAAATGTATTTTGATAGCATGATTCCTGCTGCAGAATGTTTCACTGGTATTTAAACATTTCAGGGAAGTGTGGTAACTTCAGGAAAATTTGTAATTCAAAAAGGTCCAAATACAAGACTTTATCAAACATTATCAAAATTAAGTAAGAATCCCGAAACAAATGTATTTGGGTTTCCTGTTTTGAAGTGTTTCATTTTGCTAGTATCAGTGTTTTACTTCAGCTGTCATTTAACTGGATTTATTTTAGACTTTATTAAAATTTGCATCAGTATATTAAGCTCAAAATTTGTATTTGTATCAGAATGGAATACGAATGTATTGAAACATGACATTATTGAAGCCATTTTCCTAAATGATTTATTTCTGAATGTTTTTTCTTTAAGAAATGTCACAGTTTCAGACCAATCTAAAACACAATCTGCAGAGACAGCAAGATTTATGAACTTCTTTCCAGACATGGGAGAGCAGGTTTTCAGAGGTGTTAAGCATTCTTGGCTCCTGTGGAAATGAAGCACAGGAGCTACAAAGGAGGAATTTGCTTTGCTGCAATATAGATGAACTTGAATGACATGTATCGGAGACCAGAGTCAATCTTAGGAAGGAGAAAGCTGGTAAATTCCTTCATTTTAAACTGCCTTTTTTTGCATCTTAACCCTTGAACAATTTCAGATGTGGGATATATATTTCATCTGGTGCGCCACTGTACTACATTTTGCTGCACAATGTTGCTAAATAAATTACAATCCTCTGTTTACATTGCAGAGCCAGCTCAGGCAATGCAAACCTGTGACCACACAAAGCCCCAGGGTAATGTTTACCCAATTCCTGATCAGGAGCAAGTTGACTATTTCTGTGACTTTCTGTGGCCCAATGCTGTAAGCTGCAACTCATGAGCTGCTTCATGCTAATTAAAGGGGTAAGGGTTGATTAAGATCTTGAGCCCTCCGGCAATCAGAACTATCTTCCTCTTCATCTTAGCTTCAGCTACAGGTCAAAGCAGGTTTCCCTTGTTTAGCTGGAAGCTCTCACACCTTGTCTTCTAACCCTTTCAACAAATACAGGGGCTCCGACAAGGTTGGACACTTGCAATGTGGCACAAGTTAGTGAAATTCCATGGGAGTTCATTTTAGAATAAGATGAGGCATCTCCGTTCACTTCATTAGTTATCAAAGTATATTTTCTCAATGAATGATTAAGAGCAATTTTCTCAGCACCTGGCAAAAGTTATGATAGGATCTTCTGCAATGAGTGGAAAGAAGAACGTGATTTTCACTGCCTGTGGTTTAAGCTTTTTACATTTTATTTTTATTTTTTATTATTATAGGACAGATATTACTCTGCTGCAGATAGGCACGAGGAAGGGCTGAGCTTTCTGTATCAGGACAGGTCTCCCCTTTCTCCAGTCAGTCAAACTGCCAAGTCGGATCACATGCTAACATGGCACTGCTGGAATGAAGCTGTAGGCTGGAGGGAGCACGAATAAACTCTGCACGTGCTGCACTGCAGCTGCTTCTTGGCTTTGAGACACCCAAAGAAGAGCCCTGGTGCTGCACAGCATCTGGGACTGGTCATCACCAGTGAGGCAGCTAGAGAGAAAAGCAAGAGAAGCATAGTGGGCTACCATTTCCTCAGGTCTGTGCTATACCTACAACTGATTCATTACTGCAAGATTCTTAAAAAGGCCAGATATGACTTCTTTTCCCAGTGGTTCACTAGGGGATGTGTATGAGTGAAGCTGAGCTTCTCCAGTTTATGGTTGGGTTTTGCCTAACTTCCAGCAAAACCCATTATAATCTCAGTTATTTTCTGGAAACTTTTCCAAATGTACTCTGGACCAGCAGCTTTTAAATGATAAACCAGTGAAAGTTAGTACTCGGGGATGAAAGCTCATTTCTGATTTTTGTGTTCAAAATCACAAAGGCTAACTCCAGTCAAGGGACAAACTTCAGCCAGCTGCTGTAGGGTTCCTGTAGTGGCTCACGGGAGGGAGGCTCCTCTAGTGGCTGATTCAGACCAATTTCCTTTCTCTGAATGACCCATTGCCCGTAGAGACCGCACAGGAGGATTGGCCTCACTAGCTGGAAATCAAACTGTCATTTTACAGTCAACTAAATCAGGCATTCCCATGTAGAGCAGCAGTCCGTCCAAAAATTGCCACGTGTTCTGACCTTCTGCCATGCTCTCCTTTACAACAGCCGAAGTGCTTGCGTGGCTGTGTGTGAACAGGACCAGGGAGCTAGGAACTGAGCTGGACTAAAACAAACCCAGAAAGCTGACAACAGTATTTTACTCTTAATCCAAACCAATTCCCCAGTCTGGATCACTATCAGTCTTCCTACCTGTTTATAGTGGCACAAGGCAGAAGGCAGTGAAGGGGCTGGAAAACGGAGGCCAGGTAGAGAAAGCACTGAGCTGCCTCTTTTCGTGGCAATCCCATTTTACAGCAGCAGCAGAGGATGGTGAAAGCATGATGTTCACCCATATGGCTACTCCCCTACTCACCTAACAACCTATGCAGTTTATACTGCAGGATTTTGATATTATAAAGTAAAGAAGGATTAGTGTGGAGTGGCTAAGACTCATCAGTATTTCTGAGATATTGTAGAGAGCAGAAGAAGGAACTCAGCCAGAAGGGCTCAAAAACCTTCCAAAAGAGGATAACAATGATGCCTGGCAGATGACCAGATCTGTGTGGGCCAACGCAGTGCCATTCAGGGATTCCTGAGCTAACTCTCAGCAGCCCCAGTGGAGCGCTGCTTTGATTGCTACCTGTTACACTGCTAGCACAGCAAGCTCTTACGTTCTAGTCATGAAAGCAGGATAACTATGGGTTTTTTTGAAACTGCAAAGAAACAACCATTATGAGAAGGTATGTCTTTATGTACAGCTCAAAACTTCGGCTATCCTGAACTCTGATGAATGTACATGCTGCAGGAAAGTAAGAAAGGGTCTGGCTGCCAAGTCGGCTCACTTGGCTTGTAGCACTTTGGGTGCAGACTCTGTATGAGCTCATAAGCCAAGGAAAGCATATAATCAGTGAACAACAAATTTAAAACCACAGAAAACATGTGGCCAAGATGCAAAAGATGGAGAAGTCCTGTGCCACTATAACTATCTCAGTAGGAGTAGATTTTTTAAACTGAGTTACGTTTGTTAGTCAGATCCCAAGTGTGAATATAGACTGTGCTGCTGTACATTGCTGTAGCTCTCTTGCCTTCTATTATGGAATAAGCTACATGGAAATAATGCTCATACAAACTCTTTCATTACAGACATACGGGAAGATTTACTTACCTGATTGCTTCAGCATAGTTAATCATTCAAACTGTATGTGCAAGTAAGCCCTGAAAGACTGTTCTCTGAAGAATTTGGGTGACCTGACAGTGCGTTAGGTTTGGATTGAGACTTGGATAAGGATTAGGCTGGACTGAGGCTTGCTCTACCTACAGTCTCATGCTAACAGAGTTACTCAGTTACATGTTTGGGTTTTTTAATCAGGTAGTTTTAAGTACCTATGACAATTCTGGGAGCATGCTTCCAGCAAAATGAGCCATCTTTCCACAAAAAAATCAATCACATATATTTTGTATTGCTAGAATTTATTATTTTTTAAAACAATATAACTAGTTTTAAAATTATGAATGTAAGTAAGACTGACATGGATGTATAACTCTTATGTGTAAAGTGACCTGGACATATACACGTCCTACCACTATTATCCCATATTTTGCTGGCTTACATCTGTCTTTGCTTCTTGTGTTAAGAACACATTGTTTCAGATGACGTAAAGCACACATCCTCATTCCAGTGGTCCTCCACTTCCACGAGTTGTTTGTGGCTACAGTTGAACCTTTTAAACTGCTAAAACTGAGAAAACAGGAAAGATAAAAGTCCGATGTGGCCCACAGTGTCACACCATCACTTGCACTTTCTTCTAATGCTTATGCCTCCAAAGATTGAGGACCCTTTTCCTGTTTTGTTTAAATGCTTCCTTAGAGTTCACTAAAAGTTCACAGGCCACAAGTCTCAGAAAACCATTGTGCTTTCTGATTCTGCATGGTCACATTCAGGAGACACTGGCTTTTTTGCTGTCTGGGAAGGGCAGAAATTTTCATCTTTTCAGAAGCTACCACAAATGCAAAAAGAACAGATGCAGAAAAGCATTTCCAAAGCTCATACCAGTGCTATTCCAAAGCCAACTAACTGTAGCAAATTAAAGAAAAAACCCAAAACCAATGTAGTAGTATCTCCAGCAAATGAGCATGTTGTAGGACAGACCTCATTTTTACCGGAGACGCACTCACAGAACGAACTCATGCTTCATCAGCAAGGTTTAGAAATGTTTTCTGAAACAACCCCAATCCTAACCAAAAGGAGCTTCCCCTGGACAGCCAAGAGTTCTTTAAAACATGCCACAGCTATCCTGATGTTAACTAAAGATGCTACAGGGAAATAATCTAGCGACACAGCTGGGAAAGCCCTGCTATGAGTTAGGTGCTGTTCCTTTTGTGCTTGCAAACCTTTCATACGTAGGAACCAGTGGTGCACTGACTTGACTCCTACTTACAACTGTACTGGAGGCAGGAATAGTACCTGTCTTGCTCCACCAGTCATCCCTGTCCTTGGCTTTTTCCCACTCAGAGTGCATTTTGAAACATTATCCAATCTCAGTACTCAATGACCAAAAGAGGCTTTTTTTCTTCTTGCTAAAATACCAATTTCATATCCAAAGATTAAACTATGCACATACATCTCCTCCACATTACCAACATTTCCTGTTCTGTAACATCCCACTTCTACCTACTACATGCAGCCCTTCTGAAGGAAGAGGAAGGTCGTGTAGAGAAGAACTGGAAATTCAGAAGACAAGGAAGTTACAGAATACAGGAGATAATCTGCTGTAGTGTAAAGAACAAAACCAAAACAAAACCAAACAAGCTGGAATAATCAACTGAGCCCACAACTTGGGTATAGCTCTGAGCTTTTACTAGATGCTCAGGCTTGTTAAGTGAGATATATAGCTCATTTAAGATCACAAATTTTCAGACATTTTAAATTGCCTAGATCCTGTAAGACACTTGCAGTTGCATGGATGGTAAATTCCGTTAATACTTTTTGTTGTACTACCATGCTATTAAACTTATTATCTCACATACTCGGTGCCTGTCAGTCTGTAAATAAAACCTAAGCAACGAGAACATCAGCATGTGGGACATGTTATAATGCCATAGTGTCATTATGGAGCTGCCTGGACAGGTAGTGCTTCCCAATCATTTTTCTCAAAGCTCAAGGGATGCTTCTCTAGACAGGATCACTGCAAATACTCCTAGTGGTTCTGTGCATCTCTGAACAGGTGACTTCTATGCCTCATGTTAATATATCTCATATACAAGAGCAGCCTTTAAAGTTGAACATACAATTCCTGTGCTGCCCTTTGGGATTTTCCCTTCTCTCAGAGCTTTCTGGGGAAAAAAAACAAATGGGAAAGAAAGGACTGGTAGTGGCTGAACTGATGAAGCCTGCTTGCCGTGTGCCTCAGTTTTCCGGTGTGACCTCTGAAGAAAGCTTTTTGCATGGATAGAAAGTTTGTAATAACCCATACTTATGAAGATTCCCACTGTTTGATAAGGAGTGAGCTCACATTGCACCTTTTCCCTCCATCAGGACACAATTTCCATTACCTGACTGCCAACTGTCCCAACACATATGGGAGTTCAATGTCTTAAAGAGGTCTATCCTTCTATGTAATTTTTTTTTTAATTGTGCCACAAATCCAGGTACATACACACTCCCTCTTTTATTTATTTATTTATTTATTTATTTGGGAAAACAATCTAAACACATCAGATGTGGGGCAGGTTAGAAAATGCCCTTCTTTAACCCTCAGCACTTTGTGTAGTGGTTATTTCTGCACCATTTGCACCAAGCTTATGAACTGACATTCTTGTTCAACATGGAGGCATGACAGGAGAAAAACAGAGAGGAAAAGAAACATAGATGAAAGAACTCATGCCACCATTTAGACAGAGGAGGTCTCAGTACATTCCAAGGAGCTGTCATAAAAGTGTTCGAACCACTAGGCAAAGAAGAGGCCTTGTGGCAAACGGTACCAGACAAGGTGCCGAGGCAGACAAGCTCTCCAAAGAACACAGCTGCTTTGTGTTCACATTAAATATTCTAGCTAAAGCCTGCCTCATGCTGTCTTTTGGTATTGTCAGAACAATAATGGGTTTGTATTGCTTGAAAGTTGAACTCTTGAAAAGAAATTCAGTTCAGGCACAATTCTCCCTAATAGCATAATAATTCTAATAATATAAATTCATAAATGCATATGCCTTTTACGTCATGTGGCATATTTAAATTATCATTGTTCACTGGGTAACATAGCTTCCTGCCCCACAATCCTGCTCTGCAACCCTGGATCCCTGATGAACAGGAAATTTTAGTACAGGTAGGCACCTTGTCTGTCAAAAACGTCAAAATAACTTGAGAGTCTTTCCTGGCTCTGTTCCCCAGCCTTCTCTTAAATGCTCTCCCCGATTTTCACACAGAAAGTGCAAAGCACAGCAACATTTCTAATGCACAGCCAATCTTCCTCAGAAACCTCCATCCTTGTTATCATATCTCCACCATTTTTTAAAATCTCACAAACACGTATGCTGGCGTAATTTTACAATTACTTGGACTAAAGAGTTCTCTCTAGAAAGTGGTTTCATAAGCCAGAGAAGTAGATGTTAGCCCAGATGTCTTGAGGGTAAAATTGATAGTGGTTTCAGGTGAAATTTTGGCCACTCTGCAATAAAGCAAGAAGCTGCTAGAGGGATTGACCACAATTTGTAGGACCTCTTCTGAAGCTGATGAGGCCTGGATCGGGGTGGGGGAGAATGAGATACAATACGCATGTGGGTCTTGTCAAAGGATCTCACCTACTCAATTTTGAGAGAATTCAAAGCTGAATTCTTCTTTGTTAATAATCTCCACTTGCTATCAATGACAATAGCCCCAAAGGATGGGTTTACCATCACTCCATGGTTCTCCGCACACCTGGGTAGAGGAGAGCTTCCAGGTGTCACAGACTTTTCTACAGTGACAAAACTCTCATGTTGCTGGCTAACATTGGTGCTTTGGGGATCATGTTTGTGTAGATTTAGAGAGAACTGGCATCTACACCTTATGTTCTGCTGTCCTTTCTGATCATCCCAGGTTAGCGTGGCTGTTCTCACCCACCAGCCCAGTGCTGGCTGACCGTGTCTCTAAGCGTTTTCACTGTGTGAAGCCACTCCAGAAAAATATCAGGCTGCCTAACATTACTTTGCACCTCCACCTCTACAGTGGTTATCAAGCTCAAGATTTTCCACTGCTTGGGAGGCTGTTTTGCCAGAGCACTTATCAGTAGCACTCTGAAAATGGGCAACAACCTTAGAATTATACTGTCTGGCTAATGAAAAGGAGGTAAGGGACAGAATAGAAGATGAGAAAACTTGAAATTGTAACCTCTGCTTCAACACCCAAATTACTATAGGTTTTCATTTGTATGACAGTCCATTGCAACAACATCATTAATGCACTGAATTTGCTGGTGAAACACTTCAGCTGGTGACAGTTACCCAGAACACTACAAATGTATTGCAAACAAGCTCTGCACTATGTAGAGGCATCATTTGGCAAGGGAGATACTCTAAGTCCTATTACACAAACCAGTGTAGAAACACACATTCAGTGACACATTAATTGAGGCTTGATACTTTTTCACGTGGAGAAGGTGCTGGTTTGGATGCACTTAAACCTGTTACAGTCTCATACCAGTGTATTTCTTTACCTTCGAAATACCTTCATATTGTCATGATTATGTTTACATTCTGTTGGTGAAAGGCAAACAGAACATACATTTGCGTGGAAAAGCAGACTCATCGCCTCTGTAAGAATGCCAACAAATGTGGCAGTAAGTGTGCCAAGATGGAGACATTTAAATATCTGCCTGGAACTTTATGACAGAGTATGATGTCGGCATTACTGCCTGAAATTTAATTTCATATAGGTATGATAAGAGTACCAGCTTACAAACTCTGCACAGTAAGGAACAAACATGTAATACCTTTTGTTTTAAAGATTTGCAAATACTGCTTAATGTGCTTTAGTTAAATGAAATGCAAATACTCGCTTACTAATAAATTAATGAAATTCTCCCTTTGAGAGTAACCATCAACTGCTGTTAACATCTCTGTTCAAATGCCTGAGTCATTCTGGGTGTCTGTGCTGATTTCTGGTACAGGCCTCTAGCATGGGCTTCAGAAAAAGTCAAATTCAGGTAAGGGTCTAGGTGAGTACTTAAAAGCTGCACAACCACAGTGAACTGGCTTTTATCTTCCATTAAAGTCTGTGGAGGAGCCCTCCACACAGAAGAGGATGAAGATTTACTTGCAGCTGATGACATTTATATGAATGTGCCTCTCAGATGCCAGCCTTTTGGTTGAGCTGACAGCTCTCAGCATGCACTTGAATAAGAGGCGATCTCCGGGTCTGATGCTAGGATTAACCATCAGGTACTTTTGTCATTCAGCCTACCTCTGACAGTGACTTTCCATTCCCTCAGACAAATGCGTTATTCATCCAGGTTTAGATTTTCTTTCTGTAGGGACTATGAAGGAATACTGAAGAGACCAAAAAATGGGATAACTGTAAGGCATAGCTGCTGTATCAGGCAGACAGCTCAACAGGCAACTGAAATGTGGAGTTTATTACTAGAAGAGCACAAGCTATCAGTTTTGGTTAGACTAAATAACTACTGTCAATAAACGGGACTGTGTGACACTTTGAGGCACCAATCACTCTCAAGTGCCCAACACAATCCTTTCAATTATTTACATGCAAAACCTAGATTGTGGGGTTCAAGAATAAGCAAAGAATATACAGAACAGTTCTGAAAATAAAACCACATATTATGGTTGAGAAACAAACCAGTGTGCAAAATCTTCAAGTAATAACATGTTATGAAGTGGCTAAATACTAGGTGATTGAAGTATTCTAAAGAATGAGAAATAATAAAGCTTTTAAGAACAGAATTAATTTTAGTGATAGAAAAAGGAAGATACTGATACTTCTGTAGGAAAGTGGGAGTTCTGGTTTTTCATAATGTATGCAAACATTTCTGTGACTAAGAACCTATCAACCCTCACATTATGTGGATGGATGTCTTACATGTATGCCTTTTGCAGTACATTTTAGAAGTTGTTAACTATGTGCCAATTCCTAAGTGCTAACAGGACACACAGAAGAGGTTCCTAAAAGAAGACATACACACATGTACACAAACCCTTTTTTGTTTTTAGATGAAAGCTTAGATTCAGCAAATCTCAAAAAATAACCTCTCTACCACCCCCAAACTTCCATCTTGATCTATGAAAAAAAGATGGGATCTTTTGAATGTGGGAAAAGGCCTAATATGAACTGTGTTCTTTCAGTGTTTGTTTAGTAAAAGAAAGTTATGCTTCAGGAAAGTCTAAATATAGATATTCCCTCCTGCACATAGTTCACAGTCTAAGCAAGACAGGCACAGCCTGGGAACTGGGAATCTCGGAAAAGACAATAACTAAATCTCTTTAAAGTAATTCTATGGTATTACTGACTTGCTTCACAAACGCACCACAAAAGGAAAGATAAATTGTGGAAATTTAAAAAAAAAAAGCAAGAGTGTCATTGCAACCTCCTCTCATGATGACAGAGCTGTCATTCCCTCAGGTGGTCAGATGTTTCTCTTGGAATGTGTGTATGGAGGGAAGAAGGAGGGACAGTGTATATCTCTAATGAGTGACCTTCAGAGAGGAATTTTTCTTTTGCTATTTTTTTTCTACTGATGGTTGAAAAGTAACTCTTTTAAGCTAGCTGACTGAAGCCAGCATTTTCAGTCTGCAGACCCCTGATTATGAATCTGTTTTTCTTTTTAACATGGGTGACTTTTCAGTTAACTTGTTTACACGAACAAATGTGTTGGCAGCAGTGAACTCGGCATGGTAATTCAATAACTGTTTCTTTCTGGCAGTACAAGCAGACTTTAGCTGAAATCATGGAAAAGCAGATTTCTCAGAAGTTTAATGGCAGCTTTGGAATTGATTTTTTGTTATATATTATTTGTGGAAATTTAGTTAAAATCAATAAAATGTAATGAATAATGCTTTTGCTGAAATGCAGTTTGTAACTGAAAACCGCTTTGACCAAAATTCTGCAGGCTAGCTCTCTTTCCTTCTAGATCAGTACAATGCTAGGTCATATTGCTGGAGGTGTGAGATCAATACCTGCATTGCTTCTACATAAATTGTATTTCTCATCTGTTTAAATAAATGTCACAGAAAGTCACCAACCATCTCTGCTGGGATTCTTTTAGTATGTTTTGTCAGTTCTTGCTAAACTTTGAAGCCACTTTGTAACTGGCTGAAAACAGAATGTAAAAGCAAAGATTTTATCTCTTTCCTGCCAGAATTATTTTGACCGCAGACAATATATAGACATGAAGCTTATATTCAGTAGTAACTAATGAACCAGGAGCATCACTGTAATGAACTGTGAAATTTCAGTCTAAAATACCAAGGCCCTTCTTCATAAAAGACTCAGTTCTTTAGATGCACTCTGACAAAGGGTAATAGTGTGTAATTCTACCTTTGGCAGATGTTTACTATGGATGTTTGGGAGAATGAAATAGCTATTCCATTTGTAAATATCAAATAGTTTGTTGGAAAGACAGTAAATATTTCTAGAACCAAGAACAAAGTATGGCTGGTATTCAGAGAACCTGGATAACATGACTGCCTGAAGCTTAACTCAGATGTGGCTGCTGCTAAGAAACAAAGGCTAGAGCAGAATTTCAGTAACAGAAAATCAAAGATCAAGGTAATTTAAGGTCACAACATTTCAATGTATAAGAAGCAAGTCAAAGGAGGAAAAGATCACCATGGATTACACACAGCTCACTGAATACCTCTGCTTCATGTGGTCAAGGTACCCAAAACAAGTAAACATAGTATTTCAATTCAAAATGAGAATAAATAAAATATTAAAATGCCAACATATAGAAAAGTTTCTTACATGCTCCCGAAGTACTGAACACTCTACCCCCATAATCTTTCAAACAGAGAAGTTCAAAGACAACAGTAAAGGCAAAATAACCATCCAAGAAAAAACAGGGAATCAGAAGACTGCAGCCTTACTTTCAGAAGAAACAAAAGTTATAAAATACAAAGTAAGGATTCACAGAATATGAAATAAAGCATATGAAATTGAAGCTGAGGGAAACTAATGTTTCTGACTGACAACAAATTATAAGATAAGAAACTGATCAAAGCAAGTTATTACACCACAACAGGATACTATGAAATTTACTGCAACTACATGTAATAAACAAAATCGCTACAAGCTGCAAAAACACTGGGCATTCATTCACTCACTGATAAAAATTCACATGAGTACTATAAACATTGTTCTAAGAAAAAAAACTAAAGGCATTCTCTTTTCCCAATATGCCTCCTCATTTTTTTCAGGTATGTTACTTAAGATTCACTGAAAAACCTTTCCCTTCTGTATTTCTTTACAAACACAGTACTAACCCTTCTTGTAACACATAGGGGAGTTTGCCCATCTGGAGCTGAGGGCAGAGGCAATGTGAGGCTTGGGTTTCCATGTGTGTTTTTCCTGCAGGCAAAGCAGTGATTCTTCAGTTTGCTCTTCTGTACCCTACCTCTTGATTACAGGAGATGGGAGCCTATCAGGGTGTGAAGAAAGTCTTCCTTTCTGTCAGTTGTCCTCCTCCTCCATAAGCAGCAAGTGAGCATTTTCAAGGAGCTGTGTGCTTCACCCCTCACTCCTCAGCTTAGCCCTACCCTAAAACCAGTCTAGCCCTCTTGGCTTAATGTTATGTATGACCTTCATAGGACCAGCACATGGGCTCATGCCCTGTTCTTCTCCTTTATGCCAGTTTTCTTCTTAGAATCCCAACACATATGGACTCCATAGGGATCCCAGTTCTCTAGTCAAGAGTTTGTCTTAGAGTTCAGATTAAGAAGGAAAAAATCCGGGACATGGTATTCTTGATGAATCAAAAATCAGTGTCCTACAAAGTGGAAGGCAGATGCCTTCTTGAGAGAAATGTTTCTGTAATTAGATTCTCACTTCTTGGTTACTTATCAATGAGAACCTACCTACAACTATGTTAAGTCTTTATCCACAAGAAGAATGTATAGTGCATTCTGTCCTTCAGCTTCTGCCTTCCATTTGGAAGCCCAACTAATTTTGGTTTGGTAATTATCTCAGGTCTTCTGCCTTTGCTCTTCTATTTTGGCCAAAATCTAAGCCTAGTGAAAACCTTCATTTAATACTAAGTTATGAAAACTTTGTTTTATGCAAAGATTATAACTAACCCTTCCGTTTCCTGTTATCAACCCTCATTTGTCCTATGTACTTTGTTAGGACCCTGAGTGCACTAATAGGCAGCCCCAACAAGCCTCACCTGACCCCTACCCACGGGCTCAGGAGCTTAAAGCTGAGCCCTCAGGCTTCACTCCACACATGAGCTATGTTGTATGAGTATAGGTCTCTAGTTCAGCCACCTCTGTATCTAGACATGTTCATCTGGATCTGGACTTGAAGACTGACTTCCTACCTTGACCTCAGTCTTTTCTTATCAATATGGACCTGCCTAGCAATCACTAGGTTATATCTGACCCTAGTTATCATCACTGGACCTGACCCTAACCTATGGGCTGCCTTCCCAGCTTGACCTTGGACCTGCCTCATCGCTTGCCTGATGATCTGGACTCTTGGCTGAATCTAGTGTGACCTGCTTGCTTTGCTCAGGTACTGTGGGACTGGGTTCTGGTGGAAAGGCTCTGCCCTATCAGCTGTGTTACCATGCTTGGCTCCTGCCCTTTATGGAGCAGCCAGCCCTCACTGCTCCTGATAGTTTTGTTTTATGTTCAAAATAAATCCAGTATTTCTATACTTAGTTGCACAATCCCAGCAATAACTCACATGTGAAAACTAAGTGAAACACTTTTTTTTTTTAACACTATAAAATCCCATGATTAACTCTCTAATTCTAGGCCTGAACATTAAACATTAACTCCTTTTGATTCAACAGACTTCTATCTTCTCCTCCTGTTTGCAACCTGAATACTACCCTTTTGAGTCTCAGCAGGTGTATGGCCACATTTCAATATGGAGAGTATGAGTTGCTCCCCCTTAATTGTTACCAGCCATGATGGTTGGAATTTAGCTCAAAACCTCTCTAAAGCTGAAAAGAGTCACTTCTTCCACTAATTTTGATATTATTCCCCACCCCAAAGGCTGCTGCTAAATAAACCCGCAGCTGAACTATTTGCTGTGTCTTTTCCTGTACTATGCCAGAAGTTAAGCGTAACACAGAATTTGTGCAAATTGAGATCTAGCCCAAAGATATTACAAATCACTCTGGTGTTATGCCTTAGCTTTCAAAGGCAGCTTGTGTTTGCTATAACTCCACAAATTTTTTTAGATCTTTCTCTTCATAACTGTAATTTCAGAACTATGGTTAACACGGAAGAAAAGATCCATAAACCAAGCATGTTACATCCTAAACCATCCTGCCTTTCCAACTCCAACCCTTCAGAGGACAGACCTGTTAAGTAGGAATAAGCTCCACATTTCATGCCTTTTTCTTCAGAATCTTAAGTGCAACTGTGGCCTTTACACTTGGCACGTGTATCCACTGCCAAGCCATATATTCTCAGAGTCATATATTAATTCTGACTGAAACCTCTCTTTGACATCTAGGTTGGTATTTTAAAGGAAATAGGCTCCTGTGGTAGCTATTCCATTTCCCATCATTACCTCTAACCCCAATATAAGAAAATGCAATAAAGCCATACTTGAGTAGAAGGTTTGTCAACTATGCAGGAG
This sequence comes from Sagittarius serpentarius, assembly GCA_034782735.1. Taxonomy (NCBI): domain Eukaryota; kingdom Metazoa; phylum Chordata; class Aves; order Accipitriformes; family Sagittariidae; genus Sagittarius; species Sagittarius serpentarius. Next base: position 5,085,651 of record JAVKLA010000040.1, read on the forward strand.
CTATATTCACATGTAGATCAACTGGGACCTCACCACCTGCAAGAAGGGAAAGAATGGCATTTAGTCAGGAGCAGTGTCCCACGGATAATTAGCTGTATGTAGTTATCCCTACGTACATCTTTCATCAGAACTGCACTAACGGTTTATGTAAAGTTCATGAAAGTTGATAAAATCCTCATTCGACTGAAATCAACAGCAAAACTTCTAAACGAGCTTTCACCTGGCCAGCGAAAGGTTGGCTTTGCCGGTGGTGTTGAGCACCATCTAGTGTCCTTATAGAGGCCAAGGAGATACACGTTGAGCCTTTAGTTGAATGAGCATCAAAGAAAGGAGAAAAAAAAAAAAAAAAAAGGCAGCATGGCTTAAGGTGAAGTTGCCCTGTGCCAGGGAACTTATTTCTGATTTTTGTGAGCTCTCAACAGTATCGTTTTTCTCCAGTGACATCTGCAGCACCGTGCATTTAGTCATCAGTTGTCTTGAATATAATCCAAAACACTAGTTTCTAACATTTTTCATTGAAACACCAAATGTAGCTGGGTAAGCCATCATAAATTCAACTTTGCAGCAGCTTTTATATATTGCCTCACAAGCACCCACTACATCCCTCAAGAAAAATGGCAGAAAATCCTACGTGTATATATTTATTTACACCCCAACAAAAAATTTCATTGCTTTAACATCTTTCATTTCTTATTTGACCTCCCTTTTAAAATTTTCTTTTAGCCTTCTTAACTATAGCTGGATGTGTGTGAATTGTGGACACCACTGCTACTCTATAGAGGACAGTATTCAGTGCTGACTGCCAATGAGTCAGTGATTCCCAACACTAACAGAAATTAAGTCAAGGTTTTGACAAATCAAATGGATTTGAAATCCATTTCGCTCACAGTTGGTTCAATTTGTGAAGCACTTCAGAAAGAAGTTACAACAGCTCCCAGCAGCAGTGTAAGACAACAGTAGTTTTCTGGGATACAACAGTTTAGTAAGAAGTTTTCATGTCCATTTTCCATATAATGCTATGAAGTTACTTAGTTAACTAGCACAGGAAGTAGGTGTTACTGAATTCAGACATATGTTGAAACACCACCTGCACACGCAAACTTTCCAAACATCATTGTAGTGCACATCAGTGAACTGCACACATCTGACCAGATCAGATTTTTGTTGTCAATTTAGGTATCTTTTGGCTTCATTGAAGGCTTTTTCCCAGTACTCTATTTCCTGGTAATTCAACAGAAATATGCCAGTAAAACGTATTTATGTATTAACATATACTGTTTAAGTACATATATGTCAGTTGTTGGAAACTGTTCCACGACCTAGTAGTCGAAATACACCCACTGACATTTCCCTCAATGCATCGCACCTGGCTAACACAGCAAACTGTCAAAACGCAACTGTCTGAGTTTCTCTCCTCCTCGAGTGCCTGCACAATTAAAACGGGCACACTCGAGCAGGCAGCTCAAGAAAAAGCGAGCGCTGCACCAGGCCACTGGGGCATGGGCCTGTCCACCCTGACACTTGCGAGGCCGGTGTTCCATGCTGCAGCGGGGCTGCCCAAACCCGCCCCCTCCTGCATCACCACATGAAGCAGCACTAGCGCTGAAACGATGGTAAGCCGGCGGTACCGAAGAGTGAATATGGGAGACAAGCAGCGGCGCCGGGCCGCCGCCATGAGCGTCGCCCGCCATTTTGGGCGAGGCCAACCACGCCACAGAGGTGCGCGGGCCCGAGCCAAGATGGCCGCCGGCCAACCCGCTCCGCCTGGGCAGGCGCGGCCCCGCCCCGCCCCGGCTCGGATGCAGACGGGCGCGCACCGGAAGTGGTTCTCCCCATGCCGGAAGTGCCGCGGTTCCGGAGCGGTGGCCGGGCAGCGATGGCAGCGGGCCGCCGGCGGGGGGGCGGGCCCGCGGGCCCCTCCGCCTCCCGC
>JAVKLA010000040.1:5087680-5098062 GCA_034782735.1 Sagittarius serpentarius
CCGCGGGCCCCTCCGCCTCCCGGCGCGGCGGCGCGGGCTGAGGGGAGCGGGCCGCCTGCCGCCGCCCTCCCGCTCCCTCCTTCTCCGCTGGAGGAAGGTAAGGGGCTGCCGGCGTCGGTAAAGGAGCTGTTGCGGCGGAGCGGTTCTCGCCTGGAGCGCCGGTCCCGTGGTCGCGGGGGGTGCTGAGGGCTGCGGGCGTCGCTGGCGGCCGGTTTGCGCGGCCTGTTGCGGGAGGAGAGCCCCGGAGCGCCCGCGGAATGGGGCTGAGCGACTCTGATAACCATCGCGGGTATCTCTGAAAGCTGAAGTACAAATAGTGTCTCGACACTGAAAATAGGAATGAGGAAACTCTAAGCGTTATCTCTGCCTCTTTCGGCAGGAGCTGAGGCTCCTCTTGTGGCTACTGCTGCCTGGCAAGGGCAGGAGGAAGAAACAACTGATGTTTACCTTCTTGAACCTGCTGTGATTTTGATAGTTTGTGCTTTCAAGATGCTCATTCCTTCTGAACGTTTATTTTCTCTGAAGGTGACTACCTGTTAGCCATCTCTAAAATGCCTAACTACTGGAAAGAACGGACAGTGACTTAGCCATTGGGTAAACGTGGACTCTGGAATTTAAGTTTTTATCCAGTGGATTAACAGCTTCTTACACAAATTTTTCGGTTGTTCTACTAAAAGTATTTACTCTGTATTAAAGGGAAACCTACTGTTAAGTTATATAGAAGGATAAGCAAAACAACAAATAGCTGTCACAGATGTAGGTAATGGCATTCTCAGGTATTTACTGTCACCGTATGTTTGACTCTTTTAGCCACCATAAATGCAGCAGTGTGAGGGCCAGAACAACTTCCCCAGGGCTCCCTGATCAGATTCTGTCACGTCAGGATTGAGGATATCCCTCACATATGGAAAACCAGGAGGTCTTTCAAGATTGATAACCAGACAGATTAGTCTGGCCTCAGGAAGGGGGATTTAGAAAGGTGTAGTGATGTTGGTTTTTTTTATCAGTTATGGTAAACTCTCTCGTACTTCCATTATTAATTATTGTTCTGTATGCATAAATCTTTCTTAAATAAGCATTTCTGCCAAGTATTTTTAAAGCCTGATATATTTTCTTAAAACACTACTGCATAAATTGATTTTATTCCTCTCTTTAAAAAAAGTAGGAAAGGTAAAATGCCAGCAGTCTGAAAAAGCATATTTGTTAGAACTCTAACCACCTGCAGTGAAGCGGTGGTTCTCCCTGCCCTGCCCAAGGGCTGTTTTGAGGGAAGGTGGTGACGACTTCTTGGTATGAGTGGCAGTACTTCAGCTAGAGTGTTTGTGACTGGTTTGAAGAGTGCTTCAAGCCACCTAGACCCATACAGCCAGCCGGAGATCTCAAAGCAGGTAAAATCGAGCCCAGTAGTGTGTGGTGCTTTACTAATTTGTGCTTCTTCTGAAAAGTGCCAGTTGACTGGTGTCATTTGTTCTGCACTCTGTCAGTTACTAGTACAGATGTTTGAATCCTTTCTTCCAGAAGGCATACTGCAACTGTTCACACAGGCAGAGCAGAAATACAGCTAAGTGCAAGTAACATGCTTATAGTATCTTCATGTGTGCAGATGGGTACAATACATACGTTTAGTACATATCTTCTTATGTTCAAATTGAAAACATCTTTTTATAGGGTTCATAGATGGGCACTCAGCCAGATCTTAATAAAACTGGATGTTGTTACACTGCCAAGAAGCAGTGATGCTCCTGTTACTGGCTGGCTAGCAGCATGTTTGTCTTGCAGACATTAAAGAACTTTACAAAGTTTCCATATTTATAGAAAGTCTTGTATTATCCCCACTCTGCAGCCAGAGACACTGAGGGCAGATGGGGTAACTTATCCAGTTCATGACTTCTGTTTTCTTCACTCGGCACTTGACTTTAACCAGGTATAACTTGATAGCTAGCAGGCCCTAAACTAGCCACAGCCGTCGATGGAGCACTGTATGTAATTACCATTAGCTTGTTGCTGGCATAGTAGTATGATTTTTCTGATGTAGAGAGAACTCGGGTCTTCAGAAATGGATGTGTGTGCTGTTTTTACTAATGTGTAATGAAAGTTATAAAAAGTTAACTCACAAAAACCAAGCTTCATCTGTGTCCCCTCTTTCTCCAAGCTGTACTGAATGTATATGTTACCTTTTGTTCCAGGTGCAGAGCATGGAGAATGATGAACTTCCGCCAGAGGATGGGATGGATTGGTGTGGGGTTGTACTTGTTAGCAAGTGCTGCAGCTTTTTATTACGTCTTTGAAATCAATGAGACATACAACAAACTAGCACTGGAGCACATTCAGCAACACCCCAAGGAACCACAGGAAGGAACCACATGGACGCACTCCTTAAAAGTACGACTGCTATCCTTGCCTTTTTGGCTGTGGACTATAATATTTTTAATACCATATTTACAGATGTTCTTGTTCCTCTATTCTTGTACAAGAGCTGACCCCAAAACTGTTGGGTATTGCATCATTCCTATCTGCTTGGCTGTTATTTGCAATCGTCATCAAACATTTGTGAAAGCCTCTAATCAGATCAGTAGATTACAACTGATTGACACTTAGCTCAATTTCTAGTTTCCGTGGCTGTTTTGAAGCAATTGCATATGCCTGATCTAATCACAAGACTGAAGTTCTGAGTGAAGGCTGGAAAAAGCCTTTTCTTTCAAACTGTTAAGCAATGAAAAGAGTGACTGTTTTCTATTTAAAAAAAAAGTAACTACAAAGGTTTTTAAATATGGGTCTATCAGAATGGCCAGAGTGGGACAGCCCTATGTGACACTTGATGGAAGTATTCCTCATTTTGCCTTAATGATGCAAAATTGCAACACTCCATCTGAAACATCCTGTGGGGAAATGAGTATTCTGGTCCATGACTTTACTCCTCTGTGCAAAAAAGTGATTTCCTATGTTTTCCCTTGGAGTAAAATCAATAAAAAGATACTTCTGTGGTAAATGTAAAAGGAAGAAAAATCGGAACATGATGATAAAAGCGGCACTTAACACAATTCTTTGCTTTTTCTTTTTTTTTAAAGTAATTAATATCTACATCAGTGCTGGTTTTTAATGAATTTTTTAAAAATAAGTTTAGATATAAATACAGGAAGCAAAGAATAAAGTTTGTGCAAACCTTTAAAGGGAAAAAGATACTTTTTTTTCCTGTGGTAGTATACTTTTTTTTCAGTGACCACAATAGTACCATGTTGTAGCAGGTAGGCAGTGAGGAGTGGCATAGGCCTGGAGGTTGGTTCTTTAAACTCTTTTCCTACGATGTCAAAAGCAGCTTATGCTGGTGCTGGCCTATATGCTGCACAAAACTTCATTTGTGTTTCCTTCTCCTATCTATAGAAATCTCCTTTGATAAAATTACAAATGATTGGAATTTACTACCATTCTAATTTCACTCCGGACATGATGCAAAACCACTGATGTATTAGGAAAAACTTTGAATTTGGGAAAGTTAACTGGTATTAGGTTGGGGGGATGCTACAAACAGGTTGTAAGACAACCATGTTTCTTCCAGAAATTTGAAGAAGTAAGATACCTTCTTCTCATTCTTGCAATGAATGCAAATGTCTTCAGTCCTGAAATTCCACTGAGATTTCTTACCATAGTTCCAACCTCTATTTTTCAGTGCTATTTTGACATAGCATTTAATTCTAACTACTGGATTGTGTATTTTGAATAATACTGAATCTGTTCTTTCTTCTTGTCCTTTTTTGATTCTTAGAATAACTAAATTTTTGAGCCAGCCATGATGGAATTAACCTTCCAAATGTGAAAACAGTGCAAAATACACTCTTCAAAAGCAGTAGGCCCCAAGCAATTATGAACTAAACTCCTTGATTATAATTGCAATTGTATGTGATTGTCAGTACCTAATCATCACAAATGCAAATCCATTTCTGACTAAGGGAATCCTGGAGAATATCAGCTTTCTCTTGCTTTGGAAAGAGAACACTATTTTCAGTGTTGCTATGTTTAGGCATGGCAGTTATAACACCTTAAACTTTCTGTTTGCATTTGGAGATATTTTGAGACACTGGTTTCAAGTGCCAGCATGGGTTCTAGGACCTGATAACAATGTAGCCTTTACAAGAAGGTTTTAAGTTCTAAGTGCAATATGAAAAGGAGGAAGCTGCCATCTTAATATGCTGGAGTAAAAATAAAGTATAAACTCTGACTTGTGGTGTCTTTGGGAGTCAGAGCTTTTAAGTTGTGTTGTTTCCTAACTTTAAAAATCACCATCCTATTTATCTATAAAATAAAAACTTTTCAATGTTTATAAACAGAAGTCTGTTAGTGCAGATACATATCAATGGTTTTTTTGTGTATGTTTGTTGCTAGATAGCAGTGCTGCCAGTCAGCTGCTGTAGCTTACTCTCCTGTGCTTCCCTCAGTGTGGTTGGTTGATCTTTTTTCTTGCCCTTTTATGCTCTGTGTCCTAATTACTTGTCTGTAGCCTGAAGTTTTGGGGCTGGCTGGATGAAACTGAATCCCTTTGTCATTTCTCTACCTTTGTGTAACAGGGAGATACCTCTGGCTGGACCATGTTTTTAACTTAACTGCTCAGTTTAAAAACTAGAGCATCATGTTGTGTCTAGATGGAGATAAAGAAGAACAACGTAAGAGGAAGCATCAAAAATAGAAAATGATAGGGAGAACTGCCTAAGTTTCTGTTGTGCAAGCATGTGGTCTTTAGCAAATTCATCAGCATGCCTGATGTGATGAGCCGAGCTGTCTGGATGTGGAGCACGTGCTGGGCGCAGTGGTGACTTACAGAACGGAGGTTTGTGTTTGTAGACTTTTCCATCAGAAGCCTGTTTTTGGATTAAAGCTGTCAACAAGCATGAGGTTTACAACTAACTACAGAAAGACTCACAGTCCACTTCAAGCAAATGCTGTGTCTGTAAGGATTTGAGCTTGAGGTGGAAAGCAGCAATGGAGACAATTAGTATGAACTATTAACATAGTGCATAAGAACAATAGACAATAGGAGTAGGAGTAGAGGAAAGCTAGCTCCACTGGTGCTTCCAGCGTTTTTGGCAGCAGTGCAACATCAACAGGTGAAGTCTTACCCACAGAGTAAGTAAAGGAAAGACTATAAAAATTAGTGATTACATTGGTTTTTACTGTAGTCTTTTGAAAGAAGTAGTGAAAAAACTTTTAAGCTTGATTATCCTGAAGATTGGTAGATAGTGTCAAGGCTAATTCTCAGTCACAGAAGGTAACTGCCAGTAACACAAATTGATGTAATCTATAAGCTTTTGGGATAATCAAGCTCAAAGAAGTTCTACAACCTCTTTAAAGACTACAATACTTCTGAATTAGTTCTTGATCGTAAATGACAGATAATAGTGCAAATCTGTTTCTACAGCAATGGCATTAATAAAAGATGGAAGACTAGCTTATACTAGAACTTGCTCATATGAATCTATTTAGTTATTTTCACTGAGTGGGCAGAAAAGATGAATTGCTACAACTTCCACTTGGGGTGGGAAAGCTCTTTTTTACTCATACTCTTCTAACTTAAAATGAGTTAGCTCAGACCTGATCTTCAACAGCTTCTGCTTTAGGAAGCTCTAATAATAGAGGCAGTAACGAAGTCCTCAGAAGATTTCTAACTTCTTCCAGCTTAGCAATCATTCAGAGCTTTAATTTTCTGCCAAGAAAGTAAGTAGCTGTAATACAGGGTTGATTAATATTCATCTCTGTGCCACCTACCCTGGATTTCTTTTTATTGTGTTTGTGTCACAAGATAAAGTTTTGTCAAACTTTGTCAGGAAAATGTCTGCTGCATTTTTTTTAAGTGCTGCTGAGCCTGTTCTTCACCTCCTCCTGTGAGAGAGCAGGTCCAACGAAGAGTGTTAACTTCAGGCTACAGCCCTTCAAACTTGGACAGAAGTATGTTGCAATAAAATATGTTCCTTATGACATGTTTCTTCCAGCAGCAAGGTAGCACTGCAAGCTTGATTTCTTTTTTTAATTAAAAATATGATTGACTTACCCTTAGAAGAAAACTTCCCAGTTTGTGCAGGATACCTGTTAACTCCCCTTATTTTCTCTTGCCTGGTCCATTGTCTTCTTAAAAGGATGCCCTCTAGTTTATTATTCTATTAGTTTCTAAAAAATGCTGCTCTTCATGTGCCAGTCTTGGACAAGAACCTCTTTTCTACATATGACCTAATGCATAAAAGCAGTTTAATAACTTTATCAGACAGTTAATTTGTAAGAACTGACTCATCTTAGCTCTCCTTAATGCTAGCCCTATGGTACAGGTTTCTTCTGGAAAGAAAGAACATGCTACAGCCACAAGAAGGTACTTCTGCTCAGCTCTCAGTCCTCAAAGTCCCTGACTAGCCCAGTAAATTTGGGCTAGTGGATGGGCCCAAAACCATGCTCTGTTGTAACTGCTGGGAGTTAACCTAGTTACCATATATTAAGACCCATGATACCTCATTATGTCCTAACTGCCAGATGACTGTGTATTTTAGAGAGTCTGGTATCTGTAGTAACTTGTGTATAAGTTAACTTTTAAGCTAGAATGAGTAGGAATTACATAAGAGCTGCAATGGGTGAATGGCATTCAAACCCTTTTAATAAAAATTATGAGAATGAATCTCTCTCCTAGGAAATAGGAAAGGTCTTGCACTTTTAGACAATGCTCTGCTTGTCAGGTGTCATGGGATTGCCCCCTTTCCCTCAGAACCATCTGAGTGCCTAATAAATATCATACTTGTGATTTTAAACTTTTTTTTTAAACATGGAACACTGCAATCTGTTAGATGCCTTTGTGAATTTAGCCTCAAAGTTGTTTGCACCAGCAAATTCAGTATTTCAAAGCAGTAACAAGAGTATGCCATAAAATCCCAGTCTTGCTTTGACATTTTTGCTGTTCTGTTTTGCAGCTAGTAGAAGTAGTTGGTTCTCATCTAACTACTACCAAGAATTTAATTTAGTATTACTTCACCTCTTTTAATTCAATAGGAACATAGCAGCATTCTCCCCCTTTATCGGTAAGGAAATCCATCTAGCCCCCTCTGGCTAGTAAAACTAAGTTCTATTAGTAAGAAAGACATATGAACTATACTAAACAGCAAAGATGTGGTGAACTGGGCTTGTTCTCTGCTAGCCTGAAGTTTGGTTAAGGTACAGAAGCACTAGCAGATCTTCAAGATAAAGAGTATGCCATCTTTCTTCCATCAGGCCTTATCTACTCTACCTAAAATGCAGGGGCTGCAGGTGACTTAGAGCATGCATAAAGCTTCGTCCTCTAGGACAGCTTTGTAAAAGTCATTGCAGACTTTTGTTACATTCTCCACATGCATAAACCTTAAGTTTTTCTGTCTTCAGAAAATCTTGGAGCCTTTCCCATAGCCATGGAAAAAAACTGTATGCTTCACTGACTTGCCTGACTTTGTTGCATGGAAAAAGGGTGCCACAACCAGTGAGCAACACGAGCTGGTTCTCTCTGTTGCCCCCTGTACCTTTTCGCAGTTGTTTGGCTAGAAGGACAGTCCAGGAAGTAGGGCATTGCACTCCTTCTCAGGGAGAAAGGGGCTCCCCAGAAGGGGTTCAGAACACAGCTGTAGGGTAGGTCCTAAAACAGATACAGAGCATGGAAAAGAAAAAAAAAAAACCCACCCTATCATACTAAAGCTTTCTATGCCTCGTTACCTCAGCAACTCTCAGAAAAATGAAGTTCTCCCTTGAGTTAGGGCATTTCTGTCACAAGCAGAAACCCACAGTTTAGAATTAAATAAGGCCCCATGAAGCTCCAGTACCATTTTCATTGTTTAAAAGTTTTTGTGGCCACAATAAGGACTAGAAATGATTCTTTAAAGGCAAAAACTTTAGTGGTTGTTGTTGACTCAATGCTCACTGATATCTTCTAGAGCTCAGATGCAGCACGTTACTGTGTCTAGGCTGACAGAAAAAAGAAGTATCCCATTGCTGGAGTATTACCTGCATTTACTCTCACACTAGCAAGTCAGGGTTTGCTGCTTTAGACCCGAGGTTTTCAGCCCGTTGTGCCAGTGGACTGTTTACCCAAAGTTTGTAAATAAAGGCCACAAATTCATGCCTGATGTTAAATGCTGCTTTTCAGCCATCCCACAGTTCACACAACTGTTGGAGTGTTTAGGACTACAGTTGGGAGGGGGGAGGGAAAAAAAAAACCCAAAAGGAAAATGCTGCTCTCAGATGTAGCCCTACCACAAGCTTCCGAACCTGCAGAACAGAGCTCAAAAACGCTGTCATCACTTTAGCACAGGTCACATGAAGGAGCCCTTCTGAAACATTTATCAGGCTAGGTTTTTTGTACTGTTGCCTTTACCATTTTGATAAGCCACTTCCTTCAATAAATTATCTGTCTACCCTAAAACACTTTAAGCATATTATCGCTTTAAGATTTTGCTGCCTGACAAGAGATCAGAATTAATTTGTATAGTTTTCTCTCACCCTAGGGCCTCAGCAACTAAAGCTCCCTAGTCTTCAGAGCTGGTCTTTTCTCCTCAGTTATGCCTCTGTCATATCTGCTAATAGAGTAGCGGGTGTGTGAATTTCTTAGAATAAGAGTACATCAAGATGTCCAAAATAGTATGTGTACTGGACCTCTTTTCCAACCCCCCCCCATTTCAAACAAATACTGACAATTTTGTGCTCATAAACATTCATCATTTATTCTGATACTTTGTCCTCCACACACAGGTCTTAAGGTTTGCTCAGTTTCCATAACACATAAACAATGCCAGAGGAACACACGAAAATGAAAAAAAAGTTTTTCACACTATGTCAGTTAATTTCTGCTAAAGACTCTCAGGCTCCACAGCAAGCTCTGTGGCCTAGCTGTCAAGAATGTTTTATCCTTGTTAACAAAGCACGCACCAAACAAAAACTGGGAATTAAAGTAACATACGGGAAACACTGACAACCTTCCCCTTGCAAGAAGCATCTGTTACCTTAACGACAATCCACATGCTGCATTATCATCAAAAGAAAGAACAAGCTGCCTTAGCGGAGGGACTGTGTTATGCCAATTTATACAGCCAAGAACTGTCATAAGTTATGTACTCATAGGTGTTACTTGAATATTTATACTTTCTCCCCCTCTAAAATAAACTACAGCAACCAGTGTAGAACCCTAATACATTTCCCCTAGTTTCTGCCCAAAGTTTTGTTTTTAGAAAGCATCTCCAAAAATCACTCTGCTTTTCTTTTTTCTTATTTTTCAGTAATGCTGAGAGTTCTGCATAGGCAGAATACTAAACTGTGATGTTCACTTTGACTTTGCTATCAAAGGAGCCTAAAAATCCACCTGGATGAAATTCAGTGATGGAAGAAAGTATATAAAGACTGACTGCTGCCTGGAAAAAAACAAAAACAAAAACAATTTAAGGAGAACAGGCTTAGGGCAGACAGCAGTTTTTGAATTGTGGAATATTAAAGATAATTATCAAAGTCACACTGACTTGTCACTTTTCTGGCTGTCACAAAAACTGAGGATTTTTTGAAACCAAAACTCCCAACTCTTTCAATCTACTTCATCTGTGACCTTTTCCAGGAAAATACCTGATTGATGGGTGACTAAAATAAACCTTTTAGACGACAGGCAAAAATAATCTTCCATTGTAGAACTGTACAGGACTCTTGTAGGGCCGTTCAGGAGTGGACTACACTACAGGTGTAAAAAAAACTGTAAAAACTGTGTTTTTACAGGTGTAAAAAACACTACAGGTGTTTTTTAATTTTGAGTACTATAGTGGTCTTGTATTTCTTTCTCCCCATACAAATTAAAGTCATCTTGTACCATTTTAAGATCATCTGACAAACTCTTTCCACATTTTATTACTTCAAAGTTTGCTTTAAGTCACATGAAGAAATACAACTTTGAGAAAGTGATTAAAAGCATAGCAGTCAGAAGATGTGTGAGAACAGTTTCATAGCTGTCAAGTAGTCTACTAAAAATTCTTCTCAGCGTAACATCGGTATCCTGTAAGCAACACGCTGCTAACACCAAGGCGCATCCTTCGTTAAGGCTTCCCCATTAAAAGAGCGTCGGGACCGACATTCCACTTTTTAAAAGAGGAGGAGAGGGGGAGGCGCCCGCCTGGCCAGAGCGGCCCTCCCCCGCCCGGGGCACCGCCCCGGGACACTTACGGTCGGTGCAGAGGCCACGTCCCCTTCTAGGCCTCAGGGCAGTCCCTAACGCCCTCAGCAGGGCTGCTGGACTTTGGTCCGCTTTGGAGGCGGGTCATCGGCGCTCCCCTTCGGGTCGATGTTGTTTTCGTCCTCGCCTTCATCATCCTCCCCCTCCTCCTCCTCCTCCTCCTCGTCATCCTCGACATCAC
>JAVKLA010000040.1:5107339-5149495 GCA_034782735.1 Sagittarius serpentarius
ATCCCACTGGGTGGGGGGGGAGCGAGTGAGCGGCTGCGTGGTGCTGAGTTGCTGGCTGGGGTTAAACCACGACAGAGTTACAGGCTAGGACTTCCCACCATGACCCACGCCTGCTTTTGCAGCGGGAAGCTGGGAGCAGGGGCAGTCTTTTAATTAATTGTACCAATTCATTGACTGAACTTTTGTATGTTTCTCTGAAGATCAACCTGAGCAGTTACTCAGACTGCATAGGCTAGTCTGACAAATTATGAAGCTTCTCATGTTTACCTGGACTTGCCTTTTATTTATTTATTTATTTACAATCCAGTTCAAACCTAGATCTATCTCAAGAAAATCTAATGAATGACAAGAGGAGGTAGAACAAGTTGTCTTCCTGAGCCAGTGTTAAACTAAAGCTGGGTATCTTCTTGTTTTTTTGTTTTCTTTCCCTTGCCTTTGCTTCTCCATCCAGAATACAATGATTTAAAGACAGAACTGACTGACTATCTCAGGAGATTTGCAGATGAGGGAACGGTAAGGCACAACTCACAGAATTTGTTTGCCAGAAAGCGTGTTTTAAAATACTGTTGAGGGGTGGGTGTTGAATACTATGATGCTATGTTACAGTATTTTTCCCTGTCTCTTGGGGTTGCTGGTACTTCAGTAGAAATTAGAAATCCCTGATTTCATTGGAATTTAAGTTTTGTTTCCTTAATGACACTGTTGAGAGATAACATGGACCTTACACAAATCTGTCTATGAAGTACTGAGAGCAGTTCTTGAATTTAAATGAAACTTCTGTTGCTCTAGGAAGAGTATGCAGGGAAAAAAGCTCTTAATCTTTATGTTTTTTTCTTAGACTGAATTTAAACCCTTAGAAGAATAAGGACTGACTAAATATTGGCGGTCTTGTCAGTTGTTTTCCTGGAGGAATTTGCATGCTATTATTAATCTATACATGCATTTTGTTGGCTTATTTGCTAAATTGCCGTTCTTTGTTAGAGCGTAATGAGTCTGAAGTGAGCTAGTGAAAATCCAGCTTCGTGTTAATTTTTCTGATGATAAAAGCAAGTGGTCAAACTCGTTAAAAATACCGTGAGGAGCTTTGCTCCATGTGCTTGTTCTACCTTTGGGGAGCTCGTTTCTGTGTTTGTATTCTCTTGTAATAGAATTTGGGCGTTAATTGTCGTCTTTGGGTACAACACGAAAGCTGTTTTGCTAGCTGTATCAGAGAGATTTTAGGATACTTGCTTTTATATGTGCTTTGTGTATTACATGTGGGATGCCTGCAAGGGAAAAAAAAAGGATCGTTCAATTGAATTCTTGTATCACAACTTGGGTTTCATGTTGCTTCCCCTAGGTGGTTAAAAGAGAAGACATTCAGCACTTCTTTGAAGAATTTCAGTCACGGAAAAGACGACGGACTAACAGGATGCAGTACTACTGTAGTTAGACTGAGAGGGTCTGGGTCTGAAAGGACAACTGGGAAAACAATATTCATTGGCAACCAGAAGAGGCATCTTCAGTATTTGGCTTCTCATCAAAATCCAACTGTCCCAAGAAACGTCTTCATTTTATCTCATACTTCCTTTATTTGTAGCAACTAAAACGTGTTCTTAACTGGTACATTGCGTTTATAGGGATTTCAGTACTGGTCGACTTTGCATTCCCCTCCTGCAAAAAGCTGGCCGTGTCTCAAGGGGGAGGATGGCTCGCTGCAAGAACCGTGTGCCACATATATTCCCTTTAGCCTTTCACCTGTTTTACTGTTAGTGCCTATAGCTGTACGCTGCACTAAAAGCAGGGTGGGGTCTGCCCGCCCTCCCTTCTGTGCAGTGCAGGCAATACGCGCTTAGTGTGCTTTGCGAGGCGGGAGTGCCGTGCTTTCCTGCTTTACATGGCTCTGTATCACCTCTTCGGGGTGCAGCGATTCTTGCGAAGGCTCCCTGCACAAAGTGGGCGTCTGTTTATGACCGAGAGGAAGGCAAGGCTCCTGAAAGGGTAAAGCAGGCACGCGTTAGGGTCACGGCTGCTGGGTGAAGTTGCGTTCTGAGATTTGGGTCACATCAGGTGAACTACACAGCACCGCCCTTCCGCGTGCTCGCTCCCCGCTGTGGAGGCGCTCCCTTGGCAGGTGAAAAATGAGAAACCATAGGTTAGGCTTGATGCAACAGAATGTTCTGTCTGTTTTTATAAATTCAAAACCTTTGTTTCTAATATTGAACAGTGATGTTTTACATGCAAAAGTTTCTCACATGAACTTTATCCACTCACTATAATATAAACAATAGCCAGGAGGAGGTACTAAATTACAAATTAAGCGGTGGTGGTGGGGTGTTGTTATAGGACTTCTAATGTGCTTTGATTTTAAAAACTAGCCTACTGCACATTATTCTACTTCCTAAATGTTCCTGAAAACACTGCAGCATCCTTGCATTTTGCTGCAGTATAAAACATGGTCTTTTTATAACCACTGTGATAATCATGGAACAAGAGATGTTTTGCTGACTTTTAAGAATCTGCACTTAGCTATAATTAAATACTGACTTTTCTTAAGTTTGGAGCCTAATGTAGTTTTTAGTTCTCTTTACCCACAAGCCCCAAAACATACTTTGAGAAAGTTCTAATTTTTAACTCCTGCTTTACATAGTTGGAGAATTTCTTTACCGTGGGGTACTATTCCCCTTCCACGTTAATGACTTTTGAGAAGAAAATCAGACCTTTATCTGTCATTCTCCCTGTTAATTGTTTCTGACCACTTTATTTACAAAAGTTAGTTCTAGCATAGAGGCTCAGTTCATTGGTTTGTTTCATGCGAAATGACTAGTTGCTTTTAAACTTAACTCGGGGTATTGTATGTGCTTTTTTTGTAGCAACTGTTACGGGAGTTGTAACTGCATATCTAACTACAATTATTGAAAAATTAAATAACTGTTCAATCTGTACTGTCTGGTTGGTTTTGAAGTGCTGCTGTAGTGTTTTGTTTCCATCCACGATCCAGACAAACACAGGTCCATCTCAGGGGCCGAGTCAAGTACTGGGCCAAGCCAAGCCCCATATTCCTGGACCTTTGCCACCACCCTGACCCATGCCCTTGCAGGCAGGTGTGAAACAAGGGCTGGCATCCTGCTCACAAGTAGTTCTGAGCAGGAGAAAAAGCAGAAGGGGACGATGTTTCCTCTGTATTGCAGTTCTTGGCATGTCACTCACTAATGGTCCAGGGGAACAGGTGCCCAGAGGCAAGTGCTGCCCTGGGTTCCAGCTCTGAGCTCAAAGCGCTGCAGCCCTGGGTTTTCCAAGTTGTGCTGTCCTCCCCCAGGGTAGAGAAAAGCAGCAACAGCTACGAGGGTGCAAGTCAATACTAAGGGAGGCCCAGTCCCACCATGGGCTGTGCTGGAGAAAGGACAGTGATGTTGTCTAGAGGGAGGAGTTCAGGTGCAGGAAGTTTTTTGAACCAAGTATATAATTTCCACAGGAGAGAGTTACTGCAGCTACAACTGCAGACCACAGGGTCCACACTGAGGACCTGCATTGTCCATTTTTGGCATCAGCCTGTACTAGTGTCAGGGAGCAGGGTTTACCTGAAGTGGACCCAGCCCCTGACAATCCCCCTCCCCACCTTCTGTAAGGCAGTTGTACTTTCTTCCTGAAGGTTCCCCGGGGTGCAGAGGCAGAGTTAGCAGACTTGGAACACTTGCAAAATGTGCAGAAAGCCTGTAACAATACACGTTAAATTTATCTACTTCAGGAAGCTGCTCCTAGACCTCATGAAGGTGTCAATAATTAAGATTTAAGACCACGCAGTACTCTCTCTACCCACCCCCCTTTATGTCAGCACGTAAGCCAAAGTACATCAAAGTGAGACTAGTCAAGGTTTTACTGCTGCTGGCTGACACACTTCTAGACCTGAGCCATCTGTCTGAAGTAGGGAAGCAGTTGTTTCACTCTGTGAAAGAGATGTAATGACTACTCAGCTGATGCAGGGGTAACTGCAACTGGAGAAGAGAATGCTGGGTACTTAACAAGTGTCTTTGTCTAGCAGCTCTGCTCCGAAAACAAACCCTTCCCAGATCAAGGGCGAAGTCCCACTGCCTTGACCAGGAGTACTCCCATTGCCTTTAACAGTGAATAGCCTTGGTCAATTAAACTCCAGCCAGAAGAACTCGCTGAACTACGTCACCAAAGTGCTTTTCCTTTTTCGTAAGCTGCTTGAACAGTGCCGCTAACTTTGAATTCCTCTTCTTACACTGCTTTGTATCATATCCTTGATGTTCAGAGCATTACTGTGCACTTTTTTTTTCCAGAAGGAACAACAAACCTTGTCAGTTTTTAAGAGCCTTCACTGTTAGTATCAAACCACTCCTTTCCCCCCGGCCGGCCGTCACTGTTGGTTTGGAATGACGACGGCAGGGTCAGTTCAGCCAGCACGTCAGCGGGCAGCACTGCCGCAGCCTGCTGGTAGCAGTTAATTGGAAGAAGTTGCACGAGCACGTTCTATACAAGCCATTTATTTGAAATGCCAACTATACGTAGGATAAAGTCAGTGTTACATGCTTCTCAGCAACAGTAGAAAAATAGAACCAGTGAAAACCTTTTTACAACTGTAATGGTACTCAAAAGAGAAATGTATTGTTTTACAATGCATCACACAAGACTAGAATTCAAGTTTGGAGGTACCTAAATAAAAATACTATTATTTTTTTTTAAAAAACACTATGTACAGTTGAAGCGTAAACAAGTTTTACAAAGTACTGGTTATGCAGGTTGTAGAAAAAACACTTGCATAGGACATGGAGTCAGTTTAAGAAAGTTTTCTGAGCCTTTAGCATTGAAGGCACTTGACTTTATACCAGTAACAACACAAGGACGAGAAACAGAACCGTAACGTTGCCGAAGGCCGGGCTACCTTCTGGCAGTACAGATAATTACAGAAACCCCAACTACAGTTTTACAGTTTTCTCTCTCAGCTGTTCCCTGTGTTCACAGAGCTCAGCAGCACCTCTGCCACAGAAGCATATAATTATTAGAAGAACAAACAGTGCCTCAAACAGCACGAGTATTCTTTCCAAAAAAACCCAACTAACAAAAAAAAAAAACACCAAGAAACCCCCCAAAAACCCCACCAAACCCAAACCAAAGAAACCCATAAGACAAATGTTTGGGACATTCCAGGATCAAAACCCAAGGCTTACAAGTACGGGTGGCCACAGCCTTAACTTTCAGAAATTAAACTCCTCAAGAACAGGAAAAATACAAGAAACTGCCCATCAACACAGCAGTTATTAATACACAACTACAGTAACCCCATGGAATAACAAAACATTTCAAAGGAAGAATCTGTTTCAGGAATTAAGTTCTTCATCCATATATTAAGGAAAAGAGGAAGGGGTCAGGGAAAGGGGCATAAGAAGTTTTTGCATGTTGCTCACTAAATGAAAGTCTAAGCTCTCTCTTCAATAGAGCAAAGAGCACGAGTCTTCCTCATTCAAGAAAACTTAAATGTTCATACCACTATCCTCAAGCAAAATATAGTCAGTCATCTGTTATCTCCATCAAATTTACAGGAGAAAAAGATACTAATTTCCAGCCTAATCAGAAAGTGCTTCATGTAAACAATGAGCTTCTGCACCACAGTTTCAGTAGACAGAAAAACAAAAAGTAGCAGGTAGCACAGGTACGTGAGTTCTGCAAGTGACATGTAGTATGAACACTAGCTTCTGAATAACGCTTCCATGAAGAATCAAGATGGTCTCTCTCCCCTACCTCTGCACATCCAACAAGTAGGAAATCCTACGCTGGAGTACAAAAATAAAGTTCCAGTAATATGACAAGTCCTTCTTTTCCACTTCGAATCAGCTGCAGTTAGCTGCTATCTTCTTACCAACTCAAAGTATGCAAGTGAAAACACAGATTGTCTACATGGCCTGATTGTCTTTGTGGCCTCAGAAGGACTTGCCTTTTATTTTCCACCTACTTTTAAACACTTTATTCTCTTTTTAATACTGCTCAGCTTCTGAGACTTCAGAAGCAATTTGGTATTCTAAAACGCAGACACGTCCCCTCCAGAGGCATTCCTCACCAGCTTATTCCAAAGCCAAAGCATTTCATGATTTCCCTCAAGCCACCATAACCTCAAAACTCAGTCTTCATCAGCCACGTCTCCACAAATTTCAAGCTTTAAAGTTACATCTGTAGATTTCAGCCCCATCTCCATCCAGGCACACAGTGCCACACCAAACTATGATAACTAAAATAGTTTTCTCAAAGTACATCTATTGATTTTAGGTAAAAATAAATTACTCGGAATACTAAGTCTTCTGAAGACAGCTGTGACTTTTTAGTAATTAACCTACCAACATACATATGACACAAGTGCAGGGAGTTTCAGGGTTTTTGTGTGTGATGAAAGTTAATGCTTCTAGCGCTGGTGAGCATGAGACCAAAGTGTCTGGTTACAGCTACGCAGTCAGACAGCACTGTGCTCA
Organism: Sagittarius serpentarius; assembly: GCA_034782735.1. Taxonomy (NCBI): domain Eukaryota; kingdom Metazoa; phylum Chordata; class Aves; order Accipitriformes; family Sagittariidae; genus Sagittarius; species Sagittarius serpentarius. The sequence continues at coordinate 5,113,804 of JAVKLA010000040.1, forward strand.
AATCTTCAGAAGAAACCCAATGAACCTCTCTCCCTAACCAGCAGCAGCACCGTCCCCCCACTGGCACCTTCTTGCATTTAACAATGTTCTACCCTGCAGTCCCATGGAAATACTACATATTGGGGATGAGGCCAGGACCACCAAGTGTCTTGACTGTGTTCAAAAAAAACAAATTAAAAACGCTGACAGAGGGAAAAAAAGAAAAAAAAACCCACAAACAACCCCACAACCCAAACATCTCCCCTCACCCACAAGACATCACCTGCACAGTTTAGCTAAGTTTCTCCTCTGATCCTACACCATGCCTTCCACAGCTGCATCTCAAAAGGAGTGTCCGCAGAACTTTCACAGAAGCAGGAGGCCTTCAGATGTGTATGCAGGAGACATGAGGATTTATTGGTTCAAACACCCATACCTTCATCTACCTAGAAGCTACCTGGTAGTTCGGAAATGCAGTGTTCAATATACTTCAATAACACTGTGGTGTTGTTACCGGACCTTGCATACTTTAAACGAAACAGGTTAGGTAAGAATCTGCCATCAACTAAAACTAAAAGTAAAGTTGCAGCGAGATTTCTGTTTAAACAGTATTAAGCATTTTGAACTGCAGGAAGAAACCCAACCTAACCTTAAAGCAGTCCTTAGGTCACACTCCGGATTAAAGTTTTCTACTACAGGGAAATTCTTCAGTATAGAAACTGCATTTAAAGAAACGCAAACAGGCCTTTACCAGTAAACACTACACTGCAGTGGCATCAGATCCCTATCCTAAATACAATGAATCTGCAGTAAAAACCACATGGTAAGTATTAAGGATGCACTTACTAATTATAACCGTTACACCCGGTGCATTGCTTAAGCCCAACCCAGTGGCAGGGAGGCAGCCCAGATCACTATAATTCCCTCTTCATATCATGTTAATAGGTGAATCTCATTTCTGCTTTTTCAAAGCACAAAGTCAGGAAATGGAAGTGTAATGTAAGCGTGCTAAAGCTTCACACATTTCACAATGCTAGAGCAATTACTCTTCACTTTGATTTTGTTCACTGAACAGCTGCAATTACGAAGTCAGCAACACTTCAAATCAGGTAAGGAACACTGAACGACATCATTAAGAGTGAAGCCCTTTTTTAATCACAGGCAGGAGAAAGCAAGGCAAGGAGCAATCACCTCGGCACCTCTGTTGGCGAGGGAACCCTTAAGCGGAGGGTTACCATGCAGGCAACAGCGAAGATACCATGCCTTGTCTTCCTGACACTCCAGGATTTAGCATGAATCCTGAACTCCGGTCTTCACTTACCCCCACGTATGGGTAGCTGGAAGAACAAGTTATTACTATCATTTTTTACAGTATTTCTAGATTTATTTCTGCATGGGTAAATGAACAATTCCAGTCTGTCTAATAAATGCTTCTGGGTGATCATGGAGTTCTCCATGGTCACAGCTGAACCAGAAAGCAAACAGAATCATACTGTCAGATCCCAGTGAATTTCACTGGAATTTGGACTCCTAAATATCCCCCTGGACTCTTAAAAACCTAAAAACAATTCTTGAAGTGGGCTTGCTATGTGAAGATAAGACCAGCTGCCAGAACTTTCAAACGCAACATTAGACTGGATTCTTGCCATAGTTGTAAAAATCAGGAAGATTTCAGATCTAAACAAACAAAAGTAACTAAAAATGTAGTATTTTGATGTGCTGTTCTTTGGAATTCCTATAATTACAAAATAAACACATTGTTACTATCTCATAAGAAAATACATTTCATAAGGTGCAACCCAATGCACATAGGGAATCGGCAGGTGAAAGGGAAAATGCAAAAGTATGAAAATACAGTCCTTTAAATGTGACAATAAAGTTTAACATATTAGTACAAAACTAATACACTAAAATAGATGTACAGGTGCAAAAGGCTACCAGGTTGTAGAAAAAAGGTACCAGTTTGTTTTTTTTTTTTTAAAGGCTTAATTAAATTTGCTCAAAAAAATTTCCCACAAAATAAAACCAGAAGCAGCATTAAAAACAAACTGATAACATGCTGTCTCTAATAAAGCAATGTATGTACAAAAGTAGTGAGCGAAGCTGAATTTATCTGCTGGCATGAATGAATTTGTCTGACAGAAGTCAGGCCAAAAGTTGCAGAGAATGGGATGTTTACAACTCTTAGGCACAGAGAAATAGTGGAGGTTGCTTTCATAGGGCAGATTTTTTATACAGGAAGTCTGGTTTGTTTGGAGACCTCCTTCCTCTGCTTACTGCATCTTCCCTTTCCAAATCTGCATTTCTCTGTGCTCCGTGTTCCAATGGCTCATCATCTGCCAGTCTCCTACTGGGTCTCTCTTCTTGCATTTCAGAGGTGTATGCAGAGAGCGAAGGTCTGTTGGAGGTCAGCCCATAGGTTAAATCGGTTTCCATTTTTGTTCTTCCCCTGATGTGAACCGGGCCATTACCAGCATTTTCCTGGGTAGCCAACGCCAAGTCCAGTCGCTGGGGAGGTTGCTCTAAGACATCGAGGTGTATTGGCTCATTCTTTTGCCTGTGTTGATGCCCATCTTGGGAGAGCAGGAATTCCCTCCTAGAATCCTCTTGCTTTTTAGGAGATATCTGGGAAGGTAGGTAGGCTGACTTTAAGCCACTTGGTGATGCCTTATTGTGGCTATACAAATCTGGGCCAAAATATATGCCTTGTGAAGGCGAAGGACTGTGCCTGTTGGGTGCTGGAGTAGAGGGTCTGCATGCAGCATTAGAGAAGTCATAGAAGTCAGGATATTCCTGCTGATTTTCTCGAGCATCTATTTTTTGCTCTATTGCATGTTTCTTTCGAGAAGTGGGCATGTGCCTGTTCTGAATACATGAAATGTGCTGGGGTGGACCAGGCCCTACCTCTGTAACCGTCTGGCTTAATTCTGTGTCGACCGTGAGCTCTGGTAATCTTCTGTCTTTTAAAGACATTGCTGACACACCCATTGCGATATCTGGCATCAGTTCATTTAGCAAGGGCTGAGTACACTGGAAAAGAAAAGAAATTGGTCCATGAAAACAAAGCAAAAGCTAAACCACAAACTGTATTTAGGATGGTTTCTGTAATTCAGAACAGCATTTTCCTAATCTACCTTTGCCTAGACCAACCTCAGCCTCCAAGTTTCCTACACTGTTTAAAGAACACATGTATCCTCCAGCCTTCACTTTCCTGCTAGCTTCAGACAGCTTGTTTCACGAAGCTGTTGTGTCGCAAGAGTAGTTCCTTCTTAAACGCATCTTGTCTTGAATATGCGGTAAATGACAATGTACCGTTAAACTCTCAAAAGGTAAGCCTGCTTTATGCCACTTGCAATTATCAAACTAAACAAGGTACTCGGTGCAGAACTTAAATGGTTTGCTACAGAGTTCCAGTGCAGGGAAGCCATGAAACATGTATTTCATCAATATAGATGCAACCCTTCTGCTTGCATTTTGTATTTTAAAGTTAGCTGCAGGCACATGTGTGTGTATGCACGACAGCCTCAGGGCTTGGCGGGGAGCATCAGCTCAGTGCTGACTAGCTCCAGAAAGCGCACGGAAGCTGTTGCATGGCATTCTTCTCGCCTACACCTATAAGCAATCCTGCAATGAGACAAGCATATTACAGTCTTCCAGACAGAAGAGTTAAAATTTCTACTTGAATTTATCATTCCTAATGAAAGCAATTTTAGTAATCATCGATCACTAGTAACTCAAATTGCAGAAAAAATACAGAACAAAAATATCACCTAGTATTAAGTCTACGCTTCTCCTTGCATTTTTTTTTTATAGAAGCATTCTAGCAGAAACATTTCAAATGTGAAGAAGATCACTATATGGTTTCCTTAGTGACATCAGTATTGATCACAAGAGACATGCTACAAACCCCACCCTTGAACAAATAATGGCAAACAATTCTGATTTAAATATTTTAACCTAAAATATAACAAGGAGTGCAATATATTTAGGACAATTGCTAAAGGAAAAAAAAAAAATTAAAAATCCATGTTTCCATTCAGAAGTCCAGATCAAATCTCATTTAAAGAGCAGGTTTTCAGTATGATGTAACTCTGCACTGAAACAGTTCTTTCACTGCAGAAATAAATTACCAAATTCTTTATTTAGCATTTCACGTACTTCACAAAGCTATGTCTTTGTCCAATATGTTATAGTTCATTGTTTTCATTGCATCACATTGTAGTTCAGCAACTATAATGACTGTCTTTAAAAGCTGTAACAAACCCCTTTGTATTTGCAATTACCAATTTGTGCTTGCCTATTCATTTCAAAATCTTACACAGCTGTTAAGGCCTTCACATTCTCCACACGTTCCCTTTATACACATCTGTTTACTTTACGACTGCCTACCTGGGAATAGCCAAAATATCATCACTGTTTTACCCATGAATTATAGCATGCAGTCCACTACTGAAGTTGACTTATGCTTTAACGTAGAGCAAACTGTATTTCAGAAGATTCACGAGTACCACTTGCCCCGCCAAAATGCTCCTGCCTCTGGAACATTCATTCTCCCAGGGATTAGGGCGTGTCTTTGGGATACAGAATGCTGACAGCCCGTTTGTTAGAAAATTCTTCTCCAACCAACAAAGATGCTCTTTTATTTAACAAAGACAAGTTACTTCATCATAAGAATTCTCTCCAGCTCCTCTCTATAAGCTACTTTGAGTGGCCAGAGATAGGGAGAAAAGGAAAAATCGTCATACTTACTACTTGCTTCTCAGCTGCCATCACTGCCGCTGCTGCAGCCACCGTTTGTCTCCCCAGACCTGTAGTGTTAGTGCAATCAGGAGGTGCTGCTTTAACACCAGGCAAGTAGACAGGCGGTGCAGCTTTGGGAGTGGTTCGGGAGTGGAATAACGAGTGATTGCACGGGTAAGAAAAGGAACGGGAGGGATGTTGACTTGGCACCCTTTGTTTCCAGCCCACTTTGAACTGGTTATGAACAGGAGTTGCTGGTGGGTGGTACGGAGGTGGAGGAGGGGGCAATGGCGGATGGAAGGCCACAAAAGAGTCCAGTTCTGTAAACATGGTTTCTGCAGTGGGAGTGCTGTTAACGCGACATCGTCCGGACTGTCTCATTGTCAGGAGTGGGCTTTCGTCCCCAAATCGCTCATCAGGAAAGAATTTGTGAGGATTCTGCAAAGGAAAAAACCCAGCACGTAACAAAAAGTACGAAGCCATATAGAAATACCTTCTTAACTAACACATATTGGAACTAGAAATCTGCTAGTACAATAACAGGCTAGTTGTGCCACCTAAAACCTCACCAACACTTGAGGTGATTACAGCTACCATGGAATAAAGATTTTTTTTCAAAACAAGACAAGCATCAGCTTCACTGTGTGAATAAGCTGACCAACAAATGCATTTGCTTTAACAGCAATGTACAAAGAGAAGTGGGATTTCCAGTTTCCCAGTCCCAATATGCACTATGCAGATCTACTGTGTTAGTCAGGACTTCGCTGCTCTCTGAGTCAAGAATAAATCATAATCTAGATTTCTAGTTATGGTTTGACTATTCTTATCAACTGCCTCTTCAGCAGATTTATTTTTGTCCCCCAAATCTGTGGCAGTAAAAGCACCCTGAATGGCAACAACTCGAGAAAAATATTTATACATTGCACTTACACATTTATAAAATCACATACATCAAATGCAAGTCTCACTGTAATTTGCACCTGGACAGTTCTAAAGTTATGGAGGCCTTTCAAAGCATTTCTGCACCTGCATGTGCACACGCCAAGTAGTTCTCTTATTGCAGATTACACACTCAATTCATAAGCAGAACAGAATCAAAGCATTTGTCGTCTTATACAGCGATTTTTCATACCTGCAGAAGTTCAGCAGCAGCATCAGAAAGTCCAAATTCCCGCAGCACACGAATCTGAATCTCGTAACTGACTGTGGCACCTTCTCCACAATTAAGAGCATACGCTCTTTGCACCTGCTCAGTATGACGCAGCTCCTGCAGCCGTTTGATCATCTCTTTTACAACAAGGAGATTGGGAACTGGAGGAATAATAGAGAATGGAATGGGGATAATAGAGGTTACTTTTTGAACTGTGAGACATCAAGTTTGATTGCAATGGTTAGATTTAATCCTGAAGGAAAAATCTAACATCAGGCTGACTTGGCTTTTTCTTTTAAGAAGCATTCTGCCAAGAACAGCTTGACTTACACATGTTCCTTGGAGCATCATTAAGCCACATGGGGTAACACACATATCATACAAACGATAAAGCCATATACCATTTTTCCAGCTTCTGCGCGAACGAGCCAAATACAGCCTTTTTGTAAACCCTTTATGATGCAGGAATTTCACGATTTGAGGTGGGAGCAGGATATCTCAAATAACAACTGAATGTTCCCTCATGAATTCTACAGGCCAAGAATTCATTGATTTTTTTGGCATACACTTCATATTTCTAGTGGAATTCTATAATCACAAGACCATAATACCAGTATGTAACTACAGAAAGAGCATTCTAAAAAAGTTATAGAAACTGTAAGCCAACATAAAGCTGTTAAAATTATGTTGGTTTATGCAACCATATTGAAATAATTAAAAAAAAAAAAAACCAACTTTTCCAAAAGGAAATCATGTATAATTTGGGGTATTTATCCTGTTGCAAAACTTCCTCGTGTCACTTCTTGCTGCTGTTTGACAATGAATGATATTTCTCTGTGGTCTTTCTGTCCTCAGGAAAACATGCATATCATGAGAGGACAAATCCAGATCTCTGAATACGTAAGTCCTGGCATCTGATCCTTTACCAGCTTTACAAGCTTTATATATTACCATGACCAGATGTCCGTAACGAAAGCTCATAAAAATTAAATGGATCAGACAGCAAGAACAGTGTGAAAAGACATTTGCATTACAGCGGAGAAAACCCACCACCACGCAACTACAACTGGTCCCAATTTCAAAGTTTACATGGGTACATGAAGGATAAGTGTAAGTAGTGCAAAATATTCCCCCCTGCCAAACTGAGCTCCTGTACTGGGCTGGGGAAGAAGGGTGGATAAATTCTATCCAGCCTTCAAGGCTTGGAAATAAGTCCTCCACGCTACCCTCCATACACTTCAATTGTTCTGAAAAATCCTGGTTTAGCAGCCAGATATTTAGCTACAACCAGCATTTTTCTAACACTGAAAAGAAGAGGATTTTAGAGAAGTTTGAAGCAGTTCTCCAAACTAGCAGGCATAAAAATGATCTAAGTTTTTCATTAAAAAGTGCTATCTTCTCAAACCCAGGTTGGTTTCTGTTTTTTTTACTGTTATTTATGTGAAACACATGGAAGAGAAATTACAGACATAAAAAAAATACAATTCTGTCAAGTCAGTTGCAGGATTTCTAGTTCAAACTGAAACCGGAAAATACCTAAGGAAATCCAATTACCTGCAGGACCTAGCCTCAAAGTAGAACAGACTTCATTAGAGGTTGAACTCATTTTACAACAGTGTTGCAAGAAGAGCACTAAGACCATGCCAATAGCATTTATGCAAATATAGTCCACAGGCAGTGGGTACAAGGAAGATGCAAGCCACAGATGTAGAATACCTAAGCTGTGAAGAACCCCCTGTTCCAAGAGCCCAGCCTAAGGGGCACAGAGGCAATGTTGGCCAGCTCTCCCTCCAGCAGTTCCTATGCTCCACGTATGTTTTGAGATGGATTCCTGTACAAGTTACGGGTTTGGCACATGCCTGAATCTCCTCAAATTAACTGGGCTTCATCTACCCTTCCCAGCTTAAGGCACTGGCAAAACAATCAATTCCTTTGCTTAATTACAGAACTAAGCAAAGCACACAGTTAACAGGACCTGTGCTCCAACTACTGGCCAGGCTCAGAGCTCATATCCATGCTCAAATCAAAGGGCTGGCAATAATTCCTACATATTAAATTGTACAGAATCAAGTTGTAGCGGAGTTTCAGATTGGTCAAGATGTCTCATGTTTGCCAACAGAGCCAGATTTTTTCAGAACATGAGAACTTCTCCAAAACATCAGAGACCTTTGAGAACCTGTTTCCTTTCTCAACTTCTTTGGAAACTAAGATCGAGCAAAGTGTTATCAAAGTCACATCTTATGATTAAATACTTTACATTCAATTCATGGCGAGTATATTTATGTTCTTCTGTAGAGGGGGAAGAAGTCCGAGTACTATAACGTACTATGAGATGCTACAACTTAAGTTTCTAAAGAAACAGTTAGTACTTTCATCAAATTACAGAAGTTTTCAGAAGCTCTTTTTAGGCTTTATCAAGTCTCTTCCCAAATCACAAGAAACAAATAGATCAAAACCATTCCACAAACCTCCCTAGAAAACTTACTGCAGTGTTTAACTAAACAGTGTGTCAAATCTTACTAACATCTCAACTTAAATTCTCTTGCAGCAATTTAAACCTATTATTTTTGTCCTGGCTCTAGCATCTGTAAGAATAGTTTATCTACTTCCTTTCAACATAGTTGACTGAAGGGAGACATAATTGATATACAGAGAGCTTGTAAAATGGGGAATGGTGATGGGAGAAAGATGACTTGTTTTCTTGGTGGCATGTCATCCTTCCTGGTTTTCTACAGACTCCCAAACTGATCCATATCTACTGAAATGTGATACTCTGATCTACAAATGGATGCCAAAAGTTTATGCAAGTTTAATGAAAGACTGCATAAGCTGATGGATTAAAAATGCATTTAAAATTACTTACTACACAGAAACACCATCGGACATCTTTGAGCTGCAAATGGTTGAAGAGTGCACAGAATTTTACAGTGAATTATTCTATGTGCTTTTTATGCTACACTTTCCTTATGTGTCACTTCTGGTGACTGCTGGAATAAGGATACTAGGCTAGACAGACAAATCCTTGACCTCACCCAGTACACCCATTTAAAGGGCCAAATACAATGCTCCATCTGAGACCAAATTACTTCACAGGTCTTGTGGCACATTTGTTTTTGTATTTTAGCATGACAGTTGCTCTTTACGGAACTGTATAATGTTGACTTTCCGGCTTTTCTCCACAGAGCTTCCCTCAGCCATCCTGTATGCACAATGTTTCCCACTTTCTTCACTAAATTTAAATTTAATCTTGGTAATTTAGCTATTTAATCCTGCCCTCCAAAACATCCACTGACGCTCCCAACTTGTCATCAGCTGCCAAGTTTTGCCAGTGTATTCTCTACGCACATTGAGTGTTAATGGGACAGGGGAAAAGGTGGGAAGAGCTAGATGCTTTGGGAACCCCACCAGATATTCTTTCAGTTTGACACCAAAAGATCAAACGCATAAATGAGAAAATATATTACAGTAGCTTTATGACTATATTTTCCTGGCTTGCCTATGGGGAATGTCACACCAAATATCCTGAAGTCAAGAGAGACTGTATCTACTTCCACCTATAGAAACTTACTCTGCCACACAAGGAATGAAGGTGGTTTGACTTCAAAGCTAAAGTGGATTTGGTAAACTGAAAAAAGGGTGTTTTGAGTGCCTACTTGCAATATTTTTCTGGCAAACGGAGTTAAGCTGACTGCCCTACAAGTTATGCTCCCTGCTTTTTGTTTTCAGAAGAAATCAGTATTTTGCCATTTTCCAGCCTTCTGGATCTTGCCCATCTTGGACAATGGGTTGTAGAAAACAGAGAACCACTTGGAGAACAGACAGTCAGGCTCCAGCAAGTGTTCTACTTAAGTTTAACCAGTCCAAGGTTTTTCAAACTGCTCAGCTGAAGTAGGTTAAAATACTACCCCCTTCAGTAGCTTATTTTCTCACTACTTACTCTGCCATCCAAAAACAGTTCATATCTTCAGAGTAGACCAAAGCAAAAGGGACTATGGCTGGATGGGAAGAAGCCCAAATGGTGCAGTACTACTCACCAAGGAAATCATAATATTCAATAATTCACATTCACTCTCCCCAGCCCCAAGCCCCCATGCACTCACACGAGAGCAATTGGCATTGCGAGTGATCTCGCAGCCTTACCTGGGATCTCATTGGCTATAACTGAAGGAGGACTGGACTGGTTAGTGCTAACTTGCTGGTGGGTAATCATATGACAGCACTGCGGCACTGCGTTGTTTACCATGTAAAGGGTGTCGGGCACATTGGACATTCGGACCATCCGCAAACGAACGAGATCGGTTTGTTCCACCATCATCTCATCCAGTACTGACTGCAACGACAGCCATTAGAGCCCTCATGAAGGCGCTGCAAACACACTGCAAAACACATACCCACTGGGACCTGCTGCAAACACAGTCCCGAGGTCACAAGTCTAGCAATGTCTAAACTGTAATTTTTCCAGGTCCCAAACAGTATTTGGCTTTTCCACAGCATTTTCTCTTCCATTTTCCAGTAATGATCAGAGTTGAGTTTCAGAGCTAAGAGCAGGCAGGTGAATAAAGTTTGGGATGGTTGTTTTGTACTTGTCAGATTAGAAGTAACCTTCTCGAGGCCAGACCCTCCGGACTCTGTCTCAGACAATTACGGCCTATAGGTCTCTGTGCCACTGAGTGAACTAGTCTGAAAGTGAAAAATGTTTCCTTCAGATGTCTTAAAGAACAGAAAGGGATTTATGCATACCCTTTTAAGATTCTCATTTAATGTTAAATGGATTTATTTCAAAAAATGGGAGGCTAACAGGGGAGATAAAAATCAGAAATCACTCTTACACAACAATTAAACTATGAATAGGAGTATAGTTACCAGATAGTGAGAGTCCTCCCTCTAAGGTTAAACAGCTAATGATGCTTTTAAAAATATTAACAGCATAATATGAAACTAATACAAACAAGTAGGATTCCTGAGAGGAGGGGGAAAAAAAAAAAAAAAAATCTAGAATGCACTTTTTACTTTAAGATTACTACTAAAGCACTCCCATACGGTATACCTGAAAAATACGAGTCAAAGCTTTTATCACGTTTGTTTGTTTCAACAATCCAAGATACAAAGATAAAATTTTAACTGACTAGTCTTCCTTTGCCGCTTTAGTGCTACCTGGTGCTCTCTAAGTTGTGTGCCCAAAATGCGAAGTAGTTTTATTTCTCCCCTCCCCTCAAAGAAGTTGTCAGTAACGACTCGCATTCTTAGAAAATATTTTTGTTCTTAGGCACAGGGCAAAAGCTCTGACTTTACCAAAGTAGTGGTCAGAGTTGTAGGTGATGTGGACTTGCACAGCTTCACCTCATCCTCTTGTTCTGCAGTCACCTGCACTGCTGGGACTCACAAGCTCTTGACTTAAGTCAGAGCTGCCTCAAGTGGTGGCATTAGTTAGCGACCTACAAGGCTCCCATTCTGTCAGAATATGGCATGTTTCTGCCCCACACAGAGCCATCTCCACCCTGTCACCAAACATCACCATCAGAGATGCCACAAGATCTTCATGCAAGATATTAAATAGGGAAGCTACTGCCTGAGCAAGACACAAAGGACTTCAGTCAAATTGGACACAAGATATTTATTCCATTTTGCGGAGGATCAAAAGAATTTTGGATATGTTCTGATTCAAACAAGATGATGAAATATTAGAGTCCTCTGCCGAGTGGAATAGTAGTTCTCCACCCAGCTCTGGTGGGAGCTGGGGAGCCTGAAAGACCTGGCATCAAGGTTGCTGACTAACTGCAAACTGGGACTCTCAGGCTCTCACCTTGCCATCCGCCTGCCAGGAGGGCTGCCGAGGAGCTGGGCCGGCAAACTGGCTGGAAACCAGGGAGGTTTCCCTCAGAACGCTGCTTTGTTTCCGGTGGAATTTCATCAAGATCTGTCTCGCAAACATTTCAATTTCGACAAAAAAAAATTTTGTTGAAATTTTTCTGACCAGTTCTAGAGACTTGAGCCTGATGATCAATCTTGTAAGTCTTGTTAAATTGAAAATGTTAGTATTTTAGGCCAGTACATGCAAAGAGAGACAAAACATACGAAAATCTTTCCCTGTTTACAGAACCCCCTGATGACTCCAATTTAACAACAGTCAAGTGTTGTTAATGATTATTACCTTAGCCTCCTCCACATATGGTGAGAACAGTCTTGGCCGCACATATATTCCAGCATTTTTTTGCCGCAGCCAGGCATTCGACTTTCCACCTTCTGATGTTGGTAGCATGTCTGAAGGAGGAGTGCTAATCAGGCCTCTCTTCATCTTTAAGAATCAAGAAAGAGTTTTATGGGTTTTTTAAACACAAATATGGGGAAAAACTTGCAAGAAATGCATTTCTTACACTGAATCCTTACAGCACTGATTTTTCTTTAGCCTTCTGACAAAGAACAGAAAATTTAACCAGAAAAGGGGTTATACATGTGTTACTCTGACCGATAACATTTTAGGAGCTAATCTAAAAAAAAAAAAAAAAAAAAAAAAAAAAAAAAAAAAAAAACCACCAAAAACCCACCCCCCAAAAAACCACACCACCCAAAATCAACCAAACAAAAAACCCCAGACATTGTAGAATCTGAAGTACAAAGAACCCAGAGATAGTATTTGTATGAGACTACTTGACTTACTGCATCACTCAGTACTTCACTGTTCATGGGTAAGATGTGCTCAATGCGGACAAAAGGTAAGAGTGGAGACAGGATCTCTCTCAGCTCCTCAATGTCAAGATCTCTCCTCTTCACACCTCTTTTGTTCACACTGTGAGCAGTACCACTGAGTAAATTAGGCTCTGTCGGAAGGAACAAGAAATACTGAGTTTACATAAAAAGTTTAAATAGGGAAGTAGGAGTTACAGGGCCTATAGGAAGTTGAAGAAAAGGAAAGAAAATTCTAATTTTATATCAACAGTGCTTATCAGCATTGTTCCACAAAGCTATTTCATGCCTTGAAATCTGACATGAAGCATCCATACAGACAGGTTCAGTTTATACGAGCATGGGTCATTTGCACAGCTGTCAGTTTCAAAGTGTAAGCTGGGGAGAAAATACAAAAATAGTGTTTGGGGTAAATGTTTACAAAGCTCTACCAAGAGCTATGCTATGGAAAACATTTCTACCTCTCTGCTAGCAGTTCCCCCAAGGACTCTCTCCTGCAGCTCTTCTTTTCCCCAGCAGTTTTCAGAGACTTATTTTCTACAAATTAAGGCCTTAAGAGTCCACTGGGATAAATTAAGGTGGGTTACACAAGGAGCCTAGAACAGTAACAACTGCATCAAGCCCATTCAAATTGCTCTCCTGGTCACAGGATACCTATCTGTGCCAAGAGTGGTTATCTTCCTAGAGACTGCAAAATGACAACGTATGACACACTTGGGTCATTCTCCCTCCCAGTTACCTACCTTCACCTGTATTTTAGGTGCCCAACCTGAATTTGACTAGCTTCACTCTTTGAGGAAAGCAGTCAAACTTACCCATCCTCCCTTCAATACAGGCAGCTCAAGTTTTGACCACAGCCCATTACAATTTCTAATGCTTTCTGGTATTTGACTGACACCGCCACATATTCAGAGCTGCAAAATCAGGAGCATCACTGAGGAATTTAGACCAAATTACTAGACTAAATTTAGCCCTAATCTGAGGGAACTTGGCCTATCTCTTACTTTTGCTTATCACAAGAAAGAGAAATGAGCCGTTTACTTAATGAATGCCAGAGACCAGGAAGCTGCGCAATTACTCCAAATGAGCAGCTTCTCCCCCAGTCCAGGTCTGTTACTGTTTAACTGGCTACATTATGTTCCAAGGTGCCTTAAGACAAACGTGGAAAAATCTTGTTTTGAACATAGAAGGTTAATATGTACTTTGGTAACTAAAAGCACATATTTTAACTGACTTTTTGTTGCATTTCATACAATATGTCCATGGCAAAGCAGCTGTATCGCAAGCAATAACAGTGGATTTCAAAAACACAGCCAGCCCTCCAAAGACAGTAGCCACACCAGCACTGCTCTGCTTTCACACAGGCAAGTTCTTCTTTTTTTGTTCCTCTTGTACTATCTGATTGGCATGTCGTGGTGGGGATGAACTACAAGCTACTTGCATTTGTTATTTGGGAAATATATATTTAACCTACTTCCCACATCTAACACATACGAGATTGCCCTTGAAGTTACCACTGTAGCAATAATATGCTTCTGAGCTAATAAAAACACATTTACATCTACTTCAGGAAAAACACTGATGCCACTTGATGGCTTGATTCTCACTACCACAGATTTCCGTGGGAGAAACAAACTTAAACTGAAGTGAAAGGTTAACACAGTAAACTAAGAATAAGACTACTGTGAGAAGCATGCATGAGCACAGAAAAGTAAAAAATACTGCAGGGTTTTTTTATTTGATGAATTAGTTACAAGAAAAATAATTCTGAGATAACATGAAATCAACCAGACTTAAAAATCAGACATTTGTGGAGGTTGAAAGGACCTCTAGAAGTCTGGTCTGGCCACAACCACCACCCTCTCCCCATAGCTCCCCAGGCAGGGTAAAGCAGGTTGCCCACGACTATGTCCAGTTGGGTTTTGAACACCTCCAAAGATGGAGAGCCCATAATTACTCTGGGCAACCTGTTCCAGTCTGACCATCTTCAGTTTCTTGTGTTTAAACAGAATTTCCTGTATTTCAATTAATGCTTCATTGCTTCTCATCCTGTCCTGGGTCCCAAGAGAAGAGTGTGGCTCCATTTTCTTTGCTTCCTGCCATTAGATATTACAGACTTTGCTAAGATCCCCTCTAAGCCTTTTCTTCCTGGGGCTAAACAATACCAGCTCCCTCAGAATGCCTGCATTCTCATTTTTTAGAGAACAAAAGCTTTAAAACAAAAAAGTGCATTTGTGTAGTTTTGACTATACTACAAACAAAGTAGAGTAAGTTTCCTTAAGATCACCCACAAATAAGTTTCCATACATTTTGTTTTATTTGGTTTAGTACTGTGTGGTTTAAAGGTTCCTTACCTCGATCTGCTATTCTCTTCATCAATTGGTGTTCTCCCCATTTAATCAGATATTTAAGAATATCTTGTTCACTTGCCTGGTAGAAAGAGGAAGTCAGCAATCTGTATATGCTTAGTTTAACATCACACCAAAAAATCATCACATACCCAGGTCTTTTACAGCTATAAAGAAACACAACTGTACCAAGAGTGAAGTAAGTATTTGTACTTCATGATCTGCTATACCACTTCCTCCAAATATTTTAAGGTAGTACTACTGGTATACCACCACCATGATCTCTAGATTCATGTCACTTATTGAATCCCTAGGAAGAGGGGAAAAAAAATTTTCTACAGAAGGAAAAATTTTGTCTAGCATGAAAACTTACAGGTATTAAATTTGAATGATTAAAGTTAATTAAAAGGGGTAGTTCTAACACTGGGTGTTTGGATCTCTTATTTAACGTTACAAATTCAGCATCTGTACAGCCTGGAAAGCTATGAAAACAATCAAACCAACTAAATTATAATCTAGGTGAAGAGAAAGTTTTTCAGTAATACAACTTTGCTTTGTTCATACCTATACGCATGTGCTAACCACTCAACATTTTTAGAAGAAAAAATGGTGTACTGAAAAATTTAAATTCATCTACGTAATTCCTTAACAACTAGGGCAGGAAATTTAGTCATAATATACACTATCGTGGAAGATCAACAGTTCTGTTACTGTAGTTCCTGAAATATTTAAAGTAAACAAAACTTTTTTAAAAAAAAAACTCTTTAAATAACCTCTAACACTTTATACTTTAAAAAAAAGTAAGATTGGGATTGATACAATTTTTAAAAAATCCAGTCATCTTTAAGCTATAAGAAGTTGGTCATCATTATAAAGAGATCTCTCCTGAAGAGAAATGGCAGCAAAAATCCACAAGCTTTCTATTAGTCAGTATGGTTTCCTCTCCCTAACACACAATCACTAAAGAAAAGTCACCAAAAAAAAATATTCCACAACACTTATCAGAAAAGTTATTTTTATGTCTCGCTCAAAAAATAAATTAAGCCTTCTGAACAATGACTAGTTATTAGCTCCCACTACCCCCAACTAGGATGTACATTGTTACAACAAAACTACTAACTAGCACCACATAATTTTACAAAACACTTAAACATGCAAGGCAAATGTTAGATTCAGAAATGCTTCATTTAAAATAATTTACAGCCACTTCTAAACTATTATTAGGCTTCTAAGCAATAGCATATGCCACCAGTTTGCGTTGTGTTACAAGCCAAGAACAAAATAGTTGTCTTAATCACTACTTCAATTTCATTTTTTACATAGTATAAAAGGAATGCTTAGTGTGGATACAAACCCACTCTTGCCTATAATTTAAAACGAGCTACTCTGAAGCACTTGTAGTAACAGTGTAACACATCCCGCTTCAAGCGGGACCAGCTGTATTCTGCATTGCAGGTTACCTGTAAATAGTCAGACTGAATAGCTGTGAGCAGGTGGTCCTTGCTGAGTTCATAGAAGACATCTGAAGTCATGACCTGGGTAAACTCCTCACAGAGGAAATGTAACGCTTGACGATGTACCCACTTCGAACCGTACGGCTGAGAGCTCCACTTCAGAATGGCAATTAAGGTGTCTAGTGAGATGCTCTCAGCAATAATATCTTCACAGCCTAGGAAACAAAAGCAAAAATCAATGATGTTGTTACAGAAGCACTTTGGTCCTGGAGGAATAATACATATAGCTAAATCTGTAATATAAAGCATTATATGACTCCCAGTGAGAGTAAAACCAGAAGTGCCCTACAGACCAAGGTTGCAAACAGGGTTAAGTTCTGACTAGAAGTTTAATAATTTTAACTGTGGTTTAGGATTCCAACTATACAGTCATTTATCTTTCAAAGGCACATGAAACATCATGTCTGCTGGCATGCCTGGATGAACAACTGGAAAGCTGGTTCAGCCCTGCTAGAACCTCCTTTGGTTAACAGACATTATCCGACTACTTAACACATTTTAAAGTTGCAGATCTGAATTTGAGTCACTACTGTTTGCAGATTAATAGAAGCCTATAAACCATAACAGAGGTGGGATTTCCATCTGTGTAACTTTGCATGTGGACCCTCCTGAGACAGACCATGAGACAGTCCATGCAGAGGAGCAGAAACAAGAGCTGTGACATACTGTTGGTACTCAGCTACTCCGCACAGGATGAGGGCAGCAAAGCATCATTTTCTGACTCAGAAAAGGTAGGAAGCAGTGGTTGGTTGCTCCGGACCACCACCGCAGCCTCCGGCCTCCACATCTAAGCAAGGCACAGAAGGTGCCAGGACAGGGAACACCACCTCTGATAGGGAAGCAGAAAGTGAAGCATCCAAGAGGCAGGTATTCCGACTCGTGGCTAGTCTGCTACAGTTTCTTCGTATCCACCGCTGCATTAAGATTTACTCTTTCACAGAGTACATGTCTTCTGAAGAAGAGACAGGGGATATTTAAGTCTCCTGAAGGGAAATGGAGTAGATTGGGAAGAGATGAGGGCAGACATACTGTGGGAGGGCTGAAAACATGGGTACTTGGGGTTACTGAGTTAAGACAGTTAAGCTAAAAGTCTCCAATAGCACTTTGCTGACTTCATTTGTACATCTGGTTTACATATACACAAGAATACTATTTCTATTTGTACTGTAAAGATAGCAATTTAAAGAAAAAAAATTCCTATTCTAGAATTATACATTCCAGTCTCATCCCACTACAGCCACAAAATTACAGCTGTGCTTATACCCATGAGAGGTCCCTGGACAGTTCAGAGCAGCATGCTTACACTGCAATTACTTTACTTTTTATACATTATCATTTTTCTCTCAGTTTCAAGGATATTTAAAAACTAAACTCTGTCAGTTGTTTAGAGAGTAGTACCTCGTCACTGAGCTCTTGGACTGAGCTGAATGTTTACCACTGTAATCTTAACATTTGTCAAGACAAAGATGAAAGAAGTTCTCCTGATGCTATGTATTTTGAAGCAGGTTGTATACATGTAAGACACACTAGCAGCAATTAATAGAATTAAAAGAAAACCTTATTTTTCTACATAGACCAGCATACAGAACATAAGCATTGACTCCATTTCCATTGCAACTAATAATGTGAAGGATAAGTTATTAAGGAATAAGTAGTAACAAGTGAACATGCTACTTCAAGTAGAAGGGTATCTGTCGAAGGAACTACTACTTAGGAGCGAAGTCACTGAAAACAGAAACTTAAACAGTAAGGTAAAGAAAGTGGTACTAGGAAGCAACAGCTTAATGAGGCAGGTTATAAATTTACCTGTCCTATTAAACACATGTATTTCTACTTAATGCTATTAAAAAAGCCAGCAGGTTAATTGTAAGAACAATATTTTGCCATTAAAATTTTCTAAACTTAAGTATAAAAAAATACAATGAATACAATAAATACAGTCAATGCTCAATGAGAACGTTTGCAGCAAATTCCAGGAGTATGTCTGAATGTGTATGTAGTTTTGGAAACAATTTTAATCTATTTTCTAAATAAATTTATGAGAATAACGTCTGTGCCCCCAACAGTAATAAATTTTACACCAGTTCATACTTAAAACAAACTTTCTTCAACAAGCACTTGGATAATGTGTTTTTCACATGCCCAATTCACCTGAGCAAAGGAAGACCATGTATCAATACGGCCACTGACAGAAGGGCTAGCAAAACCACACATATTTCTGAATGACGCATTAAAGGCAGCATTACGCTATTCAGCCCAAGTTAGACTCTCCATTTGCTTCTGACAAAGGGATAGGTGTTGAGTCATGTTTCAACACACCTGCTTTGTCCTTTACCATTACTGAAGTAATACAGCACTTCTCAGAGCTACCTATTACCATTAGGTTACATATTGTAATTACTACTACAAGAACAGATGCCTTCCTATAGATATTGACCTCTAACCTGCATGGTGAGGACTAGCCTAAAGTGAGCAGTGAACATGCAGCAAAGATTGGTTGGAGGCCTGATCATCATTGGTACCAGATTAGCCAGAAATATCAGGTAATTGTTACATGTTTAAAGCATTCAATATTTGTGGCAAAAGCTCTTTAATGTTTTCTCTCCCAAACAATGAAAATTAATTTACTCTGCTGCTCCTGCCACATGCAAAATGCATGAATTTAGGAAGCCTGAAATCTGCACCTATATCTTTGACTTCTTGCAGCCATCAGTTGATAACGGCCCTTGACTAGACTTCAGCATTTCTTAAGAAGCACATTCAGCAGCAGTGGCAGGTTGCATAGCTGATCCAACTTAAACAGAAAACAATCATGGGTCAGAAGCAAAGAGCTGCCAACTCAACCATAACAAACCAGAGGGAAGAATTTAACACAGGAACAATGAAGGGCTGAGGGAGGAAGAGCTGATGTTCAGAGGGACCACTGCCAGCCATCACTGTTTAGTACTTAAGCCGCATACTTCCTAGAACAGAGATGGCTGAAAGAAAAACCTGTAAACAGTGACCAGATCTGTTTCTCTGCAAACTATGATAGTGCAAACTTCAACACGCCCAATTGCGCAACTCAGTCAAATTCTTTATCCTTGCATATAACCCTGGAATGCAACCGCTCTGAGGAAGATCCTTTCCACTTCCTGCTTTCTCCAGTCTTAAGTCTTCATAATATAAAACCTAAGCAATAATTTCAGGCTTGAGTACAAGTGAATCACTCTAAGGAGATAATAGGTCAGATATATGTTAATATTTACTTAATCATACCCAATTTATTTTAAAGCTACAAGTGCCAGTCTAGTTCCTTTGAACATTCCTACTGCACTGATATATAACTGACACACTTGCTCTAATCTTCCCACAATACATTTGTGTGTATTAATACTGCTACTGTGGGGCTTCCTGGCATTTCAGTACTTCAGTCCTGCTGAGATCAAGGGTACTTTTGATGTCAGGCAATATCTGCCTCTAGATCAAAGGCTGCACTACTGAATACGGCTTTAAAATAAAGTTTCTTAGTTCTTATTCTTGTCAAGGGTAAAGTCAACACCTAAAAATAAAAGGAAAGCAGAAAGTCTGAAATTAAGGGGTTTTTTTTGTCAATTTTACTTTAGAAAACTTTTTGGAATCAGCAGGCAGAAAAGTCTCCCAGGCAAAACTATTTCATAGGGTCCCAGTATCCAAAAACATGTAACAGAAAAACATACTGTACCACCACCTCAGTGAGACTATTCATGACAGTAAAGCAACAGGGCCAAGTTGCAGAAGAGGATCCATATATTTAATATAGCTGTCTAATAAAATTAAGATACTTGAAGTCGAACTCTGCAAAAGTAATGGATATGGCAGCACAGTAAGACTGGAAGGGGGGACTATTTTAACAACGCATGATGAACAGGACTAGGGAACTGATCTGGTTTTAATAACTGTGCTACAGAAGAGGAAGGGATAACTGATTCTAAACCTGATCTTTGTGAATCAGTGTGTTAAAACGATTGCACCAGTACAGTTGACAGAGAGCAGCAAGGCAGCATGAAGACACAAAAGCAGGAGCAGAGTGCAGAAATAAGTAGGCAGGCACAGAAACGTTCCACTAAGGGATGTGCTTCAACCTCCTGGAGAGGGCTCTAATCCTCACAGCCTCTGTGAAAGCAGTGAAGAGCTTTGCTTTTTGGTAGTTAACAAATACTGCAGCACCCCTCATAGTAGTCTCAGTCCTATTAGGCACAAATGGGTTTCAGTGGGATCAGCTCTATAGATAAGCTAAACTTGCTGATAGTTCATTTATTCAAATTAGTTCATTCAAACATCCAATTTAGTTTCTCTTGGAAGGTAAGTGACAGTTACCAGCTGAAACAAATCAAGCTGAAGGCAGAGTAAATTCTAAATAAAGTAGTCTTGCTTTACTTGGACAGTAAAGATGCATAGTATGTACCCATACTATCACTGACTTCATCATAGGGAAACCATCTACTAAAATATAAGAGTCAGAAAAACGAGTATCCCTGTGTTAGGAACGGGAAGATTTCCATGGAAAGAGTCAAAGCTGAATCATCTGCTGAAACTGAAGAAAAATTACAACATATGGATACTTAGAAAGGTCCCTGAAGACAAATCAAACTAAAATCTGTTGAAAGTAAGAACAGTTGATCAGAAGCTTTAAAATACATAAACTTCACTTGACACTCAGTTACAAATATCCAGCCAAAACTGAGTAAAAATGAGCAAAGTGAGTTGGAAAGAGTATCCAGACTTACATATAATGGGCCCAAAATATTTTCCAGGAAACCAGGGAGACAAGCTTTACCAAGTTTGCAATTGGCCCGCACAAGTGAACTGAATCAAAAAACTTGAGCCAGGGTGCGTGGAAATCTAGAGAAGAAACTTAAGACATTAGCTACTGCAAAAGCCAACTGATGGGATCAGTCAGAACTTGGGCAAAACCAGACACCTGCAGCACAAGAGTGGAAAAGTGCTGTCAGAGGACCAAGCTAAGAGATTTCATGAGAACTGCCTCCTCAGTCGTCTCCAACACCTACGCAATGCTGTCTCTTCTAGCATTGCTCTGCATAACATCTAGAGTTTGAGTGACAGCTTCCAGCACAGAAGTATGCTAGCTACAAAATCAGGGAATGGGAGGGACACTACTGAAACAAAGATCTCTCGTGTACTTCATGTTAAATATTACAATAAGGGTGGGCAAGGTGCTACAGTTAAGTGTCGAAACAAGAACAGTGGTCACTGCTAAAGCGCATGCTTTGTTAAGTGATCTCTTAGTCAAGTGCAGGCATATAGTTTTCCCGTATCAAATAAGCTTCCTTTTAAATTTTGATTAAAAGATTACACCAGAACAATTCTTCAGTGTCAGCACAGTATCAATGACTTAACCATGAACTCAGCAGATTAAGTATGAAACTGCTGGATACTGACTTCACTGGCATACACAGATTTTCTACAGACTGCTTATACTGCTTTCTCCTGTAGCTAGAGAACATAGCACTGATTTGTAAAATCCTAATTAGTTCAAGTTAACATCTAGAATTTCAGTATCTGAAAAGGTGCCAAATTTACATTTGTTAGTATTAGATAATATAATAAATTTCAACCCTCGCCTGATTTTACTGCATTTTTCCCTTATGTATAACAATCTCCCCACCCCACAACTCACCACTTCTGTGGCCAGACACAGATTTAGCAGGGAAAGAAGAAAAGTCCTCTAAAGGCCAGTGCATCCCTCTACCTCCTCGCAATGACCACCCCCAAACCTCTAGAGCTCTGGTTAATCCAGAGGGCCACGAAGACACCCAAGTGTGCCGCCAAGATGCTGCAAGTCCAGTGCAGCTCCTGCTGCTGCCTTTCTTTTTCCTCTCCTAGAGGAAAAAACTCCAGGGAAAAGTTAAGACCTTGTTACCACTGACTCACAGAATATATGTTCCAGAGCAACACAGGTCTGTAGTGCATTACTGAAAAGAGTGACAGTTTAGGACATGCTGATCCAAGCACACTCAATTGAAGTGAGCAAAAATAATGAAACTCCTCATCAAATAAAATATCAGTTCTGTTTTTCAGCATTTATTAACACCTAAAATAAAAGCCATTTTTCCTATCTATAAGTCTGCTTAAGTTTCTCTTTGAAGTCCTCTATCATTGCTTATCTGCTTTGATATAACTTATAATGCTTCATTAGAGCATCTCCAGAACACAGTTGTTCCAGTTTAAGTTTCCAATCTGAGGGAAAGAATTACACTCTGTTCATTTATGAAACAGTGCATAATTATTCACTGTCTTACCGAGGGCTTAATTCACAATTTAATTCCTTCATTAGTATTCCCTGAGCACACTAAATCCTTTTAGCACTTGTATATGAGCATGCACCAAAACTGAGAAACTGTATATTTTTATCACCTTTTTAAGTCCAACTCATTTTCCTTTCTTGCTTTCAGCTGATCTACAGAGTTGTCCTGTTCTCAAGGACTATTAACTTGTGAATATTGTATAGGAATTAAATTAACACTGAAGTTCAACTACAGTAAAACTTTTTGCCACTTCTGCATTCCATTCAACATTAAGTTTCTAGGTATACTTAGAGGAGAACAACAAAAGTAAGAACAACGTAGACACACCATAGAGGGTCCAGAGGAGTGCCACAAAGATGATCAAAGGGCTGGAGAACCCGGCCTACAAGGAAAGGCTGAAGGAGTTAGGCCTTTTCTCCCTGAAGAAGAGAAGCCTCGGGGGGATGTCATCACAGTATTCCAGTATCTAAGGGGCAGCTACAAAGAGGACAGAGGCTCCCTCTTCCCAAGGAGCCACACGGAGAGAACAAGGGGCAAGAGGTACACGTTGTTCTGGGAGACATCTCGATAAGACATTTTTTACAGTGAGAACAACCATTCACCAGAACAACCTCCCCAGGGACGTGGTATAGTCCCCATCACTGGAGGTTTTCAAGATGTGATTGGACAGGGTACTAGATAATCTCATCTAGGCTCCCTTTCCCACAGAAGGTTGAACCAGATGATATTCCGAGGGCTGCTCTACAATTTGATGATTCTGAGCCTAAGAACACCTCATTCTCATTCCTGTAGCAGCATATCTCAGAAACTTAACTCCTTTGTTTTCCGCCACTTTTATTGCAGTAGGCTTATTTCAACTTTCTGCATAATCTGAAAATTCATTTCTTAATACCAGCCTCTACAGAGATACAATAGTTCTGATTAGTTTCCCATATCTTTTTCACTCAGTTTGATATAACTATTAGGAGAACCATTATAAGTATGATCTCTTCCTGTGGTGCTTATACCTGCTTTTTCCTGCCCACTCCTTCAGAAGCTTCCTATTTTACTCAAGTCTACTTGATAGTTTATGTTAGAAAGATTTCAATCTTGTCAAATTTCATTTGATACCTAGAAGTTATGGATGTACAGATCTACTGTAAAAAGTTACTTTCTTAAAAAAAATTAAACTAGCTTAAACAAATCATGTTGCTGATATCTCAGTGAATTCCATTCTCCTTTTCTCAGCTCAAAAGTAAAGTTCTCATCCCCCACCAGCAAGGTCTGAAGCAACTGCCATATCCCATTACGTAAAATATGGCCACTAAGTAGTTCAAACACCAACAGATGAAAGAGCAAGCAAAGCTCCTGCCACTACAAGAGGTATTACTAGTTCACAGGTCAGTGTTCCAACACCTCACCAGAAACTGCAATAACTCTGGCCAGCCTCCAAGTGCAGGAAGTATGTTAAAGATTTGAGTGATCTTCAAGAATAATGGACAGAAGCAAAACTTTCTAAACTTTCACTCTGAAAATACTGACTGCCCCGGCCTTCAGTTCTGTACATCAAGAAACAGATATTAAAGACCTAAGACTAGTGCAATTAAGCCATTTAAATTTACCTTCCAACAGCAGGCTTGGTGTGACCCCTTTGACATGAACTACAGAAATAGTCATTCAAGTTTACAGCCTTGTTAACACATAGGGAGACTTCACAACAAGTCTAAATATTTCCTCCTCTCAACAAGGGCCTCTTGTATCCTCTCCCTGTCATTTACACCCCAAAAATGGATTACAGAAAGTAGATAAAGAACAGAAATAAAAACAAGTTACACATATTTGACATAAATAGCATGCTTCAATAATGACATGCAATACAGTTAAAAGCTCTCACATGGCATTTCTTCCGTCCCTAGAAAACACAGATGCATTATCTACAACTTACAGATGGAAAATGAATTCCTTCTCTTAAAGAAATTGTCAGCCACTGATAGCAAGACTCAATAGGCATACTTACCCTGCAAAACAGCTAAAAAGTTGTTCTAATAAGGTCATATATTCTACAGCAAGGACATTATTACATACCTTGTGCAAGCATGTTAAACTCCAAAAACAGTGCTATGTGATAAAGCTCCATAGCTTCTTCAGCCCTAGTCATGTTTAGTTTTCCTGCTACAAGAGCCTGAACTTCACTTAAACTGCCCACTGAAGGGCTGGAGTGCAAAACGGAGAGGTCCACCACATCTGTATACATACAGTTCAAAATAACCTTAGCATATTTTTTTGGTATGATAGATTCATCCAATATAATTCTAGTTGGAGTTCGTAGAGTTCGGTCTGTGATTTCTTCACCAGTTCGTATCCTCCTCTGCAGCAAGTGACGAAAAAACGGAGATCGCGATGAAATAATAGCTTTGTGAGCTCTGAGCTCTTCATCTAGACAGTTCTGACTTCCACCAAAAGTTTCAACTAAGTCAGAGTTGGATGAAAAGCTAAGAACCACATCATAGTAGCACATGTAATCAAACAGTGTGCGCATGTCAACATCTAAGGAATTTGGCGTTCCAAATTCTTCACTAAGCTGCACAAGGATATCAACATTTTGGAATCTTGAATCCTCCATTCCAAACTCGCCCGTATAAAGGTAGTGTAACAAAGCTGAAAACATAGGCATATCTATGCCAGCTGTGTTAATATCCATTATTATTTCTGCCCCATACTCTGGTGAGGAAGAAAGCAGCGTCTTAAAAAATGGACATCTTGCTGCCAATATCGCACGATGCACAGGAAAACACGTTTCTTGAAATATTAAGTCTACATCGGTACAATATTTGTACTGATAAAGTTCAGCCATGTCTTTTTGTAGTGTCCTGGCTTCTGGTCTTGCCAAATTAGCTTGTAAATAAAGTTCCTTTAAGGCTGAAGTCCCTTCATATTCTTCTACTAATGCATTAACGTCTCTGACATCCCAGCCCGAGAGGAGCTCGCGCATCTGCTTGGCATGATCAGCAGATCGGCTAGATTTCCGACGCTTAATGAATTTCTTTTTGAGGGTGGCAAGGCCAGAAGTCTTCTTTTTCTTGTCTTGAGGTTTCTCATGGCTGTGGTCAAGGCTATACAGCTTTGATTCACAGCCATAACCTTGATGAGAGTAAGATGATGTCCCTGAAGGCAAAAAGGAAAATTGAACACATTTATTCTTTAAATTTAAAAGGAAGGTCCATAACACCTAAACAGTCCATCAGTGTGTCTGCAAGTTACACAGTGTTTCCTTCTCCTCAGACCAGATAATTCAACAAGTTGGAAACTTGACTGAAGCCTTTTCTGTCCATTAAGAAAAAAAAAAAAATTTTTTTTCATCTACAAAGTTTGTACCTTTTTTATTTTTTAATTGTACTCAATTTTAAGAACCAAGCAGTGCCAGTTTACGCGGCTCTTACGGCACACTTACCTAAACGGGAAGAGAACACCGTGATCATAATGTTACAAATGTCACTGTATTAACTATAGGCAGTGAAAAAATACAGCCTTTTTAAAAACTTGTATGATTTCGGTGAAATAGTAGCACCTCCCCCCTCCACCTTCAAAGTGTTTTTCAAATTCTGTTCTTCTAGCATTAAATGTCATTTCAACAAGAAAAGCATACCTGGCATCAGACAGTTATCACAGTCACAAGGGAAAAAAGGAAAAAGGAACACAGTACCAAAACATTCAGGGAAATTGAGGACAATGAATTAATTTTCAATGCAAATTTAACAAGAAAGTAAAAATCCTGTCATATGATAATCAAGTAATGCAAAAAGTCAAACACATAAAATGGGCTCCTTTCCACAGAACTATAGATGATAATTTGTGCATGCACCCCATTTAAAAGGATATGGAGAATGTATGTTTTACTTTATTATTAAAGATGTTCTTTGAACAGAGCATTATACAATTAAAGTATACATATAATTATTTTTCCCCTCAAAAATTATTTATAGGGAAGTTACGTTATGAACCAAACACATCATGAAATGAAAAATGAATTCCCCTCAACATTATCTATGTTACATACCTGACCTGTTCTGCTAAACGAACCTTTGCTGATTGTCAGCTTGAGCCTAGCTGCACATACAGTAAGACTGATAGCAATTTAGTAAGAAAAAGAGGAATCAGAATCCGCATTTCTAGAAGTAATGCAAAACTGAAGTAATGTTTTAGTAAAAAAGTAGTTAAAAACTAGAGTTTAAACAGAAGCATGACTCTCACGTTAAGGGGTTATTTTCTAATTTAACTTTATTTACAGAATTTTCACTCTAAGCCAGATGGTGAAAAACCTCAGACATGACAGGCAAAGAAAGAAATGTACACAAACTCAACTACTACTTCCAGACAAAAGAAGAAACCAGAAGAAAATTTGCAAATGGTATACAGACTAATAACGATTACAGCTTCATCTGAAATAGTATTTGTCCATTTTCTGTTGGGAATAGTTAACATGTCCATTAGTACACTCGTGTAGCTTCACTACTCATTGCCTTTTTTGGATATTTAAGTTCAAAGCACATCCAGCCACCAGAGTTTCTGGGGCCTTTTATAACTTGTTCTATCATTGCTCTCTCACAGTTCTATCTGTTTCAGGTAGATTTGATGTGATGCTATTTTGCTATGCTATTCTGACAGTGATGTTACGGGCCACTCAAAACACTGTGCTTTTAGTTAGCATGTTATTTCAGTATTTCTTGAACTTTGAAAGAGACAGGACCCATTCAAAGTTGTCTTTGAGAGCACAGCAACTGTAGTAATCTAAGATTCTGTAAATTGTTTTATTATTTAAGCCTCAATAATTCTAAATAACCTTATATGCTGGCTTTTATGCTAAGCTAATTAAAACTCTGCCAAATCATGCAAGCAATGGTTTTATGATTCATCTATTAGTGAAAACTTTGGGAAGGACTCTGCTTTCTTTGAGCAAAGATCTCTAACCATTTTATCCATGCTACATTAAATTTTGCTTGATCAGGCAATGTGTTATTAATCACACTGAAATTTTAAGACATTAAAAAAATATCAATTTAAATGAAGAGAACAGCAGTAACTCAAGACAACTTCAACAAAGAGGTTGTGCTGCAAAATCCACCATAAAAATTCCTCCCATGTGCTATACTAGGTATTACAAGAAAAAAGTAGAGAGTTGATCTCCTGCTGATAGAGACAAGCCTAGAATTTCTGCTCCATTTAAAGAGTATCAATTACATTTCATAGTAAAATTATAACTACACTTTGGTCATTCTATGATAGATTCTGCTCCAAGAGAACATGCCAGCTCATTTCTATTTGAAGTATCTTGGTTTCTAACTGCAAATTTGAATATGCAGAATATTCTCTTACGTTTTGCTCAAGAAAAACTAGGACACAAGTCTCAATTTCTTTCTTTCCTGAAGGCTGCCGTGAGGTATTACTTGCAAGTGAATCACCACAAGATACTAAAACACCATTCAAACCTTGTGTACCCTGAGCTACACAAGATTTAACTTCAGAAGTATTGCAAACAGTGCTATTAACCCTTACAAATAGATAAAACACTGCTTTTTGCCAGAGGCGGAAGTAGAGGTAGCTACTCTGGGTTCACAATAGCTGGTGGCTCCGTATCCCTCAAAGAATTTAAGAGCCCCTTTTTGACCTGCCTGTATTCCTTCATAAAGCAGCAGCATTACAAGTAGGAAACAGAAATTTATTCCCCACTTCCACACTAAAAGGCACCAATCTATTAAATGCTGTTAAAAAGCAATAGCTACTTCATGCCCCTAGACCATATCTAGCTTTGAACAGATAAATATTTACAAGAAACAGATGACTGCCAAAAAACTACTTGGGCACTTGACAATGAATAATGGGATCTCTCTAATTCTCTGCATGCCTACACATTTTAAAAGTCTAATTATAGAGCTCTATTTAAAAATACACATCTTGAACAGATGTACCACCCTAGAAAGTGGTGTGAAATCCTCCTCCTGAATGCTGTAGACAAAACAGCAAGGAGATGACTAGCTAAACCTTTGCTAAAACAGAAGTATTTTTTACAGTAAGAGCACTACGTTATTTTTACTGATTTATCTCCTCTTCATAAACTGTAAGCAAATTCAGCGTTAAGTCAGTTAACAATGAGAACTCATCCTATGAAACTACTATGCTTTGCCAGATCAGGTCCCAGCTTTTAATATTCATCTTACATTTACAATGTAACATGGTGCAGCACTTTAATGGCAAAACAGCACGTCTAACACAAATCCATAGGCCTGAATCCAGTTTCCAGGAATAAGGCAACTAATACGTATCATGCAGCTATCATAACTCTGGTCCCCATACTGCCAGTGCTACTTCAGGGCAGTAAATAGATCTAATGACTTCTACATTAAAAAAAAAAAAAATATCAAATCCGTAAAAGCTGATTTAACATTAAAACATCATTATTCTGGCAAGTGATGAAAACCTCCGCTATTGATTTTAGGATACATCTATTTTCTACTGATACAGCTACACAAACCAATCATCCAAACAAGAATCAAGATGAGAAAGAGCCAAACTCCACAGAGCGGGAAGGAGAGATTAACGCCTGTGATGTAGATAGCGCACTTATCTATTAGCACACTCATTTAAGTACCACCATAATATCAGATTTCAGCAAGGATTTTAACCAGAACACTCATTTGCCTTGCCTGAGATGAGTCAGCCACATGCCTTTAGACCTTCCTCAAAAAATTCGCAACCGCAATTTTCAATTTTGAATTTAATAAGGTAGAGCATCAACAAACCCTTCCACATATCAAGTACAAATTTTCTGGGGAATTTAATGAAGCCTCTGGAACTCTCCCCTCCTCAAATCTGCTCAGAAGGTGTTTCAGCATGCAGATCTGCCTGCTTTCAGGTCTGTAAGGGTTTTTCTTCATTCAATACAAAGGCAGATAAAAAACACCAAGATGGGTAATAAAAACATTTTGGCTGTCATTTTAGAAAATATATAAACTGGAGCAGACCTTTTACTACTGTTAGTTACAATACACTGAAAACACGTAAAGCCTTAAGGGGGACTTTACATCATGGATATCCAAAATGTCAGTACTAAAACTTTTTCCTTGACACGCTATGACAGCTCATGCAGAATTTTTAGCCCAGAGCACAGGTACAGTTTGTGGGCTGTCCTCTGCTCAGATCTCCAAAAGTTAGGAGTGTCACAAAAGCTGAGACAAGCAAGAAAAATTACAAAGCAAGTCCATTTTTCCTTGCCTAAGGATATCACTGTGCTTTCAGTGGTGATTAAGAAAAGAAGTAACACTGAGTATCAGTAACTACTTATTCAGTGTTGCAAGCCAAGGCATAAAGGAGAAAAGTGTTTATAAATTATTTATGTTATTTACTGCTAAGATAACTCTTCAGGCTGTCAGGGTAGGGTTTTTTTTAAGCAAGATTTACCTTCTCAAAAACTGCCTTCTTTTAGATTCATCACATAACTATTTATTATTTATAGTGTGACAGTACTTAGATCTACACTGAGGTCTTTCTGCACTAGACCAAAAAGAACATAAAGGTAATACCTGCCTCAGTTATGACTGGGATAAGAAAATAATTTCTTAAGAGCACGTTAACTCACACTTTCAGTTAAGCAAGGTCCTTCCTTGTAAATAATACTGTTAGGACAATAAGTATCTCCATTCTTCATTTACAGGAACAGGAAAGGAACAGGAGAAAAAGTTGTCTTCAAGACCACTTGTTATTTTAACAGGTTTGTTATCAAAGATACCTCTTCTAGCAATAAGGAAGTAATTCAGTTATATTAGACACGATGCTAAAACTACAATGAATACTGATGATCAAGAGTTTTATAAGCTCTAACAGAGTTTCACAGGAAGGAGCAGTAGAAAATCGTAGATATTATTAATAGATAGCAACTGCTCTTGAACTGGGAAAACTAGCATGCATGGTTTATCAAAAAACCTCCACTTTATTTTATTTAAATAACCTGGCATCTGTTTACTAGCAAATGGCAGATCAACTCATTGCATACATAGGCCAAACAGATACTGGACAGTATTGCATTTCATGCACTATTGAGCTTGAATGGATTCAAACTGGTGACCTAGAAAATAAAAGCTCTGTGTAACACTATTGCAAGTAAATCAAATCCAGTGCCTACACAATACAGCAAGTCATTTATGTAGGTGACAAGATAATGGAAAAGAGTTACCTATGAATGTCTGTTGTGCCTGTGAATTTCCCCCTACCCTTGGGGAACATGAGTGAGGGTAGTTAGATGCATTAGCACCCATCTTCAGTCACTCAGGCATTCCGTCTTCTGGCTTTTCAATGTATAATCCCATAATCCTTTATAAATCTTCAATCCCAGGTCCAGCATTCTCTTCCTCCATTTCTGAAGAACAAAAACACCAATAAGTAGCTTCATTTTTTTTTTCAGTAGGTGTTACATGATTTAGATAAAATGCCTCCAGCACACAGCATTTTCATAAATTAAACCCCCAAACATTTCCAAGACAGCTTTCTATTTGAAGGAATAAACCAAGATCAAAAAAACATTTTTTTAAAATAACTTGTAATTTTCCAAACTATTCACAAACCAGTATGATAAACTGCAACAAGGAACAGGACTTTCAGCTAAGAAATCTTAAGTAGGAGTTGGTCTAGACTAGACATGTTCCTTTAACTATACCAAGAATGACTTTTCATACATGCTGATATTTACACATTGTTATAAAAATCCCAGATTGAACTATACTGACTGAGAAAGGAGAATAAGTTAATCATGTTGGAGGTTATACCATTGTCACTGCTTTCAGCTGTATTTTGATTTCACACCACTTACATAGTTCTCATTCAGTCCTACTTTTCAAGCTTAGACTAGTACCAAGAAGTAGGTTTATAATAGTAAAAATAAGGTGTTTAAGCATTCATCTACTGTTTTATTAGGCACTTGAAAACTTTAAGAAGTCAATTCTGAGGAAACTTGAACAAGGATTCATTGCTAAGCATACAAGCACATTCCAATTTTTTCCTATCTTAGCAGTGTTAAAATAATACTGCAAAATGACAGTTACCACAATGAAGAACTGCCTACTGTCAACTGAATACGTGTGCCCCCATCCAAAACAGACATGCAGATAGGAATGATACAAAAGTAAAGTCTATACGAATAATTTTTTTAGACTCCATTCAATATTGTGAACATGTAGCTAAATTCTACTGTGTTGTCACAGGCATACATATATTTGCTATATGCTCCCAACTTTATCTCCTCCCTCAGTACACCTCTGGCATGTTAAATCAGACAAGTAAGTGTCATGCAAGCACATGTGTTTTAAGAAAGCTGCAGCACTGTTCCAGTCCCTTCTCCCTGCCTTAATAATCTGTTTATTTCTGGCATGAGGAGTTCAGAAGGGGGAGTTACTGTGACACTGGAGAGGTGAGAGATGATTCTAAGTGGAGAGGCACACCTGGGACCTTAGTCACAAATGCAGTATGCAAAGCAGATTCTGGAGAGCAGAAAGCGAGAGGCCAGGAAGGAGAAGGCTAGAAATTGCTGTAGGCACAGGGGTGGGGCAGAACAAGCACCCCAGGATTTGAGGGCAACTACATGAGGAGGAAGAATAGAGAAGGGTTTGGAAACCTGCCTTATATACGTGGGTATGTGAAAACGTGAGACACAGGCATGGGACTGAAGCATTGTGGAAGCATGAGAGAGTGCATGATTTCCAATCACCTGATGCATTAGAACCAGGTTCCTAAAATCAGGCCTTTTGGCATTTGTGGTCTATGACATCAGATGTTTTCAAAAAGGAACCACACCTCCTCACACTAGACATGATGTGCAGGCAGAACTGCTGTTCTAGAAAGTGCATAGCCCAGGTCTGCCTCACACAGCTGCAGCCTGCTGATCACTAGCTGAATTCTGCTAAGGCAGGAGACAACAGTAACAACACAGCAACTTTCCTGGTATTATACAAGCCAACTTGAGCCAATCTGCAGGGGCACAAATGCAGAAAAGGGGAGCTCCCATGCCTCCCCTCCTTACCTAGGTGGCAATGTCTGTCTCCTCAATTGCATATAACCTGAAGCTTTTCTTGAACTTGTCTCTACACAGATTCAGCTTACTACACATCAGGAAACAGAAAAATAAAATACCTTCCTACGTGAGCAGTGATCCTGCTCAGGATTAAGTCAGAACCAGAGCACAGGCAAAATGGGCAACATTACACCAGCAAACACCAGTAAGTCTTCTCAGCAAACACAAGCTGCTGGATCAGTTCAGTCTTGGCCAATGCATGTATTAATTTTCTTCTTTGTGCAGAAATAAGCTAGCTATTCTAAATACTTTTCAGTTCTTCCTGACACAGCAAAGAGCCCAGGAGCTAAGAAAAAAAAAAGTAGGGTTTTTGGCTTTTTTTGTTTGTTTTGTTTTTCCCTAGCAAGCACTGCATATACATAACCACGTTAATACCTTCTACCTCCTTCCACTTGGCAACATGCGTGCCCCAGATGGTGGAAGGAATGTGATCAAGGAATATATGCAACTATTCAATACCATTAGTATTCAATGCTTGAATTTGCAAAAACAACAGGATTTAAGTTAACTGAAAAATTTAAACACTATTAAAAAATTCCTAAAACATTCAATATAGAAAGTAATTTTATTCAGAGGCTTACCACAAGAACACTGTTACACATTAAGCCCAAGTGAGTATCGTGCAGAATGAATTAACTAAATTTAAAATATGTAACTTAAGTAATATAGGATAGTATAAAACCAGTGTCATATTAAAGCTGTATACATAAATATATTCATTCATATAAACTATATTCGTGTATTATATAAATGTATATCTTTACATAAAGTAAAACCAAACATGCCAGGTTTCAGTGAAGGAGGAATTCACTGCAGAGTAGGCACTGTGGTCAGCCATTTACAGATGACAAAACTTCCTGTGCCTCCTTTCAAATTCTTTCAAATTTAATCATGCACTGCTTGGTCATGTGTATGCTGGCTGACTTCTTGAGACTATTTTGCACCTTGAATTCAAACACGTTGTAGTTCATAAAAGTGTATTGTGCCCCATGGCTCAAAACTGATCATAGCTTTAGTCCCACTACTGTTCTTAACCTCACGTATCAACTAAAAGTACAATCTTTTTGGTTTTTATTACATCACTAAATTTTACAAGATAGTATTGTATAACCCATGTTGTATTTACCAAACAATTTAAGCTGGCAGCAGTGACGATCTCTGTCCTGGAGGAAGCCCTGCCTTCCTCTCTTCATTCTCATATCCACTTTCCCCACCGTATTTGTTCATGGCCCAAATATTCTATGAACCAGATAAATTGAACCACATTAAAATCAACCTAGACAAAAAGATTAAACAGCATCAGTTGCCCAATTGGTTTGTCACGGCATCACATGAATACTTGTGCCAGCACAGGTGGAAAAAGAAAGAGGACCATGGAAACAAGCTGCTAGAGCCAGGATTGCATCTTTTGACAGCAAGGTGTACTTGAACCACTCATGGATTTAGGTGCTTTTTCTTTGTTTGGTTTGGTTTGCTAGTGTCCACTTCAGCCTCTAAACTAAACCTAGTCTACCTGCACAGAAGCCAGTCTTGCATGTAAACTGCTAAGTCTAATACAAATGTGAATAGATCTCAGTTCCTGAATAAAACGCCAAATCAAGAATGCTGTTTCCCATGGTGAAAGACAGCTGTAGGAGAGGATGAACGTAAAAATGAAGAAACAACCCCAAACCATTAACAATTAGATCTAGAACTGTAAAAGGAAAGCAAGACTTCATCTTTCCTTGCAGAAGTTATCCTGCATACCAAAAACTTCCCTATTTCAGCTTAGTTGAAGAATTTTTTTAATCTAGTTTTAGCCTCAGAATACAGTAATGGCATTTTTTTGTTTTAAAAACCACCATCAGGTGAACTTTTTCTTGCCTTTCTGTTTAGAGTTTATATGCATCCATGTAAGTATTATCAAAAGGAAACTGAATTTAACATCTGCTGACCTACTGAAACAGGATTTCTTGTTGAGAACAGCAACACACACACACACAGGTGTGCGTTATGTATGTATACACGTACACAGAAAAAAGTTAAACTATGTCAAAGCTTGTTCAAAAAAAGCCTGCACTGCAGAAATAGTATATGAAGTGTGTCATATGAAACCAGGAAGCTTTAGAAACCAAAATTACCTTCCCAAATGCTACAAAAAGCACAGAAGTGACTTTCAGATTATACTGATACTCAGAGCAGAATAGAATTTAAAATAAACACAAATCTAGTTGAAAGTTGCTGCACCTGAAATAAGTTTCTCAGTCTTCTCAATACATGTCACACTGAACCTAAAATCCTAAGAACCTAAGACAACTTGCATCTGAGGTGTCTGGGCTGACAGCCAGGAATGCCTGAATTGGGAATTTTGATTTAACAAGAAGTCTGTGTACAGAATGGGCTTGGGTAACAGCGACACTTTGTTTATAGTATCACTCAATACAAAGGTTTCATAAAATTTTCTGTAGTCTACTGGGATCCAATTAATATAAAGGGCAAGGTGGGGAGCCTGCAACATGTTTTACAAACAAAAACATTTGACTTTTTTTCTTTCTAAAATTTTAAGAGCTTTTTGTATTTCTTCTGGAGTTGTTGCCATAGGATTATGAAATAGTGTAATACTAAGACCAAGAAGGAAATTATATAAAGTACATGCACATACTTGTACCATGATTTTTCAGGTTTTACATTCTACTTAACACATTTTAAATTTACTACAAGTAAATGACAACACAAATATCACAAGCATACCTTATTAATATTTGCTTAGATTTTTATCCAGACCAAAATGCTATGCTACTTTGCCCCAACAGTTCCTTTCAAGTAACAAGGAAGTGGAAGTGTAACGCAAGATGACATGACAGCAGTAAATTGGTACGGGGCGGGGGGGGGGGGGGGGGGGGGTTTGAAAAAAA
>JAVKLA010000040.1:5149595-5172121 GCA_034782735.1 Sagittarius serpentarius
GTTTAAAAAAAATATCAACTTTTAAAAGCGATAACCCCAGTAAGAAAATACTTCAACTATATTTTAGCAAGGACAAACCTATTTTCATAGACATTAGGTAGACAAATAAAAAGAGAAAGAACTTGTGAGACCAGAACCCTGCCATTGTCCCCAGGGTACATCCCACCAGCTTGCCTTAACAACCTGAACCTGCCTCCAGCAGACCAGTGGTCTGGTGACCAATACAGAGCCCTGAGCCATCACAAAGGAATTCGGGGACAATCGTATGTTCAGCTTAACAGTTCTACAGCTCCCATCCACTGCTGAGTCTCCAAAGCCAGCCCTGGCCGTGCTGGTTGTTACACAGTATCACTACTGGAATTACCAGCCAGCAACATCCAAAGGGACAAGCACTTAAAGATTACCAGAAAGTTGCTTGTGGTTGGAGTTCCAACTGTTTGTTCAGATG
Organism: Sagittarius serpentarius; assembly: GCA_034782735.1. Classification (NCBI taxonomy): domain Eukaryota; kingdom Metazoa; phylum Chordata; class Aves; order Accipitriformes; family Sagittariidae; genus Sagittarius; species Sagittarius serpentarius. Next base: position 5,150,044 of record JAVKLA010000040.1, read on the forward strand.
CACATTTACTATCTACCTGGTTTTCTTACTATCCTACTGGGGGGAGTTCTCCAATGAAGAGGAGCTGTCAGGAACGGAGTATTACCTGTTCTGACGCTCCCCTCTAGTTCCATGGACAAGGTAATCAAGAGAGGTACTGGCATACTCACAGATGTTGCTGAGGCTGGAAGTCTCCAATCTCAAGAGCATACACGCTCAAGGACTGAATGTATCTGGGACAGTGTATCTTGAAGAAACTGTGTAATTGGTAAATAATTCTCTGTTCAATGGAAGCAACTGAAATTTTGAAGGAGCAGCTGATTACGTAGCCTGGCACACATGCAAATCCACGCAAAGCCTATTTTGAATCTTTTTTTTAAATCCAGGCAAGCAATCAATCTTTATTATTCAAAATTCTCTTGATAATACAATAGTAAGATGCAGCTGATATAGCTGAAAGGTTCTGGTTTGAATTAGTACTGTACAAAAATGAGGAACAGATAGTGTTCTTCATGATTTGGGTTTATGAATCTGTGTTATTTCATGATTTACTGCATTGGAAAGAAAGAAAATCCAATAAGCAAAATACCAGAACTTAAGCCACATCAGCAGTTACAGGAACAAGAGGGCAAGAAAAAGCAGATATAACTAGATTACGAAAGTGACTGCATTGCTTAGTGCTTTGTTGAGAATCATGTGTTTCAGATATCACAAAGAACCCTTTCTTAAAGTTAAGCAGGAGTTTTAAAGCACTTTGTTTTCCATGAGGTAGTACACTTCTCCATTAAGAAGTTCTTTCAAAATGGAGGCAGCAAAAAAACCCACACTAGTCCTGGCTTTTTATTTCTAGATTTGTTGAGAATCTTAAGACTGATTGGGGGGGGGGGGGGGCCGACGATGACCCCAGCCTGTACCAATTTTCAACATGTCCTCTGAGGAGTCAGAGTGAAAGTTAAAAGAACTATATTCAAATAGAGTATAAAGGTGTGTACACTTCAGAAAGTTAAAACAATAAGTAGCATTCTGGCAGCTGAAGAGACACAGAACATGTAGGAAAAACCCCTCTTTCCAATGCCATCTTTGCAAATAGTGTTCCAAGTAGGATTTTTGATGATCAGCAAAGCAATTCAGAGTATGATGTGAATGTGTCACATCCTAGAAGAAATTAAGTCAAGTCATTAGCAGGGGGCAACAGGTTAAATCATTAACAGGACTGTGGAGGCATGGGACATCAACACATTTGTATTCCCCTAAATACAAAAAGGTTCCAGCACCTAAAACCACAAATGCACACACAGACTAACTGAATTACACCAGTACAATCCTGCACAGAACAGGAAGTTCCTCCTAAGCAACTTAAATGTTTTCATATACTGGCAAATGAATCTTGATCTCTCTACATCACTGATCCTTCCAGCTGGTTGCAAGCATCCACTATTTGACGAAAAGTCTATTCTAATTGATGATACTCACATAAAAGACTTAACTAATGTTCCTGAAGTTTAATTCAAAACACTTTTTAGCAAAATTAGCAATAAGTCATTTATTGCCTTCTAGGACTCTCTTGAAATGAAATGACAGCATATATTCTTCAATGACTTTCCGTTCTTTAGAAGTTCACTTAAAAGGAACATTACCCAATTCAGACACAAAACATCACTAAATCTACTTTGTAAGAAAATCAGAGAAATCCTATCCACCAAATCTTTATCAGTATCACTGAACAGAGTAATTAGGTATGAACATATCCATGTATAGGGAAAATGAGGATAATTCATTCTAGTCAATTTAGAGTAATTGCAAGCTATTCTGACATAGTGATACATTTTGAGGAGTCTAAAGGTTTTTCAAAAGGCCTTGGTCATGGTTTTAAGCCCAGCCAGCAACTAAGCGCCACGCAGCCACTCACTCATTTCCCCCCCCATCCAGTGGGACTGGGGAGAAAAAAAGTAAAACTTACGATAGAAGAACAGTTTAATAGAATAGAAAGGAAGAAAATAGTGATAATAATAATAAAATGACAATAATAATAATAAAAGAATGGGAATATACAAAACAAGTGATGCACAATACAACGGCTCACAATTTGCTGACCAATGCCCAGTTAGTTCCCAAGCAGTGATCCACCCCCCCAGCCAACTCCCCCAGTTTATATACTGGGCATGGCATCCCATGGTATGGAATACCCCTTTGGCCATTTTGGGTCAGGTGTCCCAGCTGTCTCCCCTCCCAACTTCTTGTGCCCCTCCAGCCTTCTTGCTGGCTGGGTATGAGAAGCTGAAAAGTCCTTGACTTAGTCTACACACTACTTAGCAACAACTGAAAACATCAGGGTGTTATTCTCATAATAAATCGAAAACATAACACTATACCAGATACTAGAAAGAAAATTAACTCTATCCCAGCCAAACCCAGGACAGGCCTCTTCAGAGCAAACAAAAACATGCTTTTGTTTTTTAAGAAAAGCAAATCCTCTTTGGTATAATAAATATGTGAACACATCAGACTGTTAAAGACAGAAAAAAAAAGAACCTCCGAATTACATTAAAAGTACCTCCAAAAAAGGATCAGATCTTTTTTTAAAGTACTCTGCTTTTTTCTCTCTATCAAAGTTCTAGCCAACACTCAATTGTCTTGTCAGGCAATGACTTAACTCACATCAAATTTCAGCTAAATTCAGCTTCAGATACTGGGATCAAATAGCAATCTGGTAAGACCACTGTCCTCCTCTCTCTGTCTCCAGACATTGCCCGTCCTTTATTGCAGTAGTAGCCTCAGTCATCTGCTCCTTTCTTCCTCCATGGAAAAAGCAGGAGATGAGCAAAAGTAAGAATTCTCCACATTAAGCTGTCTCACCTTTATAGAGCATAATTCATAGGGCTTCCTATTCAAGTACCCCTTACCTGTCAGCAGGATTCTTGGTTTTTATGGAGCAGGGCAGGTAGTCTTTCCTCTCTGCAGTTTTCACAATTCATATGATTTTATTCTATTTTCTTTGAGAGTGCCCCCCAAAGATCCCTGTTTCATTGAGAAAGGGAATTCCTCCTCTTGCTCAAGCTGTGACCCAACCACAACACAAGATGCTGCTTTCAATTAGCAAGTCTACTAAGATGAGGAATCTTGGCTCAGTCCCCAACCATATGGAAGATCCGTCTCTGGATTTTAGTGCTGCTGCCTTCCCACATCAAGTACCACCTCAGCGGGGTATACCCTACAGTCTCCTTGTACAGGAGACATGTTCCCTTTTCTCCAGGCTCAGTTATTTCACAGAAAGCCATTTACTCTGAATGAGGATCTGGGAGCTTCCTGTACACACTAGTGCTTCTAAATTCACTGTGAAGTTACATTCACCACACTTCGTCTCAGAACATGTTTCCTCTAAGAGTCTATTAAAGTTACTACTAAGGCAATCCCAGACACTATGCTCTGTACCTACACTACGTAAAGCAGCACCTGTCCTCTCTTACGACCTGCTATTTTCAATTCACCTTCAAAAATGTATCCTTTTGACCACACAGTTTTAGTTCCCTTATTAACTTCCACAGCCTTACGAGGAACAGTAGTAGCCTCTGGCGATGACACCACCTGGGGTTTTCCCAACAATAGCTCTAGCATCCCAATGTTGAAGCAGACTAAAAATCTTGGACCCATGTACTGATTGGCCTTCCCATGTGGGTGAACTCTGATTCATAGAACAGTTTACCGATTACCTCTATCATCTTATTTTGGCTGCAAACAGCTCCTCATCCTGCCAGCCAGCCACTGCATCAGTAACAACATCAGCTTGTGGTATTTCTTGTTGCTTGGAACCATTACTGACATCATTCCTCATGAGATGCTTGGTGACAGAACAATATGCATCTCATCTACTTCCACTGAAAACCTCTGCCTGTGGCTAAAAAAGCGCTATACCAGTATTGCCAATATGTACTCAAACCAATTTTCTCTACATCCCCCTCCTTAATACATCACCATTCATTTACACCATCCTCTCCATGGATCCTTTAGTCATCACACAACAGCACATTGCACCCATGCAGCCTTTTCTCTTCGATATAACAAAAGTTTGAAGTGTCAGTTGCTACCATCATTTCTTATATGTTTAAGACTCATGGATTCATCTATTTACAATAGAAAAACTGGAAGGTAGAACACAGAAAGGTGTGGTAAAGAACTCAAAAGGTAATCTAGTCCAGTCCACTTCATGAGACATATAAGGAGTTTTATTAAAGAGACACTGATTTTCCTCGTTCAAGAAAGCATTAAGTCATAGCCGTAAAACTGACACACTTCAGCTACAGTTTAAATAGTTTCTACAATAACAGTCACAAGCCAGGACAAGTATTGGATCCAACCAAAACACAGTTGCAATCTGGATTCAAAATGCATTATTTGCTGTATGCAAAAACAAGTTGGTTCACCAACACTGTGACCGCGTGCATGTTTCTTCAGCAGCAGCGGTCACCTCAGCTACTACCACCATCTTCCCAAAGCTCCTCCATCGTGCCAGCAACCAAATCAAGGTATTCTCTTCTGCAGAATTTTTCTCTCCAGTGTAATTAGCTCCCTGCACCAGTTTACCCAATGACCCAAGGAACATCACCAGAGGAGGGAAGAACAGCAAGAAAAGGAGGTTTGCTCCCCATAGTCAAACACAACACGCATTTCAACTAATACTCTGTTGGCACAGCCTTCAAAAAATAAACATTCCCAGTCCCATGCACTCATTCCTATAAGCAGGGCTGTCCCCTTTCATTCTAGCAGACGTTTGGGAAGCCACGTATGTCCTATCACGGACCTGACTGGACCACATTTGTTTCCAGCTGATCCTCTGCTGTGGCTGCAACAGCCACTACCCTAAGTACAGCATTCAGTCAACTACCACTTTCAATGTAAACCTCTGAATGTAAGTGGGTAGCTATAAGACAACTCTTGCAATATGCTATTTCACCTACATAGCTCTTAAAAATTAACAGTAGGAAAAAGATTACCTTCAAATTGCCTGCAAAGCAAGGGCACTCCTAGCAGACACAAGTGATTTACACAGCAGTAACTACCACTAGGATTCACACCATGGAAGTGCTCACTGTAGCTAGCTAGCTGAACTGCTGCTTCTTTGGCCTGTACTTTTGCTCTGTATTTGTGCAGTTTGTTCCTCCCTTCAACTAGGCCTTGATTAACGACCCTTCCGATAGCAGCCATTACTAATGAAAAGGTCCATGGGGGTTGTTGGTTTTTTGAAGCCTTGAAAGATTTTAAATTTGCAGTGACAGAATATATGCATCTAGGTGTTAGTCATATGGGGAAAAAATACAAAGCCAAGCCTACATCCTTTTTAATATATTCCCCTCAATCCAGCAAATTCCTCCACCGATGGGGAGAAGCTAATGGTGTATGCAGGACTCCCTGCCCGTCAGCTCTTCACAGGTATACCAGGGTGATCTGACATTACCACTGAAGTCAAACTAATGGGGAACTGCACCTTCCCCTCACTCTGCTGCTCCAGCCATGGGGTCTTCCTCCTTCCCCTCACACTACATGCAGACATTACATGATCACAGAACAAGTCATTTCAGATGGCTGATCCACCACCCCACTGCTGGAGGGGGTGACAGGTAACAAACAGGAAAAACAGAATTCTTGCAGGCTGACATGACAGTCAGCTACAACTGGAATAGGAACCCACAGCTGTCGATATGAAGAGAGCAGACTATTGCTATTAAACTGCCTCATGACTCCACAAAACTATACCCTTGTAGTAATCCTTTTCATTCTCTCTGAGTTCGGGCTCAGCCTCAACAAGTCACTCTAGCCTGGCTCCAGGCACACAGGCAGAGTCCTCCTTTGCAGCTGCTGTTTCTGAAGCTCAGGTTTCAGTTGTTGACACTCTACCTTTTCCCCTTGTCTCCTAACATCCACAGTCACTCCCAGGTCTACCCTGCTCACTAAAGCAGGCAGCAATACAAAAATCAAACTGGAAAATTCATCATGCACAGTATTTATGCAACAATTGACTCATTTGAGAGCTTGTAATCTGGTTATGGACTGCTGCCACCCCGAGCAAGTCTGAAATTCCTGGACAAACCCACTGGCTGTTTTCCCCTTATTTAGATGCTTTTAACACACAAAAACACAAGTAACAGTGATCTTACACCTGTTTTTATAAATCAATTATCTCTGTGTATACTAAGATTAACAGTTATTTAAAAGCTTGCACATTTAAAAGATTTCTCCTTTGGCTGGGCTCTTACATATGGTCCATTTAAAATTTTCTGCTTTAGTTAATGAATTTAAGAGCCACACTGACTTCAAAACAGTAACATTTGTATCATAACATCTGAAGCCAAGAAATCTTTCTATGCCATACACTTCAAAGATTTCAGCCATTTTGAAGATGGATATTTTAGTACATGCACGAGAGCACAAACAGTAGCAAAATACACTAGTATTAAAATACACTAGTATTGCAGTACTTCCCCTCACAAGCAAACTTCAGATACTTCCACAAACTATCAGAACCCTCAAAAGTTACACCAGTACCTTTAGCTTCAGTAATTACCTTTAGTAATACCTACATTTAAATTCCATGCAAGTGTAGTGAGAACTAAATGATCACAAACTTTAAGGTGTGTCCTCCCCAAAAATACAGAAATACATTTCAAATGAATCAGAAAATACACTTTCTTAATGATAAAAGCAATCAATTAAGGAAGGAAAGGCTTAGTCAGAAAACCAGTCTAGTAGTTAGTCTAGAATTAAGTTGGAGCTTTGTTTACATTTTCCCCTTGGCAAGAAAAGGAAGTTATGTCTTCCAGATTTCCTGCAACAAGCTCTCTCTGCATTTCTGAAGTATTTATTTTTTGTCCTGTAACATGAACACGCAAGTTTTACAGAACAGTCAAAGAAGCATCGCACACGTTGATATAATATGTTGTTCCTAAAAAGGGGGGCACCAATCATTTACGCATTTAATTTATTCAGCAGTATCTACACATAGCTCATATCCGCAGACTTTAAGATTGCAGTTATAAGAGCTTGTGGGGTGTTTTTTTGTTTATTTGCTAAAGCAAATCTGCCCTTTGAGCAGACTGATGATATGCCTTAACACTTCCTTCTCGCTCCACAAGATCTGAAGCTTTTCAGCTGCCCCAGAATATCCAAAAAAACCAGATTTTTCAAAGAAATCAATGAAAATTTTTTAGAAGGAAAGTCTGTTGGATTGTACTAATTAGCAGAGATACTCCATTAAAGCAACCCATTGCTTTTAATCTCATTTTAGACCAAATTTTGTTCATCTTTCTCTCTTGTTCACAACTGTCCGTGATACTACTACTCTTTCACATTCAAAGCTAGGGAAAAATGCAGAAAGGAAAGCCTTTGACTGTGTGTGCTATACTTACCAAACCTCCTTTGATTCTTGCATTATTTGAGAATTTTATCTATATGGAAAAAAGTCAAGCCAGCAAAGAAGCAATCTCACTTCCCTCTCTACCCAGATGATCATTCCCATTCTCCATTCTCTACTTGCACATTCATATTCAATGAACAAGAACAGGTTTTAGCAGGATCAGTTTTCAGCTTAACAAAAGGTTCATTTTAACTCAAAGGAAACAAGTTAATCTTGTCTATCTGGAAAAAAAGAAAAGGTAAGTTCTATTTCCTTCCAAACTGAAAACAGGGATGAAACTCATTAAACTGTTTAAATAAGCACTCTCATTACTGTTGAAGATCACTAGTGCTTAATAAAATTCAGCCTTGATGCAGATAAAACCCAGTCACAAAATGTGACACTTTCTAATTTAATTCTCCAGAAAAATAAGTTGGTAGCTAAAAACAGAATGAAGAGAGAAGGGAAGACCGAGAAAGGGAAGTAGATCCCCAAGATGGCAGCAGGGAAGCATCTAGATCAGCACAAGTCTGTTAATGCAAACTGGCAAATTTTGAGCCAATAATCAACTGAGGAACTATGCAGCAATGAAATTACTTTAGACGTTCTCAGCAGAGAAACTCAAATGTCTTGAGAAACTTAGAGAAAGACAAAACAAATTTTATTTTCCTTAAAATGGAAGAGCCCCGAGTAGTATGGGGAGAGCTTTTTGAAAGTTTGCTTTAGGACTGTACTCCTGAGTAACATCATTTTCAGAAGCCTTGTAATTTAAGCCTGAAACTCAACTTCAAATAGTAAATAACCAGGTTACAGCAAAGTCCTTGGTTAAATGCAGTTAAAGACAAGCAGCTTTGATTCAGTGCAGAAATACATACAAGAGTCACTTTACCAGGGGTTACCAAATCTTCAAGTTTATGTCTATAACTACAAAGTACTATCAGAGAGGGGATAATCTTACACTGTACGGCAACCTTACTACGCTAGAAGGATATTTTGGCATTTAAAGTCCAAATGCACATTTCCAGAAGTGTTTAATAAAGGACTAAACCCTACAGAGATTTTAACGACCAAGTAAGAAGCTGGAAGTACTTTCTGATCCAAATAATGTATCTATTAAAAAAAAAAAAAAAAAAAAAGAAAGTGATTCTCAAATATTATCTTTGGCTATGCAAAAAAAAGTCAGCCAAGTTGGGATTTGAGAATCTGAGGCAGTAAACACATTCTTATCCAAAATTTAGATAAGCTAAATCCTCAAATCATTCATGAAAATGAAATCTCCTCCTGCAGAGGAGATGGAGATACTTCATACATTGGGAGGGTGGGGAGACTCACAATGACACTGACCAGCAACTCATCACACTATGTTCTATACGTTCCTTTGTAGGAATTACGGTGCTTGCATCCAGCTCACCAGTAACAACTGTTGCCTTTCAGGAACTGAAAACTACTGACAGCACTTAGATTCTTCTTCATTCAGTATCAAAGCCATCACTACACCAAATACAAAACTTCCTCTCTTGAGTGTGCATTTTGTCAACTCAGCATTCTTCTACCATGCTAGTGTCTGAAGTACAATAACAACCCATTTCAAAAAACTTCCTAGAAGTACCTCATTACAGACTGACAAAGGTATCTTCAACTTAAAATGTCAGTATAAGCAATCTGATTGTATTTCAGTGAGCTTTAGTCACTACTAGAATGACTTTAAAGAAATCCATGAACCTATTAACGTTATCTTCTCTGCCCGAGTTCTAGAGATTTTATATGTATTTAATTTCACCTCTTGAGACATCTGAAATTGAGATGCCCATTACAGGATGAACCAAGGTACAGGACATCAGCCTTTAATGTATTCCCACGCTTGATTAGTCAGTGGTGGTTTTTTTTTTTTAATGGCTAATACAAAATTCCACTATGTATATGCCTACATTCCTCCCTTCTCCAAGATGAAATCTCCTGATCATTCAGTTAAATATCACAAGCAGCTCTGAAGGTTGTTAACCTTCTATGTATTTTAAGAAATACACATCTGGGTAGATGACAGAAAACCTCTAAATGCCTCCACTTGTACAAAGTACTTCAGCACAACCTCATATTGAACACTACAGAATATACATGAATGAGCACTATAACTATCACAGCAGCAGAAAGGCTTCAAATAGGACTTGCATCTTCCTAGACGATGTCAAAGATTCACCAAATCCTCAGCAAATCCAGTTTCTCAGTTCCAATAGTCAGGGAACCACTTCCCCCCCCTCCACCTTTACATCGAGTCATCATGAGAACAAAGCTAAAGCAGGAAAAGATCAAAAAACCTGCAAGAATAAGGCAGCATCAGTCCAGAAAATATTGTCTCATTGTATTCTGATTGGATTTGTTATTTCATAAGGCTTTTTAGTCAGCTCTCAAGCAGCATTTCCAATATTGGGGTCAGGAAAAGAAGTATGAAAAGGAACTTTTGTCACGCATACTGATTATTTTTAAAGCAATGAGAATAACCTACACATCACAGAAGTGTTTTAGATACTTCATTGCAGTACAGAGATCTGGGACAGCAGACGATGATAAGCAAAGCAGCATTTCAGTTTCTTACTAATACAATGTGATCTACCTGGTCACTCAAAAAATACTTTAATTTGCATATAAATAGGTATAATTTTACTAAGGTTTGACGCCTTCACAGGACTTTGGTATTCTTGCTCTCTGTATTCCAAACCTTGATTCAAATCTCAGTTCTGGACTGTAAGAACGAACAGTCTTCTCTGACCCGGAGTAAAGTCTAAAACACACACATGAGCACACAGACATATTTTACAGCTCTTCTGATCACACAGAGCTCCAGCAAGTACTGGGTCACAAAATAACATACCCAAATAAAAGACCAAGCAGCAGTCATTTATTACATTTCAGTTTCAACCAACTCCTTTGAGTTTAGCCATCATTATCATCAGTAGAAGTGTAAAATGGCTTGACAGCTATTCTGAAACAGTTTTAACATATCCTGGGCAAGGCTTCCAAATTAGAGAGGAATCTTGCAATTAACTAGCTTGATCTCTCTCTAAAGCACTTCCCACTAGATAACACTGAAGATCTGAAGTGATGAAGAATGCCAGGAAAAAGAGATTCATCTTAAAAGCTGCAAGTTAGCATACTGAAACACTCCTGTATCAAAGAGGACAGAGTAGAAAAAAAAAAAAGGCTCTTTAAGAAGATGGGGAATAGCAGTAACAGCAGCACTAGGAAGAGATTCTTTAAGAGAGATTTTTAAAAACTGTATTCTACCCTTTACAATTTACTGGTGGACTGGAAACAGGATATGATAGGTAAGGAAAGCAAAGATGGACAGAAAAAAAAATCCAGTCTTTCTAATACAGGAAGAACTGTACGTACAATGAAGTTTGAGCATCATACAGAACATACGCTATGACCACTGAATTCAGACGAGGTTTGAGGACAGATCAAATAGGATTTACAAAATGATCAGACATTTATACAGAAAACAGCTAGTGTTAGAATGTCAAGTTCGAAAAATAAAGCAAGATATCTAGAAGATACTTCTAAAACTTAGAAATTGATTTAGGAAGATGTTACCCTCAAATGTTACACCCCCACACCTTACTGAAAGCTTTTTCTTCTTAATCAGTTTTGACTGCTATTAATTTTTTTTTCCATGTTTTATCGCTCTGGTATAATATAATTCCTATTTTCATTTAGAGAAATAGTTTAAACCCACTGATGACAAAAAAGCCCCAACAGGCTGAACACATCTGCAAGTCCAGCCGTTGTTGAAGTACACATTCAGCAGTGTTTGGTGTAACCTTGCATAACACTTACAGCCAACAGAGCAATCAAATCAAATGTAAATTTAACTAAGTATATAGTAATGTATGTACTTCAATCCAACACGCTTTAGGCAACAGTCTCATTCCCAGATCCCCTTTACCAACCTGACCTTGCCTCTACGCTGTGCCAGCAAACAAACTTTCCACAGCAATGTGATGACCCAGGTCAGGGACCTGATCTGAAGGTATTTTGTGTTTTAGCAGTTTATTTTTCAGACAGATCAGTTTCCTGCAATGCTTCAGAGTGAAGCCACATAAACAGCTCTACCAACGCAGCTGAGGGGACTGTGCAGGAAGCAGGAAAAAGCAGCCGTGGACTACAAGTGTTTAAGCCAATTTTGCCACTAAATGTCTATCAAGATCCTCACTGGCGTCCTTATAAAGCAAGAAAGCTATGTGCCATAGTCTCAAGGACAGAGAATGACACATTTCAGATCCCCTTTAGTTTCAGGTGAACTTCTGATACGATCTCATCTCTTTGAGCAATGGAAACCAAAACATCACAGTTGGAGAGTAAGATGAAAGCAAAATGCTAAAACTTTATAAAGCTTTAGACAGCAAGGTATGAGGTAAGTGTTGCATATGCCATCACTGATATTCAACTCCTTCCTATCCATTTTTCTTCTTGCCCATTTCTACTCTCCCCAACACACAATTTTCACTGTTTCTACATAAAACACAGGGATTTCAGATCTCCTAGCATCCATTCATTATACAGAAAGCATCATTACAATTGGCATCCTTCTTGGGAGACATGCAGGACAGACTGGATAAGCACAAAACGCAAGACTAGCATCAAACTTTGCATCTGCAGTCCCTTCTTGTTATAGTTCAGGCATACTAGTAAGCCAACGTATGAAAGAGCATTCTAAAAAAATCCACAATAGCTTCTGTCCAAAGATTTAAAGATACATTGACAAGCCTTATTCTTCAAAGAACCTGGGTAATGAAACAGATCAATAACTACATGACTCACTGGAAGCTCATCTAACACTTGCATCTGAACTAGGTTCCCTGTCTCCAGTGCATGCACAGTAAAGTTTGTGCATCAGTTTTCCAGACTTGTGTGAAAAAAATGGTACACGGCATTGATCCGGTAACAGAAAACAAAACTCATGTAAATATGTGCTAAAAGAAAAAAAAAGAAAATTTAGAGTCAAGACTGAAACTCACAGTTTTATATCAAGGTTTGCCGTAAGAGCAGTCAGATTCTCATTAGTATTATTAAGAGCATAGTCATTTCTTCTTAAGAGCAATCTCGCATTTTATCTGTAGATCTTCTGTTTGAAGTTATCGTGAACTATATTCAATCCACGCGAGATGTCCGTAGGATGTTTTGATTCATCTTACTATTTGTCTCCGAAAGGCAGGCAGCCACAACTCTCTTGGTCATCACTGTGAAGCTAAGACATCAGAATACACTCCCCTTTTCTTGCACATGGTCTGATGTATCAAGACCAAACTAGCATCAGGGTGGCAGGAGGGGCAGGGCTAGGGTCACACCTCCTCCTACGGCCTCATGCAGGACCACAAGATACCACAACGCCAATGCAGCCTGCAAAGCAGGACAGAAGACATCATCCAAGCCTAGAATTCATCGCCTACAAGCTTCTAGGTTAAATGGCATCAGTGACAGCTGTAAACCTGACATTATGTATGCATCAACTTGAAAGGCCGCTTTTAAAATGAAGACTCAATATTTTGTTAGTCTCTTCATCAAGCTCTGACAGTCCCGCTGAATTAAAATCAAAGAGCTGGCTGCAAAGACAGCACATGCTACTTTAATTTAACAATGAGCAACATACCTTCACAACACAAAGTTTTGAGCTTCTTGGACAAGCTTGAAAACCAAGAGGGAGGAAAAAAAAAATTTCAAAAATCACTATGACAAGTCCATGCAAGTCTTCCAGGAGAGCTTATAAAAATAATTCTATTCTTTCATGTATGACTCTTTGCAAATCAGTCAATGCCAGCTATAAGCATTACACCCCTACTGTATCTATGACTCAGCAAGGGAATCTGGACATACGAAGAAAATTCACTTACATTAGTAAGAGGCAAGGGTTTAAAAAAAGCCAGCAATTACAACAGTGCCACAGAAAATGATGCAAGATGACTCATGTCTGTGCTCCTTATATGTTTAAACATACAAAATTAGATTAGAATGTCAAACTCGTTTATATATTGGCTAAAGTTTGAAAGCAAGTAAAACAATGCCTAGTGCAGCTGAGTCGAAATACAAAGGACTCAATAGCTTTTTTCATCTCCAAAGAACAAACACAAATGCTGGCTGTACATTCTACACAAAATACTTAACTCTATTTCCAAGATTACCTGTGTGTAGTTGAACTATGCAAGTCTAACTTTAAATCTGAATAAAAACCAGAGACCAATCGGCAGCTTCATGTTGTAACTCAAGATACAAGCTTTATTCACCAAGACAGTCATCAGAGTATAAGCATAAACAGATAGTAATGTTTACAGAACACTATTTGATGCAGCAAAGTAGTAAGTTCTTAAATGGCTCAATTACGCTTTGTTTCATCTACTAAGACCGGTTAGAACTAAATTATTCCAAGAAGGGAGAAAACATCACAAGCCATACCTTTCCAATACACTATCTTCATCCAGATATTCTACAAAACAAGTGCTCAGACCTTGCCTTTTAAACACCACAGTCCACAGAGTCTATACATTACTAAAAGACACTTGTTCCACACCCTTCAAAAATAATCTCTATAGAATTAATTTTGTTGTTGGCAGCAAACTCTTACTCAACAAGGGGAGGAGGGGAGAAAGGAAGAAGAAATATTTTCATTGATTTCTTAAGCAAAAGGTTCAAGTAGAGAAGGATCTAAACTCGCTGGATCTAAAAAGGAATTCCCCTCCCTGCACCTCCCCGTGTAAAGAAGCATACTAACACAGAACTAGGATGAAAGTCTTCCACAGTTTACATTTGAAACAATAAAGGAGAATCTTAGAAGACTAATCCTCTTCCCTAATATCTTTCAGGCAAAGAGGATAAAGCTTTAACTCATCAAGCTTCTCAGTGCCTCAGAAAAAGTTATGAGCACTGAAATTTTGTATCCGAGTTTCTGTTCTTATGTTCTCCATTTCTAAATGCAAACAGAGCATGCAATATGTGGTTAACACCTGAGATGACCACATCTCAGTGGTATATCTACCAAAAACTTCAGAGTTGTGTTACACTGGTTTGGAGCAAAGCCTCAAGTGATGCTACATTCCCTAAGCTAAATTCTCACCCAAACAGAGTATCATTGTATCAACACGTATTTTATTATCTTATCATATTTTGCTTTAGCACTTGACATGTGTATCATCCTTCACCCAACGGCTTCAAACGGGATGGCAGGGGAGAGTGAGTAGAAGCACGAACCAACAGCAAAGCACTATCACAACTGGCAGCAGGAATATTCCAGAGGCACAAGCATGCACATCATCTACAAAGCTCTCCAAGTTTCTCCAGGAACAGCACGGTAACACCTACATGGCGAGGAGCAAGACGAAATTCCACATTCCAGGGTGGCAGCAATCTCAAGGCCGCAGGAACTGCCATGGGACAGGCTGCACGGCCGGCTGCACAAGCGGGAGCCCCGCAGCCCACAGCAAGCGAGCGAGCGCGGTTGCTCTCGCACTGGCCGGACACAAGGCGAGCATAGCAGCAGCGGGAACACAGCCGGCTCCTGCGTGAGGCGACTCCAACAACTCCCCCGAGGGTTCCGCGGGGAGCGGCGCCGGGGCCGCTGCCGCCCAGCGCCGGAGGGCCACACCGCCCCAGGCCGGCGGGGAGCGCTCCACGGGGGAGGGGGCGTTAAGGCAGGACCCGACGGCGAGCAGAGGCAGAGGCGAGGCCGCTGCCGGTGCTCCGGACCGGGGACCGCTGCCGGCTGGGCCCGCCCGCCCCCGGGATCGGCACGAGGGGATGGGCCGCTCCCCGCGGCGGGAGGCCTTGTGAGGAGGGGATGGGCCGCTCCCCGCGGCGGGAGGCCTTGTGAGGCGGCGGGGGCCTGCACCCCAGCCCCTCCGCAGCGGCAGAGCCGGCGGCGGAGCTGCGAACTAGGAGGGACGAGGCAGGCGCGGGAGGAGCCTCCCCGCAGCCGGCGCAGGGCACTGCCGGCCCGGCGGGGCGCGCACCCGGCCCCAGCTCAGGGAACCCCGCCGCGGGGGCGTCGGCGGTCTCGCCCCCTCCCACTCGCCGCCGTGACACCGAGCCCGGCCCCCCTCCAAGCCCACCCTCGCCGCGCGGCTCCCTGTGGCTCCTCACCTCCGGCAGCCGCTCGCCGCCGCCATCCTCCCCGCTCAGTACCGCCCACTCCCTCCCGGTCTCGCTCCGGCCGTCGCCATTTTGATCCAGAACCCCGGACTTGGCCGGGCAGGGGGGAGCGGCCACAGCGCCTGCGCAGCCGCGCTGCGGCGTCTGGGCCACGTGGTCCGCGGGAGGAGGGGCGGGGCGCGGGGGTCCCTCCCGGGGCGGGGCGGGCTGCGCCTGAGGGGGCACCCGATATGGCGGGTGGGCGTGGGATGTCTTGTGGCGGGTCTGAGCGATCTCGCCGCCTTTCGGTACCGTCCTTTGTCACAGCTGAGGCGTGGGAGGAGGGGAGGGAAGCGGGGCGGCCAGGTGTGATGGTATCTGTGCCAAAGGGGAGCTCCCGCCTTGTGGCCGGGGTCCCTCGGCAAAGCGACCAGACGGCGTTACTCTGAGAGCCCTCACAGTTTCCAGTCAGCCCGGGCTTCGGGGACCTCGTCTGCCAACCAGCAAGACGGAGGGTGGGCAGGAGGGCGGGAAAGGTGCCGTGGGGCTGCCGGAGTGTGGAGAGGCACCAGCCCTCAAGCCTGGTGTGAGGGAGAGCTGAGGCCGGGCCTCGGGGGAGGCTGCATGCCAGGTGTGCCTCTGCCACCAGCCCCCTTCCCACGCGTGCGTGTTTCACTTGCTTTGTGTGACAGATCTCACAAGCTTGTTATACCCAGGTACAGAGGTGTCTGCAATATAAGTGGTTTGTCAGCAAACGTTCTTTGTCCCTGAAACTTCCTTAAGCTGCTTATATTAAGCATATGTTCAGCTCCTTGCTTTGCCAAACTTTTGTTTGTGCCACAGTCAGATTCCAGTTTTATTGTTCATGCTAGGAATATCTACTGTTCACCTGGAAATAAAACTCCCACCATCTTCCCCATTTCTGATAACCTCTCTCAGCATCAGAAAGTAGTCACACATCTAGGTGAAAGTAAGTGCCAGCAGCAAAAACTCTTGTAGCTTTTCCCACCCTACTGGTACCAGTCCTGCTACATATTCTTCAAAGAAAGGTGCGTGTAGATACTGTCAGGATCAGAATGTATCAGCCACCATGTCTGTAAGATCACTGTTTTCTAAATCAGAGAAAGTGACCAAAAATACACATCAAAGTTTCATTAGAACAATAAAACCACTAAGTAAACAAAACTACTTGTGCTCTCTAAAAGAACTAAGCACCGTAAGTCTATATACAAGAAGGTCTGAGAAAAAATTTCATGCACAGGCCAAAAATCTGATGAATTCACATGGCAGAAAATATTCAGCAAGCTGAAAGCCACATGTGTGATCATTCTTGGCTAGTAAAGGCAAGCTGTGACTGATTACATCCCCTCCTGACTTTGCTGACAGTCCATTTCTGGAGGGAAGCCTTCCTCCCACTTGGCATCGTGCTGTCCTCCAACCATCTCTGTAATTAACTTGCCTGAATGCAGCAGACCTCCCTAACTACCACTTGATGTAACATCCCATAATGCTGAGCAGCTTACCAAGAAGCTAGGAAAAAACAACCTCTAATATATTTGCCCATGCTGTAGACTCTTATTTTTACTGGTTTCAGCCTAAAAATGGAGGAGAAACACAGTTATTTGGGCTGATGGACAGTATCTTGTACTCCTTGGGGGTTCAACCATCTTAGCTATTTATATGGTCTCCAATATTGTAGTATCTGAGAGAAGCACAACCTTTGACTTCCATATCTGCACAGTAGCAGAGTGAGATGAGGCAATTTTTATAATTGCAGTTTAATAGATGACACACTCTCAGGGTTATGATTGTATCTGTTCAAGAGGGACTATGCTCTATAAATATTATGTCTTTGCAAGCTGCTGTTGCTGTTGTCAGGAGAGCTAATAAAACTGACTGGCAGGCAGAGCTCAGCCTCTTTGAGCTATTGCTTGCTAGAGCCTTCCCATCTTCTATTTCTGTCTCTTTTCTTGTGCCTGCCCTAACCCGCTTTCCATTCCCTGCTATTAGGAATCACAGTCATGGAATACCACATACACAGTGTTCAGCTTAGTTCCATTTTAGTCTAGTTTTCTGTAGAAATGTGGTATATATGCTCCTATTGCCTGCCTGTGCATATATGGTTTTAGATCCATGACCTCTGTGCTAAAATTTTTTAACTCATTGATCCGTTTCTCATTTGGGTCCTTATGGATGCTGTAACTACAGAAAAGGGTTAGTTTGTTTTAGCCATCAAAGTCAAGCAACCAACAGACACAAACCTATAGGAAACTAAACTGCAGTAGTTTTAATGCACATGGAATTGTTAATTTAAATAAATCTGTTAGGAAAAATGGTTGCAGCTGAGGTGCTTAAATATTAACAGTGTGAGACAACCCGTGCCTCTGTATGCCATTCATGATTTATAATATCATTGTTACAATTTTAGCCATGGCTTGCTGAGACCAGCATAGAAATAAGAACCAGCTGAAGTTAGATACATAAGATTCAGGACACAGAGCTTTTAGACTGATGGGAAATAGTATGCCATCTTGGTTTTCAGGTGACAGGAATTAGTTATGAATTTGTTGCCGAAGTTCTGCAGGTAGATGAAAAAATCCATTCTTCCCTCCAGCAAACACGGCTCATAATCTTATGGGTAGTGAAAATGAGAAGAAGGGAAGGAAAAGAAGCTTTGCAGGATGAATGTTTGCTTCTTTAATTTTTTTTTAATATTCTAATATCATAAACCAGAGTGTAGATGAAATGGATGGTTAGATTGAAGTGCCAAGGTCTTGCTCTGCAATAATCATCCTTTTAGTAGCTACAATAAACCTTCTTTCTTATAATTCAGAGACAAATGGTGTGTTGAGTGACAACTTGGGGAGACATCTGGCAGGTTGAAGTGAGGAAGGCTACCATGTGCTTTCACTTTAGACTTTTTAAAACATAGAGGTCACCCCTTGACTGCAGTGCAGTGTCATTATCTCCGAGGACTGTGTGGTCTCATGGGCTAGACAGCTGGGAGGTGCACCAAAAGTAAGCTGACCAGCTCCTTCTGCCACATGGGACCTTGGTGCAGGAGACAGGTTATAAAACACTGAGTGACAAACCGTGCTGCGGAGGAGTGGGAAGTGGAAGCGAATTGCATTTACATGCAGGTGAATATGTTTTCTGAGATGAGAGGATAGGAGATTCACACCATCTGACAAACACCCCCAGAGCATGTGCACACACATCACTTCCCTGATCACCTAATTATAATCTTCACATCGTGCTCTCAGAAATAAATTGATCTTGGTTAGCAGGACTGAGACATGTTTGGTTTGATTGATTTAAAAAAAATCTCTTGATGTCCTAATGAACAAAATCTTACATATGCCTTAAATATTGTAAAATGTCATCTCTTTAGAACAAACAAAGCGCAGAATGAGACACTGTCTGAGCCACACAAGGATTCTCAGTACCTCTGCTTATACAGAATGATGTAATGCTTTATTCATGTTTTTGCAGGGACTTCTGTGAAATACTTACTGATGATAATCATTGTACATACACATTGCATTTTATCTCCAAATTCAAGAGTGTTAGTAGGAAAAATTGATTATGTGCCACCACTTACTAAAAATAAAACCAACCCAGATGTCCATTGTAGTTCACTTACCCTTCTTTTGCACTAGGAAGCTTAAGCTTTGAAATGCCCTCTGGATATTTATCAGAATTTATTGAAGAGAAAATACACTTGGAAAAAAAAACCAGTTCACTTCCATTGATTCATTTTTTGTCCATGATTCATTTCTTAGACTTTTGGGTGTTTCATTTGCTTTTCATTCCAAACGTGTACTGTTTATTATTATTAACCACGTATTTGTATCGCTGTGTTGTGCGCAGGCCCTAATCAAAACTGGGGTCCTGCTGTGCTGGATGGTATGCCAAACTCAGATTACAGTACACAGTCTAGAGAATTTACAAATTAACTGGAAGGTGTGATCATGCAAGGTATAGAAAGCTCCTATAAAACAGTGAGAAGACTGGATGTATGTAATTTTTGGTGAGAGCGGGAGTCATACCACATGTTGCAGAAAAGTACCTCTGAGTGCCTACTACAGAAATAATGTCAGCCGCCTTACTTAGAGAATGTGATTCTGTTTTGCTGTAAGCAATGCCTTTTTATTCATGACCATATGAAGTGTGACTTTCTAGCATTACAGATCAAATCCTTAAGGTCCAATTTATCCCAGCTTTTTTTAGTGTGTGTATTCTGTTCAATTTAATGGCAGTCAGGGCAGTAAATCATGGCTAAAGAAAAGCATAGAATACTTTAAAGTATTATCTGCTTATTGGTAAGTAATCCACAGTAACTCAATCCTCAAGGGCTGAAAAACAGATTGAAGACTGACGCTTATTATGCTAAACAGGCTTCACTTTTATCAGTGATAATGATGGGATTCTGCAAATATACAGATCTGGACTATTACTCTCTCTTTAATTTTATTCTTTGTCTGTTGTCTGTCTTACTATCTGAGCTTTTCTCGCTACCTAAACCTATTTTAAAATTTCATAGAAGGGTATTTGCCATACTTATATACACATTACCCATTATACATCATCTGGCAGCTCCTCAAAGAATAGACTGAAGTTGATATGTAAGCCACAGTAACTGGATTTCTATAACCAGTGATGGCAGAGCAAGAGACGTGCTTCCTTGCATAAAATAGGTGGTGTGGAAACACAGGAATGACAGCAACATGCTCTTTCAGCCCTGATTTTGCTTGTTCCTTGAGTCACCAGATCTTCATGCAGAGATGAGGAAAGCCCTGTGTTCCGGCAAGAGAGCACAGGAAGGGAGGTCAGGGTAGAGGATTTTGTTTGCTGTTAGCAGGAGAGAAGGAGGCTGCCCTGGGGCAGCTGTGGTGGGGACTTCCACATAACTAGCTGCTATGGGATTTCTGCCTGTTCTGTGGTGAAGCAAATTCCCCACCAGCACGTGTCGGGGAAAGCTAAGGGGCACACAGCCACCATGCACTTCTGGGAAACTTGGTGAGTTTGATGGGGTGAAATAGTTGCATCCAGCCAGAACAAAGTGCAAACTATGACCTTGAAGGAGGTGTTAAACAGGCCCTTCACAGGGCAGGTGGCAGAAAATACACGTACATCAGAGGCCTTTGAAGAAGCATGAGGAAAAGAAGTGTCATTAGACTCCCATGTTAAGATGGGGAGGCCTGGGGATGGACATGTGTTTGTGGGACAACCTGGCACCTCAAGAAATGAAGACAAGGTTGGTGGTGATGTATGCCAGGAGGCTAAACCTTACGAAACTAACTGCCTGTGAAGTCTATGGGCTGACAATGCTGGGCAGTCCATGGCCTTTACATTTAGACAAACTTACATTGTGAGACACAATTAAGATCTCAAATTTAAGCACACAAAATTAATTGTTTTGCCTGTGTGACCTTTATGTAGCTAACTCATGCCCATGCATAGGGAAAATCGCTCACTCTGATGACCAAAGCATATTGTAAAAGGAATATCACCTCCTTGTAAATCAAATGTCACTGGGATCAGCCTTTAGTTGGGTCCTTAAAAGGGTTTTGTTATGTGTACTGTTTGTTTGTTGTTACTGATGGTACTGTGTCACTGATGCTTTTGGTGAGGGCATAATCACTTGCCCTGTGGCTGCATTCCTTGGTAAATGCTCTTTGTAATTTGTCAGTGTAGAGAAAGAGGCAAAACCAAAGCACTGCGATGATGGCAATTGCTTGCCTTGGCTGCGGATACCTGCACTGCTGGTCTTTTCCTGCCACTTAGTGCTTTATCAAATGATCCCTTTTATTTTCCACAGGACGAATTTCTGTAAGCAATGTGCACAGTGTAAGATGGTCGCTGAATGAGCAGTTACTCAATATATTGACCTCTCCTCCCAATTCAGTATGGCACTAAACCTACTTTGCTGCACACTTCAACCTCTGCTTCAAATGCAGTTACTAACTTCCTAATGCCCTTTCTGTGGCATCTGAATGCTTCACAAACAGCAGTGAATTTTCAAAAACCAGTTGTTATATCCACCCTGTAGATTACAATGAGAGGCGCAAAATTATTCAGGTGGAGAATCTGCTTGTTGTGGGGGCTCAGTGAAGATACATGGGCTCTTACGGGTACTTACTAGTACTGTAGCACTTGCTGTGTTCAGTGTGTATTTCCTGTTCAGTTCAGTTGCAGCTGTAAGTGCCCTTTTGCAAATTTGGCACTAAGATTTAAAGTCAAGCAGTCAGAACATGAAGAGAAAACAGCTAACCACAATTTATGAAAAGCTTAAGTGATAGCTGATTATTACATTGTAGTTCTTTGGCAGAGGCACGGTTGGCTTCCCAGGAGAGCACTTAGCTATGAGACAGTCCTTTCTCTTCCTGGAATTTCTTGCCTCATGCCATCTGCACCTTCCAAGATCTGCAGCATGCTGAGCAAGGGTCAACATATGGACAACGTATTTTTTTTAATGTACATTCCTGATTTATACCCAGAACAGGTCCATCCTTTAAGTTACTGTCCTGGTTTCGGCTGGGATAGAGTTAATTGTCTTCCTAGTAGCTGGTACAGCGCTGTGTTTTCAGTTCAGTA
>JAVKLA010000040.1:5176647-5191674 GCA_034782735.1 Sagittarius serpentarius
TAATAAATGTTTGTGTATGGACCTTGAGAGTTGTCTCACCTTAGTCCACACTGTTGGGGATTTGCGAATCTGAGTCATGCACCCTCCTCTTCTGAGTGGGTCCTGACAACAATGCAAAGCATTCAAGCTGACAGAAGGAGTTACAGCAATTACCTGAATGAGATAATTGCCTTGGAAGCCCCTTTTAAATAGAAGTAGGTTTAAGCTGTGTCAGATGTAGTTCGATGCTGACTAACAATTCAAGGGTCTTTGGATGCAGTGTATAGGTGTAGATCTTACCAGGTGAAGTCAACTCTGAATGCAGTAAACTGAAATGGATAGAACATCACAGTGGTTTAAATTAATAATTTGTTGAAAGTCTGGTTTTGCTTATGTTTCAAGCTTTTAACTCTGCCTCCCTTTTTGCCTTTGAAGTCAATATTCATTGTACGCTGATCTTTATTTTCTCCCAAGCATTTTCATCCTCTGCCTCAGGCCATCCCATGTACATGGGAGATCTGTGCAAAAGGCTTTTTTCAAATCCCTCCTTAAAATTACTTTCTGCTATGAATCTTATGAGCAATGGTATGCTGCTACCACTTGCTGTCCTGCATATGGCTTTTGCCTTGTTACTCCTTGCTTTTCCCACCACATTCTTGGCTCAAGCTCTGCCCTGTAAAAATAAAGGAGCCTGATGTGCCAGAAGGTGTTACCTTAGTAGGACCAGCTTTGCTTATGTAGACCTTTGCAGCTGCCTGGGTATGTGAAAGCAGAAGCTGCTTGTGAAAGTGGTGTCTCAGGGTAAAGACAGGCCTCCAAGGCTTTGTTGGGACAGCAATTCCACCAATTCCTTCTGTGATATTGGAGAACAAAAATGAATTGATGTCAGATCCTGATAATTTCCCCCCTTAGTGTCTGATTGTCTCTGTACTTCACTTTCTAAAGAGTCATGTTATTTGGCCTTTTAGACTATAGTATAGCTCATGCAGTCATTTGTATATAGATACATAGATAGCATATAGTCTTGTGGCATAATACCTACTGGCAGTCCATACCCTGCTGAATTAAACCTGTGCTCTGGAGACACCAATCCAGGGTCAGGCACTGTGAGCAGAAGTCTTTTCTCAGAGCAACAGAGCTAGTGCAGCTGAGCTGTTACATCCGCACATCACTGCCTGGGATTATTAACCTGACTCCAAGAGTAGTACAGATACTTAGCAAAGTGTTGGGCATTTCCAGAGCTAACATCATCTCTCCCAGCTCAGGATTGTCTGCATTTCTTTGCTGCACAGCAGAGATGCGCCCTTAGATTCCTATGGGCAGAATTCACTTTCAGTCTGTAATTCTCTGTGAGCAAACTTTGGACGTAAAAACGAGCATTGCAGGCAGAAGACAAAGATGTCAAAGATCACCCACTGAAACAAATGACCTGTCTCTGGACTGTGCCCCAGGATTACATCATTCTCCAGAGCTGAGCATGGAAATTACTTTGTGATGCCTACCCACAACAGAAGAAAAAGCCAAAAGGTTATGTGTTCTTGGGATCTGATGAAAAAAGATACAGTAAGTGCGGTGATTTTAAAAGTCGGCACAGTGCATTTATCCAAATATGATGAATCGGGGTACTAAGACTTGCTTGCTTTTGCAAGAATGCCTCCAGCTAATGACTACCAGCCATTGGGATCAGTTTTGTGTCTTGTCCAAAATGCTATGTGTTGAACAATCATACCATGGGCCACCTCCTCCCTATGTCTGGGTTGGCCCAGTGCCACTGTCTTCAGTTATACAGTGCCAGCTCATACCAGCTGGGACTCTAGACTATAATTTGCTTATTCATCAGATTTCAAGGGAAAAATATAAATAGTACTTAGCTCTCTTACTGCTCCCTACAGAAAAACTAAGGACTCTCATCTTCATTTAAACAGAAGGGAAAAGTCAAATATTGTTAAAGCTGAAGTCTTGAAATTTTGATGTCTTGAGTAAAACGGCAAAAAGCTGATGTTGTCCCACTAAAATTGATAGGAATATTATCACTGACTGGTGGATGTAGGATGAATCCCCAAATTGAAATAAAGGCCCTTTATGAAAGTAGAATAGTTTTCAGAGGCATTCAGCATTTTATTACTTCTACCAGTGTTAGCAACACATTGATTATTTTTGTGATTGTAAATAAAGGCAGCAGCCAGTTTGGGTCCTTACCATATACAGAAATACCTGTTGAAAGAACTTGCAAAATGCTTAGCCTTTCTCAAAAGCAGTTGCTTTGTACTGGAACAGCTGTGGCCAGAAAGAGAAAGCAACATCCTGTCCTCTACATTGCCCCTGCGCTGCCCAGGAAGCTGCATTCAATCTCTGCCTGCTAGGTTGCAGGCTAGACTGCCTGCCAGGTCCCCAGCAAGTCCAAGAGCAGTCTTACAGCACTGTACCCTTCAGAGGCTCAGACTTTTGATTTGGGACTTTGCTGGCATTTAGCTGTGCCAGGACAGCTGCAGGAATCCTTGCCTAGAGTCACGTCCAAGTAATCTCTGTACTCCAGCTCTTCCACCAGTTGACTGTATCATTTGAGCTTACAGAACAAAAATGTTGCAATACTGTATCCATCAGTCAAAAGCATAGCAGAGAGTATCTTTTGTACCAGGTTGCAAGCAGGTTTTAAGTTGTTTTTCGTGCTACTTACTTAGGTGGATAAAAATCTTACCCTTCAGGAGAAGAAAACCAGAACAAAGTCACTGTATACCCAACCAGATGCAGCTATGAGTCTGTTTTGCATTGCGCAATGATTTAGTGCCATCTACAGTGTGAAATGGGTCTCGAAGACCAAAAGCTGTCACAGGTTTAAACTACCGGCAAAGTAAAACAGCATGCACAAAAAAATTACCTTATAATTTTAAACCAAATAAAGGCATGATAAAAAGCCAGAAGAAATTAAATTAAAAGCTTGCTGTGTATTAAAATAGCAGCAGAAGATTTAATGTTATTTAATAAGATTTGTGCTTTTGAATAGTCTTGATTCCAACACAGACTGATGTACTGATATATTATGGCATTTTTTTTTCTCAGCTCATTTATTTTTGCTATTGTTGATCAATCTGAGCTTGAAGTAAATGACAAAAAGTCAGCTGGTGCCCTTCTTAATCAAGTTTATGCAACAGCATACCAAACCTTCCCTGAGTTCTGTGGTGTCATTGGTATGACTTACCTAGGCTTCAGGAGGAGAGAATCAGGCCTCTGTTAAGTAAATTCCATTTTGTGGAGTTTTCCTTGTTAGCGCAGTCATTCAAAACCCAGGAGCATGTTGCCCTTTTTGAAGTGCTGTGCCCTTGACCAAAGCACATGAACATTTCATTGTCCTTAACCCGTCCACTTAGGAAGTTCTCTCCATTATCTCTTCTCTTATGTGCTCTGTTCAGGCAGTAAATCAAAGGGGCTTGGTTTGGTTTGGGTTTTTTTTCCACGTGGTGGTTAACTGAATCATTCGCTTCTTTCTCCCCTTGTACAGTCTCACAGCAGGAGGGCTGAGCCTAGTTGCTCTTCAGCCTTTATATGTCATAAATACAATTTGGTATGGAGAATGAGTTTCTGACAATTGGATGTGGACTCCTCCTAAACTCTTACACAAATTGGCAGTCGGGCTCTGAATCATTGCAAGGGCAGTTTCCCAATTTCTGCAGTACCTGAGTGCCCAAGTGGAACCTCTAACAGTGAGAGACAATGATAGAGAATGACTTCTCCATTTGCCATTAATGGTATTGCTAACATTAAATGGATTTCAGGATAGGAACTGAAGCAGCAGGTTCTGATCTCAAGATCCCTCACAACCTTCCTCACTGCTTTCCTTTCTGTCCTTTCCTCTTCTTTGCTTGTATTCCTCCTCAGTATTTGTAAGTCTTTGCAGTTAGATCCATTGTTTGCTTATGTCAGGGATATTATATTTATTGTTCTTAGGGTAATACACTGACGAAATCAAGAACGTATTTTCTCCTTGTGTATACACACTATGAGAACAGGCTTATTATATGTTGAAGAAATACTTGCAGTAATATAATACACCAGCCTTTCTTTCTGGTAAATTCATAAATAGTTAGAAATACCAGTTTTCATGTATTAGTAGAGACATTGCTAGGTCTGTGCAGACAGCTCACACCAGTCGTGAAAGCCTCGATTTTCTAAGCCTGGCAGCAGTCAGGCATAGATTCATCCCATCAAACGTCAGTACTTAACTACAGTATCTTTGTTAGGACCACAATCACTCTTAAAGTCAGTAGAGGAGGAAAGACATCTGCATGGTAGATTCAGACCTTAGGTGCACATTGGTAGTAAGGGAAGATCTATACAATGAAGAAATCAAAAACAATGGGAGGAACCTATGGTGTCCATGCTCCTAACCGACATACCTCAATGAAGTCTGGGGGATGAATTCACTACCGATGGAGCTGAGAGGAAGGATGCTTTTTTTTTTTTAAGAATAAAAACAGTTGTAGAATTATGAACAAGAAATCTGTTATGTCTGTGTTCAAGGACACAAGAATTATTCAGCTGCTTTTCTTAAAAGAAGGATTATGTTAAAGAAGTACCTGCCTTCAATTTTTCTTCTGCACAGAAACAACCTGTAGAATATCAAATACTGAGTAAATGCTCAAGGCAAAATGATATCTATAATTAGCTTGTAAATGGTTTGTTTATTCAAAATGCAATGATGACTCGAGTGTTATTAGGCAGCCTGCTTTGGCAATGCTCTTGAGCAACATGTATTCTGGATTATAGACATGCAGCATCTGATTCCAGTGTTTTTCTGTATCTGAAGTGGCTAAGAGGAGAATCACCACCAAATCCTCTATGTTCTACTATACTCTTTATTGATCTGCAATTTATGGAAAAAGGAATATTCCTGATATCAGGCACATTTATAAAGTGTATTTAATTTTATTGAAGGCAGTTTTTTTAATGTGTGCAAGCAGTAGAAATAGAATTTATTTCTTCCAAATATAAAACCTATGGCATGAAAGCTACAAAATTAGAAATTGGCCCTGCTCTAGTTTTTCTCATTAAAAGAAAAAAAATCCCACCTTTCAAAAAAACAAGGTAATTGTGGTTACTTCTCTTTCAAATTAGATACTTAAATTTCACCATCACTACTGGTTAAATACCACCATCAGTACAACTGTCCTAAATTTACATTGCTGTGAGACTCCTGTTTTGAATTCCTCTGTATCTTGATGCATCTTTAATCTTTTGTGACAGTGAGAGTTCAGAAACTGGTTCACGCTGAAACGTTTTCCTCTGTGAAAAAGCAAAGACAATCAGAGAGGGTCTTTCAAAGATAATAACAAGTGTTTTATTTGTGCAAGTGTTGTTATAGGTAGACCGAGGGGGGGGGAAGAGAGTGGTTAAAAATTCTCTCTCCGATGATGTCATTGGAGTCGTTTTATCCAGACTGAAAAAACTGCAGATCTGTAGATTCGTGATAATGAGTGATAATTTTCAGAGAAGTTGCAATATGTGTCACAGTTCTGTATGTTCCATTCTCTTTAAAATAAAGATTTCAATGTCTACATCCAGGGAGGGTTAACGATTCTCTGTGCAGCAGGCTTGGTTTCCTCAGGTGATACTCTGAAACCAAGTACCATGGAAAATATGGCCCAGCATTAACTTCCTGCACACTTGCTTCAACTTTTTAGGTAAAACAAACAAGTGGCCTCATGCTGAAATAAAACTGCTGAAACAGCCTTACACTGTTATCCACAATCTTCCCCCAAGAGCAGATGAGGAAGAAAATGAACTACAGCATCAGAGGGCTGGTGCTGTCTCTGTGCACATTAACTGAAAGTGCTTTGCTGTAGCACTGATGGGGATGTTATAACCTGTATCGCTGTAGCAGTGGCTAGAGAATCTGCCCTCTCAGCTAAGATGGGAGGAAATAGTACCAGCTAATGAACATAACAAGGGACCTCAGCAACTCAATATTAAATTATTCCAGTGGTAGCAGTCTAAAGAGCAAATACTCTTAAAAGCAGGGCTCTGAAAGAGAGAAAGAGCCAGGAACCATCCTGTGGGATCAGGTATGTTGGCAAAAATACAGCATGTATTTTTAAGGTAGCAGAGAAGAAAGCTGCTGGATAAGCTGTGCCAGGAGAGCTTTGAAGTCCTCCTGCCACCCTGAAGGGACCAATAACAAAGGCAGGAACAGCAAAAGGCTTTTCAAATCTAAATTTAATGTGAGAAAACTCCTAGTGTTCACAAGTGGTGTGTAAGTAGTGTCTGGAGGGATGGCAATGCAAGTATAGGGGAGGCTGGAGCAGGCTGAGCATCCCCAGGCACTAAATGAGACACAGACTGAGTGAGGAACAAAAAGGGCCAGTGCTGAGCCAAGAACAGCTGAGCCTTTTTGGGGGGACTTTGACAAATACCGTTCACTGCTGTGTGAAAATACATCGGCTGGCTGTAAATGCCAGGGTGCAGCACTATTGTGAGCAGAGGGCTATGGTAATGGAGAAGAGCGGTTTGGACTTCACAGCCGAGTAGCTGGAAGGTTTGCTAGAAAAATAAGATTATGTCTCATTTTCTAGTGAATGTGCAGAAAGCTGGAAAATAATTGCCAAACCTGGTAAGATTACCGACAGTCACTGTTGCTATTCTAGGACAGTGTTTGATTTCATTTTAATACAGGAATTAATGCTAGTGAGGTCTGTGCAGGAGAGAGATAGCTGGAAGATGAAAGGCGAATCTCAATATAACTTTATGAAGTTTCCAATCCTCACAGCTGTAGAGAAAAATAAAGTTCATGTAGAAAGCATGAAACCCAAAAGCTAAATACCTGAAAATAAGTAGTAGAACTTGAAAACTGTTATTTTAAAGTATCGTATACCTAGGACAATCTCTTGGTGTTAGAGGGTCTATCTCAGGAAGTTTTGTTGCTTAGGGTTATCTACCGCATGCTTAGCTGCTATTTCCACAGCTGATAAATGAAAATCAGTCTTTTGCTGTCTGGTTACTTTAGACACACGTCTCAGACATATTTACTTCTGGACAGATTCTGTATTTGTTACAGCCAGGTAGGATATTTAGTGTTCGGGGAGAATTTACAGGAAAAAAGTTGTTGTCTCTTCCTCCATAAAACTGAGCAAGTTAATTTACCGAGATAATAGAACCACAGCACTGGTAAAAAACATGCCAGGCATGTCTGTTCTGTCACTGATCCACTATTGTTTGTTTGCATAGACTGCTAACTCTTTGCTCTTCACACCTTGCTAACATATTCTGCACATTGTCAAAGAACCTCAGGCTGAGGCTCTTACCACCACCACATTGCAAGCTGTCTTGGAAGTGAGCTTCAAGGATGTATTCTGATGTGAAGCCTAGAGAAGGATGCCATAGTTGTCTGCTTCAGGCTTGGGTGATTAAAGGCAGGAGAAAGCACAGAAGAAATGAATAAAATATATTTAGAAATGGGTAGGGAACCTAATAAGTTGCACGTTTACTGCAGCTGAGTGAAAAACTTCACTTCTGCTTGTAAGAAACACAGATTTCATCTATCAAAATTGTTCATTCTGGAAATGGCACAATCTGTCACTGAGGGGAGGATTATTTAATTCCCTGCCTCTTAACTTCTGAGTGCAGAAGTAACACATTTTATACAGATGTGCGTAGACAGTCAGACATCTGATTGCTATAGGTGAAAGCTGACTAGCTATAAATCAGCCCCAGTTTGCAAGCTGAGTTGCTTAATGAGCATAGTGCTGGTCCTGGGCTAATAGCTCCTAAGCTTGGGCTTAGCGCCACGGCACCGTAGCTCCCCAGCATCCATCCAGCTCTGCATGCAGAGGAGTGGACACATCCTTCTCTGTGCCTGCCCAGCTACTTCTGTTCTTAAATAATCTCCTGCCAGTAATGCTGATAACATTTTTCTGCCTTTGTCTGTTACCCTGTCACACATTCTGCTTTGATGCGGGACCCAGACAGGTGGCTTGAAGTTTCCCTGCTGTGGACGGCTGCTCTCCCAGCAGGCTGCTTCACGGCTTCTTTGTACACCTGGATTAGCGATGTTTTGGGTAGGATGTGGAGGAAGGAGATATGCTCTGCAGTGGGGGGCAGGGAATTATTTTATTTGAGGTACTGGTCATTTATGGGTCAGATCATTTTTTGGATGAAGGTGGTAAGTGAACTGCGAGTGTGGGCAAACGGGAATTTCAAAGAGTGTGTAATTGGGGGTGCCAATAATTTGTGTGGAGAGGCACATGCATAGGAATATAGGGAAAAAGAAGACTGTTAAGGCTCTAGTAGATGGGAGGACAGACAGTATTCTCCATTTTGCCTCACAGCATCGTCAGCAGAGACAGACTCCTCCCATCTGCTGGGCTCAGCAGCATAACTCAGTGAGCCCGTGGGAGGCGGCTGCATCATCCCTAGGTGCTCCTTTCCCAGAGAACAGGCACATACACACACTCCTGCTGGTGCTGACCCAAGGACAGCAGCTACCCGGTGTATTTTGGTTTCTGTTGGTGCTTCTTGCACCCAACTTAAAAATGAAGGGACTTGGCTGTCAAGCAGAAGGACTCCTTGCCTTCATTGAAAAGAATTCAGCATCCTACAGGCTTTGAGCAATAGAAAATAGTGAAGGAAACTCCTGGCAGCAGTAGTTACTGCCTGGTCAGGACACCCCAGCTGTGCTCTCCCCTCACCGGGATAAAATGATGGGCCCTATAATGCACCACGGATCCCGACCCTTCTTCCGCTTCAGGTCTGCCAGCTGGAGCAGCCGCTGCACCCACAGCTCTCCACCTGAGGAAAAAGTGGGACTGGTGGTGAGTTCTGTGTTTGTGCCCTCACTTTTCCTTTCCTTACTCAGAGCCTGGGTGTGAGTCCCAGTCTTCTCAGAAGAGCTTCCTCTTGCTGTTCTCTTCCGTATAGACAATATAGGTTTTCTTCATCCCAGCTAGAAGCCACCTCTTCCCAGGAGCTCCCCTCCACTCCTCGCAGAAGTTCCTCTCCTCCCACCTCCTAGATGGCAAGTTTGTTCCTGAGAGGAAGGGAATGCTGTCACAGCATCCTACAGAGACATGTATTACAAAATCCCATTTCTGTGGGGTGTCCTTTTAGGAGCTTGGATTATAGTCCCTAGCACAAGTACTCTAATAGAAGATTTACAACTAAATTTTAGCAGCAACTGTCTCCCTTATCATATCAACTCGCAGCGTTAGTAGATACCCAAAGCTCTTGCATATGATTAGTGGTGAGCTGCACTACTGTAACTATTAAGCAAATTATACTGTTTCTATAAAGATTTTATTCATAAAAAGCTCAAGAAATAGGCACAAAATGTACTGAATCTGTAGGAAATAAGAAATTTGCCATCTCTTTTAATGTGTCTTTTATGCTTTTCAATGTGTCTTGTATAAGCATATGTGTGCATGGCATGGACTAATATAATTTTTTTTCCAACTGCCATGGTTTACTAGTGCTTCTAGTCCAAACATGTAAAATAATCCTCTGTGGATTATTTTTCCTTTAGAATCTGTCACGTCTCTGGGATTATAGCTGCAGAAGTTCAATAGTATCACATAATTTTGTTGGCAATAGACTGTTTACCCTGGGAGCATTCCAGTTTGTTTAGCTTTATTTAACTTTATTTCCTTTAATTTAGGAGACAATCATAGGATTCTCAGCATTTTCACTGGCAGTTCTTGGACCGGCTGGATGGTTCCTGTGCCACCTTCCAAGCTATAAAAAGAAATAGAAAACATCCCTTCAAAATTAAGATCTGAAGGCTGCAATAAACTGTAATACTCCCAACTTGGACTCTCTTGAAAGGGAAAATATAGTGGCTTGAGGGCCAGTTTAAAACAAAATGATTGAAAAATGAGTTCAGGTTCATTACTTCCATACGAAAAAAACCCAAAAGTCCTGATAGAGAATATGGCTAACTAAAGTCCCAGTTCACACACTATCATCAGTCCTGTGGGACAGGTCTCACGTCAGAAAGCTTTTGCAGATGTTGTAGAACTGGACCCAGGTATAAAATGGTGTAGCAACGCAAAATAGCGGTAGGTCTCCTCTTCCATCATCTGCTGCAGTCTGCATAGACCAGTCTGAATCTGTCATCGGGTACTGTGGGAAAAGAATGGAAGACTGGTGAGGAGGGTTGTAAACATGCTCAAGTCACTTGC
This sequence comes from Sagittarius serpentarius, assembly GCA_034782735.1. Classification (NCBI taxonomy): domain Eukaryota; kingdom Metazoa; phylum Chordata; class Aves; order Accipitriformes; family Sagittariidae; genus Sagittarius; species Sagittarius serpentarius. The sequence continues at coordinate 5,186,790 of JAVKLA010000040.1, forward strand.
AGCTGGGGTGTCGAAAAACACATACATCATACTAATCATGTTTGGCTGTGTGTGTTGGACAAGTAGAACATCTGTGTTTAGATAACACAGGCCTGTGATAGACTTAGAGGCACCCTATCGAACATGCTTGAGATTCCTGCCCTGCTGTGGGAAAGATCAAAGCACAGTGGTGAATGATGCCTGCATGAATCCCTGAAATACAGGTGAAAACAGCATGTTTGGTGATCCTCTACCATGGACTGAGCTCTGCGGTGCCTGCGTTCCCGCTTGTGTGCCTCTGCCCAGGTGCTGCTTCGGGGATCCCCCGGCTGGTGAGGTAACGAACATAAATTTACCCTTTGCATTTCATCCGTGGTTTTCTCGTTGTTCCTGCGTCCTGCCTGTGCCAGCTCACACAGGTACCACAAAATTTTAAACTAAATAAATGGGAGAAAATACAGAAAAAGATATTTTTATAGTAGTTTCTTGGACAAAAACTCTAAGAGTTTAAGATGATTTTCTTTAAAGTCTATCTTTAATCTTTACATGTGTTCTTTTGGTGTGTTCCCCCACCCAATCTACTCTTCCACCAGAAAAAAATGTTTTTCTGCAGGTCATGATTGTCAGATACTTCAATTTATTTTCAGCTTTTAGATTAAAATTTGTGACATTTGAGAGATTTTCCCATGGTTGCTATTTATAATGAATGCTATGATAAATACTTCAAAGTCTAGACTATATTTGAAACACGTACAATAAATAATACTTGTTATGCCATGTTACATGTTTTATAAAGGAATGTCTTCTAATGATCTCATGTCTGTCTTGCAAAAAAATACAGAATATTAACCTTTTGTGATGCTTAAGCATTAGTTGTGATGCTTAAGTATTAGTAGAATATGATTTATAATTCCATTAAGTCATTTGTAATGTCTAATATCAAAAGAGATTCTGAAAGTAGGGCTGTGAATGTGTAAAAGTGTACATTCTTGCTGTACTTCTAAAGGATGGTTTTCAAATAAATTTTCTGAGTTCCCTTCAGTCTTTTAACCACTACTGAAGTTTTCAGAGCGAGAATGGAGCATCCTGACTGTTTAAAGAAAGGGGTACTGTTTTTTTTTTTTTTTTCAAAAAAACCTATAGCTTTGTCACTGAATTGAACAGCCTGATCTGAAAGCCCAGTTACGTATATGGAAAGTTTCCCACAGATTTTGATGAGTTTTGGATAAGCGCCTACATTCCTGATGTCCAGAGAAAAACCCATGCCAGTAACTGAAATGTAGCTGGGCAAGCACTCTGAAACTCTGCTCCTGCACTCGGTGAGTGCATCCACTGAAATCAGTAAGACTATTTTGCAGAATCTTTTGTAAAAAGCGGTTTTGAACATTTCAGCGTGCCTGCTTGTCCTGCATCTGATTTTGCCATCTTTCTCTCACCTAGTAATAACTAAATAAATTAGTAAGATATGACATTTCAGTCATTGGTACTTGTACTCTTAAATCGTGGCAATGAATAAAAAGATTGCCTGGTTATAATGTGTACTCGGGGTATGTGAGTGAAGCACTGATAATTGCATTAGATGAAATGCGGTAAAAGTAATCTGGTGTTTAGTATCTGGTAATATAGATATATACAGATATTTATATTGAAGCAGGGATAATTTTTAGGAACTACTTACCTAAAGGACTATTTAAAATGTAAGTATTCCTCATTTTTTTTCCCAGATTTCCTGTCCACTTCAAGCATTTCTTCCTAAAAGCAATATGGCTTACATTTTAATGTGTCCTGGTTTTGGCTGGAATAAAGTTAATTGTCTTCCTAGTAGCTGGTATAGTGCTGTGTTTTCAGTGCAGTATGAGAAGAATGTTGATAACACCCTGATGTTTTAGTTGTTGCTAAGCAGTGTTTATACTAAGTCAACGACTTCTCAGATTCTCATACTGCCCAGCCAGCGAGGAGGCTGGGGGTTCACAAGAAACCAGGACAGGACACAGCCAGGACAGCTGACCCAAACTGGCCAAAGGGGTATTCCATACCATGGGACCTCATGCCCAGTATATGAACTGGGGGGAGTTGGCCGGGGCGGGGGGTGGATCACTGGTCAGGAACTAACTGGGCATTGGTTGGCGAGTGGTGAGCAAATGTATTGTGCATGACTTGTTTTGTGTATTCTATTATTATTGTTGTTGTTGTTGTTATTTTCCCTTCCTTTTCTGTCCTATTAAACTGTATTTATCTCAACCCATGAGTTTTACTTTTTTTCCCTCTCTCTGCCATCCCACTGCAGGGGTGGGGGGAGTGAGTGGGCGGCTGCGTGGTGCTTAGTTGCCAGCTGGGGTTAAACCACAACAAACAGGTATTTTAAAATACTGCTGTTTTCCTATAGCCCTCTTTACTGATGGATTGCGAATGGATCTTTAACCCTGAGACTGGAAGCTCTGGGGAATGTTGTACACAGAAAACCAAGAGGAAAAGGAGGGAAGTCAGGTCATTGCAGGCACATTTATTGCTGTTAGTGTGGTATAAGTGAGCTAGTAAGCTTTACCAAGTGCAAGAGTTTTTATTTTCTGGCCTAAACCAGCCAGAGTTCAGCCAGGGCTGGGCTGATAGCTGCAGCCAGTGGTGCCTGGGGCTCCACCTCCACCAGCTGGTTTTTCCTCAGGCTTCCCACAGCTCCCAGAGTCGTTTGGTCAAAATGGTTGGCGAGTTTTACATTTCAGCAGCAACGACCCAACCTGCAGCCCGACGGGTACCACAGTGCAAGGGCTCCCTGCCAGCTCAGGTCTCGCTGAGTGGTGCTGAGCTTTGTACGCAGGCAGCAGTGGAGCCCTTTGCAAAGACAGGCAAGAGCCACCCTCCTGTATTTCTGGATATGGGGAGTATCAAACATGAAGCACCTGCCCAAGATCAGGCAGCAGGTTAGGTGGAGGTGGAAACAGAGTGTTGGAGGAAGGTTCCCTGCTGTGCTTCTCATCGTGTGTCTACATCAATGGTTTGCTTTTCTTGCAGATGTGCCAAAGTTGGCTTTAAGCAGGCTACAATCAGTAGCACAGGTAACACATATATGTCTAAGGATAAGTGGCTGAAGCCTATCCTTCCATAGGAACATAACTAACAGCCATTCCAGCTAAGACAAAAGGTCCTGTATTGAATTAAACTTTGGAATATTTACATGGTTTGTGATAATAGTTACGAGCTGCAGCACATATTGATGCTAAAATACTCATTATAGCTCTGAGTAAGTAGAAGTGGCCATGGTGCCTTTCAGCCACTATATTGCCTCTTCTGAAGAATGGATGCTCTGGATGAGCTCACAATTAATTAAAGAGACCCAGTAGTATTCAGCTTATGGTCCATACACACACTGGATCTGCAAAAAGTAGCTGGGGAATACTAACCAATTGTCAATAGGTTTAAATTTGCTATAGGTAGGGCACACATCCACTTGACAATTTGTAAGGGTCTGCACATGAGAAAAATATCCACATTCCTGTGCGAAGTGCAGCAGCTTTCCTGCAGGCTGCTCTGAGTGCCCCAGTCCTGTCAGTTTAGTTCATTTTGTGTTTCACATCAAGGCTCTAGCCACTGATAGTCCACCCTTCAGTTCATCTTATGTAGCTCCTCGACTCCTATGTGGAGCAAACCAATTTGGAGGAGAGACTAGCTAGCTTACTGGCTGCTGGGAAGGTAGCCTTCAAGCACATGAGCAAGGTTAGTCAATTTTAGTTGTTACTGAGCCAGAGCCTGCACCCTGGCGTGGGTCACAAACACGGTACACACGCTGCAGTAAAACGCCAAGGACCTCAGCAGCGTTGAATGTCACATGCTTTCTCCTCACCTCCTTCATGGAAAATCTCATGCCTTCTTTTGCTCTCTGTCACTGTTTTTGCCCAGCAGAGGCCTTTCCCAAACATTTTTACTTCAGTGTAGACATACTAAAGCAAAATAAAAAATGTGCTCTGGGTTTCTTGTCTTCAATGTTCATGTCTTAGCCTTTGGGGCATGATGCTGTGATAGGTTTAAGAAAGCAGTTTTTTGACGCTTGTCATTCTAATTCCTAAACAATTACTAACACTAAATGTGCTTTTACTTTAGCCATGTAGGTAGGTGGTATAGTCAATTCTGCACAAGTTTGAGGTTAAAGGTAAGAAAAAAATTCAACTTATTGAGGGGAGATCTAGTTCAGCCAGTGTGATGCTAATTTTCACAAACATGGCATGGTAGCTGTCACAAATACTGTGCTTCTTAGAGCTAGTACAGCCAGTCTCTGATTTTACAATAATCCTAGTACATGCTTATCAGATTTGTGCCAGTTCTCTACGCAGGTCAACATTTATTTCTCAAAACTCCACTGCTATGGCAACAAATTAAGTCTTTGTTCACTTAGAGGCTAATGAGATTACTGCAGAAAAGAAATTGAGGGCATTTATCAGAGTTTTTTTTACAGTGACAGATACTGACAAATGTAATAATAAAGGTAACATCCACAGAGTTAGTTGAAATAATTGTCAGAGTAAGCAGAAAATTACAGATTTGTAAATACAACAAAATAACCACTGTATTTCCTAACGACTTTTTTTCCTGAAGTCTTGATTATTCTAAATTGGGGAGAGAAAGAACAAATATTAATATCACAAGCTTGCTGCTCTGTTGGGATCACAGTACTAGCAATGAGACCCAGAGCTCTTTACTGCTCAGTCTCTCACTTTAAATCAACCCAAGCCAGTGATGACTGAAATGCATTTGTCACATGCCAGATGTCATAACTGATATGGGTTGGTGGCTTCAGCCAAGCTTCTCATCACATCATGATCTTCCATGACTGCCAACTTCTCTTCTCCTCTTCTCTTCTCTTCTCTTCTCTTCTCTTCTCTTCTCTTCTCTTCTCTTCTCTTCTCTTCTCTTC
>JAVKLA010000040.1:5205207-5221249 GCA_034782735.1 Sagittarius serpentarius
TGTCCCTGCTCACCGCAGGGGGGTTGGACTAGATGACCTTTGATGGTCCCTTCCAACCCAAGCCGTTCTATGATTCTTTGATTCTATGCTAGCGATGTCTCTCAGGAATTTAGTGCCCTTCTGTTCAGCAGAGGACTTAATGGTATTCGTTCTTTAATAAATGCCATTTGACAATGAGAGTAAAACAAAGTATTGACTAATTGCTTATTTAGGAAGCATGATTTATCCTTCACACTGAAGGAGCCCTGATCTTCCATGCTGAAAGCCCTGTAGGGGAACAAGTATATCTTGGTGTAGTGAAAGACTGTCATAATCCATATGCTCAATGGCTGAAGTCACTCAGAAGCATCTCCCCTTTTAATTGCCTATTACACAGTCTTGGTGCACTTTCAACATAATTAAGAGTTCCCAGCAAGCTCTGCTCTCATTGAGGCTGTGTCTGCCCAGAGTGGTGCTATGAACAACTGCTGAGCAGTCTAGCTGGAAGTGCAGTTGAGATGGTGCAGCTCGTGCGCACACTGTTTCTTAGCAGAATTGATTAGTCTGAGCAGAGCAAAAAAGTGTTGAGTGTGCTCAGGTGTTCTCTGCATGAGACTGTTTTGTACCACACAGGCAATGGAAGGTATTGCAGCTATGGTGGGTAATCATTTTTTCCAGTACTGAACAAGGACTTCCACTAGAAAATAAACTCACTATTATTTCTAAAACAACAAAAAAGTGGTTTCAGTAAAGGTGTAGAGCTCCTACTGCTCTTTGAAATCCCCGTGCCTGCTTGATCAAACTTCCTAAGATGCGTAAATAAACAGCACAGATCTTTTCATATCTTCAGTTAATCGCATAAAGTAAATGTATGGCCTAAAGTAAATCACATAAGCTTATATCTCTGCTTTAGCTGTAGAAATATTTATCCATCTCATGTGAACCTCCTGTGATCCAATGACTCATTCATTATAAATGAATCTTGAGATACTTGGAGACACAGAAGTGCAGGGGGTTCTTTTGTTGTGGTTTTTTGTTTGTTTGGTTTTTTTCATTTGCTAACACTAAGCTGGTCTAATACAGATACAGGCATTCACTTCTGTGCTTTCCCCTTGCCAGTCTTGCACTGGAATGTTCAATTTATTCACTCAAAATAGAAGGAATGGAGAGATTTTTCTGGTTTTTACAGTTTAATTCTTAAATTAAAAAAAAATCAGAAATGGTAGGAATAGACATGATTTTATCAAAGCCTGCAAAAAACCTAAATGAAAGTTTCTGTGTTTGATTTTTGTCTTTTATGTAGTTGCTTCCAAAATCCGTTACCTTCAGGAATACCACAACCGGGTTCTCCACAACATTTACCCTGTGCCCTCTGGAACTGACATTGCAAATACTCTGAAATACTTTTCTCAGACGTTATTGAGGTAAGTTTTAACTAATGCTCTTGAAGAAAAAAGAGCTAAAAATTGTAGTGGGTATTGATTGACTTTGAATTTGTTGCAAGATTTAATGGGTCAATGCTCAGCCAAAAAGAGTCAGAGCATAATTTAAGAAAAGAATAGTATGGATTAATCTCTTCAGTGGCTGTTGCCCAATTTGCCCAGTTGAGCTGCTTATTGAGTGGCTGATTCTAAAATAAACTTGGTTGATTACACATTTGCTTGGCCCTCCTAGGACTTAGCTGAATGTACAAACATGCTGAACTTCTGAAGAAAGGAGTTTGTGACCTATGGAGTTTTAGATGTGTATACTCATGGCCTCCTTGACAGACCTGGTGCCTCAGGATCCTAAAGCGATGAGCTGGATAAGGAGAGCTAAGTTCTTGCTGTGCCATGGTTCAGCTGGCTGTCAGGTTTGGGTTCTGGTTCAGTCCCTTATAACAATAGAAGTAGACACAAAGTTTGTATACAGATCTGGATTTGGATGGTAACAACAGGTCAGGATTGTTCTGACCTGGAGTTTTGATTTAGTCCAATATTTAGTAATAATGTAGAGTACTAAATACTGTATGATTACAGAATACATTTTGAATAGGAAATACTACCTCATCTTGCTAAAAAGACAGGAAAAATTGTGAGACTTAATTAGGAATGACATACATTCATTCCATGGTGCTACCTAGTGGATTCATATTTTCAAATTGTTTTTAAAATGGCTTTTGACAGTGAAGAGGTGATTTTTTTTTTTTTCTGCCCAGGTTTTGGCTGGCATTAATTTTCACATCCAGAAAAATCCCGTTACAGCTGCATTTCTATGCATAGCTTCCTGATTTATACCTGGAAAGATTGTCCCTGCTATCAGAAGCTAGTTTGGAAATTCAGCTCTTTGTCTTATTTGATGAGGAAACATTAACAAAATACAATTAACCCATATATTTCTACACATAGCCCTATGATGTATACAGGTTGAGAAGCAAGAATCTAAACTTGAAAGAATGACAGTAGTTCATTCTAACATTCATTTAAAGTGCATGGGATGTATCAAAATTCTTGACCCTGTTTGTAAGAAGGAAAGATACATAGAAATACTTGTTATCAGTGGTACAACTGTTCACTGCAAACTTAAAAACTGTATACTTTTGAAAATTTCAAGAGTACATTGTTAAACCACTGTGAAGTTTGTTTCCCTCATCATTTAGAGTGTTGAAATTTATGGCAACCAGTAGGGCTTTTTTTTTAAGATTAATAAATTAAATTTTGTCTCATTTTTTTTCCCACTGCTGCAATATAGTGTTCAAAGAGTCACTAAAGTTACCTCTGAAATGTGGTTCTGTTCCCACATCAGGCTGTTTTGATGGATTATTTGCACAACACGCACTCTTAAATCACATTTAAGTAAGGTTCTGTATGACTAAATACCCTCTGCTTAAATGCTGTGGGCCTGCAAGCTGTTAAAGCAAGAAAATTGGACTTGATTCTGAACATTTTCTCCCTTAGCTGTAACTACCAAGTGCTATAACGAGTTCCATTTCTTTTTGGGCAGAAGTTCATCAGGACAGGATGAATTTAGAGTCTGCTGCTTAAAGAAAGTATCTTTATACCACTCTGTTGTCTTCATCTTTCTAAGCAGTAAGCTGACATGTCCTGTATGACAAATTCTTCACACACCATGAGCAGTGATGTTTCTGGGCTTGCTGAAAAAGCTTTATACTTAGCAACTATGAGAGCAGATCAGAAATCAGGGCAGCAGTTGCACAATTGAGCAACTCTGTTTCTTTATTTCATGTTCAGAAGGGGACTGAACCAAAATCCTGTTGTTGATATGCAGGTCTATACAAATGGCTTTGTCATTCACGATTTGGGATCTGATCAGCCTCAGAGCTAAAAGGGCACCAGAAATTGAAGCCAGGATTGGATCTAAATTTAAGTGGACTGAGTTCTGATACTGAGCAAGGTCAAATCCACATTCTAAATCCCCGTAACTGGGAATTTGAACTGTGGGTCAAAGCTGGAGTGCTACAGTTCAACCAGTATAAGTTTATACATTTGCTGATACTAAGAAAGAAGCTGGATAAAAAAGCAAAACAAAACACACCCTGCATTTAGTGTGGCAGATGGAAAGAAGGAAGCTCCCACCCACTGTGTGCAGATCTCTGCAAGATTTACCCTAAAACTAAACAGACTGGTTAAGAACCTTTCTAAAGAGCGTGTTTAGAAATTTATTTGAATATTCTGCACGCGGAGTCTTCTTTCTGCCTCCTACACTGAGACTCCATTGTGCAAGGTTTGACATCAATGATAGAAGTACATGGTGGAGAATAATCTTTCTAGCTTCAGACAGAGCATATGCAATGAATTTGGGCTGCTAAGAGAATACTGATCAAACAGTAGCAAAAATGCCCATTGATTTCTGGAGATTTTGGATCTGGTCTTCAGAATAGGTTGCTTGTGATCATCTACTATTTTAAAAGAACTTTAAAAAATATTTCCCGGTTTGACGTGTACTCTCCTTGCAGCTGAATTTTTTAGGACAAACATTTCTTGATGAACATATGTAGTCATAGGAATAATGGAGGAATAGTGATTAGTCAGAGAAATTCCATATGATGATTGGCTTTTACAGGTGTAGCTTTTACTGTTTATTATACTTCTTACCTTTCCATGTTACGGACACGTTGACTGTGTTCTTTTCAGTGGGGCATGCCCACTGTTTTGGATCACATTCATATCTGGTGTCATTCTGGTAGCTGTAGTTGGATTGCACAAGGGATTAATTTGCTCCTTTGCTTTGTACGTAGCCTCAATAAATCACAAGCTCAAGGGTGGGGGGAACAGATGTGGAATGGCTGAAAAGATAAAATTCCTTATTTCTATGAACAAACATCACATAAAATCACCATACACAATGCATAGCACATTGATTCATTTAGTTCTTTAATTTTCTCTTTGGGCAAAAGCATTTCTTTACATTACAGCATGAATTTGTTTCATGCCCTGCTCATTTTCAGTGTTTTCTCCCTCATTTGAGGAATGATCTAAGACTGAATAAACTTCTTGCAGAACAGCTCATTCTTTCACATTTTCTTGGAGAAAATTCTCCATATGTTTTTTTAAGTAAAAAGTTTTACATAAGGAATAGTTATAAATGCCCAGCGGCTAATTAATGGTCAAACTTGTTTTACTGCCTTCGTGAGATGCAATTCCCTTGTAGGCATTTTAGGAAAACTTTCCTGGAAGGCAGTCATTTTGGGATAGAATTGCAGCAAAGATGTACAAATCTTGAAACAAGCCGTGGTAGCTTTGTCACTTGTCACGGAGCAAGTTCAGTATGGAGTTATGATCTGCAGACACTCCAAGTTCTCAGTACTTGGTTTGAACAGAAACAGGAGCAAACTGCAATCATTGTATCTTGGTCTTGGGGGACTTCCTAGATTTTTGGTTTTGACTTTTCTGTTTATTGCTTTTAAAACATATAGGTCAGGCAGAAGCCTGGGTCTGAAAGGTTTTTTGTGGTTTTTTTTGTTTGTTTGTTTGTTTTTTTTAAATTTGGCATGGTTGCACCTGGAATTTATATATGGTCTCATTGCTGTTCCTGAAGAGAACAGAAGGATGCCCTGATCAAGATACAAGACAGTGTGCTTTGGCCTCTAATCCATAGATGGGAGTTAAAAGGAAGGGAAGCTTATAGAGTAAGCTTTCCATCACTGCCTTACATTTTCCAAAGCAAGGATTAATTAATACAGTAATATCCTTTCTGGAAATAAGTGTGCTTGAAGTAATGTGTTGGCAAGTAAAGGGATGGGTAATTGGTATCGTCTGTTGGTAGGCAGGGAAGGAGTATAATTCAGTACCCTCATATCTCTAAACGTGAGCTGCAAAGTATGGCAAATGAACATCAAGCAAATTAAAAGGAATCAGCACTCTGATAATTTGTTTTTAAAGTCATACTAGATCTTAGGTGATTTTCTGATAAGATTTCATAAACACTGTCATGATAGTCACCATGTTTCTTGTACTGGACATTGGGTAACAGAAACCAAAATAATCTGCCAAATACGTAAGGCACAATAAAAAAGGAAAAAAAAAAAGTATGTAGTTTCTTAAAACAGACTATGTCTGTCATCTCTGACTGCAAGTGTGATGTGATAGTAGCCACTTGGCATAGAACTGTACTTGTAAAAATGTTATATATATGGAAAATGAATGACACCTTCTCTTATAAGCACCTTAGCAAGAGTTTAGCTTGTGTAAACTGTTGAACTGATTTGTGAGGTAAGATACATCTTTGCTAAGGTGATTATACAGTAGGGATTTCTGTACTGTTAAAGAGGACAGAGGTTTGCAGAAGTGCTCTCTCTTGACATAACTCTGCTTTTCATTAGTCAGTGGAAATTTTAATGCTACTAACTTGTCTTTTGTAAGTTTTAACACTGACTCTGGGAACAGAGTTAAACCAACAGCAATTGCTTTTGGAAACCCCAACCACTGAGAGGTGCAAAACGTGCTTTAAAAAAAAAAAAAAGGCACTGTGTGTGGTTTAATATATTTAAAAGGTGTATTATATTTTATAGGCACATATGAAGACTATGAACTAACCCTATAATTGCCTGATAACTAAAATATAACACTGCTTAAGTGACAATTTATTTCTATTTAAAATAGTGGATTTTATTTTTTTAATAAATTAGATTAACATGCTTACAACCATGTTTACAACATTCTTAAAAAGACATAACAAGCTGATTGACGTATAGCCTCTATTTTGATTCCCACTAAATCCTTTTTATTTTTTGAAATTATCTCTCCTTTAGTTTATAGTGAGTTTTGTTGAATAATAACGTAAGTAACAGCAGGAATGTATGGTAACATACTGTCTGATCTGCAGTTACATAATTGGTCTTGCTTGCTTAGCCCTTAGATTTTTGAAGGTAACTATTTACCCAAGGAGTGTTTGTATTCATAAAGTAAAATGTTTCCTCCCTAAACATGGGCAAAATTAAAAACACACATAAACAACCATTATCATTAGCTCACAAACATATGCTAAAGACCATCTACTATATATTATTTTATAACTTTTCCAAATGTAGTTTAGTTAACATTTTAGAAATATTATATTATTTCTATATCCATGTGCCTGTTTAAACTTCATTATCTCAAATGATACTGAGTGAGTGGTCATGAAACAGTATCATAAAAAACATACAGACATTATTTTAATGCAATAAACATGTGACTTTTAAGACTATCTTAACACACATGTTTATTCTTTGCTAAAACATGTTTCTGCAAGTGCCACACCTATATTTTGCATGTTTTCAGTCAGCTGTTTCAAAAGATTATGGGGAGGGGGTGTGGAATCTCTCAAAATCTCAGAGTAAAATACCAGCCTATTTTGACACAGCTATTTTTTCTATAGAAACACTTCTAATTCTCAGAATTTTTCTTAACTGTGAAACATGGGTAGGGCACTGAAACATGCATTTTTATATTTTTGCTCCTTATGAACCAGATAACACATGAGATGCAATAAAATTTTCCTAGATGTCAATTTTTAATTCTCTTATCTTGAAGCATGAAAGTGAATGGTTGCTAGATTTGTAGAGATGCTGGTTTTGGTAGCGATTGCATCTTATGTGGGATGTATCTGGTCTTTTATTATTTGTTTTATAGTGTCATTTCAATGTAATGTGCTGTTCTTTGTGTCTTTGTTGTCTCTTTTTTTTCTTTGTCCCCCCAACAGCATTTTGTCCCGCACAGGGAAGAAGGAGAATCAAGATGCCTCCAATTTGACAGTGCCCATGACCATGTGTCTTTTTCCTGTGCCATTCCCACTCACCCCATCTCTAAGACCACAGGTCAGTTCCATCAACCCTACTGTTACTCGCTCCCTCCTTTACAGCGTCCTGCGAGATGCTCCATCTGAACGTGGCCAGCAAAGTCGTGATGCTCAGTTATCAGACTACCCATCTTTGGACTATCAAGGACTTTACGTGACACTGGTGACACTGCTGGATCTAGTTCCCTTGCTACAACATGGTCAACATGGTAAGCAGGCCCTTGAACCCTTCCAGTACGCTTAACTTCAGTGCTGTGAATCCATGAATGATGCATAAATGCAGTAGAAGAGATGGGCCTAAACTGACCTGGATCTGGAATTCAAATCTCGTGGGATGTGTTTATATCCAAGTGTTCGGTTTGACTTTTTTAAAATAAAAGATGGTTTTTTGCTAACTGTGGATTTGGGTTTGAATTCTGAGGTTGTCTGATTTTTAGTGATATGCTGGTGGTATGTAACTAAAATACAATGGTGTGTAACAAAAACGATACAGATGGGTCTAAAAAAATCTGGATTTTGAATTTGAATCTGCTGGGATGTCTTCAGACTCGTCTTTTTGGGATGGCTCTCTTAAAAAGGCACAAATTGCTTGCAAGTGTGTATTGGCCTATAATGAATATGCAGATTGAGTGTTTTGATGAAAGTCCATCTCTAAATAGAATGTATTATACATTTAATTGAAGAAAACCTATGGTAATGGTGATTTGAGATGGCTTTAAAGTATTCCTGGGTAAAAAAATAGCAATATCTCTGACTTACAGAAAAGCCATATTTTCTTAGGTTTTCTTAGGTAGTTAATCACAAGATTGTTTTGTGACTGTGTTGTATTTGTATTGTTTTCCCTCAAGTTCTGCATATGTCTGGCTTGTTAGTCTGTGGCTTTTCATACTGGGATTCAGGAACCCAGTGTTCTCCCTATGTTACATAAGCCAAATACTGATTTTCACTATGCTATCAAGGTGTATTACTTATGTAGTTCAGTACAGGAAGATTGTTGTCAATCTGATACACTGCTGAAATTCTTTAGGAGGAAAGATGTTTCTGTTCCTTTTGAGTTGGCAGCAACATGTTTTGAATCAAAGACTACTGCATTAGGAAATGGTATGATCTTGCAAAAGGGGGGCTCCTAGCAAATTACAGACTTGGCGACTTAACTTCAGTTTCTAGAAATGGTGGAGGTAATTATCAAAACAAACTTTTTCTAAATAGATAACATAGTGATAATTAACAACCAATGGAGACCTGTAAAGAACAAATACCATTGAGCAAACATAATTTCTTTTTATGGCAGCACAATGGCTCTTCTGGCAGGGTTTTCGTGTCCTTAGTCAGGCTTTTGTTGCTGTGTCACTTGGCATCCTAATAGGCAATCTGAGACATATGGTCCCCACTCGAGTGAGGAAAACACTCCAGGAGTAATTACCAGTGGCTTTTGTCAGCTGGAAGGGTGTACCAAGTGGGAATCTTTCAGGAGTCTCTGCTGGGTGTAGTGTTACTAAATATTTTAATTTTTTTTACTTGGCTGATAGAAATGAGAGAGCACTTTGATTTGCAGGGGTTATCAAGATGGCGAATAGCACGTCCTTTGTGTGAAAGATACCCGGTTCAAAACAATCTCTGCAAATAGCATTCTGGTTTGAAGCATCTTGAAAGGAGAAATATAAAATACTATGTTTAAGCAGGAGAAATCAAAGGCAGAAATGAAAGCTGTACTGCAGAGATGAGTGTTACAGTAGATCAGAGGCAGACCATAAATCACTAATAAACTAATTTTATTCTAGTGATATGTAAACAAGGTGTTTTGCGTATGAGCATTTTGTTTATCATTCTAACAGCCCTAGCAAGACCTCAACTGGAGTAAAATTTTCATATTTGTCCATCTGGCTTCAAGAAAAACATGGACCATTTGGGAGGAATCCAGGAAAAAGAAACAAGAATGATTTGAGGTCTAGAAAATGTGAACAGTGAGGAAAAACAGAAAGAACTTGGTTCGTCTAGCTTAGAGAAAAATGGAAGTGAGACATGATTATCATACAGAAATATGTAAAGGTTGCTGCAAGGAGAAATAAACTAAACGAAACTATTTGTGGTTACAATTGATCAGGGTAAGAAGTTACAGGCTTAAACTGCAGCAATGGAATTTTTTTTTAAAAAAAGACCTTTTTATGATCAAGGTAGTTAAGCACTAGGATAAATTGCCAGGAGGAGGAGAAGTGAACTATCCTGTAGATTTTTAAGAACAGTTTAGGTAAATACCTGCTAGGAATAATTTGGTTGACTCATGGTTGGGCAAGGGGAGGTCACTTGCTGTTTTTTATGGTTCTGTGTGTGGAGAATTAAACTTTGCAATACAACTTGTTATTTATTTCTCCCTCAGCTTAGCATTTGACTAAAAGAAATGTATATTTTTTTTAATCAGAACAATCAAAGTTGTTTGGGTAAGTACAACTGGTGCTCTAGGTGGTCCTGAGCTTTGGTCCAATGAGATTATACAAAACTGTCAATGCTTAGCTGGTAAATATGTATTGCAAGAGAGATGCACTCTCTAGCATTAAGGATCTGGTTAGACCCTTGTATACAAGACTTGCCAGAGCCACTGAAATGGAGTGCTAATTTTAATTCTTACTCTGACTCATGATGTTTACAGCTACAGATCTCTGAGCACTTTACAGAGGCTGTTTTAAATCATACTGGTTATACAGATGAGACTGAAGGCCTGTGTAACATACTTAAGATTACAGAGTAAGTAACAAAAGGAATCCTTCTCATGCAGGGGAAAGGCCTTCTGATGCACTGGGATTGTCACACAGGTTCAGACTTGGGGTTCATTGAGTGCTGTAACCTTTCTCGGAGGGTTATTGGCCCCAGCCCAATTCTTCATTTGGAAGAGGGCATAGAGATTCCACAGTGCCCAGATACACAATAACCTATCCCTTCCCTTTGGATCTTGAAATGTTGCACATTTCTTAAGTATCCCTTCCAAAGAGCTATAGTATAATTAATCAGAATAAGTATGGAAATTCTTGATAAATATTCCTTTCTTTTAAGCCGTGGCCATTTTTGGCCTCAATGGCTTCTCAGGAAAACGAGAACTGTAGTTTAATCACATGTTGTTTGAAAAATACAGTGACACTTCCAGTAGTCTCTATGTGGGAGGTACTTTGCAGGTTTCTTAAGGATAATTAAGATCAAAATCTTATTTTTCTATGACTGGTAAAGACTAGAATGCTTTTTGCAAAAGCAGGCCTTTCAATACCAAAGTGCATATCAAATTCTGATTCTAATAACATCTCTGCTTAAATGCAGGCCAGTGTATGTTAATCATTGTAGGATTAAAATCAACATTGATTTTAATAAAAAGTATTTTACTGGTTGTAGTATACGTATTCCCTTCAAACTCTTCTGAGTACTGTTGAACAGCTGTTTCACTCTGTTTTAGGAGGGGCTTAAAAATGATGGGTGAAGTTTCTCGTCTATAGTGATTAACTTCCCAAATTACTTTGAGGGGAAAACTTGAATTTAAATGTAATTTTTTTTATAGTTTTGTACACTAAAAAGTAAATAGTCATAATTATTTTTCTATTGTAATGATTCTGTATTTATTTCATTTTATTCAACAGATCTTGGGCAATCAATTTTTTACACTACTACATGCTTACTTCCCTTTCTCAATGATGATATTTTGAGCACTTTACCCTATACAATGATTTCAACACTAGCTACCTTTCCTCCATTTCTGCACAAGGATATTATAGAGTATCTCAGCACATCTTTTCTACCTATGGCTATATGTAAGTAGAACTCATTCTAGTATTGTTAAGTCTCAGAAAACATGGTGCACTGCTATAATAGTATCAGACTGTAGGAGTTAAAGTTTGATCTGTCATAGAATTGTAATGGGACATCAATCTACTGTATGTATATATGTAAAATAATTCCATGTGACTATTTTTCAAAGGGAAATAATTTTATAATTTTTATTTATTTATTATGCTGTGTTACTATGAATTCTTCATTTAAAGGGTGACGTTTATCTTATTGAAGAAATACACTGTTTTCAGACTTGTAGAACTTTAAGTGCCAGCAGTGGTAGTTTTGAATCAATGGGCAAACTGCTCCTGAAACAAAAGATGCAATAGGAACACGCATAATTTTTGCATCTGGACTGTATCTGTATGTGAAAGAATGACTCTTCTCAATGTAATAATGTGATGAATTTCTGATATTTCTCCCTCCCTCTCTTCTTGGCATTTTCTCTTTAAATTCTGTACTAAATAGCTGTGCCTGTAATGTCTCCTATCCATAAGTTTTAAGACTGAATCTGACAGTGCCTGCTTTTTTTTTTTTTTCTACTTTCTGTTTTCTTCCCCTCCCCGAGGGTGTCACATGATTACATAATTAGATAATCTCTGCACAGTGTGAATCCTGAGGTGTGTTCTGAACGCTCGTCTATGTACCTGATAAAAAGCTTGATGGGATTTCAGTAGCAGCGAGAAATTTAACCATGTTCTGCAGATGGAAGCATTAGGATCAATATTAAAAGTAATTTTTAACCAACAAGCCTTTTATTGCGTGGGTGATCAAACACTGGAACAGTTTGCCAGAGAGGCTACAGATTCTCCGTTCTAGTAGATGCTCAAAACACAGCTGGTCCTGAGTACCTGCTCTAGTTGACCTTTCTTTGAGCAGAGGCATTGGCCAAGGCGATCTCCAGAGGGCCCTTGTAACATCAACCATCCCATGATTCTGTGAGAACGTCTCCTCCTTAGCTGTATTCCAGACCTTTATGGAAAAACATGAATAACTTCTGTGCAAAGATCAACGCTAATGTGATTTAAGCATGTAGAAGATGCTGTTAGAACATGGAAAGAAGC
The DNA here is from genome assembly GCA_034782735.1 of Sagittarius serpentarius. Lineage (NCBI taxonomy): Eukaryota > Metazoa > Chordata > Aves > Accipitriformes > Sagittariidae > Sagittarius > Sagittarius serpentarius. Next base: position 5,217,339 of record JAVKLA010000040.1, read on the forward strand.
ATGGTCCAGTGTTTTGAGATTAAGATTTTATGGAAATTTATCATCTAGATTTTATGGCTCTACCAGTCAGTGATCTTGGAGAAATCCCTTAACTCTTCTGTACCTCAGTTTCCCATGTAAAATAGTCCCTTGTAAGACATTGCAATGATGTTTTCTCTCTTACCTTTGACAGGTCTAGTAACAGTATGCAAATGAAAATTAGTAAGATATATTTCGTACATATGTGCAATAGATCCTCTTCAAGGTTAAGAACAGAACGTTGCATTAAATTTTTTCTTCCATTACTGTTATCTGTTAAAGAACAGCTGATGTGGGTGACTTATGCTGTCCTGTCTGTCTTCAGACCTGTAAAACTATTCTCCAAAAAATTTGGTTGAGCCAAATCCTTGGTTTACTTAAATAGATACTATTCTCCAACCTCCCTTGGCAGAGATTGCATCCATGTAGAGCATGGGAGCACCTTTGTCATGCTGCCTTTTTCCTCAAAGAATTTTGGTTAGATCTCTGTGTGAAACCAGTCTGCTGCTCTTCGAATTTGGCTTCTAGTACTGTGTCCTACTTTTCTGCTGATGGCCACATTTTAATTGCCAGGTTAGAGCTGCTGAGTATTTTGCAATTTAAACCCATACAAATAGACCTTGCTGTAATAATTTGGGGGCTCTTATGTGTGTGGATTAGACTCAAAAAAGAATGAAGTGCAATGAAGAGAGCCATAGTAATATTGGGACATGTGGAGAAGTAGCAGACAGAATAGAGAAATTCTGCATTTTCTCTTCCCTTCTTCTTTTCCAGTCAAGTGGTCCTTTAATTAGCATCCTAGTCTTTCACCATCGGGAATAATATGCAGAACCTTTCCTTGCCCTAGTGTTCAGCTCTGACTCAAACTGAAAGGGAGGATTGTGTAAGCAGCTGGAGAGCCAGATGGGAGGGATGAAAGTGTCTCACTGAAGTGGTAGCTACAGTTCTGTGCTTCTATCCCAAATGCTTGGTGTTTGGGTCCTGGCAGCCAGGCTTGGGAAAGTGCTGTGAGTGAGGATGGGAAGATACATGCCACATCTCTGTGTAGGAGGTTGCCTTCAAAGCCATATTGCCATGTTATAGTTCAGCAAATAAACACCTACACTCTGCAGTGTTTTTCCAAGTATACCATTTAATAGTAACCACTTCATAGAAGACCAGAAGGAACTCTAGCCATTTTATGCATGAGGTCAAAGTTAGAACAGTTTAGCTACACTTCAGTGCTACTATTTATCGTTATCTTAGCACAGTTCACATAACAAGTGGGACTAATTTCTCTGGTATGTGGCTGTAACTTGAACTCATATCATGTGCTCCCTGAGAAGTAATCTGTGCCATACACCAACAGGCAGCAGCCACCACCAGCCCCAACCCTTCATCAGTATACCTCAACAGGAGGCTTTCCATTTTTTCTTGTTACTTTATGCTCCACTTCTTCCTTACCTTTCGTACAATCCAAGCCCTAGGTGCACTTGACTATACAAGCGACATTATTTTGACCAGCCTGTGGGTGCTGAAGGAGAGAGTGCCTGAGAACATCACTGCCTTTGGTTAATGCAGCTCTGAAATGAAACCTTACTGATCTGGAAAACCAGGTGTGCGTTTTGTGAAGCAATACCATATTCTTAGTGATCTTTCTCTTCCAGCAGAAAATGCGTTTCATGCCCTCCCAATACAGAATGTCTCTGTTTTTTTACAGTTTTTTGGGATGATTTTTTTTTAAATGACATAGTACCTTAGGAATTTTATTTGCGTCATTTGGAATCGGTTATATGCTATTCTTGCCTAATTTTCCTTGTTATACAATAGAAAATGTTTTTTGTTTTTTCTTTCCTTTCTTTTAAGTGGGATCCTCAAAAAGAGAAGGTGTTCCAGCACATGTCAATCTATCTGCATCATCAATGCTAATGATTGCAATGCAGTACACATCAAACCCGGGTATGTGTAAACATGCAACATGGTATCCTTCTCTCTGAAACTATGAGTCATGAAGTACTGTCAGATGCAATCTGAAAAGTTCAGATGATAGGAAAAATCTGTCTCACCATCCAACACAGGATGAAAAATGAGTTGTTTTAGTCAAAACTGGAATTTCTGAGCATCATGCTTGAAATAATCATTATGTAGATAAGAGGTCTAATTGTGATGAAGAAATAGGATTTGGCTGAGGATTGGAGACTCTGATCTACTCTTGCTTGACATCAGAAAGTAGTGTTGATACGTAATATCAGTGTTGGAGAGAAATCAGGGCTAACTTTGACTATACACATTCATAGTAACAGTTTGTCTTATACTATGATTCATATCCCACCAAGTTCACAACTGATACTATTTTTTAAAGAAGACAGGTAATGCTGGCTGCTGGCTCAACAGAACTATAATGAATTTAAATGTAATTATAAGTATCTAAATACAAGGCCATTCTTTCTCACTGTGGTGCAGTCCTAGTTAAATCAGTCGGCTCACATACCCAAATCGAAACAAAATTTAACCTGAGGGAGCTGTTACATTGCATGTTAGTCAGCTGTCTCCTGCTTTATGTAGATGGGTAGGTGGTGTGTGTGGGGAGGAACCCCACACTGCAGTATGCGCATGAGAAGTGTCACATCATCCTAATGTAGTTCACAGCGGTTAATAAAAGCAGCACACTGTTTTTAAAAGCTACTCGGACAAGTTATTTTTTTTCACGAAACGTTCTGTTTTTGGGTTTGAATTCCATGTTCCAGCCATCTGAAGAAAATGTTGCCCTGTAGTTTTTGGGAAGTCAGACATGTAAAGTAGTTAATTTTTCTCTCATGTTTGTTTGAGGCAGAGTGGCTCCTATAGCCTTTGGTATACATGGGGATAATGTATTGTTACATGTGACTTCCATTACATTATGAATGACAACATACCCATTTACAGCTTTACATTGTCCCAGAGGGACAAAGTTTAAGTGAATTAGCAGGTATTCTTAAACTAGATGTGTTTGAAAAAGATCTCCATTGCTGTGCAAAAAGCTGAACACTCCTAATACTCATCTTACTGTATTCCTTGACAGAAACAAGTTACTAATATTTAATTTCTAATCTTTTGTGATGACTCTCAGAGCGATGATTCTTCAGCAAGCCCTTTAAAATAAAAAGTAATTAAATGACATACTGAGTTTTGGACAGACAAAGCAGTTGCCCAGGGAGTTGTGGATGCCTCATCCCTGGAAATGTTCAAGGCCAGGTTGGATGGGGCTTTGAGCAACCTGGTCTAGTGGAAGGTGTCCCTGCTCATGGCAGGGGGATTGGAAATGGATCATCTTTAAGGTCCCTTCCAACCCAAACCATTCTATGATTCTATGAAAACCAATCAGCTAATTACATCATTTCTGTCACTTGAGATTTCCATTTCAGTATTATGTCTATACTCTCTTTTCTCTCTCAGTGTATCACTGCCAATTATTGGAATGCCTCATGAAATATAAGCAAGAAGTATGGAAAGTAAGTTTATGTGCATATATACTTTGTGCAAATGACTGTATTTGGATAGTAATGAAAACCAGATGGCTTGAAAATTGAACTGACTGTGTGCAAAGAAGTTATAAATGATCTTCTGTCCTGGTTTTGGCTGGGATAGAGTTAATTCTTTCTAGTAATGTCTTTCTAGTAGCTGGCATAGTGTTAGGTTTTGGATTAGTATGAGAATGTTGATAACTGATATTTTCAGTTGTTGCTAGGTCGTGTTCAGACTAAGTCAAGGACTTTTCAGCTTCTCGTGCCCAGCCAGCAAGAAGGCTGGAGGGGGCGCAAGAAGTGGGAGGGAACAGCCAGGATAGCTGACCCAAACTGGCCAAAGGGGTATTCCATACCATGGGATGCCATGCCCAGTATATAAACTGGGGGAGTTGGCTGGGGGGGTGGATC
>JAVKLA010000040.1:5221349-5233105 GCA_034782735.1 Sagittarius serpentarius
GGGGTATTCCATACCATGGGATGCCATGCCCAGTATATAACCTGGGGGAGTTGGCTGGGGGGGTGGATCACTGCTTCGGATCTAACTGGGCATCAGTTGGCGACTGGTGAGCAATTGCATTGTGCATCACTTGTTTTGTATATTCCAATTCTTTTATTATTATAATTTTTAAATTATTATTATTATTATCATCATTATTAATTTCTTGCTTTCTGTCCTATTAAACTGTCTTTACCTCAACTCATGAGTTTTACTTTTTTTCCCGATTCTCTCCCTCATCCCACTGGGTTGGGGGGGAAGTGAGTGAGCACCTGCATGGTGCTTAGTTGCTGGCTGGGGTTAAACCATGACATCTTCATATCCAATCCTCCTTCTGCATTATGGAGGGGAAGTTCCCTCTGATTTTTAGTTTACAGAAGCAGCTCCATGTTTTGTAGAACAGAGCTCCGTTTCCTAAATACTGTGTGGTTGTGGCTCCAGTTAGCAGAAATTTTAATAGTGACAAATCCTCTCAGTTCATGTGAGACTGAACTTTTATGAGGACTATTTGTGAGTATTGTCTTAGTCTGAATGTGATTTGAATACACTTATTTATCTACCTCACACCTCTTTGCTCCATGGCTAGCCAGAGGCTTTGTTTGCTATATGTTAGTGCACTAAGTGGGTTGGTGGTAGCCGTTGAATGCTCTCATCAAACTCAGAGGCCAATTGTGAACATGTTGTTGAAGTTAGTCATCTAATCTATTTGTAAGAGTGTACAATGGATGTTTGGTAGGCCATGAAACATATACATTTTGTGTGTTCAGGTATATCTGAACGCAGTATATATTGAATTGTGTTTTGTTATGTTGCAAAATAAACATTTTGTGCGTGTCTTTCCTTAGGATTTACTATATGTGATAGCCTATGGACCATCTCAAGTTAAACCTCCAGCGGTACAAATGTTATTTCACTATTGGCCCAATTTAAAACCCCCTGGGGCAATCAGTGAGTACAGAGGACTGCAGTACACAGGTCAGTGCAGCTGTTTTTGTACAGGCCAAAATAAACATAAAGGAAATGATCAGAAATGTGTTAATGTTACATGTTTACAGTTCTATGATGTATTTTGAAATACTTTGATAAGTTGGTACTTGCATAAGTATATACAATGTATAATATCTATTTCTCTGTATTTTCAAAAGATATTATGAAAAATAAAACCTGTGATAGTGGCTAGTAAATGTATTGTGTAACTCTTGATGCTAACTAAATCAGAACAGGAGAAGTACATGTAGTCTTCCAAATGGTCTGTGAATCTGCCTTCTTGGCCTCACCAGGGTTCTGGCTTATGTTCTTTTCAATTATTGCTTTGGTTGCTTTTGTTGTGCCCGCTGCTATCACTGCTGTTGTTGCTAAGACTCCTTAACTGGCTGTTACTGTCAAAATAAGTCAGGTGATATCAGGTGCAGTCAGTATAACGGATAAGTTCTCAAGGTTGACTATAGGGTGAAAATGAAAGACAAAGTCAGCAATGCAGCTGGAGCTGAGTAGGCAGATCGTACAAAGTCCTCTGTCCCCCAGACTCGCCAATGATACTGATGGGGTTGTGCTTCTATGGTGGGGACTGTCCAGCAGCAATTCATGACTTGCTTTTCCTGCTTGCCTGTCTCAACCTTTTCAAATAATCTCTGTCATATGCGATATGTTTTGTTCACTTTTAAAATTTCTGGACCAGAATGCAACATTTTAAATAATAAAAATGAAGGGTTGGAAGAAACCTTAGAAGACCCCCTTGACCAAGTACATCCTGAATGTTCCTGATATGCATTTGCCTGATCTGTCCTAAAGCCTCCCCTTGAAGGGTTGATAGATTTTCTTGACTTTTTAAAAAAATCATTCTTGTACTGCTGCGCATAACTTCTTTCATGCAAGCAGGTCTGTAAACTAAGCATGGTATTCCATCTGAATCGTTATTAGGACTGGGTAGACTGGAATAACTTTCCTGTGTGTAAATGTTCTGTTAATGTTTCCCAGAACTGGATGAGTATTATCTGTAGTTGCATGGCATTTTGACCTGGGGGCAACCCGTATAGCATCCAAGTGATGCCACATGAACATACCTTTGTTGTTTACTTCTTGTCATTACAAGCTAAGGCTCCTTCTATGGCTGGACTAGTTTTCTTTTATCATAGCTGTGTTTTCATTTTGCCTGGGAATGTTACTGAATTTACTCAGCTATTCCTAGCATCCTGCTCCTGGACTGGAAGGATAATTAATTAATTCAAGGTGTTGGTGAGATCGAGAAGGGTCTACAATGGGGATGTCTGCATCTTACTTTTTCCTTTTCTTCACTGAGTTCATGGTTCATTTCATAATTATATCCCAAACAAGTCAGTAGACATATATATTCTAGGTTGTTTATTGTAATTATTAGGCTTTCTGAGGAATGGCTAGGTCTTCTCTCATATTTGTATGGTACATAGTACAAGAGGATCTTGTTCTCAATTGATACTACTAGATACAAAGAATATAAATATATTTTCTCCATTTATTAATCAGCTCTATTTTGGTTTTGCAGCCTGGAATCCTATTCATTGCCAGCACATTGAATGCCATAATGCCATTAACAAACCAGCTGTGAAGGTACTGCTATTTCTTCAGGGGTCAAACCCAATTATCTGGGGGATGGGAGGTTGCACTTAGACCCCAGCCATATGCTCTGGTTGTGTGCAGGTGACCAAGAGCAGGAGCTAAGGGAATAGCAAAGCCTGTCAAGACCAGGGAGGGAAGGACTTTGTGAATATGTTCTTTGGCTGCCTAAAGCAAGATGGGATATTTCCTCCAACTACTGTGGGCCAAGTCTTCATATTAAACATGAGGACGATTGCAGAGCACTTTATAAAATTCTAAGCTGGCTCCTGGCTAATCCATGTAAATATATTCCTGAATACATATACGTGTGTAAATATGTGCACAAATATTAGTATATACAGGAAACATGTCAATTACATAGGTACGTGTTCACCTCGGTATCTCAGTTGAGGTCATACAATGCACCTACTCTGACTGTGATCCTTTGCTTGGAATGTGTCCTGAAGCAAATCGCAACAAAGCTTTACTTAACTTTTCTACAGCCCTCTTTGAGGGAGGTAAATGGTATCTTTCCTGTTTACATGCAGGGTAACAAAGTAAAATGGCTTGACCAGGATCGTAGCACAATTTGATGGCAGAGGCAAGAACAGCACCCCAAGTTCAGAGCATACTACAGTTAGGTGTACTAATTAATTAGATTTGTATCTAGTTATATATGTAGATACAACCAATCTTCCTGGCATCAGTTCATATACTAAAATAATTAAATTAGTCAAACAGTTCTTCAGTGAGCCTTTTCCACAGGCCATGATACTGATAGGACATAATGGTGACACCTACCTCACAAGTCTTGCAAGGGACCACTTTCCTGCCCACTCCAATCATTCTCCATGATCCCTTTTCATAGGAAAAAAAGCTGGAAGGTGTTGCTTCGTGTTGTAGTGATCACTAGATTCAGACTGATCACTAAGGAAAGCAAAATATCAATGAAATTTACAGTTCCAAGCTTTGCAGATAAAATACCTGAATATTTTTAAATAAATTCTTAGCTTAACTTTGACAGCACCAGTCTTGGTCAGTCATCACTCAGAAAAATGCAACCTGTTGTCTCTTGGGTAGATGAATGTAAATTTGGTTAACAAAGATGAGAAACATTCAAAGAGGCATTTGTTTCTATAAATAAGATCTTGCACTTGAATGGAGTAAGAAACATTTTGATTTAAGTGGTTAAGATATTGTGCATGCATAGTACTATTCAGCTTTTCCTTAAATAGTACAAAACAAACAAATGTGTATGTAAGTGGCTGTTAACTGTAACTGTTTTCTGGAACTGGCTAATGTGAAAGGATAAAAGCTAATGCAAAACAAAGTTTGGACCTATGCTGCCAAGAGAGCTGTGGGTCCATAGTGTTCGTTCTGTCACTGGAATTGTGCTGTATAGTTAACAACTATGACAACTGAAAATTAGCTTTTACTGAAAGAGGTGTTACTGAGAGAGAAAAATCGAGTTTTACGTTACCTTTTCCTAAGCAATGGATCCTCTAAGTGACTATCTCTTTGGAAAAAAAGAGTAAGTCTATCATGACTATGCAATGTAAATGTGTAACACAAAATATATGTGTCTTTCAGAGCGTGATAATACTGATAGTGAAATATGTCCTGTTCTTTTCCCGTAGGCTTTTATTTTCAGTTACATCCCCCTCCTTCGTTAGAAAAAATTTGAGATCCTGTACTGCCAGATGCCGAGTACCATCTTTCAGAATACTAAATGCTCTCAACACATATCAAAGCTGTGTTACATTGTATGTCCTAGCATTGATGTGTTGAACTTTTTCAGTGAGCTTCAATGAACAGATGTGTTAATTCTTTTTCTTCTCTGTGTTTTAGATGTGCATTGACCCATCCTTGTCTGTGGCTTTGGGTGATAAACCACCTCCCTTATATCTTTGTGAAGAATGCAGCCAGAGAATTGCAGGGTAGGTAAACTAAGAGCTGGAAAATGATTAGGTATAGTCAGATTCCAGTGTTGAGAACTCTGGAGTTATGCTTTATTTCAGTATGTTCAGCATATAATTTATATAGATAACCCTGTTGAAATATATGTAGCTCACTGCCACTCTGTATGCTTAAGGATTACAGAAATTTACCCCACATGATCAGCATTTGCATCTAGCTTGAACAGTAGTGAGTTTTAAAGTTAAGATCTCTGAATGAATAGATACTGTGGGATGAATTGACTATGATAGGGGAACCTCGATAATGTATGGGCTTTTGCTTATGAAATGGCTTTGTCCTCATCCTTTAGCTGTTGTTAAAAGCAGGACATTACAAGGAAAGCTCTTTCACAGAGACTTCATAACTTTTCTGTAACATGTATTTTATTTCAGATTATACTCTAGGGTATACTGTGAAGCAGCAGAGTAAAGAATTGAAATTGGTCCAGGCTTATCCAGTACCTGGAAGAAATATAGCCTGAGATGAATTAACCTCGCTTATTTTTTTTTTTTTTAACTTTTAAATTTTTTTCTTAATTGCTAATTTGGTTTGCATTACTTTACAATATCTATTAATACTTATGGGGAGTTGCAGTCAAGAGTTCAAATGGACAAGGTTACAGGTAGATCAGAAGCTACATGGGTTTTTTTGTCCCCAGTTTAATATGCTTTTATATCACACCAGCTGTAGGAAAAGCAATTACATCTCACCTTAGATTTTTAAGTCATCATTGATTTAAAGCTGCAGGAAAAAGTAACTGAATTTGGTAGAAGCATATCTTCTAAGGAGACTCACAGAAAACAGTACTGGTACATTTTTTTTCCATGTTAGTCTGTTATTCTTCACTATAATTTCTTAGCCATCAGACTTTCAGAGCACACACTATTTTGATTCGATAAATTTATGCCTTAAAAGTAATTTTTTTAAAGCCTTAAACATGGTGGACCAACATCAGCAAAGTGGTAATTTGCAATAAGACAGGCACAACAAAGAGAGGTAATGTAAAGCAGCGTGCAATTTATAAAACTACATTTGTAAAAAGCAGCTTCAGAATAATGTCAGTCCTACCATGTTAATTTAGATAAACTTCCTCTGTGCAAAAATAAATGCATATATAAATAAAAAATGGAAAGCTAATTAGATATACAATTTTTATAGGGATCACAGTGAATGGTTGATTGATGTTCTTCTACCACAAGGTAAGAGGTATTATAAGGGTAGGTGCAAACTAATTGTAATTGTACAACCTTGTGCTTACTGATATTTCTGCATACTGTACTACTTGAAATGCTGTGTTCTATTCTAAAGAAATTTTCTAGAATTTTAAAGTAGCTTGTACTTAATACTGATCAACGTCCTTAAAGTACTATGAAAAATTGACTAATCCTCTATCTGAAATAGTATGCAACTGTTTACATGTGGGGAAACAGAGACAATTGAACAGATTTTCAAATTGTAAAGCATCCGCAGTTGGGGCCAGTTTTTTAAAAGTATTTGTGTCCCACACCAGTGTCCAAAAAAGGGGCTAGTTCTTCTGGTAACCTGGGTCTGATTCTAAAGCTCTTAAAGCTTCTGAGAATCTATGCTCTGAACGGAAGGCTGTAAAGGATCTCTGAAAAGGACATAAAATATTTTTTCAATGATCCAGTCATCGATCCAGTCTTTGTCCTTTGGACACTGAGAGAGCCTGATATTTTATTATCTACCAGAATGCAGACACAGCTTGTTGACAGACTAATCAGAATTTCCTAAGTTTACAAGGACAGCCACATATTCTCTAAAATAACCCTTTGAAGGACAGGACAAAGACACTTCTTCTCTCTTTGTTTTGCAAACTGAAAAATCTTAAGCAGTGGAGATTTTTTTTTTCTGTTTCCTTTTAGTTGAAATCTAATCCAGATTAAGAATGTTGTATTTACTTAAGGGAAGTACTTCTTTTTACTCAGCCACCTATATTTACTGAATCAGATGTTGCCAGGGCAACAGACTGAATAGCTACTGCTTACAGGTTGAATCTGCAAACATTCTGCTATGGAGTTATGGGCCACAGACGTAGTGGCTGCTTCTACATTGTTCATCTATATTCACTAATCTTTTATCCTGCAAGCTTTCACAGGCAGTGTAGGCACATCTGAGCCGTGTCTCCTGCAGTGTGCCACAGTAGTGTGCCTACAGGTGTACTTCTACAAGTCTGTCTGTGAGACAGAAGCATAGGCAGAAGGTGGATGGGATACGGAACATGCCACACTTAATGCACCAAGGCTGTTCTTTCATTTCAGTGCAGAAACAGCCAGTAGGCCTAAGTATACAGTGTCCTACCTCATACAGTCTAACAGGCTTAGAGGTTTCAATAATACCTGGAAACACAAGTTTAGCCTCAGAGACTTCCTTGCAGCAAGTCCATTTTCCTGTGGCTGCCATAGTAGAACAGAAGGATCGTCATTCTGTGTTGATGTTTTGTATGCCTTCCCCTTACAGCTGAAATTTCTGCTATATGTCAGAAGAAGGTAAGATTCAGTCATTTGTGTGATGGGGCATGATTTGATGTTGTGTGTAGTGTCATTCCATTACTATGTGGTGTGTTTTTTTGTACCATTCCAAATTTTCACAATTTATCCATGAATGCATTTGTTCGTGGATGGGAATGATTCAGCAGCAAGGTTTCTTTTTGTTAAAACGGCTCATGGTTGATTTGAGTTCTGGGTTTTTGTTGAAATGGCAATTAGTAAAGCAATTGAATTATGCAGTTGAGCTCAGTTTTTATTCTGTAACTCTACTTATGAAGAGGATAGAGCAAGAGATTAATTTTAAATCTAAGTGTTTGTATCTTCTCCTCTCCTTGAAGTGTTGGATTAGTCCTAAATTGGACAAAAATCCTACTGTAAACTGTATATTTTTAAAAATATATGAACTGAAAGTCTTCAGTGCTTGGCTCTAAAAAGATTGCTGACAAAAAGAATCTGCTTGCAATACATAACAGCTAGTGTGTTTTAGTAACATTTTAATAATGAGGAATACAGTGTATAATATATTCTAGATCTTATGTGGTAAAGAGAGCTTTTATGTTGGGCTGGATTACCAGGTGGCAAAAATAAGGGTAGAGTGTATTTCAGAGGTTTGGACGGTTACCTATGATAAGGCAGATCCTTACATAGCATAGACTGATGTGGCACCATTGATTACACTCCTAAGGATCTACCTGTTGCTACACGTAACTTAAAAAGACATTCTGAAATATAAGCAGGGATTAAGAGAACTACTGTAAATTTTAGAGATTGCTCGAAGCCAGAAAGTTGAGGTTGATGACTTAAATGTTGGTTTGGTCTGCTCCAAAAGAAGAGCAACTGTGACATTTAGGTCCAGGCCCAGCATTTAGGCCTGAGCTCATCTTTCTGGAAGTTCAGTGACACTTGGCATCAGGAGTTTGCACACAGTTGTGCTTATATATAGTGGTTTTGGAAATGACTGACACTTGAGCCAGTTCCTCAGTGCTGACTCTCATCCCTGTTTTCAGTTCCACTTCCTGATACCTGTGGCCTGATAAAATCTTTTTTATTTTCCAGAACTGCAGTTCACATGTCAGAAGAGCTGTTGTCACATGCTTCTCAGCGGGCTGCTGTGGCCGCCATGGCAACAGGCCAGTGCGCTATTGCAAAAGATGCCATTCAAATCATCACAGCAGTGAAGTTGGGGCAGCCGCAGAAACCCACCTTTATCAGACATCGCCACCCCCTATCAATACCCGGGAGTGTGGGGCAGAGGAACTTGTGTGTACTGTGGAAGCTGTGATCAGGTAATATAGCAGTTTATGCAGCATCAATATGTAAAGCAGGATCAGGCTTTCATGTAAATATTACCTGCAAATCTTGTGCAAGTTGATTTTGGTTTCACCAGGACAAGTTCAGAGCAGAGGTGCTGAACTCCTGCTGCTTTAGGAGAGTACCAATCAGCTGTGAGTGTTGTCCCCATGGAAGAAGTTGGCCTTGAATCCTAGAATATGATGTTGTTTTGTTACTTTTCTCAGGAAAATGGTGGCATCAGATGCCTTAACCTTTAGTTATTCTAGATCAGATACCTGTATCCAGTGCAGGAAAGCTGCATTCACTGACCATGAGCTTCTTTTATAGCTTGCTGAAGGAAGCAGAGTTTCATGCTGAGCAGAGGGAGCATGAACTCAACCGCAGGAGACAGATGGGCCTCTCCGCTTCCCATCACTCCCTGGACAACACAGACTTTGATAATAAAGATGATGACAAGCATGACCAACGCCTCCTGAGCCAGTTTGGAATTTGGTTCTTGGTGAGAAATTCTTGCTGTCTTCTCTCACTCCTTTTGCTTCCCTCTCCTTTTCTTTCTGAAGCCTCAATGTTATCTCTTTTTTTCCACTTCTTGGCTTTGGTTGGATTCTTTTCTTATTTGTAAGCAAAAAGAAGGAGTTCTGTGAAGCTGTCAGACTTGAAGATTTCAGAACTAGTTGGGGTAGAGCTGCTGACTGCCTCTGAGTCCTGTATAGAGTGTATAACAAAATTATTCGCTCTGTTTTTTTAATTGACTTTCTATGTGCTGTCATCTGCTTACAAGTGCCCCCTGCTGAATGCTATTATTTTAACATTAAAAGGCAATCCCCTAAAGATCTGTCTTTCACTTTCCATCTTTCAACATCACTCTCTGGAGGTTCAGCTTTCTCTCTTACCTCTGAAGAGACTGCAGGACTCTTAGTGGGCTGCTTTTCCTTCCTGCCTTCAGGCTGGTCTAGCTGGATCAGTCCCCGTCATTGTACTCCAGCTAATTCACCTGGTGTGGGTTGACAGAATGAAGCCCTGTTGGTTCTACCCCTCACAGTAGCTAGCAGATATTACGCCCAAATAGCAGGGCTGCTGCTGGCTAGTTCAGGAGCAGGCCAGGCTGGAGCCTGATAGATCCTCAGAAATTGGATTCTGCAGTTCTCCTTAAGGAGAATTCTCCTTCTCAGGCTCTTTCCAGTTCACCTTGAGCTCTCAGGCTCCCTCCTCCTCGCTCACCTAGTGACAAGTGGGGAATAGTAGGACCCTTTATCCATCATCTAAACAGAGATAGGGACAGCAGGGCGGCAGGTCTAAAATCCCATGCCAACAGAGCTGCTCTGCTGTTTCAAGTGTCTACATGAGTAAACTTTATATTCTGCTGATATCTTGTGGGGTTTGTTGTTTAATGTTGTTTTAGACTTAAAGCCTTTTAAAATTTTTTTTTTTTTTTTATTATGCCATATTCATCTATTCTGTTTCAAATGATGTTTTGTAAAGACTGAAGGCCTGTGTTTCCAGAAGTAGAATTGAAGTGAGAACAGAACAGGTTTTGTTACATTGTAGGTGCCTCATCCTTGACATTGAGAGTCAATCTTTCTGTGGTAGGGAGGGGGAGCTCACTTACTTCATTCTACTCTTATAAAATCTCTTGATCTCTCTGTAGTGAGTATTGGCAGAGATGACAGCACAGATTGTGAGAAGTAGTGGGTTGCTGTTTTCTTTCATAAAATGAATACCTTTCATCTCAAGAGTTCCTATTAAAAAGTCTGCGGTTTGATACTGCCTTTGAGTTAACACTCAACTGAGACAAGCACCAGGAAGCAAACACCTTAACTTCAACCTTCAATGAAGTAGAACAATGAAGACTTTGAATTGGCAAGGTGTCGTTAGCTGCCTCATCCCAAGAAAAAACATGGAGGAAAAACACTTGTAAGATGGGTTCTGGTCTTGTCTGGGAAGCAGTACTGTCAGCTGTTTCCCCAGAAATTACATGAATGTTTCTCCTTTGTTCACTTGCTGCAAGGCAGCGGTCACTGCTTTCAGGTTGCCATGTGCTGAGAGTACAGCTTTCACTAGCAAGTGGCAACAAACAGCTGATACGTGGTTAAAGGGGCTTCCTAAATCTCCTGTCATCCCTTATTTTCCATTCTTTGGATTCAGTGCAACAACCTGACTTGAAACTTTGTCTCCTGCCTGAGCTCAAGAGCTCAAATAGCAGGTAATTAAGGCAGTGTGCCTGGTCTATGAACTGGGGTACAGACTTGGTCTCAGATTAGGGACAGTTTTACAGTGCAGACATAATTTTAGAAAGAGTTTGGAGAAGGGGAGAAGAATATTAATTACTATTTGAGAGTTTTTGAGGACTTAAAACTCATATTCCTGCCCCGAATGAGGACAAAAAAATCAAAATTGGAACCTTTTGGCAAAGCAAAATCACTTACTATATTAAGTAGACATTTTTTTTCTGACTTTTTGAAACTCTCCATTTAGTTTGTCTTTTTATCTTGTACATTTTATATATAGTGTGTATATGTATCATATATTTTACCACGCATTTGAAATGAAAAGTAATTTTAAAGTTCAAACCAAAATGTTTCAGGTTGTCAGAGCATTCTGTATTGATATTTTCAGTGTTGAAATGAGGAAACAAAAAATTTAGTGCTTGTTTTTTTCCCCTCTTATTATTTTCTGGTTTGGAAATGTTTTGTCAATTGTCTTGTGCCTAACTCTACTTGGAACTGATCAGCTCATCTGTCTTCTATGTAATCTGCATCCTTGTATCTCTGAAAATATGTAAAATATAGTAGACAAACAATTTGCCACCTTTAATTCCGGAAATGAAACTTGTTTTGTGTTTCTGTCTTCCAGGTGAGTCTTTGCACTCCCAGTGAGAATACACCCACAGAGAGTTTAGCAAGGCTGGTTAGCATGGTATTCCAGTGGTTTCACTCTACAGCTTACATGATGGATGATGAAGTTGGTAGCCTGGTTGAAAAGCTCAAACCCCAGTTTGTTACTAAGTGGTTGAAGACTGTTTGCGATGTCCGGTTTGATGTCATGGTTATGTGCCTCCTTCCTAAACCAATGGAGTTTGCTAGGGTAAGAATAATTTATCTGAAGGTTCCTTTATTTGCCACAGAGATTAAAGTCTTAAGTATAAAGACCATTTCTTCCCCAGCTCTGTCAAGGCAAAAGAAATCTCAGTGGCTGAAGGAGCAGTGGAGTTCAGGAATTTTTCCTCTTCATAGCATTTTTAGTTTTACTGTGTTAGAGTGGGGATTATTTACAGTAATATGAAGACAGGTTGGAAGAATATTATAGGTATTTGTCGTGGTTTAACCCCAGCCAGCAACTCAGCACCACGCAGCCGCTCACTCACTCCCCCCCCACCCAGTGGGATGG
>JAVKLA010000040.1:5233205-5307795 GCA_034782735.1 Sagittarius serpentarius
CCCTCCAGCCTTCTTGCTGGCTGGGCATGAGAAGCTGAAAAGTCCTTGACTTAGTCTAAACACAACTGAGCAACAGCTGAAAACATCAGATGTTATCAACATTCTTCGCATACTGAACTGAAAACACAGCGCTATACCAGCTACTAGGAAGACAATTAACTCTATCCCAGCCAAAACCAGGACAGTATTGAAAGATACTGTACATTTTTGATAGCTGCACATTTCTCTTATGCTGCTGAAGCACACAAGCTTTTCTTCAGTTAAAGGTATTATTTGTCTCCTCCCAGATATAAGCCTGTCCTTTACTAGTCTGCTTTACTAATGTTTCTCTGTTCTTTGCATACTTCATCTCTGCAGCTGTGAATTAAGGTTCATGAAATCACACAGTTGTAACTGAAAGGAACTCTGGGTGTACTGATCCCCTGTAGCTTCAGATACCTAATTTAAACGATTCATTTAAGAGACTAGTCTGTCATGGTTCACCTTATTGCTGATGGAGAGAAAGAGATTTATCTGGAAGGTCATTCAGGGTGCCTAAGTGAGACCATTGCTGGAATTGCTTCTAGAAAGAATCTTTCTTTCTGTCCATTAATTATGAAGCAGAACTCGCCACTTAGCCTGGATAGTGAAGACAGGCAGCAGTCAGGCATGTTAATATTCCTCTGTAGAAAATAAAACATCAGCATGAAAATAGGAACTTTGTGAGGGATTTAAGACTTTTTCTTCATTTATCACTGCTGACTGTACCACATATGCTTTTGTAAGACTTTAATTTTGTGACTGTCTTATGTAAAACATCCAGAGGACATGTTGGTTGTTTCCTAAAATTAAGTGACTAGACTAGGAAGGGCCATAAAGACTTGATGTGAGATATGTTACATCATCAGGGGTGAAGTGTGCATGCATGGATTTTTCATGACCTAATATATGGGATCTGCTGTAAGTGTGCAGACCAGCATGTGTCTTGCTCTGAAGATACACCTGGCTGTGGGGGAGGATTGGAGGGCAGCTGAGGGAATTTGGGAGGTGGATGGATGCACTGAATGTTAGAACTGAAGAAAAGAGATCAGGGCTTTGAGGCTAAAGGGGAAAGGAAGGACTGAACCTCATGCTGTAATCTGTTATGGATCTTTTTCTTGTCTTGGATCCAGCCCCTTTTTTGAGTTTTATTACCCCCACTGCAATACTTAAGACTAGACTGACAACTTGCCAGATTTGCAAGGGTTCACTAGAAAATGAAGAAAAACAGCCATGAAATTAGCTGTGATGAATGGAGAAAAAATAGTTTATTGGCTGAGATTACCAGTAGTTGCTGCCAAAACAGCAGGCATCTCTAGAGCCATTAGTCGGGAACAGCAGATGTGAGCCGAGGTCAGTTAGAATAATTAATCTCTGTAGGCCAGTTACTTATTTACTTAGAAGTATGGTTTTTGGCTTCTATCACTTAGAATCTTCCCTCAAAAAACCCCAAACCAAATAACCACAGAAGAACACCTACTACAGACCAAGTTCTTCAAAATAAAGACCCAGCACTGTAACAAGTTGCCCAGATCAAATAATTGAAGGTGCAAGTTTGTCCAAACAAATCTGCCTCTTGTTGAGAACCGTAAACAATGAGAGTTACTCTGTGTCATGGCCTGGAAGTGAGCAAACTTCATCTAGGCCTTGGACAGGGCTTTTGTGTACTGTGGGTTAAATGAGAGAGCCAAAAAACAATGCAATTTCCATGGCTGAATTCTAAATTCAGGCTGGTAGGTACTGATGATCACCCCCTACAATTTTCTGGCTGCAACACACTGAGGCAGTTTATGGTGCTGGGCAAGTTACAGGGACTAGAAGTATTGTTCATCAGTCTGATTCCTGGAAATACCCACAGGTTGGTGGATACTGGGACAAATCATGTAGTGCTGTGACCCAATTAAAAGAAGGGCTGAATCGAATCCTCTGCTTGATTCCATACAATGTGATAAACCAGCCAGTGTGGGAATGTATCATGCCAGAGTGGTTGGAAGCTATAAGGACGGAAGTGCCTGATAATCAACTGAAAGAGTTCCGGGAAGTGTTGAGGTATGTAGACATATGTAGGAACCATTCTGTCCTTGCATATGATGATTGTTGAGGGTTTTAGCACAATAAGATGGTGACAACAAATAAAAATGCCTGTGTGCAATAGACAGTAATGAGTGAATGCTTGTGAATTTTTTATAACTTGTATTTAGACCAAAGCACTTAAGCTTTGGGAAAGTTGCCTTTTATTGCTCCTGATAGCCTCGAATCTGTATCAACAGCCAGCTACATGGATGTTTCTTTGCTGTGGGCACATTTTCAGTGGCTTCCTGCAACATGGTGGAAGAAGCGTATCTCTCCTCCTGGCCAGCTGTTGATGAGAAATGGTGGGGATTAGTAGAGCTGGCATTGAAAGAGTGGTGATTTTTATTGATTTAGCTAATACCTTCCCCTGTTGAGCAAAGAAAACACCAGAATAAGAATGGTGGCTCTCTGAGTCATAATTTCATGCCTGGTGTATGCCTGTGACAATGAAACTTCACATTGCCTTTTAACTGATGAAGAGGCTCTGAAACTGACTGTAAGTTTATATTTGTGGGTATTGATGTAAACTTTTTTAGTGTAAACATGGAATAGTGGAGGAGTGGTGAAATGAGAAATTTTCCAACTTTTACACTGGATGTTGAAAAAGATATTGCTATCAAATGAAACTGGGTGTGATATGAGATGTGATGTAAATTCTTAAGGTGTATCCCCAAATTCAGAGATGACCTTGTACAGTCAGGACAGGTGGTATCAGCAACCTAGCTCAACTCCTGTGGAGGGTGAGGGTGCCAGTAAGAGTACAGAAGCATCATCAGTGCCGGTAGTGAGATTGCCTTTCTGCCAGTTTTCTGTTATATCTCACATAGTGTATGCCATGGTAACTCAGTGATGCTATATTTTTGTTCTACTTTTCAGCAAAATGTTTGACACTGAACTTTGCCCTCTCCCTTTCTCCATGGAGGAGATGTTTGGCTTCATTAGCTGTCGATTCACAGGGTATCCATCCTCTGTGCAAGAGCAAGCATTGCTTTGGTTGCATGTAAGTGTCCTCTCTTGACGAGTCATGCTGAAGGAGCCTATGATTTTGTAAAAGAAAAAAAAAAAAGAGGGGGGGAAAAAAGAAGCCACTTTTCCAAGGTTCATGGAACCTTTCTGCCCTTTGCTTAGCCCCAGTGTAAGGATGGTTGGTAGACAGATCCTGGGAAGCTTTATGTTGCTAGCCCATCATGGGCAATGTAATGGAAGCCTGGAAATTCCTTTTACCTTTGAATTTCAGTTGTGTCTTTAAGGCCATTCAGCTGTCTGACTTTTTGTGAGCAGTGGTTTTTAATCTCCACAGAATTTGGTCTCTAGATTCCAAAATTAATTCCAGACTCCAGAAGCAGCTGTAGTTGTTCCCACGTATAAAGAACTGGATTAGACTATCCCTGTACCCATCAAGCTTTCTGCTGCTCTGGCCCTTTTGTGCTGTATTTGCTCACAAGGCTGGCATTCACCCAGTGTTCATGTTCAAAAGCTACAGGGACAATCATGTCAGCTGGGGGCACTGAATTCAAAAGGGTATAAAATCTTCCACAGCACCTCAGAATAATACCTATATTCTTCATTATCGCTTCTTTTCTGCTGACGGTTATTTTGGTTAAGCCTCTGCAAAGACCAGTTTACCTGATGACTGTAGCAATTTTCAGGTATGCAGAGTTTTCAAGTAAAGCATGATTTTTTAGATTTTGCTTGACATAATAACAGTTAATGACAAGTACAAATGAGCTCATATTTGTCTGAGTGTTGGTGACAAAATAGATGATGAATATTCCCTCAGTGATCTGCAGATAACCATCCTATCACTATGTTGACACCTGTAGGCTACCATTCCAACTGGATTCTTAGAATAAATACAGGAATTCAGTTTTAAGTGATAATAAATACAACAAATAGTTATTCATCCAAGTATTGGTAATACTTTTGGTTTACAGAAGTATTTTTGTGGAACAGCCTCACATCCCTGTGAGTTTGTTCATGAAACTGATCTCAAGGCACACCAAGTGGATGCCACCAAATATTTTGAAAATACCCTTTTTTTTTTTTTTTTTGGCCAGTTCTCTCTTGCCCTGATTCTAACAGATATCTAAGCTTTCAGCTCACCTCATTGAATCCCAAAATTAAACGCGTGGAACTTGCTGAACTGAGGACCATATGATAAAGGTTCTTACAAAGTAGCTAGCATTTTTGATCAAACTTGACACTCATGCTTTTTTATTTATTGTCTTTCCTCAGGTGTTATCTGAACTAGACATTGTTGTTCCTCTTCAGTTACTAATCAGCATGTTTTCTGATGGAGTTAATTCTGTAAAAGAGTTAGCAAATCAAAGAAAATCGAGAGTCAGTGAACTGGCGGGTAATCTTGCAGCTCGGAGGGTAACTGCTATTTATCCTGCTTACTTTTTTGCTTAGAACAGTTTTCTTAATAGAATGCATGTGAAGAATTAAAATGTCATCTTTCAATATGGCAGCATTTGATTGGAAACACTATAAATTTTGAAAATGGAAGAAAATTGACATGACTTCTTCCATTCGTACCACTCTGTCACATGGTCAGTGTAAAGATAATGCAGACAGGAACTACAGAAAAACTGTGCAGTTTTTCCTTAGTGAACTGGTTTGTTTGGGATACATTTGGAGTGTTCTTGGTATCTTTTCCAACAATTTTCATTCTCTGCACTTTCTATTAGTAACCATCAACAAGTTGTTACTGACAACTGGTCACCCAGAGTGAGCTTTTGTATTCTAGCGTTAATCTGGTGGGCCTAGGTATGTTTTGGAAGGGTGACAGAGCAGAATTTATTTCTGTTTCCCTCCACTTTTTTCCCCATCCAAGAGATGCAAAAATTGATCTAAAGTTGTCTGACAAAGGCTTATGGTCTGGAAGAAAACATGTACACATCTGTAGGCACTACACATACTTGGACTGACGTGACTAACTTCCCAGTCTTGGACAAAGTGCTTCAATGACAGCAGGAACAAGAGTGCTTGAAAGGTCAGATCTTTAGATTTAAGGAACTACAGCATCTGGGCAGTTGATGATTCCTTGCATGTGGTCTGCCTTTCTTCTGATGTAGCTCTGCAGAGAGCATTCCCACACCTAGTTCATGGCCACTTCTAAACTAAGGAGAAAAAACAGACAAACTTACTGTCTGGTCTTTCAGAGCACAGCTGGCCTAAAACTAGACCTCATGTCATCTAACTGTGTATCTCCCTGCAACACTTAGAAGTTCTCAGGGTGGTTTGGGTGGCCTGCTGTGGTGTGGACATGAATCAGTGCAGAAATGCATATCTTGTTACTGTTGTGTCTAGTTCATTTCCAGCTACCTGTATCCTTGGTATAGCCTTAGTTATACTATTCTCTTGAGATAGCCTCCTTTATTAGTCTCCTACTATCGAAGTTCATGTCCCTGGATCATGGAGCAGATCATTGTAACCTGATGGCCACTTTACTGCCTGCACTAATCTTCTGTTTGGTTTATGATGCTAAAATTCCTCTTTAGTAGGAATAAGATGATGGATGTCAGCCACTTAGCTTAAGAGAATGTATACATCTGTGCACAATATGATTGCTGTACTTCTATCATATTTTATCATTTAATGGCATTAAGGGGCAGGTGTAGATTTTGCAAAAAAGCTACAGAAGGGAATAGTAAGGCTGTCAAAGTTCTTGCCATTTTCTGCAGTTTCGTATAGAATGAGATTGCTTAAATGTGTAAGAGTCATTTGGACATATTGATTCTTTATGTCTTCAGGTAAGCGTTGCTTCTGACCCTGGGCGCAGAGTTCAGCACAACATGCTGAGTCCTTTCCCAAGCCCCTTCCAGAGCCCATTTCGGAGTCCAATACATAGTCCTTTTCACAGCCCTTTCAAGAACTTTGGACACCCCAGTGGAAAGACAATTGATTTTGACTGTGAAGATGATGAAATGAATCTTAATTGCTTCATTCTGATGTTTGATCTCATCTTGAAGCAGGTACTTGCAGCAGAAAAACACCCACATTGAGGGGATGCTGAAGTTCTGTAGTCACTTTTGGCTCTCCTTTAATCCTGTATTGAGTCCCTTTCTGCTAAGAGACTGGCATATGAAGTATAAGACATTTAAATCCCTCTACAGCTGTCATCTGCCTTTACCCATACAGGAGTTACAGGTTCATGTTCAATGAAGAGAAGTTAGATACCTGCATGTTCATGTTGGATAGCTCATATGAGTGAAAAGAACTTCTACTTCGAGATACGTTTATTTCTACGGACTAGAAGCAGAGGCTCGTTGGTAGGCTTAGGTTAGATGCATAATTTTTGGATAGCTAAATTTGTGCATTGTGAAGCCAAGGCCAAGTGTTTGGATAACTGTCTCCAGGTAAAATTCATGGATCCTGTGCTTGAAATAGTCTGTTACTGTAGCTGTTTGAGCTTGGGCCTCAATACCATTGGCAGTTTAAAATTGTGCATTCCAGTTTATCTCAAATAAAATTGTGAGTTCCAGTTTATCTCACACTCTTCCCAGTACTATAATATAACACTAGCAGAAATGTAGGAAGAGGCAGAATAGTTAGTGCTCTGTTTTTTAAATAAATAATAAATCCTTACTCATTTCACTCTCTTTCAGATGGAACTCCAGGATGATGGTGTCACTTTGGGCTTAGAGAACAGCATTTCAAAAGATATAATATCCATCATAAACAATGTGTTCCAGGCACCCTGGGGTGGTTCTCACATCTGTCAGAAAGATGAAAAAGCAGTTGAATGTGGTCTGTGTCAGTCCAGCATTCTGTGTTACCAGCTGGGTTTTGAGCTGCTGGAACAGCTTGCTCCAAAAGAAGAAATCAGGCTTGTGGTAAGTAGAGCAGGAAAGGGCCTATATTATTGGTGTGCTGAAACCCCTCTTCTTCATTGTTCTTATTACAGTGTGCACAAGGGAGCAAAGTTGCGCTGACCTTTGGCATGGAGGATTTGGGAGGTTAAAGCAAAATGCCACTGAACTGTAAAATTTCCTAAGTTTTAATTGATTCAGAGAACCCAGGGAAGATAACGCTATTCATCCAGTATGAACTCTTCCCCTATCAATATTGAAGGGCTTTTTCACTTTGGAAGGGCACTCCTATGATACTGTGTCCTAAATAAAATGTGAAATGTTAATACTTACTGCTTTTCATCTTCTTTTAAAAGCTAAGAGTAGATATTTTGAAATGATTAATGATTTTGAGTGAATCAGTTGTCAAGTGAGCAAGCCTTAGTTGGTGCTTTATTGTTGAAAATGTTGAACACTGTCGAAAAACAGAATATACTTAAAGTTGAGTATCCAACTTTATCAGACACAGATATCTCTTCAATCACTAGTCATCACTAAAGTCCTCTGTAGCTTTGCAGAAGAAATGAAGCATTACCTGTGGTGCGATTAATTTGTTTTAAGCTGTATGTCTATTATACATAACTCTTCCATCTGATAGTTCAGAAGACAGCATCGTTCCCCTTATTCTGAGTGCTCATTTGCTGTGGCATGGTAGTGGCAGGATGTTTATTAGTAATTTTTTTTCAGTGGTGGGCATAGTGATGCCTTTTGATGTGTAGAAGTTTCAGAATTCCGTTTGGATGTGTATGCTAATAGTAGGTATTGTGCATGTGTTTTTCAGTAACTTGTGCTAGAAAAATCATCTCATGCCATTTCAGTTCAGATTCTCTCCTCAGCTGAAGAGTAGCAAGTAGTGAAATCTTTTGAGTGCTGGGGACTTGGTACAATCTCTAGGATGCACCTTGCAATTTATAACATAAAGGTCACAATGGCAACCTGTAATCCTGAGCTCCTGGCCACAGGCAGAAGTAACTCCAGCCCAGTCCTTTTTTCAATGTAAAAGTGATTGAGGTAGTTCCTGCCTCTAAGCCTGTAACTACAGTAGTGTAGGAAACACGCCCTGCTCCTGTCTGGTGCTCCTCTGACGCAAGGATGACAAGTTTGGTGAAAATACAGCCCTGTGTTTGGATCCACCTCAGCTCCAATAAGGATATACAGTTTCTGTTAAGTGGTATCACTTAAATCCATGTGTGAAACATAGTCTTCTTGTCAGTATGCATTTGCTGATGCAGAATTTTAGATATGCAGGTGATTTGAATGCACAAGTGTACATGGAACTAGACAAATTTCTTACTCATTTGAGCTCAGCTTATTACACCAAATGTAACTTAAACAGCAGGGTATGGCCTCATGTATTTAGATAACATCAAGAAACAACTTTATTATTATATTCTTAAAGGAGCCCACAGATAACCTCGAGGATAGTCTTCTGTATACTAGACCTGAGTTTATTATAGGAACTGAAGGAGAAGAGGAAGACAAATTGGCACCAAAACATGGAGAAAACCCAGGAAATCACACAGAGACCACAGAAAATGCTGGTAGGTGGAGGGTGAGAAAGGTGAGAATTTCAATAAGGCTTTAAATGAAACTCTTCTACTCATATAGAATACAAGGTTCTGAAGCAGTCTTTCAAGACCAACAGTGCACAGTCACTTTTCTCATGCATTTAATTCTTCAACATATTAATTAAATAGGAAAGCAGTGTTTATGCTGATAGCAAGTGTGACTGTCTCTCAAAAAAGTGTTAGAAGAAATCTTGACTTTTTGAACATATAAAATAGCAAAAACATTACGTGCCAAATTCTGTGCTGTTGTAACTTTCCTGACTGCAGGGTTACTGTGGCTAGAATTAATTTCTCTCTTATCATTTTGACATTCTTTTGTTTCATTTTGAATCCACAAACAAGAGAACTTTAACAACATTTTATGTAACTTCAATTTTTAACAGCAATAAAGAATGACACAGAAAGAAAATTTTGTTATCAGCAACTTCCAGTTACCTTGAAGCTCATATACACTATATTGCAGGTAATATTGATTACTTGTTCGTTTAGTTTGAATTTTTGGTTAAGTGGTGTCATTGTGTTGAGAGCAATACATCTGCTTACACAGGAAATGTCAAGGTTTGAAGAACCAGACATTCTTTTTAACATGCTGAACTGTCTGAAGATCCTGTGTCTTCATGGGGAATGCCTGTATATAGCAAGAAAGGACCATCCACAATTTCTTGCCTATATTCAAGATCATATGCTGATTGCAAGGTAGGTTTTTATCACACATTTTGTCTTCATACTTTGTTGGTTCTCCAACTATACATTTGTTGTTGGCATCAAAGAATTTGCAGGTTTAGTATAGAAAATTAACAAAGGGTGGTAAGGAAGTCTAGAAAGGTTAAGTAACTGTATGAAGGCACGTTGCACAGGCTGATTAAGAAGTTGCAAATGAAACTAAGGTACCCTGCATTGTCCATCATGGCTACTCTGTCATGCACCACTTGTTTTGCAGTGAGTCAGAGCTTCTCATATTGAATAATAGCATTGTCTGAGGCTGAGGTATCTTCCCTGACTCTACAAAAAAAAAAAAGGATGATATAGAGGCAGGCACGCAGTTTATAGGGCTTTAGCGTTAAAGCTGAGGGAACAAGACTATTGCACCTTATTTTTAAGAGGTAAAGGAAGTTTTTTTCATTTAGAATCAGTGTGAATTGGATTGAAATCGGTGAATTTTAAGATTCTCTTTGGAGAAAGGGACTTTTGCTGAAAACCCACTGAATGAACATCAGCATTTGATGTTCTGAAATAGAGTGTGTTCATCAGCGCTTACAGCTGCTCTGTATCAGTTTCATTGAGCATCTCCTGAGACTATAGGCTTCTAGCAGAGTAGCAAATCTGTCCTGAATCTAAATACCACCAAATTGTGAACACCCAACATCTTAGCATTCGTGGATGCACATGATTCGTGGTGCCAAGACAGTTCATGTGGCTTATGTGCTGAAGCTAGTTGTGCTGAAACTGCTAATTCACAGCATAGATTATGTTCCATGGCAGTTGTGCCTTGAATTAGCAAACTCTTGTCAAATCTGATGTGTTTCAATGTAAGGAATATTTGAACCTGGATTTTCAAGAAAAACTTCTGTAGTTGAAGATTTGCAAGTAGCTCTGTTCTCCTACCAGCAACTCTGTAGTATTCACATAAACGCCCAGGATGGCTCAGAGAGATTTTCATGAAAAAGACGATTTAGAAGATTTAGAAGAAAGGATGTCAAGGGAGTATTTTTATAAGCAGGCTTGCTCTTTTTGGTCTTTCCAGCTTATGGGGAGTTGTGAAGTCTGAGTTCTCTCAGCTTTCTTCCCTAGCAGTCCCACTTCTTCTTCATGCACTTTCGCTTCCCCATGGAGCTGACATTTTCTGGACAGTCATAAACAGCAATTTCAACAGCAAAGATTGGAAGATGAGATTTGAAGCAGGTAGGCCTGAGAAATGTACACTATTTGCTCTTTGTTGCTTCACTGAAAAGGTAGAGCTTTCTCTGCTGTAACTGAGGAGACCTGTAATAGATTATTATCTTTTTGCTGCTTTGGGGAGTTTTGGAGAGAGAGAGTCTGGTGCAAAACCATGGCACAACAATGCCGTAAAATAGAGGAGAACATGAGACATTTTGGATAATCAAAGTAAAATCAAAATTACAACACTTGCCAGCTATTTTTTGTTGTTACTTGCTCAGATGTGCATATTTCTAGGAGAGGTATATTAATCAGGACATAAAGAAGCCATTGGCTAAAGTAATATGCATATTTTCTTTGTCTGGGGGCATGGCTGCTACAGTGGAAAAGGTGGCTGTCCTGTGCAGATTTTTGGATATTCACTCTGTGACAAAAAACCACCTACTAAAGTACTCTTTGGCTCATGCATTCTGCTGTTTCCTGACTGCCGTGGAAGATGTCAACCCAGCAGTAGCTACAAGAGCAGGGCTATTACTTGACACCATAAAGAGGCCAGCTTTACAGGTAGGTTCATTATATGGGAAAAAGTATATTCAAAGAAGAATCTGAGTTTTCGTCTGAAGTTCAAAGCAGTTCAGGCATACAGCATCACGGTCACTGCTAATACCTCTTTAGGCAAGACCCTTACGAGTCTTGGTAATTGACATATGCACAAAATAGCCAAGGGAAATGATATTGCCCTAGCCCCAGCTTAGAATCATAGAATCATTTAGATTGGAAAAGACCTTTAAAATCATTGAGTCCAACCGTAATAACTTTGACTGCAAAGGATTACTGTTGTATTTGAACTGATATTGTAGAAAGCTGTAAAAGTGTTTTATTATTTTAAAATTTATTGACATTTTTCAATTTAAAAAAAAAAAAAATTTAAGACCTATGACACCCTGCTGAGCTGCCAGTAAGAAAATATGTTCAAGCAACACCAAACATGGTCTTGATCTTTTCCAGGATTTACTTAGGCATGTAATTTTCAGCATGTGAAAGACCCTGCCAATCAGGCTTCTCACGATTAAAACTAAGCAGATAGATACAAAAGTGGATCAGAGCCTATGTATACAAGCAACATTAAAAAAAAAAAATCTCATAGTACACAATTCAGTTCTAGTTCTCTGGAGAATAGAATGAATATGTATTTTAAAAAGTTCAGTGTTATTGCCTATAAAAAGCTGCTAATACTTGCTAGTTTTATTACATATGGTGTCTTTTCAAGATAGTTTCCAGAGAACTGGAATTCACTGAGTTCACTGCGACTGTTACCAGTATACTGCACTTTCATATTTAATGTGTGGGTTTTCTTCTCAAACATAAGTCTTGACACTACACCCCAAATTCTATTGCAAATAAAATACAGAATCATTTTGAGGCAAAGTGCTTCTGATACACTTCACCGCATAATCTTTCTTCCTCTGTTTGGGCTTGAGGATTCATTCTTTTTTATTTAAGGGCTTGATTCAGTTGCCTAAATATAAGCTTTTTGTCAGGCAGGGGTGTGTGAAGAGAATACTCTGATATTGTGTACCAAATGTGCAGTAGGATGGAACTTTGCCTGTACCTTTGTATTCCTCAAAATCTTAGCAAATTCTACATTCTAAATATGATGTTCATTTATCTCCTTACTTACCTTACTTTTCCATTGATACCAGTAGTATTACTTCGGATTTAAAGGACTTGATAGGAAAAAGGAGCTAAACGTTTATCTTGTACTAATTAACAGGAGAAGTTACGAGCTTTGACCTCCCTTTGCTTTAAAAAATGCTTAAAGTTTTCACATCTCAGTTCTGTGTTGGTTTTCTTTTTTTCCTCTGTAGGGTCTCTGCCTCTGCCTTGATTTCCAGTTTGATACAGTTGTCAAGGACAGGCCCACAATTCTTAGTAAGCTTTTGCTACTTCATTTTCTAAAAGCGGATATTCCAGCTTTGAGCTGGGAGTTCTTTGTGAATCGCTTTGAGACCCTGTCTCTGGAAGCACAGCTTCATCTGGACTGCAACAAAGAATTCCCTTTCCCAACAAGTAAGCAGAGTCCAAATCAATCTGATCACCTTTCATCAGCTTCTGGAATTTCAGCTGCTTGCGAGGGTCTGAGAGAGATGTAGGTCTTACTTGTATAAATTATCTGAAATTAAGTAATTTTTCAGGCCAAAAGAGAATAATTCAAAGTGAGCATTTTTTTACTGCCAGAGTACAGATTAGGCTACATTCTGTTGCACCTTTGGGCATCATGTTTTACTCTCACTAGGATGTGATTGTCAGCCTTGGTTGAAATGGTGTCTGGTTCTATGATTAGCTGCAGCCTACATTAACCCACTTATTCTTTTGTAGATGTTCTTATGCTATTAACATTGTTATTCTCAAAGGCCTAGGTCATGCCTGACCCTGTTCTCTAGTGGTCTGTACAAAGACAGACCTAGGAGCTGTATAACCCTCAAAAAACAAACAAATGTATGAGGCACAGCACAAGAGGTACATGGACTCTAGAGCCGGTGCTCAGTTAACCGTTCCTGCAGTGACAAATGTTTGTAAATGTTTGTCCTGTTCATACTTGGTTTCTTGATGAGATACCATGTCTCCTTCCATTCACTTGGGGGGGGGGGGGGGTTGGGCGGGACTAAAAAATAATTTGTGCGTGATTGTTTAACATGCTGAGTAATTTAAAACTGCCTTACCCAAGTGGTGGTGCAGGAAGCAGATCTATTTCCATGTGATTTGCTTGGAGGAGGTGGGGAGGGCTGTTGGGAGAGCATGTGCTCCCTCAGCGGCCTAATGCCTCCTCCTACACTTGCATGGAACCCAGTGCCTAAAAAAGCCCAGGTGCTGCTGCTGCTGCATTTATACAAGAGATGGGTGGAACTGCAAGCATATTCTCTTCTCCATACATGAGTAGCTTGACCCAAAGCTGTGAATTCCTGCTTTGGCCTGAGGAGGGAATCTCAGCACTAGTTTCTAGCACCTCTGGCTGCAAATGTAGGGTCATATCTTTAAATATTAATATTTGGGAGTGATTTAAAATTTACAGTATGCAAAATATATTTTTCAAGTTTCTTTTTAGCCTTTCTCTTTGCCTTTTCAAAGATGTAAGTGGTGCAAAGGATGGGCTCACTGGCTTCAGTCTCTCAGGTAAACTCAAAGGGTTTGAATGCACTATAGACATGAGTATGGAAAAGTATTGGTGACTCCATTAAGACTTGTAGTCATACTGCTGGTAACACCACTGTAAACACATAATCACACTCACAGATGTTTGGAGGCGCTGTTAAAATCCAGGATGATAGGTGTAGGCAGGACAGGAGGTCAGTGAAGCAAAACTATAGGCCGCATTTGGGTATGAGTGCACTAAACGTGATCCATACTAGTGAGATTTCTGCCATTTTAAATAGAAGACACCTCATATTCCCTGAAATTCACATTTTGGTTTCAAGAACCTGGTTTTATCCAGTCTCTAAAGAAAGAAGTAACAGCATAATTTTTTAAACACAGTTATGGCATTTGGGGTTTTATGGATTTCAGAACAAGAGCATGCAAATGAGTACCTTGCAGATGGACCCCTCGAGCCCATGTGAAGCTTTCTTGACTTGCGTGGGACCCGGGGCCCAGTTGCATTTGGCACTTGGCAGCATTAGGGCCTCACCATGCTGTGGAATGAATCCTAACTTGGTCAATTGCATTTGCAAAGCTATCACTGCTGTCCGGACAAATGTCGCCAACCTCAGTGATGCAGCAATGTGGAAGATCAAGAGGGCTCGTTTCGCACGTAATCGTCAGAAGAGTGTGCGTTCCCTGAGGGACAGTGTGAAGGGACCAGTGGAGTCAAAGAGAGCGCTCTCCCTTCCAGAAACCTTAACCACCAAAATTCGTTGAGTATCTATTTATATTTTTGTGACACACCTGTATCTTCTCCCTTAGGATCGTATCCTATTGCTGGGTACACGTCAGAATTGTCAACACTTATCCAACTGGGATAGCAAATTTAGGTTTCTGACTGATTTGGGCATTATTCAAATAATGACGTTAGTGAGTTTGAGGAAGAACATAGACAAACATTATGTCTATGCTGTGTTTGTTTAAAATGCCAGAACAAAATGCTGCAAGACCAATTTGTGGATAGATCTTTATTTTTATTTGTGGCTAATACACAGTAGTTTTGTCTAAAATAGATACGTTTACAGAAAAATTCCTATGTTACTAATTTATTTATTAATTGTAATTTTTAATCAGCGTATGCAGCATATCCTAGACATCTTAAAAACAACTGTTATGTCTCAAATGAGGTTTTGGGTATTTTCAGAATTCCTTTGTTAAGAAAACAATATCCATGCAACACATCATTCCTGCCAGCTTGTATAGGAGGACCTAGGTACTGGAAAACCATAGGCCCGTATGGAGCGCTGTAGAGATATCTTTGCGAGCAGAAATAAAGCTTACGCATTCTCAATTAGAGAATTTTACAAACACAGATTAGTCTTTCTGTTTAAATTGGACCTCTCGCATTGCTCCTACCCATGTAATAGGAACTGATAAAATGTTCAAACCGGCGTGCTGGTGAACTGTTAAGTTAAAAGGTAACTTCTTTTCTCCCAAAAACCCACCACCTTATTTTGGGACTCAGGTAATCCTTGACTAATTTCTGATCCTGCATAGGGGCTCCTGTGTGGTGATTCTTGTACCAGCTGAATGATGGAGAACAGTGGAGTTATAGAACATGGTACACAAAATCTCTAGGGCACAGAAGTGACATGTTTCAAATGGTTACACTCACTGCCTGACAACAGTGCATGAGTAAATGAACATAAATATGCTAGCACTGAATATATGCTGAAGTATACGATGTTGGTACTGCCTTTTTAAACAGAGTTGCTCTTTTTTTTTTTTTTATTTTTTTTTTTTTTTTAAGCTGTGAGCTTGACCAGACACGAGCAGTCTGCTCCAGCACTTGGAGGAACACCAGAGCAAACACCAGGTGGGTTTGACAAGGCGGGGTGTTTTGATGGAACAGGAAAGGAAGGCGCTAGCACTGTCTTTCTTGGTGACTCATGAGATAAACTTACACAAGATGGAAGTGGTCTAAAAGGCACAGTGAATCACATGTTAGCATGGTTCCAAAAGGTGCAAACTGAAGTTTTGCTCTTGAGCTGTAATGAAAACTGCCCCCGGTTGTAAATAGTACTTTGGGGCTGGGAGGAGGTTATTCAGAGGCAGTCAGCTATGCCGGCAGGGCCTCGCCCTCCTGTGTTTCATTGCCCACAGGAACAAGTAGACCATTAGCAGGCTGGCCCCGTGCATCACCTATGTTCAGCCTGATCTTTGGCCTTCAGGTTTTAGAGACGGCAGACAGAATGCCTTTGATTGTCGGTACTGTATATTACACTTGTGTCCTCTGTATGCTTATGGACATCTTAAGTCCCTTATTTTATATTTGGTGACATTTTGTGAAGATGTTACCCTTCTGTCAGGCATTTGTAGAATAGCTAGCTCAGCAGGGTCCAAGTAATCTCTAAATAATTGTGCCTACTGACAGTTCTTGCTCTGAGTCCTGTGTAGACTGCCCACTTGGAAGTGAAAAATCTCAGATTCAGATGTTTTCACATTCCTTCTTCAAGACTTGCAATATTTCCAACAGACACAAATTCAGAATCAGAACAGATCAGCCTAGTGGGTGATCAGCTGAAAGGAAAATACTGTGCCAGCATGCGCACTGACTAAGCTGTGAAATGAACCAGGAGAGCTTCTGAATTAGCAGTGTATAGCCCTGTCATACTAGCGCAGTAAGAGCTGGAAATCAACCAGTTCCTTACAGAACATATGTGCAGGTTGTCACAGGCTCATAGAAGAAAGAAGTGAAATAATGGTGTGATGAACAGATGTCAGTGAAGGATTGTTCTTCAATAATGGCACCGCTCACCTGCTATATACTGGGCTTAGAGAAGCTTGTCCATCAGAAGTGTCAGTCTCACAGTAGGCATTGTTAGCCATTGTGATTTTATTAGATATATTTTGGTATTTCAAAGCTTCAGTTTCCAGGCTCAGGTAATTAATCACCTAAGCTTCAAATTAAGTTTCCACTAAAAATGTATATATAAAAAGTTGCGTGTAGCTAGTAACTGCTGATATGAAGAAAAGTCTGGTAATATGGTTCAAAATTATCACAGATGCTTTGGAAACTAGGAGACAAATAACTATCCCTCTCCTCCTGCCCAGTATTTATTATTTCTTCCTAAAATCCTAATTTTTTGTAAAATATTTTTTTTAAAGGTTTGACTCATAGTTTTTGACACTTCGCATTGGCAGTACTGATCATATCTGATTTGTCTAAGGAACCAACTGACTCCTAAACATAGTCTGTACATCTGTTGTAGAAAAACATTTATTTTATACATACCACTCAAATGCACCAGTCCTCATGTTCATCCGTTCTTTCTAGATCTAAAACTGTAATCCTTGCACAGTCCAAATGCAAGCTGAACTCAGTGTGCATTCTGTATGGATTAAACACCAGGACCATGTATTTGTTCATGTATCCTCTACAGTACCCTGGACAGTCACTTACAGAGGCACAGGGATCACAGTTAGGATGAAGCATGATAGAATTTTGATCTGATGTTTTATGTTGTATTGTGATATACCTTAAAGTAATTTGAAGGTAAAGGGGTCTGATATAAGGGACACATGAATAAAGAGATGAATCTGTGGGCATAAGGCTAGGTAGAATTCACGAATGGTGGCTGTATATTAACTAGCAGGCTGTGTGTTGGGTGATGTGAGAAAGTTTTCCGGGGGGCAGGGGGAGGGTTGTGCGTGTGTGTGTACACATACCTTGTATGTAGGCACACACACACATGCACACAAATTGTACATGTGTGCACACACGTTTTGAGGGGTAAAAGCTACCATAGCCACTGTAAAGGCAGAGCTGTCTTGGTTTTGCATTCTTAGCTTGAATCTAAACAGCTTGATTTGGTACAGAATGCCCTGTATCATGTGTTAATGAAGTGAAAGTTTAGTTCAAGCTTCATATAACTTAAGACCCATTTCAGACATCAGAAGGTTTTCTGGACTCTGAAGGTCTCTTGACTAAACTGGATTGTAGAGTTTTTGTAGTTTTAAACAAGCAGTTCTCCATTGCTGGTTCATTGCAGGTTTCTGCATTAGAAGTGAAAACAGGAGGTGACTGACATTCCCTAGACTTGATCCTTAGTAGAGCTATGACAGTGAAGCTCTGTTCACTGTGTCCTGCTGTATAGTTTTCAGTGAGGGTAAAGTATGAGAAATGAGATTTTAATGCTTCAGAAAGTGTAGTAATATTTCTGGAAAGTAAAATGTCAGAAGTTGTCCTGGGAAGTGTCTGTTAACTGGTGTTAGTATTACAAAATTCTAGCAAAACTGAGCATTTTGTCACTGAGCTTCTAAATTATATTTTTCAGCAGGTGATAGGTTAATCTTTTCAGGTTAATTACGCATTGAGTTCTGTTTGGAGAACCAGTATTATGGGGCTGTAAATAAATCTCATTTCATCTTACCTCCTTCTTTGTTTTAGTGAGAATCTCACAACATATAATAGAGATGAAAATAAGTAGGGCTGAAGAAAACAGTCTAATATCATCTTTATGAAAATGGTGTCTCTTTGACACAACTTCATGGAAAATTTTAACCCAGCTATAATATGTGGAAAGATTATTTCCCAGTTGATGTCCACAAAGCTAAAGTTACTTTCTATATACATTTTTAAGGTGCTTCTGAAAATGGTACTTGCTGTATTTCTGATTCTAATTATTTCAGAATTTATTGTTTTCTTTTTGCATCTGCAAATCTTGTTTCAGCAAAAGTTTGGGTAGAGAATTTTTGTTTTGAAGGAAGGTTTCTGTAAATAAAAAATCCCAGTGAAAACTGTATGGAAAAAAAATTTATATAATATGAAGTTTATGATTTCTTTTTACCAATGTGAGACCAGTAAAGTTGTTATTAACAGAAGCGATTCTAAAAATTTCCCCGCCTAGTTTTCCTTTTCATCTGTCATAGAAATAGCAACCTTCTCCCGTGTGCAGCAAAACACCAAATGAAACAAACCCCTTTACTCACCCACCAATAAAATGTAAAATATTTAAAAATTATTTTAAAAAATTACAGACACTGCAGTTTTGCTCGTGAAGAACCTAAGAGAGATGCAATTGTACCAACAAAGGAGTCCCTTGTCAGAATAGCATATCACATTGAGACTATGGGTAAATTAGAATACTAAAATATTTTTTACCATTTGCTATAAATAAATAGCTATGAATTTACATAAACCCTAAGTCATGTAAGTAACTCTAACAGACTAGGCAGATATTAGTTGCTGGCTAGTAACCCTAACACAGACGTGCAGGAGCAATTTTAAGATTATACTTAGAGCTAATCTTGTTTGTAGGGTCTATCCTGTAAACTTTGACTTAAACTGTTCTTGCAAAAGTAAGGACTATGTCCAATAGTTGAAATGATTTATCCTTGAAATGAAAACCAGTAGATTGTTTTATAATTGTGCTTCATACCAGCTTGCTTTATCTCAATTATTCCCTGTTAGATTTTTAACCACAGATCAGAAAATACATCAGAATACATTTTAGTAACAATTAATTTTAATTGTTAAGAGTTATAGTATTTAACGAACAAAATAAAATTAACGGTGTAATAAAAACTTAATTTTCAAGTATAATATTTTCTGTTCCCTTTGTTGATTATCCTAGTGGAAATAATTTTTATTTATTATTGCATATAATGCATATGTATTGCATTTTATTTATACAGAAGCATTTAATTTAAACTACTGTTTTAAAATAGAGCATGTTGGAATGATATACTTTACTGTGCTTTAGCTATGCATTTATTCAGAATTATTTAATAAAAAGAATCTGATATACTGATGTATGAAATAGCTTCTGCTTTTCATGAATTCAGTTTGTAGTGTTAGTATAACATAGATCTTTAGGAGCTGCTAAGCACTAAAAAAAGGCCTTACACGTAGGGTAAAATGGAAGAGAGTAACTCCAAAGGCAATTACTAGTGAATTCTAGTAATGATAAATGGTCTTAAAAGTAACTGGAAATATTGTATTTTAAAAAAAAAATTGAAGTATGAAAATGAAATACTTGCCTAGCTGGCAACTGTTATTTGCAGCATGTCTGTTTTGCTTGGATAGTGATAGCCAGCACCCAAGCTTCCTTGTGCTTTGTAAGTAGCCTCTCATTTTTCACGTGATCATATTCCCATGCAAAGTATTACTGATTGATTATTTCCATTCAGTGTTTATAAACCAAGTCTTAGGCTTCTTCTCTGGGAAAAAGTCATCCAAGTTTTGACATAATACTCTGTGTCCCAAAACCTAATAAATTATAGTGCCTACATTTTGGCCCAAGTTATTTGAGAGAAATATGGACTCAGTGCTAAAAGAAGTATTCATTCTGTGTTTAATCATTATTTGGTAGAATTTTCTCCATTTCCTACCTTTGCCGTTTTGTATATCCTCCGCTGGCAAAGACTAATGTCCACTAACATTTGCTCAGGAAAGATTGAAAACTATGCCAGATGAGAATCTGGTGTCAGTGGGATTTGATTCTCCTTTAATGCTGTCATGGTTTAAGCCCAGACGGTAACAACACAGTTGCTCGCTCGCTCCTCCCACCCACTTCGGCCTGGTGGGATGAGGAGGAGAAAATACAAAAAAATGCTCATGGGTTGAGGCAAGGACAGGGAGGGATCACTCACCACTTACGGTCACGGGCAAAAGACAGACTCAACTTGGGGAAAAAACAAAGTCAGTTTAATTTACTACCAACCAAATAAAACCAAAGATAATGAGAAGTAAAACCAAACCTTAAAACACCTTCCTCCTTGCCCCCCCTCCTTCCTGGCTCAACTCCACTCCCCATTTTCTCTCCCTCCTCCCTGCCAGCGGTGCAGGGGGACGGAGAATAGGGGTTGGGGTCAGTTCCTCACACCTTGTCTCTGCCGCTCCTTCCTCCTCAGGGGCAGGACTCCTTACTCTTCCTCTGCTCCAGTGTGGGGTCCCAGCAGTTCTTCACAAACTGCTCCAGCGTGGGTCCTTCCTGCGGGCTGCAGTCCTTCAGGCACTGACTGCTCCAGCGCGGGCTTCCCCACGGAGTCACGGCCATCTTTGGGGGCACCCACCTGCTCCGGTATGGGGTCCTCTCTGGTCTGCAGGTGGGCATCTGCTTCCCCGCTCCCCTCCATGGGCTGCATGGGGACAGCCTGCCCTCTCCCCAGGGGCTGCAGGGCCAAACCCTCCTCTGGCCCACCTCCTCCCTGCCTTCCTCACTGACCTTGGTGCCTGCGTAGGGGTTTCTCTCACATTCCACTGCAGGTTCCCTTTCTTAAATCTGTTATCCCAGAGGCACTACCATCGTTGCCGATGGGCTCGGCCTTGGCCAGAGGCAGGTCCGACTTGGAGCCAGGGAAGCTTCTAGCAGCTTCTCACAGGAGCCAGCCTTGCAGCCCCCTCCCCTGCTACCAAACCCCTGCCACTCAAACCCAAAACAAATGCATAGATGTGAAGGAATAATAACACTCAGTCTGGCAGAAATGCACAGGTCTGTTAAGCATGGGAAAGCAGAGAAACGCAGTTCAGTGTACACAGTAGGTGTTACTGTGCTGTTGAGCTTGAGGCAACAGGGAAACAATGCCCTCAGAAATACATGCCTATCTGCTGTGACTTCACCATGTGTATTTAGGCAGAAATGGAACAATGAACTCTGGAAAAAAATTCTGGTGTATTCTGTACCCTGTTTACAGTTTTATCCAGCATCTGATACCATTGTCTCTCTTGTGCCAATAGGACAGCCCTCCCCAGAGAATGATAATACAATAAAAGACCTGCTGCCAGAGGATGCTGGGATTGATCATCAGACTGTCCACCAGCTCATTACTGTGCTAATGAAGTTCATGGCAAAGGATGAGAGCAGTGCTGAGTCGGACATCAGCAGCGCTAAAGCTTTCAACACAGTCAAGCGCCATCTGTATGTCCTGCTTGGTTATGATCAGCAGGAAGGATGCTTCATGATTGCACCACAAAAAATGCGTGTTTCGACCTGCTTTAATGCCTTTATTGCTGGAATAGCACAAGTAGGTGAAGGCACTTACTACTTTTTGCAGCTATTTCTCATTGCCTGTTGTTGAAATGGTGGTAGCACAGCCTTCTTTGTACCAAAATAATGGCGGAGTGTGGTAATCTTACTAAAACTTCTTAACACCTCTTCAGTTGGTGAAAGAATTCCAGAGCAAGGATGGCTGCTTGTTCTTTACTCTCAGAAGGCTCCATGTAGCCTAATCAAGTGCTTTCTGTAGGTTTTTACTTTGCAGTTAAAAAGTAAATAGTTAAATAGAAGCATGCTAATTTATAACTTCCTACTAGTACTCTAAACTTGCTGCATCATTGGCATAGAGGTAAGTTTTGTGTGTGTGTAGGCATGCAAATACTACCATTATATGAAGAATCAGAGACTGCTCCAAACCTCTTTGCCCTCTTTCCCGAGCCTTTGAATGCCCTACTTTCCTCACGTGTCATTTCCTCCTTTCCCATTCAGGGAGACTTGGGATCCATGCGCTCTTGTTTGTTGCCCTGCGTGAATGCTCTGTAGACTCTTCGACATTCTTCACTTTGCAGGAGACTCATTCTCCTTCCTTAGAGTGCACCAGGACTTTCTGTTTTCCCTTTCCTATGGAGTAGTGCCACCATGATGAACTTCTGCCTATATTGCTATGATAAATGACTGAGCACATCCTTGCCTTGTGCCTTCGTTCTCCATCTTGTAAGGAGGACCGTAATTTCCTACCTTACAAGGCTCTTCTAAGGCTCAGTTAATTCTTACTGATAGAGCAGTTGGTGATGCTAGGCTGAAAAACATTTCACACTTGCAGAGTATTCTTATTATTTGCAGTGAAGCATCATCATTACTTCCACACTTTCTCCTTATCACGGTCTCTCATAAAGGATTTCCTTAGGGGAGAGAGAGGGCTGTGATTTCAGATCTCACCCTGCCCCAGCTCTTTTAATGCCCATTGTAACCTTCAAACATTGTTCAAAGCTATCCTGGCCTCTTCTGTATCTGCAATTCTTATCAGGATTTTCTGGTTCATACATTGGAATCAGTGATTTTTCAAAGTCAATTGTAATGTAGATACTTGGATAAACTTTCGCAGTCATGGAGAAGTCAGGTATCCATGTTTCAGCAGGCGAAATAGAAGGTGCAAACTGGATAGCTGCAAATGCATCCTGATCCATTGTCTTGGAGCAACATTACTATGTGTTGTTAATCATCTTCCATTTGTATAGTTTTAAGCTGAAGCATGTGAAAGGAGATCCAGGGCTGTTACCATTGTATTTAGAGTCTGGAAGTGGCAGTTTAGTCGTAGGGCAGTATCTTCTGTATTTTTCTACCTATCTTCCAAGTTTGGATTGCCAGACTTCAGTGATCATAACTGACCTGATTGTCAGAAGTACTACTTATTGCAACTGTAAATATCAGCCCCTGCCTTTCCTCTTCTGCCTTTAAAATGTCTCATGATAGCCGAATTAACCATTTCTGTTTGAAAAGCTTTGTAGTTGAATCCTGGTTTCCCTGACATCAAATGGAGTTTGAGAACTTCAGTAGGCGAGGATTTTTCTCCATGTAGCAGACATCAAAACTTTAATTTATATTTTGGGGGAGTTTATTTCTTAGCTGTAGGGCTGCTTTGTGTTGGGAATTGCCTTTGCTGCAAAAGAAATGCTCTTTGCAATCTGAAGATGGGTTTACAGGGTGAAAACAGTAATGAAGGGCTGACTTGCTGCTTCCTTGATTTTGATTCCAAGCTTGGTTGGAATGGTCAGTTAGAGAAAAAACAAACAAACAAACAAATGTGTCTTAGTATTTTGCATCATAAAATTTGAGTATTTGGAATTCTTGAAAGCATAAAGTGCCTTTTTCTCTCTCTAGCAGCAGAAGTGGCCAAGTTTTGGTGTTCGCAATCACTGCAGTATTGCCCCGCGTGGTGGCAATGTTGTACAAGCCTGTCAGAGTGGGGAAGCCAGCAGTGCTGGGCACTGCTCAGCGTCCCAGGCTGAGCTCTCCTCAGCATTTGCAATATCATTTATTCTAGATCTTCCTGTGACAACTTAAAAAATGGGTCTACTCAGCTTAAGACACGTCTGCATTACAGTATGTGCTGTGTTAAGGCAGGGCTCTCTCTTCCTCACACAGATGAGTTTTTCCTAACCATGCTGTATAACTGTATCACAGCTTGAAGGGACAAGGCATTGCAGGGTAGGACCATATTTGGTGATTATATATCATCTGTTCGACAGGCTAGCCCTACATGGATAGACATGGGATTCATCTGTTTAGCTCTATGCATGCAGCACAAAAATTTGAGACAGCTGCACATAAAACTAGAGGATTTTACAGGGAAAAACTTCTGGTCAGCTTGTTCAGGAGGGAACTTGAGAGATGAGTTCTGTGTTTGTAAATTAGGCTCATCCCCTTGTTCTAATAAAAACAAAACCAAAAAAAAATACAGACCTGAAGGAAATAGATGATGTGGATGAAACTGGTATTTGTGTCTGTTTAGATGTACAGGGCTCCTGATAAAGTGCACTAAGTCCACTGAAACTGCAGGGATGTGTTAGATCTTGGGGGTTGTGCTGGAGTTTGCTTGGCCTGCTGTTACACCTTCCTGGGTGTCAACCAGTATAGGTCAGCGTCAGAGACAAGGTCTTTGTGGATCTTTGTTATGATCTAGTTTAGCTGGTGATTTCAGGACATACAGCTTTAAATAAAAATAGCTAATGTTGAAGACTGATGGGAAGATAATGACAAATAGCAATGCAGTTTCAATTGAAAACACAGTTGTGTCAGGGTAGTGAAAATACATGGCTACGCTGCACTTAACAATCAGGATTCAGACCTCTAGGATAGGCACCAAATAGCATGATGCTCTTCAAAGGTCATGATGGAGGCAAGGCTTATGACTAGCAGTAATAACAGTAACCTATCCACAGCAACACTATCACTTAAAATTGATGAGCATTTTATTTAGAGCAAGATATTTTTCATTAGCTTTAATTTTGAATCCTTTAGGATTTGCATGCTTTGACTTTCTGTATAACATGGCAGACACACTCTTATCTTTGTTATAGTGAAGAGCGGGATTCTTGTCTCATTACCTGATTCCAGAACATGGGGCTTAAAAAACCCCACCAGCTAATGTTGCAAGCCTGATGAGAAAATAATGAAAACTGGCAATGCAGTGTTAATACAAAACCAAATAACCAAAATACATACCACCCCCCACCCCTGCCCCAAACCCCACAATTGCATCCTATCTGTTAAACATGGAATATACCTAATACGGTTTTGTCTGTTGAAACATGATCAACTTGGGCTACAATACAAGACTGTCCCAGCATAATAAATTTTATGAACTTGCAAGTGTACGTTAAAATTTAGACTGTACAGGATGAAAGGCTTTCAGAACACATCTTCTTTTGTTTCATTTTACCTATTTAGCTAAAATGAGAATGTGACAACTGGCAGAAAGTTTCTAACTGATAGTGAGACTTCCTTAAAAACATCTATTTCTTTTCACTTAAGTAATACCTCAACTGTATTAGTTATTTTGCTTTTCAACATCGGTGGATTTGGTTTTGGTGAGCTAATTCCTGTGCTAATCTTTTCAGGTGATGGACTATAATATCAGCCTGGGCAAACATCTTCTTCCCTTGGTGGTGCAGGTATTGAAATACTGCACTTGTCCTCAGCTAAGGCATTACTTTCAGCAGCCTCCTCGCTGCTCCCTCTGGTCCCTCAAACCTCACATTCGGCAGATGTGGTTAAAGGCTTTGCTTGTCATTCTCTATAAGGTGAGTGGTCTTAAAAAGACGCTGTCCACATTAAAATTTACACTTCAATTTGGAATTTATTACAGGGAACATCTAACTGTACTGCAAGTGAAAGGAATTGTAAAGAACACTTTTCTGTGACTTGCTTGCTTACTGCATTTAATTTAAGTGTCTGAAGTAGTTAGGCTTTCATCTGTGCTACTGACCTGTTACTTCTGCTGTCTATATTGTCTTTCACATGGTTACCTAAGAAAAAAAAAAAATAGGGATTTGAAAATAGGAAAATGCTATATAAAGTTACAATGAAAAGTATTTCGAGTAACTTAGAATTAGTTTAAAAAAAATATTAGTAACTTTAAATGGGGGACGTCAGCTTAACAGCTTGTATTCTTTAGTTGAGTGATGCTTTTTAGGAGGTGTTGTTAAAATGTAATGCGTTTATGCACGAAAATGGAGCTGTGAATGCTTTTGATATGCTTAACAAATTTCTAGCAGGTCTATAGGGCACACAAGGAAGTGGAGACACTAGAAATGAATGATAATATGCTGATTGAAATAGAGTATTTGGAGAACAGTTCTGATGAGAGACCTTTTGCATTGTTATTAATAGTTGACTTTGTCATATAAAAGTCAAGAAAACAATGTATTAAATGTTGCTAATAGGGATTTTTTAAATTTTTTAAAATAATTCTGTGTACAAAGATGAAAACACTCCTGCTTCTCATGATGTATTTAGAGATGTATGATCAAAGAAAGGGAAAGGGCATCCAGCTGACAATATTCTTGTCATTTTTCTGTTTTACTGCCTAAATGTTTATCCAAGGAGAAAAGTTAGTTTTTAAGCTGAAGTTTTTGTCTTTCACTGAACAGTACCCCTACAGAGACTGTGAAATCAGCAAGATTGTACTTCACCTAATCCACATCACAGTCAATACCCTCAATGCTCAATATCACAGCTGCAAGCCCCATGCAACTGCTGGTCCTTTGTATAGTGACAACAGTAACACAAGCCGATACAGTGAAAAGGAAAAAGGTACTTTTAACACTCTCATTTATATGATAGTGATTGATTTAATTAATCAAGTCTTGCAGATGTTGTAGAAAAGGGTAAATATGGTCTGAATTTTAGAACATAATACTCAGAATTAAGTCTAAGGTGTGACATATCTGACCATCTATAGCCATGTATAGTAAAGGAAATTCACACTTTCTGTGTAGGCTAAGCATAGCACAGCAGTCTAACATCTCTCGGAGGGAGTGTACCTTAGACTAGTAGTTCAGGCACCGTTCCTGGATAGTCTTTGGCTTTTTCTGTGATGATATTAACTGGTCATGTGCACACACAAAGTGTGCAACCAGTCTGTCTTAGTGTTCTGATTATAAAATGGCATAGTAGCAAATACTTGATGTTGAAAAGAGAAAATGATGAAGTCAGTCTGTAGTTTGCTTTTCTCTGTAAAAGGAGCTGAAGTTGGCTAGCTTACATGGAGATGTATATGATGTGGATGTCTAAAGGTGGAAGAGAATGGTTCAACCCTTAGAGTCTGTGTCCAATTGTTAACTCTGTATGTGCTTGCTAGCTGTAGCAGAGGTACTGCGATGGTGTGAACTGGTGTAATGTTGGAGCTTGAAATAATGTGGTGTCACTACTCAGTTCCTTACAGTTGTGAAGTTTATTGTGTGATAAGTATTCATGATCAAAGTTTAACAGGTTCTTTTGATGTTAATCTGTAGCTGCCTTTCAGCTATTTTGCCTTTTAGCTGCTTATTTGCTATTTACATCCTCCTTCTCAAACAGTCTTCCTAGTGCACAGCAAACTCTTCTGCTGAAGCATAATACAAGAAGGACTCTTTTTATGCATGTCAGTACCTTTTCCTCTTTTGCGGCTTGTTGCTCATGAAAAGATATCCAGCAGAACAAGGACACAAAATTTTGTTTACCTGAACACCCTATTACTCAGCTCTAGGAAATTAAAGCAACCTTAAAATGGTTGTAAATGATGTATTGCATATACTCACTCACCTGGATGTTTTGTATTGCTAGAGGAGGGCTAAGAGGGTTCAGAAAACTGTG
The DNA here is from genome assembly GCA_034782735.1 of Sagittarius serpentarius. Classification (NCBI taxonomy): domain Eukaryota; kingdom Metazoa; phylum Chordata; class Aves; order Accipitriformes; family Sagittariidae; genus Sagittarius; species Sagittarius serpentarius. Next base: position 5,260,590 of record JAVKLA010000040.1, read on the forward strand.
AACTTATTATGAATTTGTCTTTGTTTTGAGCTGAGTTAAAGACTTAATTCATAATGACTTAATAATTATGAGGGTAGTAATAATACATTTATAAAATGCATTCAGTTTCTGGATTGATTCTGAGACGTTTCTAAGACAAAGCAAGGTACCTAAGTATCCAGCTTGCGGTTCATAGTAAGTGCCAAGTTAGGTTTAGAAAACTCAGTGTTCCAATTCTACGTACAACATTAATTCCCTGGGTGGCCTTGTGTCTCACTTAATCATTGTTTCCCTATGTTTAAAGTAAGGAGAATAATATTTACTTGCTTTCCAAGCTGTTGTGAAGGGCTTTGGGCTGCTTAGAGGTAAAGGACCATAAATGGGCAAATTTTACTCTGTAAATGCTGACTTAATCGTAGGGCTGATTCTCCTCCTTTGCTGAAGTGCTGCAGAAAAAAGAGGATGTAAAAAAGTTTTCTTCCACCTGCAAGAAGCAGCCAATGTAATTCCATAGGACTTGGAAAGTTGAAGCCTTTCCCACCTTTTCTAAGGAGGCTTGTTTAGTCTTTGGTCAGGTAGTGCGTGTGCTGCTGTTATCATCCAAGGTGGTCTTTCGATGATCAACAGATGAGTATGCCATTGTCAGGCAGCAAGAATCCCTATGCTAAGGATGGATTTTCCCACTATTTAACCTTTTTCCTAATTTTTCTGCCAAACTTTGTTGTGGACATCATGGAAAGTGTACAGACTGTTGCAGAGCTGATGATAAATCTCGGGAGAAGAAGCATTTGTTGCCAAGGGGAAGAAGAAGTTAAACACACAAGACATGATGTTAAAAGTGATCTCCTAACTTATTAAACCCAGTTCTTGTAGAAATTCTTATTACTGACTTTGATTTTTCTGGATTCATCATATCAGTTAGGTATCTTATCCCTGATGCTTTTAGGTGGCAGTTCCCTGGCTTCACATGTACTGGAAACTTTCCAGCTATTTCAAAGCTAAAGATATTAATGTCCAGTTTAAGTCTTCAGTTTTTTGCCATTCTAACTCTTTGGCTTTCTTGCCTATTCACTCCTAGACGCCAAATGTGTTTCCTCTCCATGTTTGCTTGCTAGAATAAACAAGGCAAACATTTTTGTTTCTTCTCTTGAGTGCTCTGATTTCTTTATCGTCCCAGTAGTGTTTCCTGTTTCCTTGGAGATGAATCATTAGACATGGTAGATATGGATTTTTCCTTTTTTTATTTCTTTTTTTATAGCCATTTCATACAGGTGATATGGTTATTTTTTGATGGATGAATAGGTTTGGATCTTTCTTTCTCTTTGCCATTTTCAGCCAGCAGGTCTCAAATTAGAACATAATGTTTTACTATTACTACTTAGAGCAATAACTTCATAATGTATACTTTTAGGTCTTATTCTATTACTATTACCAGCTTCCCAAAATTATCCGTTTCTTCCTTTTTCACTTTCGTATTTTGCTGGTTTATTACTGACCTTGCAGTTCTTGCACTAATTTTGATCTTCCAGTTACCATTTCTCACTGAGCACTATAGAAGTTATTTACTCGAGTCAGTGTTCAGATCTATTGTATTTCTTCCATCTAAAGAATCTGTATTATTATCAGTAGAAAAGATCAGCTTAGAATGGTAAAAGCTTTGGTATACTTTTGTTGCATTGTAACCCATTTTCCATTTATCTCTGTCCTTTCTGACCTTAATTCAAGATGTAACAAGAATGGCAAAGTTATACCTGGGATATAATACCTTGCAAACTTCAGATGATTCTTCATTTTCCAATTCAAGTTTAATTGAAACTAGCTGAGGTTTTGTTACATAGACAGCTTTTCATTCAATGAATTGCACTCTCTTAAGAGTAATAAAGTTTTTTCTTTCTCCAGCAGAGGAAGACAGTGTTTTTGATGAATCTGATATTCACGATACACCAACTGGACCTTGCAATAAAGAATCTCAAACTTTCTTTGCACGACTGAAAAGAATTGGTGGCAGCAAAATGGTGAAATACCAACCAGTTGAGATGAATGCTCAGAGAAGTATGAATTGTTTTGTCGGTAAACTCATGCAGAAATAAGATTTCCTACTCTTAGTCTCAAGCTACCACCTTTCTTTGTAGAGTTTGTTGCACTGCCTAATATGAATACAAGTACTCTGACTTTTGAGAGAAGTACTCCTCGTTTCCCTCAATTAATTCTCTTACAGGAATCTCAAAGTAGGCACTCCAAAATAAAAATATCTAAAATCAGCAGTTGTTTTCTGAAACTTTAAGCTCTTCTGAATGTAAAAATGTTTAAGAGGATTTGTTGCAATTTTCTTCCACCACTGGGCTGAAGATTTTTACTCAAATTTATTTTTTCCCAGAAACTGATTTTTTTGATGAGGTGGGACTCTAGGGTAAGCAAATTTTTATTGCTGCTGCAAATATTATGGTTTTCCATTGGTAAAAAGGGTCATTTGGTGGTTTCAAAAAATAGGAGGGATTTTGTTTTCAAATTTAGGTTTCTGAAATGAATACCCTAAAAAAATTGAAGAGATTTCCACCACCACCCACCTGCTTTTTTTTCTTTCAGGTGTTTGCACACTGGGAGATGATTCTGACTAGAGCAAACAACTACTTTAATTTTTCTCACTGCTTTTTTTTGCATGGTGATTCATATGTGGAGCATTTTGAAATATGGGATTAATAATGATCAGGAATATTCTGTTTTATGTGAAAATATGTCATTCATAATAACAACAGTGATAACCTTTTAAAATGTTCTCAATGAATGTGTTCATGTAACAAAATACCAATGCAGTGGTAGTACCAGCAAGTGTAACTGTGCTCACTTTGCTCCTCCCTAGGATGAGGAGGTATGACTATGTGGTGTGATAGTTGCTAGACTCTGCTGGGGTCTAGAGTCACTGGGGGAAAAACTCTGTCAGCACCTGTCTGACCTCAGGCTTGTGCTGTGACATCCTAACTGCTACTCCTACCCTTGCTTCTTGAATTAGAGGCATCCATTTTAAGCCCACTTTGCTGCAGTAAATAACATGTGGGTGTACTCTAATATATGCTGATGTCCAAATGATGTCTACAATGCTGTTGTCCAAAATTATTTCAAAACCTCTTCAGAGTGGTCTGTGTAGTTCATTTCTTCTTTCATCTCTCATGCCTAATGCAGCCATCCCAAGTGTCTGTAGAGATCACTTGCCTGTGCCATCTTCTTTTCAATACATAAGGTTAAACAGTCTGCTTTCAGGGTACATCTGTCCAGGATGAGTAGAATTTGGGCAGAATTTAGATAACCCCTATTATCCAAACAGTAGGGTTTTTTGTTGTTGTAAAAATCTATGTAATGTGTCTCTGAGGTTAAAACAAAATCTAGACAATTTTGACTAATACTGGATTTGTATTTGAAATGCCAGTCATGTTGAATTGTGAGATAAAGATGAAGATATTTGCCAGAAGTCTCCAACTGAGGTAGTATTAGCTCTTTCTGTTTTAATCAGGTGAAATAGAGCTGGCTGAATATAGAGAGACGGGGGCCTTACAAGACAGTATTCTACGCTGTGTGAGAGAAGAAAGCATTCAGAAAAAAAAACTGCGCTCTCTAAAACAAAAATCTCTTGATATAGGGAATGCAGACTCCCTGTTGTTTTCATTAGATGAACATCGCAGGAAGTCCTGCATAGATCGGTGTGACTTAGAAAAACCACCTGTCCCTGCTGCTTACGCCATACACAGGCAGAGTGATTATGGACGATCTCGGCAGAATTCTTCTACTAAAGCTGAAAATATAGAAACACAAGAAAATCTTCCTCGTACAGAGAGTTTCCAGGAAACAAGACGACCTGTCATACCAGAAGTTAGGCTAAATTGCATGGAAACCTATGAAGTGAAAGTGGACTCTCCGGTTAAACCTGCTGATCCCAAGGAAGATTTAGATCTGATAGATTTGTCCTCTGACTCAACATCAGGTCCTGAAAAGCATTCAGTACTCTCTACTTCAGACAGTGATTCTTTAGTCTTTGAACCACTTCCTCCCCTTAGAATAGTGGAGAGCGATGAAGAAGAAGAAACAACAAACCAGCTGAATGAAGAGGTCTCTGGCAAAACTGCTGCATCATCTCCCTCAACTCCTATCAATGTCTCTGCACTTAGCCTCAGCACAACTCCACTGGTCCAGTTCAGCATTGAAGATTGCTCCAAAGACTTTAGTTCTAAGGATACAAGCAACAATGCTTCATCAGGAATAGAGGAGACACTTTCCACTTCTCCGAAAGATCAAAAGGACTCTTCAGAGTTAGTTAAGCCAGAAGAACTTCAGGACATGTCCTGTGGGAACCCACTAACACTGAAACAGAAAAGGGACCTGCTGCAGAAGTCATTTGCCCTTCCAGAAATGTCCCTTGATGATAACTCCGAGCTCAGCGTGGAAGAAATTAGACCTAGTGGAGCAATTCCAAGCCCAAATGTAAAGACGGTCCTTATTAAAGTCCCCGAAGATTCCGAAAACCAAACAGAAAGTGATAAACTTGATACCAACCCAGAGTCTGATGCTGAACAAAACACAGAGCAGAAACAAGAAGAGGAGACTGAGGAGTCGGAATTTAAGATTCAGATTGTTCCTCGCCAGAGGAAGCAGAGGAAGATTGCAGTGAGTGCTATTCAGAGAGAATACCTGGACATTTCCTTTAACATCCTTGACAAGCTGGGAGAGCAGAAGGAGGCAGGTGAGCTCAATCACTGACCCGGTCAAAAGGCTTATTACTCTGTGAAGGTTCTAGTAACAGACCAGTGTAAGGAGAGATGTGTGTATATATAGCATCTGATGTTGTCTCAGCTAGCTGAATGCTTTCAGGTGTTTGTTCTCACAAGGAATGTACTAACCATACAGGTATGGTGCATGTGTGAGGGCCCATTTGAAAAGGAAGTGGAGCTCAGTGACAAAAATACTGGTTCTGATATCCAAGCTAGGGAGTGAAACTCCATAGCCTCTTTATGCGGAGAGTCAGAAAAATTGTGATACTTCTGTGCCTTTTATCCTGCTAATCTAATCTATGCTACACTGATTTTCTTTTGTGTGTCGTGATTTTTGGCCTTTATTTCTTCTGCAAGCATAAGGCAGTGGAAAGCAGACTGGATCATGAAGTGTAAAGCTGAGCAGGCTGTAGACTTCAGAACTAAGAGCACTTGGAATTAACCACAGTTTTCATTTAGGAACAAACATACATACATATTTTGGTTTTATACACTAAAAACTTTTTGTAGCCTTGTTTGCATTGGATATCCACAAAGTTTACACGGCTTGTGTTTGTTAAAGATTTAAAGTTCAAGCATGGGGAAAGCCATACAGTATTTCTGTGTACCCCAAGTTTTTTCAGGTCATTTCAGTACAGGGTCTTGTTTATAAGCTTCTCAGGTGGAGAGAAAGTGTGTTTTAGCTCTTTCACTTTCCAATCGGATGTATCAAACAGTTTAAAAAACTGTATGCTGCTGCCTATTTATTTCTGTGGCTGTTTTTTTTTTAGGATTTTTCAGTTATTAGAATTTTACCAGTCTTTTTTTAACATATTAATTAAAAAAGGAAAGAATCCTTCAGGCCTCAGTTCTTTGTTGCCAGTGAAGTGAGAGGGAATATTTATGCATTCTTAATTGATTCAGAGGGAACCATAGTATAATTTTCTATTACATTATTCCACTTTTACAAGGAGAAATCATTCTGTGTGATCATAGTTATGCTGTTCCCTTTATGTTTCAGGCCTGTTGTCCCATTTATGGTTCCAGTAAGCTGAAGAACCGCTGCAGCTTTGTAAAACCAAAAGAGAGTTGATTACTTCTGGACCTTTCGTATAGGTTCTTGGAGAGGAATGGTCATGAAAGAATTGTGCAGTTACTCAAATGTTTTTTTGACCATTAGTTAAGGGCCAGTTTCCATGCAATAACTAACACTATCATCCTTGAAACTGCTTGGAAGGGCTGTCCCAGTTCTGAAACACCATGTGGAACCTAGGTTTATAGCATATATGATGGTCATTTGGGTGCATGCATCTAAGTATGTTATCCAAGGGGAGCATAAAATATTCACAATGACTCATTAAGTGCTCACTTACTTCACAGGTTGATGCAGGCAATTCAGATAACTAGGTAATTTAGTGACTCGGGTAGTTTAATATATCTCATGTTCTGTTTTGTTTAGCCTTATTGATTAGTTTATTTGAGAACTATGTGTTGTAATTGATTTAAGTAGGCTTAATATTGCCATCATAATGGGCTGATTATAATTTCAAAGTCTTACTCTAGTTTTTTCAGCCTATTATACTTCCATATGTTTTAGAAGGGCTTCTGACATAACTGATCTCTGAATTAAATACCCAGTGGGTTGTTTCTTCAGGTGCACGATGGACTTCAGGTGCTGGACTACAGAGTTTCCTGCCTGAAACGTTTTACAGCACATACTCTTTTCTATAGGATATGCTGAAACCAGCCATCAACACTTGAAAATTTCTTTGCTTTATTCTTCCCTATTGACAGTATCAGTTATCATAAAATAAAAACATTAGTTTTAATGGCTTGTTTTTCTTTTTAATGATAGAATCTTAAACTCTTTGCATCTTTAGGATCAACTTCTAGATCAGCAGCCTTTTGAATGAAAACTGGGAACATGTTGGAGATAAGGCTTTTAAAACACGCTAAGATGTCACAAACTAGCTTTACATCAGTGGTGCCTCTCTTATTTCCATGTTGGTGGTTCTGATAAGCACTCTGTGAGTGGGATCAAAATCAAACTCCGTGTGCCTTTATTAGTTCTGAGTTCTAAAGAGCATAGGTAGGAATCTCCTTTAAAAAGTGATTTTAAGCTGTAGATGCCTTGCCTCTATAAAAATTCTTATGACACACACACTGAATCCTTTTAAAACTACTGGGAATGCCAGATGGTGAATGGATGACTGAAAAGGTGTGAAAAAGGCATCCAGGGAGAAAGCAGATGGAAAATATTTATTGATTCTAAATACTGAGAGTTTAAGGACAATTTTCATGTGCAGATCCTGCTGCCAAAGGACTTTCAACACTGGAAATGCCAAGAGAGTCATCATCTGCACCGACCCTTGAAGCAGGTGTCCCAGAGACAAGTAGTCACTCTTCCATATCAAGTAAGTTTACCTCTGGTTTGGGGATTAAATCTAAGTTGCTGTATTTGTGCATCACATGCATATCATGTATGGTAAATGCTTTCCCCTGAGTTTCATTGATTCTTGGAAGTACAGCTGTGTTGGATATCATTAGATCTGTTAAATCTCTGATGGTCAGCAGGATTTTGGCAGTTAGTGGCTGCAAGATTTTCTGTTGTGACATGGCAAATTTGACAAATGTGGTTTTCTTGAATTAGAATAGGTAGCAGCTAAAAGCAGTATTTCACTAAAGCTGAATGTTTATTTTCCAGTGAGAGAAAACATTGTCAACTGTCAGTGCACAGAAGCAGAGGATGAGAGCTCCGCAGAGCTGTTACTATGGTCTTCAGTACATTTCTTGCTGTAGCTTAGGAAAAAAATCTCTTGCAATTTTTGTAAAATGCCTTGAAATGCCACTTCTTCAGCTGCTCGCTGAAATGCAGTAATTATTTGTCCGAGAATCCAATACCCATTTCAATGGAAAGTGAACTGGGTTGTTTTAAGTAGGCATTAACACGTGGCTTAACTGAGCAGATGTAGATAACATTGCAAGGTGGAGGCATCTTAGAAAACTAACAAAATCCAAATGGCATGTCCATCTATGTAATGTTAAGTAACACATCCGAAGGTTGTTGGGGTGGGACTCTGACTAGTAAGGAGGGGAAATGATGACCTGCTTTGATACCAGTGAGCTGCTAGATCAGCTCAACTGCCTTGCTGAACTACAATTTCAGATTGTTGTAGAAAAGTTAATTTCTGAAATTCAGCATTTGCTAATTTGATTGGAAGGGCTGTCTGGCCTATTAAAGGAAGATGTTATTTTAGACATGCTAGATGTCCAAATTATTATTAAACTCCAAACTAGAGGTTTCCTCTCCACTTTTACCACAAGTGTCTCATGTCATGTGGATCTTGTAGTCAGAGTACACTTGTTGGCCACCTAATGATAAAAACGTCAGTTACTAAAGCAGCTAAAGAAGTGTCAGTTAAGACCTCTCTCTCTCTGGTTTCACTGAGTGCTAGCTGTTCCTGGAAATTCCAATATATGAAATTGGGAATAGTATTTATGTAATATTGAGCCTACATTCCTTTGTAAATATACCTTTTCTCTTTTCTGTGTGCCTCAGTTTCCAACTGCAAAAAGGGACATGAATGCTTCCATTGTGTTTCTTGTCCATTTAGACTGAAATATTTTTGACGTTCTACTGTGCATCTTTACAGTGCTTTGCATAATAAGCCCGGATCAGGATTGTGAGCACAAGGCACTTCTGTTACACAAATAGATAACATTACTTGTACAGCCAGTGCCTGGCCACAGAAAGCATACATCATTAACAGTGATAAGAAGGTTTTGCTTTTGGACTTCTCTTCTTGAGTAAAGAATTCCATAGCAATGGAGGGATGGTTGACCAGATCACTGGCTAACATATCAAAGGCTCACCAGCTACTATATGAAGGTTACTGATCTTCTCATGATTGTTAAGTTTCTTGTAGAAAACCTGATGAAGGAAAACTTCCCTCCCTATGCCACTAGTCAGTCATAGGCATGGAAAGTCACATGCTGGTCCACAGCAATCAGTCTGGCTCTGACTCTGTTCAAAGGCTGGCAGCTCTCTGGGTTTTTTTGCTTTTAGTTTTTTTTCTTAACTTATCAATATTTGAAATCATGGCTATCCTTGAGAAATCAGGTAAATAACCCTGGAAATCCAAACCTGCTCAACAGCCTGATTATGTGAAATATACATGGATTTTTTTTTAATTACAATTGCAAAAGCTGTTAAGAAAATTCAAAGAGATAATTTTCTATATTTTGACAGTCATCTGCACTCCAAGCAGTCTTGTCAGTTCTAATGTTAATTGCTGTTCTTTCATCAGGAAATTCTATGCTTAATAAAGTGATAAAGCATCTATTTAAAATCCTTGCCCTGGAAATGATGGAAGTTCTGTTTTTCTCCTAACTTGCTGTGAAAGGCAGCTGCAATATAACTTTTAAAAGTGAAAAATGGAATGGTCTCTTGGTCTGGTTCAGTTCCAGACATTCAGCTATACAGAGACTGCTTTGCAGCAATTCTGGAGAAGTTTGTACTTGGACCAAAAATAGAGTTTAAATGCACCCTGATACATTGAAAGGACATAATGAGGGAAAACTTAAAATACTTCACCTAATAAAACAATTTCAGTGTGCAGATTCCCACTGAAATTATCATTGTGTTTATTATTATTCAGGGCCAGTATTTGTTTTGTTAGGGAGTACTCTGCTTTCCCTGAATTTGAAACTCTCAGATAGAAACTGAGTAGAGCAAGTTCAGGAGAGGGCACTCAACCCCTCAGAGCTTTCTGAAAGTTGTAGTTTATTCCTTGTCTGTACTTCTTCATCACAGTTAATAGTGCAAAATGCTGGGTTTATTTTCAGAGCTTAGCTGGGAACTGTTTGGAATTTTAGAACAGAACTACCTGATATGTTAATGCTCTTTTTAACAATGTTGAATGTAGTTGCAGATGAAAATAGTCATTAGGAGAAGATTTTGCTTTATTGCCGTTGCTTTAAGGCCCTGCTGAGGAAGGCACTTAAAATGTTGCCTTAAGTATATGTTTAAAAGCTTTCCTGCATGGGGATGCATGTTAGCAGTCCCACATGTGTTGTTCAAGCAGGGCTGTAAAACTCTCTCTTCATACTGTGAACAATGATTTTGGTTTCAGTGGTGGAAATACATTGCTCACACTCAACTGTCAAAGCAAATGTATTATGCTCATTCAATTTGAATTTTCTTATGAACAGAGAAAAAAGTAAGGAAGTCAGGAGTTATATATGATCTGTTTCTTCCTCCATTTAAGCACTGAGAAGATACATGACCAAAAAAGCCTTAAATTTTAAATAAATTTGTGTGTGTGTGAGCATTATCCAGTGAGACATCTCTTAAAGCAAACAGTAATATCCATTTAAAGAAGTATTGTAAATAATCGGATGAGGAAAAATGAAATGCTTGTTGCTTGATAGCTCCATGTAAGAAGGATGTCGGTGAAATTACAAAAGGGACCCATCTTCAAAGGCATGCTGGCTTCACACTTCAGAAGAATGTGCAGGTGTTATGCCTGAGTAGCGGGTATTTAGGAGGCCTGTTTAGGCTGTATCAGCCATGAAGGGTGCTGGTGGTACACCGTCAGTGAATTTGTTTTCCTGCAGTGAGCATGGACAGAGCTGGGAGGAGGACAAGTTTCCTTGCTTGGGACATTGTGAGTGAGACTGAAGTATACATCTGTCACCTGTCAGCATGGGAATTTTGGGGTAGTATCTTACACTTCACAGATACCAAGTGTTTTGAAGAGCTTTCATGATATTTGGAGACAAAAAGGCACTGACATTTGACACAGGGGGTGAGATCCTGAATCCAAGTCACTGATGACTGATGTCATTGGGACCAGAATTGTACCCTATGTAGTTGTGTGAAAAGTCCATATTGACTTGAGCAAGATCCTTAGAGGAAGCAGTCATTGTCCTTTCAGTATTTATCTCATGCTGGCTTGTAAGATCAGGAAATAAGAGTCATTTTACATGTAGTCTGAGCCCCTGAAATCCTTTTGCATTTCTGATTTGCAGCTCAGTTCAGACAAATGAAAAGAGGCTCTTTGGGAGCTCTGACAATGAACCAGCTAATGAAGAGGCAGCTGGAACACCAGTCTAGTGCTCCCCACAATATCAGCACTTGGGATACTGGTGAGCTGCATTTATTGTTCTCTGTTTCTGTTTCCTAAACCAATTACTTTCTGTATCAATCCATTTTAAAAAGTATTTCTATTCTGCCACTGTCTCAAGTCTAAAGTGAAACTTTATAGTGAGTTCCAGATTCTCACCTGGTATGAATTGGAGTAGTTACATATTTGGGAGGTAGTCCCTCTGGTACAGTGGTGTCCCTACAATTTTGCATATTACTTGGATTATTTCCTGGCCTCATTGGATGAAATGGAAGTATCACTGTTGATTTCATTAGGTATAGGATTTCGTCCCTGGTGCATGGAATAGTTTATTTGCCTGTATGTTCACAATGGTGTTGGTAGACCAAGGAGTTGTGCCTTATACAAGCCAGTCTGACCTCTCTTCAGAGAAGTTTCTGCCAGCTTATGCTGAACACCTGAAGTTTCTGTTCACTCACTGACCTGTTTTTTCTCCCTTTAAGATAAATGCAAAGCAATGAAAACTGAATTAAGCACATGATTTCCTCATTACTCAAATGTTTTGGTTTTTCTGTTTTTTTGATTTTCTGTTATGACCAAATTCATAGCAGATGTCACTAAACAATGAATTAATTCTGGTTTATCATAAATGGTAGCTATTTTATTGCCCATCTTGATGTTAGTGACATTACGGAATCGTGCATCTTGGAAATTTATCAGCAGATCCAGATGCATCCAGAGAAAGGAATGCTTAAAACATTACATGGCAATTAGCCTGCTGAATGAATGTCTCACCACCAGTTCTGGACAGCTGAGTTAAAATTTTTACTTAATTCAGTCTTCAGTGTCAGGTTCCATCGAACTAAATCTTGTAGCTGAAGAATGGCTAAAGGTATGGTATGTAGTTCAGGATTATTCTTTCTACTCCAGTCTGCTGAGTAGCATGCTCAGCATGAGATCCTTAAATCATAAAGGTCAGAATTTGTCAGTGATAGCAATGGGTTTTTTGTCCTATCAGCAGGTAAGTTTATTTATTGAAGAGACTTAGCTGGTATCACCTAGTTTCTCAGGCAGGGGTTTAGAGGTGAAAAAGTTACTGCTTTCATTCTGCAAGTAGTTAGCCTGTTTTCAAGAGAAACAAGTCAGTACTCAAAACCACTTAGGAACTCTGTCTTGTTAATCTTGTTCCAAGTTCGCTAGCTTTCTTCACAACATCTATGACTTTTCCTTCCAACATTCATTTCAGCTAAAGGCCTCCAAGCATGGAGATACAAAGTAAAATGTTCTTTTCTGGAAAGCTTTGCATCTCTTAGTCTCTTTTTCAACTGCTAGCTTCAAAGTGAAATTATTATTTGGACAGAAAACAGTGGGGTTTTTTTTTTCAGGACAAATCCTTAGTGTGCATAACTTACCCGCATAAGTATATGATGTGTGCTTGGTTCATGCATGCTTTTTTTTTTTTTCTCTGTTTTTTACATTGGTAGTTAGCATGTGTCTCTCTCATTTCTTATTTCAAACCGCTCTTTTCCTGAGCTTGCTATCTGTAAAATAAAATAATTTTGTGTTTAACTTCTGTCAGCACAAACTATACCTGACTTCTAATCTCTTGGTATTTCTAAATGCTGTCTTTTTTTTGTGACTCATATATTCCATATCTTGTTTAATCTTTATGACTAGCATTTGCTTTCTTGTTTCATGACACTTTTCTAAAATACCTTCTTTGGTATTAGGTTATCTGTGTCCTTTTTCCTTTGTGGACTTCTTTCATCTTTCTCTCCCCCTCCCTCCCTGCTCTTTTCTATGCTTAAAAAATTAACTGTTTTCTTTGTTTTTTTCAATAGCTGTTGTATTTGTCTTTCTCAAGCTTTAACTGTTTAAGACTTGTGGTGCTGTTGACAGATGCTGGATTCATAGTTCTGGAGAGTGAAGTTCTTGATTTATTCACAGAGCAGATACAGCATGGAAAGCGGCTGTGCAATGTCCCTGTTTGCCTAAACCCTGACTTGGAGGGACCACCACTAAGAATCAGAGGTTAGTTCGGTGTCCATTTGACCTGATCTCTCTGCTAAGACTGCCAGGAAGGTTTTTTGGTTAGTACCAAATGGTGCTGAATTTTGTGTTCCATTCAGCTGTATTAAAGCCCTCAACTGTCCTGCAGAATGTAGGTTACTGGAAAATTATTAGACAAGACATTTCATTCAAGACAGAGACAACTGATAAGTACTGGCTTTCTGTTAGTACTTGTTTTGGCTGTCAACCTGGAAATAAAAGACTCTGTATGCAGAGTGTGGTTGAATCTAATTTATTTAAGAACTCTCCTCCCTCACAGCCAAAATACATCCAGACTTTTTTACAGCCTTGCAGTGGGGCAGTGACATACCTTCTTTGTCTAAATCATGTTTTTTTCCTACTGTTCAGTGCATGAGAGAGGACATTTTTATTTTGAGTAGTTAAGTCTTATTCCAACGTTGTAACCTGCATTATAACAGCGTTTAGTATTTGTGTGCTGCAATGGGACTTAGATCTAGAGAACATGACAGGGAAACATCCAAAGTGATGGTAGAGGGATCTTCATTGATTTGTGTGCGTGTGTGTGGGGAAACTGGGTAGAAATATGTGAAAATCTATTCCTATTCCTTGCATTCTGAATGGTGTCCTACATTACTGAAGAGTATTCTGGACTTCCTGAAGTGTCTGCTCGTATCCAACAAAATCTCAGGGGACAATTATGAAGTACTGAACTCTCTATGTAAAAGAAGTTTTTCCTTCTGTACTTAGTAAAATGGTTGTTTAAAAACTGTCTTATTCTTCTGAAACAAGCCCTGATCAGGCCACATACTTTGAGTTCAGAAATTGTGGGAGCTTCTTAGATTATTTTGCTTGAGAGCTGACATTAAATTTGCTTTTCCTGCAGTAAATGGGATTATCTCATCAGAAATTCCATCTGAACCTAGCTTAGGTGGAGAAGTTCCTCCTGCTTCCATAGTTCAATGTTATCAGAACAGGCTATTGTTAACATTAAATCTGAATCTGCAGAATGAAGCAACCAGCAAGAAAGTCGATAACGGATTACTTAATCTGTGGTTGAATTGGCATCAAAAGGGCATTGGTACTTTTCTAAATATTGGCTCACAAAATGAGCTTTTCATAGATTGGTCTTTAGAATGAGATGCCCTTGGGGACAGCTTTTATACATAATGATGGTGTCTACCAGCTGAGCTCCCTGGATGCATTGTTGGAGCTGAACTGTATGGGAACAGGAGTAATGCTGTCTCTATGATGTCAGCTATATGTGACAACCAAAAGAGGTATTTTTCTTTAAGAATTGAACCTCTCTTTCTGTCTTAGTGACCTGGAGAATGAAACTGCTAAAGATACTTAAATGGTCGTCACAAGGCATCTCAGATGAATGACATAGCTCGTATGTCACAGTACCTTTGATCGAAGTTTCTAATGGCTCATGTACGAGTCTGATTATTCTTCTTAAGGTTTTCTTAGCAACCAGAATAGCTAGAGAGTTGCCTCTTCTGTATGTTTTTTTCTGCAATTGCTATTGTCTGCTTAATGAAAACAAAGGGACCAAGGGACAAAAACCACCATACTGGAGAGATGTTAAACTGTAAGATACCCTATAGTGATGTAATTCTGGAAAGCAGAACTCAGAGAAGTCAAGAGTTTGAATCTTCCATTATGCGTAACTTTTCCTATTAATACAAGCATCTGTCAGAAGTTAGGTGCACAGAAAGTGCCAAAGGCAAAGGGAACCCCATATGTTGGCATGATTGCAGTGGCTATGCCCCCAGCTGAACAACTCAGCTTCAGATAATAAAGATGCTTGTGAAGACTTTGAACGGAAATAATTTCTAATCATCAGCCCTCCAATGTTCTCAGTCTGTCTCAACTCCTTATGAATTATTTCTTCTAGCTGTCCTTTCCTGATTTCTCTCCCATGCCTCTGTTAGGGGTGGCATGAATAGATTGATGACCTGGTCTTGAGACATACAAACTTACTTCCTTCTTCATGTCACCAAGAACAATGGGAAGATAATTTCCCAGAATTATGGGGGAAGACTGCAAATCTTCTGGTGTCCAGTTTCATAGCAGTTGTAGAATCATCCTCTCTCCCTAAAAAATGAGTAGATACAATTACATCCACCTTCCTGGAATTTTTGTATCCTTTTTTCCAAGGATTTTTTTTAAGTTTTTTCTTTTTTTTTTTAAATTGATAGTTCTAGGTAATTGGAATAATCTGGCAGAAGCAAGAGATGTGCTATATATCCTTTTGTAGGCACTATTTCTTATTTCTATGCACAGTAAAACCATTATGGCTCTTCTTTAGAAGTCTGCTCTTCAAGCAGTTTGGATTTCTGTTTAGTTATTTTCTTTCCTTTTTTTTTTTTTTTTTATTTCCCCTAATTGCCTTAAGGTGCCACAAAATCTAGCTTGCTGTCAGCACCCAGTATAGTCAGTATGTTTGTACCTGCACCAGAAGAATTTGCTGATGACCAGCCTATTGTGATGACTGACAAGTAAGTTCTTTTCCTGTTCCTTTCAAAGAACTAGTTGAACTTCAAATAGGTCAAGTAAAGTATAGATACACTTTATGGAAATATAAAGTCCATTCTATCATTTATCTCTATGCTAAGTTTTTTAATTAATTTTTTTACCCCAAGGTAAGAATTTTCTAAACACTGCCAGCAAGATGTGCTTTTAATTCAGTAGGACCTGTGTGAGTTTGCACAGGTGAAATGATGACTCAGGCTATTGCATGTGCATGAACGGCAGGGGAAGCACTTTCCATCCTATTTTAAATCAAGAGTTCCTTGTAATCCATCAGAAACCACTTTCACCTTAGGAAGAAAAAGCTTTTTTTAAAAATTCCTTTGGGTTTCTGTTGAAATAGGTAACTGTTGATGTGTAATCATGTGTAATCAACATAGTGTTTTTAATGCTGATACTCACTGATCCTGAAAGTTTTTGCAAACCTCAATTGGTTGGTTAAAATGTCTCTAAAGGAGGTGTTAAATGTAAGTGTACTCATTTAATGGAGAAGTAAAGCAGTCAGCAGGGAGCCATGCATTGATTTGGTCAAAAATTGGGAAGAGAAACTGGAAGTTCTTGCTTGTGCTCCTGCGCTCAGTCCAGTAGACAGACATGCCAGGATGATCAGTAGAGAAAGACAAGGCCATTGTGCAGGCTGTGACTGGAAGTGGACCTTATCGTGTGACAAAGTGAAGCATCCCAGAAGTTAGGCTTATCTTTGGCACTTCCTTTGGCCATTTCACCAAAGCTCTAGCACCACCTATTAACATACAGAGCTTGACTTTCGTGACTTTGTTGGCATATTTTCTTTCTGTTCAGTAACAAAGGCAGGAAAATTGCCTGCACAATTCCATTAAGTTAAAATATCACAATCTGTTGGAGTCATTAGCAACTGATTGATCAAATTAAGCAAGCTTTCCTACTGGGTTGAGATAAGCCAGTTTCCCACATTGATTTGCCTTTTTTGGAAGTTATGAAGGCCTGTCTCATCTCTCCTAAATCTGACATCCCCTTTATAATTAGACATTATGGAGCCCTTTCAGAACTTCATCAGTTGTCTTTGAGCATTTCAGGAAGGATAAGTAACTTGGCAGCAAATCTGCCCTGGGAAAGGAGACTTCTCTGAAATGTAAGATTCTGTGCCCCTGAGAGGTCCTTTCATTTCTTTCTTAATAGCTATAACTGCTGTGGGAACCAATCAGATCATTGTTTCCTAATTGTATAATTTGTTATTCATAATTGATGACTGACAGGAAGGACAATGTGAAATTGTTCCATCTCTGTAAGATCATCTGTGAGTGTCATTGTGTCTATGCTGCTAAACAGAAGAGTGCCAGGGACTTGAACCCTTGCCTGAGCCCAAGTCACACAAAGTGGCTGGTGTTCACATTGCTGAGGGCTAGTCTTCACTGCTGCTCATTTCTCTGGGACAGTGCAAACTGAAGCAGTCCAATACACTGAGGGAATTGGCTAACAATTACCAATGAAGGACCCAAAACAAGGCCTGCCCTGTGGCCCTCTTTCATTTGTCGGTGAAGAAACAGCCAGTGCAACTAGTGAGAAGCTTTATTAATGTTTGAAAGCCATGGACTGTTATTCCTTATAGAAAGATCACAATTACATTATCTGTCTAAATATAATAATAGATAAAATATATAATAAATGGACTAAATAATAGTACTTTAAAAAGACATAATTATACACATATGTATATATAGTAATACTTTGTTTTAAATTTGTTAATGTCAGTTTTTAAAACTGTCCTTTGCAGGTGCCATGACTGTGGAGCTATTCTTGAAGAATATGATGAAGAAACACTAGGCTTGGCCATAGTTGTGCTCTCAACCTTCATTCACCTTAGTCCAGACTTGGCTGCTCCTCTGCTGTTGGACATCATGCAGTCTGTAGGAAGGTAAATTCAGGACTTTCCTCTCTCCCATACGATTGAAAGAATTTTGTAACTGGAATTGGGTTTACATAAACTTCACTATATGAAATTATGTATTTTAGAACTCTTAAGTGAATAACATCTGGTTCTGTATGCTTGTTTGTTACTCATTGTTTTGTCAATTTCTTACGTAACTTCTTCCACTGTCACTTCAATTTTGGGCAGCTCCTTTGATGTCCTCCCTTTTTACCCTCCAAAGGGGGGTTCCAGCTCAGGGATCTCCCTAGCTTGTCCCACTGTAAGCAGTGATGTAAAGATTTAATTTAATTTTTCTGCAGTACCCTTATCTTCCTTGTGTGCCCTGTTTATTACCTAAACAGCAATTGATGCAGCATTGGTATGCTTCTTGATCCCGTTCTATTTGAAGAAAAATTTACTGTTAGTTTTTATTCCTTCTGCTAGTTGCTCCTTGAACCATTTTTTGGCCTGCCTTCTTGTGGTTTTTACATTGGATTTGTCAGAATTTATGCTCTTTTCTGCTTTCGTTTGAGACATGACTTCAGCTTTTCGAAAGGAGCCTTCTTTTTTCTAATAACCTCCCTTACTTTTCCTTTCTTATGCTCTCTTGAAGTCTTTCTCAACAAGTGGGGTATCTCAGCCCTGTGCTTCCAATGTAATGTTCTGAAACAGCTTTTGTGCTTCTTGTAAAGACTGAATTCTCTTTGCTACCCCTTTTTGCTGCTTTGACAGAATTTTTCACTTTTATGTAGTTCCTGCTTTAGAAGTTATGCACAAATGTGGCCAGCTTTTCTGAATTTTGTTGCTCCTAGAGGAGATGTTGACTTCTAGGTATGATCATTCACTAGCATACCTGAAGTTCTTCAGGCTTTTCAACCATATTTTGTATGCTAATTAAGACTAAGTAAAGGGTTGTATCTCCTTATGAGGGCTTCCTGCCAGCTGCTGCATGAGATTGTCTCTGGTAAGGTCTTAAACATGTGATGTCTATTATTTTTCTCTTGTGACTTTTACCTGGTGTGCATGGGATAATTGAAGCGCACCATTACTATTGTGTTACTTGTCATTGCTACCTCAGCCACTTCCGCAACTTCCTGTCTAAGAGGTGGGAGGGATGTGTTGGAGGTGTTTTGGAATAAACTTCTGAGCAGCGCTAGAAGTGCAGAAACGATGCACAGCTCTCCTTTTCCGTGTTCTTTTCAATGACTGAAGTTAAAATTGCTTGACTGTGACTTCTGCGGGGGCATGGCTCTTCACAGCCCTGCCTCTTCACTACCTCCCAATTCCATTTAAACACAGCAGCTGTTCAAGTCCTCCATTTCCATTAAGTGCAAGGCTGCACTTCCCTGCTGTCACTGCTAATGAACTCTGATGGAGGCAAAGTTTCTAATCTAGAAAGATGATATCCATTCTGTGTGATTCTTGTAAATACAGCAGTACTACAGCCACAAAGAGTAAATCATTTGGAATATAAGTAATCAAGAGATGAGGGCCAAGTGGGCTACCTTTTTCTGTGCTTTGAGGAAGAAGTGCTGCGCCTTTGGAGTGAGACAGCTGATTGTTTTAGAGCAGCAGATGGCATGCAACATAGGGTATTCCTGGTAAATGTCCTGAGTTGTTCCTACTGGCTATCATTTCTGACCAATTCTAAGTCCAGTAAGAGGCTCCCCACAAAGGAATTATTTTGAAGACATGCAAAATAAGTAGCATATGCAAGCAGAGAGGCATTCAGGTGCCTCACGTATATAACCTAAGTCACTGTCTTTCATCAAGCAGTGCCATATCGTTGTCAGACCAAATACCCATCTGACAGAAGAGGTGAGAAAGAATTTAGACTTCTTACATTTTTATTCTTAGAAAAAGAACTACTACTTTCATACTTAGAAGAGGAAACAAGGAGTTAGGAAATCCAGGGTCTTTCAGAATATCTAAACAATACACAGAAGGATTTTCAAAAGTTATTTAGGTACTCACAGGTACAGGTAGGCATCTATTGGGATTTTCAGAAGAGAAAAAGTTCTGGGTTCACGTTACTGACCATTAGAGATTGACATGTTTATAAGACTCTGGCGTGGAATTAACTTTATGCTTTAGTTCCTGAATCAAGATTTTTGACTTGTTGATTCTTATTTTATTGTTTTCCAGTGAGATTTAGCTTTCCAAGCATCAAAGCCCTGTTTGAAAATTGCGTTTAGGCTCTTATGTTAGTGAGGAACTTTGAAAAGCTTAACTTCCATTCTTAACATGTACAAATTTGAACACATCCATTTACTGTCTACTGTCCATCTACTGTTCTGCTTTGTGGTCTGCAAAGGTAATGATGGGGTTTCATGGTCTTTGTGCAACCAAATATTTAGAGTAGTAATGATAAATATGTACAAGCACTAAAATTTCAGATGTTCTCAAGTGTTTAGTGTAGTTCATGTCTCATGAAGTTTCTCCAAAGTTTAGAAACCAAATGATTTGTTTATCATAAAAACCGTACTTACATTATTGCATTCAAAAGGAGAGAAAAACTTTGCATAGGACTTTGATTTCTTTTAGAAGAAATATTTTATGCTGTTATATTTGTATGCTTTAGTAGATTTTTGAAAATAGATATCATGTCCATTGAGCATGTGATTAGTCTCATTGCATTCTGCAGAAATCCTCATGTGCTTTAACATAAGCAGACGCTACAGTTATTCCAGAATCAAGGTCTGTATTGCTTGAAGGTAGCTTCACATCTGTTTTCACCCAGAATTATCTTTGCACACCAGAATTAATATGTTGTGTTTTAGTGTGGACTCCTCTTAACAGAGGTCTGTCACTTAACAGGGACTCTAATGAGTTTTTCTGAATTATGCTGGGACAATTGAAGAGAATATGATCTTCAATCCCCTGCACCATCCAGCCTGAGATTATTGTACTGTTGAAAGTATGCTGTGTCCCCAGCTTGTCATGCATCATTAATGAAAATCACCATCCATTTTAGTTTACACTGGTGTATTTGACTGAGCTGCCTTAGGGTCCTTTTTGGATTTTGCAGTGGTGACTAAAGAGGAAACTGTCTTCACAGCAGAGGCTGACAGAGGATTGAGCAACAGCTAAATCCAGCCTAAAAGGATCGTGCATCAAAGATAAACATTGAAGGCTGGATCATGAGCAGATGTAAATTAGCATAGATCTATGAACTTTCTGTTTAGACACATGAACTTATACCAGCTGAAATACTGATGCAGAGCAGATGAAAATAAAAATTGCATGGTATTTTATATGTAAGAGATGCTTCCAGTGTACATCTCTATAATTGCTTTTTAGTGGCTTTTAGTATTAAAGGTGTGTTGCTTCGGTATTATTTGTTTACATGTCCTGGATATTAAAGTGCATGATTTTGCTTTAAGATTGTGTTCAGTATTTTCATCACTGAATGCTTATCTTTGGCTTTGAAGTCTATATTTAGGTACTAAAATAACTGACCTAATTTTTGAGAACCCAGTGTTTCTCATCTGACTTTGTAAGAGCTCGTAGATACTTAGTGTTTCCGAAATTAGGCCAGTTATCTAGGTGCCAAAATCTGGAACTAGAAGCCTCACTTCAGACTGCCAAGCAGAGCATTTTGGCTTAGTCTGTGTTACTGTGTTAATCAGAAACAAATCAGTCAGTAGACAGCTTCTGGCAAACTTTTTTTTATCCAAGTCCCTCTAAGTTAGTAATTATCCGTGATGTGCATGTAACGCAATAGCTTTACTTCATTATCTTCATGCTAGTACAGGGAGGCAAGTAGATTTGTCTCTAGAGCTGTTAAGTATTTGTGAGACTGCAAAACTGAATGGAGTTTATACGTCATGCAAACATGATTTGACTGAATTTATGTGCTCTTCAGAAGACTTTTTTGGTGACATTTTAAATGTTCTCTAAAATTCTTGTTTATTATTTAAAAAAAATACTTTATTGGCTTAAAATGAAACAAAAATAAAGCATATGAACTTCACTTATTTTTTAATTTTTATTCCAGGTTGGCATCAAGTACCAGTTTTTCTAATCAAGCAGAAAGGTATGGTAGCCAAGGATACCTTGGCCAAAACGAAATTAAAGCATCATCCTCCCTGGCCCTGAAATCAACTAAATTTAACTTTTCAAAAAATTGTTTAAGGTTTGTGAGTAAGAGGAAAAACCTGTCCTTTCCCACTTGTTTCAAATATCTCATTTGTTCTGAAGATGAACGGGAACCCATATTCGTATGTATTGAACTTGAAGAAACTCAGATTCAGACATAGTTTAAAGATGCCTTCTGGTTTCTGCAACTTCAGTACAGCTTTTTCTAGCTTGCTCTGTGTTCAGCATTTGTCTTGATAAATTATCTCCATACATTCAGTCAAGTGAATCATCCTTGGCCATGTAGAACCCCTGGTAGTGATGTCTCATCATGTAAATCAGATGCTGAATAGGATAAATTCATTTTGACAAGCTGTAAAACATGTTAAGATCTGCAGTTGATGAGTAAATAGATAATACTTTAGCTTTTTAAATGAAATCATTAATTGGTTGAGTGATGAGGAAGTACTTCATCCCTTGAAGGAAACTGTCAGAGGCAAATTAATATTATAATGCCTGTGTTTACCTGTTGTCCATGTGTTTTATGGTAAAGCCAAGAACCTCATCCTTGTCACTGAAATGCACAAGGTGAGAGCAGGATTATATTTCAAACTCAGATGACTCACAAATAAAACTATGTGGAGAATCAGGAAAAATACAACTATTTATTGAGACTTAAATACTTCCGTGAATGTAACTTTTTCAGCTCTGCATAGTTGAGCTGAAGTCATAAAATCAATATGCTGAACTGTTTTTTGGGATCAGGACAGTTCTGCTTTTGACTGTCTCACTCATAACTGTACACTTCCATAATTAAAAAGAATAGGATAATCTTTATTTTCTCCATGTAGTCGGCTTTGAGAAGTGTTGCATCTGCAATGCAATTTTTTTCTTCTTCCTTTTCCTTCCCTTCATTTCAGCATGATGATCCCTGGAAATGCTGCAGGTGTGGCCAAGCAGTTCCTCCGTTGTGTGTTCCATCAGCTGGCTCCCAATGGTATCTTCCCCCAGCTCTTCCAGAGCAATATTAAAGGTAATGTGTGGTACCTGAGTGCGTTTCTGACCCTTTCAGTTACCTCTGTATGGACAGCCAGTGCAAAAATGTCATTCAAATTTCAGATGGAAGTTTTTTACGGACCTTGGCCATGTCTCTCATGGACTTCAGTGAGCTGAGTTCCATTGCTGCTCTGAGCCAGCTGTTAGAGGTATGTTGGCAATTGGCTCTGTTAATGGTGCTAGTTTTATTAACATTATCAGGCATATTGGATCACTTCTCATTCATTAAGAGTTCAAACTTGCATCACCAAAACCAATGTGAATTTTTGTTTTGTCCTCCCTGGAAGCAGGATTAGGCTGTCCTCAGCATTTTCCTTCTGCGTTTTGCTCTCACTGAGTTTGTTTTTGGTTTTTG
Source organism: Sagittarius serpentarius (assembly GCA_034782735.1). Classification (NCBI taxonomy): domain Eukaryota; kingdom Metazoa; phylum Chordata; class Aves; order Accipitriformes; family Sagittariidae; genus Sagittarius; species Sagittarius serpentarius. Next base: position 5,283,348 of record JAVKLA010000040.1, read on the forward strand.
TTTTTGTGTGGGTGTTTTTTTTTTTTTTTTTTTTTTTTTTTATCCCTTAGACCAGCTTCTGGAGCTGTCCTACGCATTGGTAGTGTGGGCCATTCCTTCCCCCAGCACTGTTTCTGGTATTCAGGAATATTTCTGCTTATACATCTGAGTTCTCCCTCTCCCCTGTATCTGGTGGCAGTTTCTTTAAGTAGTCCAAAGATTTATTGCCTGCCTTTCCCTGACTGCCTTCTGTGCACTTGGCTTGTTTCTACTGTAACTTTTATCCTCCCAGTAGTGCTAGTCACTTGCATGTATCCCGCTCTTCCAAGAACATGGTGGTTGCTTCATACAAGATTTTGACATCACTTCACAACTGCTTATGTCTTTCCAGGCCTGACCTTAGTATACAAGCCAAAAAAGCATACATGGTCTACTGAACATTAATGAACATATCTTGTTTAAATCTGTCCAAAGGAAAACATGGGCAATCCACTGGTGAATACTTCGAGTTCTGCTTTCTTTTGCTGCCGTGCCAGTCTAAGCAGGTTATGAGTTAGGACCCTGCTTATAACATTTTGGCTCAAAATCTTTTGGCCCATACTTTAGGAATGGAACTAGACTTAACTCACATACACAGTTCAAATTCCCTGCACAACATTTTATCATTAGCATTATAGAAGAGGTAAGTAGTATTTGGTCTGAAGAAATTAATCTCAGCATTTCCAAATACTGTTTAAGGGACCATTTCTGCATTTGTACATTTGTTACAGTTCTCATTTTGTTTCCCAGGGTTTAAACAACAAAAAGAATTTACCAGCAGGGGGGGCAATGCTACGCTGTTTGGAAAATATTGCTACCTTTATGGAAGCCTTGCCGATGGATTCACCCAGCAATCTCTGGACCACAATTAGTAATCAGTTTCAGACCTTCCTTACTAAACTCCCTTGTGTTTTGCCACTAAAGGTATGATGAATGGACATCTGAAACAAGCTATACTGCTGTTGGTCAGGATGTACTGAAACAGTGGGAAAGCTGTGGATGAGAAATCAGAGTGGGTTGTTGTGAATATTTTCTAATGATTCAACTAATGTTTCCAGAGGGCTGGATTTATTGTATGTCTGATCCATCCCTTCAATTATATTTTCTGTGGATAACAATAACAACTCTGACCAGAGTACTTATCACCTCTTTGTTGGCTTTTTTCCTCAACACTTTCCATGCCCTGTCTTTGTCAGATTAGAATACTGCATTTGAGAAAATCAGCATTTTGGCAATAAAAATCCATCTAGTTTTAACTGTTAAAACACAGTAAAACTCTAAAGAAGAGCAGCACCACCTAATTAATTTGGTAAAAGTACACAATAGTCAGACAGGCAGAGAGAACTGAGACTACTGGGAATTGAGCCTAGCCTGTTTGGCTGACTAGGTTGTAGTTCTGGCTGTAATCAGAATATAGTTGCAGAAACTGAATCTAGAAGCTTTGGGCTCTAATTTCTGAGTGCTCAGAGGACATACAGAGGGATCTTATGTCCTAGTGTGTATATTTCCAGATGTCTTTTCAGTAAACACAGTAAAAACTTTTCTGAGTCTTTCCAGTAAACATGAGATTCTGATGCCCTTATGCTATTTCCTATGGCGTGAATGAGCCCAGTGGTAATTTCTTCTGTGCAAAGCAGCGTTGCTCAGTATGAGCTGAGGGATCCAAAATCTAACTTTGTGACTTATAACATTTTCTTTTAAATTGGGTGTCGCCACCAAATTACACAAATGATATTAAATTCCTTGGGACTATTACGCCGTAGACAGATCTTGAAACCTCTTTAGGTTTTGGTCAATTGAGGCACTATCTTTGCAGCACTTACTAGCCAAACAGGCAATAACTGTTCCCTTTGCATACTAGCCACCCCAATCTGTTGCATCTTGTCTAATTGAAATAAATAAAAAGAAATTAATTGGATCTTAATAGTTCCAACTGCATCTCTCCCATTCACAGAACATTTAGATGGAATGTGTGCTCTGATTTCCCTTTTATTCATGGGAGGTATCATTAGTGATACAAGTAAAAAAATTGCTTGCTCCTGAACTTCCCATCTCCTGTTCGTTCCTCTAGGGTCATAAATGTCTCTCTGCAGATGCTTGCAGCAGGGATGAGGCAAGACAATGGATAGACCCTGAAAAGTCCCATTCATTGCTGCAACCTGTGTGATTTACTCAGAAGAAAAATCAATTACACCATAAGGAACAACTTTAGAGGGGCATCTGGAGCAGCTATTGCCAGGGCGCATTCTGATGTTATGGGGTGTGAGTTGCAGCCCTGTCTTGGGGTGTGGGGGAAAATGTCATAGCCCAGGGCAACCACAGAAATATAAAATGAGGGAGATGGTGCGTACCTCCTGCTAACCCACTTTTTTTTTCCCAATCCATTTTTATTACAGTGGAAATACATTTCTAGGAAATTTTTGTCATAAAAGGGGTAAAGTTAACTTTTCTAAACTAGCCCTTTAGTGAAGTTTTCTAATCTCAAGGCCCATGCTGTGGTATGTTACCACTGAAGGGGTATGATTGTGTAATAAGCCGGTTTAGGCAAAGTAGAGTAAAGATCAATCATCAGGGATCATTTTTCAGAATTCACCTATAACTTATTCATAGCTGCTACCACTAAAAGCAAGATGTGCACAGAAAGGTACTAACTCTTTTTTTTTTTTTTTCTTTTTATTTTCTTTTTCTTTCCTGCCTTCAAATATGTCCACAGTGTTCTTTAGATTCTAGCTTAAGAATCATGATTTGCTTGTTGAAGATACCTACCACTAGTGCCACCAGAGTAAGTACCAAGAAGACAAAACTTTGTTGCCTCAGATTTAGCCAGCCTGTGCTATTCTATGAATGTGTTCTTATCCTCTAGCTAGGAAAATATTATATATAAGCATAAAATTGTGTAGGCTGATACTCTTTGGAGAATGATAAGAGCTTTGGAATCTAGGTTACAGTAAAGTGTGGGTGGGATTACATTCCTGTGTGGGTGTGAATGTATATCTTTTTAAAGATTTGATGTTCTCTTTTTTTAAGAAAAAAAAAAAGGGGGGGGGGGAAGTGATGAACTTCCTTAGAACTTCTGCAGTACAATTCCACTGAGGTCAGTGAGGTTTTCCTGCATAAACACTGCAGAATCTCTTGTATCTCATAAGCACTGTGTCAGAGGTGAAACTATTTTCTAATTTTTTGCTTCTGATTTCTCATGCAAGCATGAAAGCAAATGCTAGATAGAATAGCCATTTGACCGAAACAGTGTAAATCCCAGCAAGATAGCCTTTGAGCTAAACATAATGCTCTTCCATTGAGGTGTTTCAGATTTGGAATGCTTTTTGTTTTGCTGACCAACCAGTTATTGATTTCTCTAAATCATGTCATTGCAGAGTCTTCTGGAGCCTTTTTCAAAATTACTAAGCTTTGTAATTCAGAATGCTGTCTTCACTCTGGCCTACCTGGTGGAACTGTGCGGTTTGTGCTACCGAGCCTTCACTAAGGTAACAATAAGACTATATCTTCCTTTAGGGACAACTGAAAATAGGACAGACAAAGTCCTACTTTCCTCAAGTAGTATGTTTGTAAGTAAAGATCAAATCAGTGTCAAGTTTCAGACATGTCAACAGTTTTAATGTAGTTTGCCTAATCAAGTAGTGATCGTGATTCAGTGCCTTTTAGTAATACTGAGTTTCACAATCACAGTATACACACAGATAAAGGGAACCTGCTGAAAAAGTTGCTCAGAAAAGTATTTTGGTGTGATTTCATGACTTGGAATTTTTTTTCTCTTGTAGAGATGATATCTGGTATTCATGCATGACTTAAGATGTCTGTACAGTCATATCTTCCGTAGTGCACAAGTTCAGCCACATAGCTTGTGCAGTAAAAAATATTCCTGGGAGTGCCTTTTAAGAGCACAGCTGTGAGGGGAGGCAACAGATAGCTAAGTAAAATGGAGCACTCCAAGTTAGGAGCTTCCCAGCTTAGATGCTGTTTCATCTCACTTTGGTGTGCATGGTTGTAAGCTGTGTAGAAAAGAGAACAGTATATGTGCACCTTTAAAAAGTTTTTAAGATGCCTGGATGAAAGCTATGGTGTACAAATAACACTCAGTTATTACTCTAGTTCATTTTTGTAGCTATTGGTGAGAAGTTGAGCATCAAAAAAATCCACAAAAACCAATCAAACCTTTTACTAAGGCCCTATATGCTCCATTATGTAGATTGTTAAGGTACTGAGCGAATGTGTTCCTTCAGCCACTAAGTGCACAGTTTTCCACTCTTGATATGTTTGTCAAAACAGTAATTAATCCTCAGGAAACGTTCTGTCATAAGTAGCTGCATGATTTTCTATATTGATGATGTACAGCTGAAACATGTATTTCTTCAGTCTTGATAAGACTTAAAATATCACTGGAAAACAGTGAAGAAAAAATGATAAAAGCAATGACAATCACAGAAAAACTGCACCACAAGAAAATAAGAAAAACTTTTACCAGATGTAATGGTTTGAAGCATTAAATGGAAACTAAAAGTATGTTTAATTACAGCAAGCAAATACCACCTTTTTTGTCTCATTTAAAAAAATCCTGAATACAGAACAGACCATCCAGCTTTTGGAATTAATTTGAGTTAGATCTGTAGTTAAGGCTTTGGGCAAGGCAAAGTGAGAAAAACGTTAAGTTGAAGTCCAACAGCATTTTTTTTTTTTGTTGAAATAACAAAAAAAACCATTTAAAACTGAAGCAAATGAATTCCTCTTGCATTTGTGGCCTGATAAGACTATTTCACATATGTTTGCTGAAGCAAATTATGAAATACAGGAAACGTTTCACTCCCCTCATGCTCTGCTGTTTTGGTTATTTCACAAAAATTTTATTAAAACCATGGTATTAAAAAACCCTCTGTATTTCTTGAATGCTTCATGGTTCAATGTTTTATTAATATACTGAGTACTTTAATTACACACAGGAAATTTGGATTATAGCGCTTGGTAAAATCTCCTTTTTGATGTAGTTTAATGCAACCTGGTGACCCAGAAATGGAATCATTAGTGAATGGTCTCCTGCAATTTACAGCCACAAGATGCTTAATTTAGTGGAACACCACATTACATTATCTTTGTTATTTCTGAAAGCTTACCACGGTTTTGCATTAGAAATACCAAATTAATGACTGCTGTTAGAAAAAATGAAATAATTTGTGATGTCTGTGTTTCTCTACAGTGGAAATCACTGTAGACAAGTAAGAGTGTTGTTTGTGGTAGAATGCCATCTAGAAGTGAATTCCAGAAGGGGTATAATTTGTGAACATTTAAACTATTCAGATTTAATTACTTGTTTTGCTACTTTGAATGTGCTGGCTGGAACAAACACCAACTTTCAGCTAAGCTGTGGAGGATTCTTGTCTTTTCAAAGACCAAGCCACTCTGACTTGCACTTTGTAGAGGTCAGTGCTGTACAACCATTCCAAATCTTTTTTTATCTCCAACATTTTTCTAATACCCTGTGGCAGGAATATCTCAGTTTCTCTTGTCTTGGAGCCTGAAGGCTCATATCAATCTGATATTTCCTTGTCTGAGTTCCTGTTCCAGGTCAGCAATTTGTTTTTTTCAGTGCCTTTGGAACTCTCAGTTCTCTTCTGTGATTTTTAGCATCTCTTCTGTGGATTGTAATCTTCTTATCTTCAGTTTTGCTTTCAAGTATCTTAAGGTCCTAAATGGGCACTTTCTGACTTTCTTATCTCTTAGAGCTGCAGAAGCTTGAACTTAAACTTAGCCTTTTGCTAGCATTCTGTTGACCCTTTTTAAGTAAATGCAGAATGGCACTGAATTGAACATGACATGATACTGCTATTGAATTTTTAAAGAACATTGAAGTGGCCAGTCTTCAGTATTTGTAATTACTGTAGTAGCAACAGAGGTAAACCAAAGAATTTTGCATTATACTGGCTTACTTGGCGGATAGTATACCACTCCATTAAAGAACCAAATTTACTATTCTTATTACTAAGTTGGGGCCCTGAGATACTGCTAGAAACAAACTTCAGTAGTTTCATGTTCTACACATAGACCTCTGACAAGTCACAGTTTGAAGGTTGCAAGGCATTTTTTATAGGGATGCATAGACGTTCGAGAGAGTTAATTTGGCTTAACAAAGCCTAAAGGGGCTGTATTCTTGACTCTTTGGTACCATGTTTATACATGTGACTCCCCTGGGCGTTATTCTCATTGAACGAATACCCATTTATGGCTCTGGGGCAGAATATAAAGTTCTTGAAGTATGTATAAACTATGTTTATACATATTTATCACCAGCAGAATGATAGGAATAAGTAGACTTTGATAAAAAGGGTACTCTGGGCTATTGACTTCAGTGTCATCACTCCTGATTGACAGCACAGGAAGCAAGAGGTCAGATGTCAGAAAACATTTTGCTTGATTTTGCTTCATCTCTCTGCACTGCATGTGCTTAATAAACATTAGAAGTTTAGACTGTGAGATAGGAGACTTCTTTGAGAAAGAGGTAGCTCACTGTTGTGTTATCCTTAAGCCAAGAAAAGCTGGGATTCATGAAGCCTATGCTTCCTTCCCAGTGTTCTGACAAAGCAGTTTATTATAACCCAGTTATATCCTTTGTAGCGTAGGTGTTAGTCTGTAAAATAGCTGAATGCTTTTGAAAGGATTTTACTTCTTTTCCAGTATGTGTAGGCTACTGTACTGGGTTACTGGTAGGAACTTCTGTCCAGTGTTTTGGGGGATAATTGTCAACTGTCTAAGCATGGCATTGCATTATATATGTTTCTCAAGACTGTGAAGGCATGTGAAGGTGGGAAGGGTCAGTGTTGCTGGTGAATTCTATCAAGTAATCAGGGTCTATTTGCACTTTGAGTATTGTGCACCATTCTGGTTCCCCATTCCCAGTCAGAATATAGTAGAATCGGAAGAAGTTCAGATAACAGTAACAGAATGATCAAACAGTGGGATGAGTTCCACATACAGAGTAACTAAGTTAGGATTCTTCAATCTGAAAAAGCAACAAGTAATGGGAATGTGAGAGAGGTCTGTAAGGTCACAAGTGACCCAGACAGGGATGGGTAATTTCATGTCTTTCCAGTACAAGAACATACTAAGTTTGTAGGAACCAGTGTCAAAGCAAGTAAAGGGAAGTGGTTCTTCAAGAGTGTGTGACTCCTTGCCAAGTACTGCGGGTGCTAAAAGTTGACATGGGTCCAAGAGGTCAATGGACACATACATAGAAGAGAAATCCACTGAGAGTTATGAATTGTACAGAAACCACACTCAGCTCAGAAGCTCCCTGAGCTGAAGATAGTTGGTGGCTAGGAGAGTAGTAGTGGGAATTATACGATTGCCTTGTTTTTATTCTTCCTTTTGCATCTGCTGTGGCCTTGTTGGAGATGAGTAACTGAGGACATTTGTTCTGGTCTGACCTCTCCTGGGTGTTCGTAAATTGTATTATTCCTATCAGAGCACCACTCAAGCATATGGGATGTGTGACTCTTGAGTACTTGTCCCCTCAAGTAATGGTTTCATAATACAGCTGAACTGATCCAGTGTTCGCTGCTCCAACAAGGGAATGATACATATTTTTTTATATTATTTTTTTTCTCGTGAGTTTAGCTGCCTAGACTGCAGCAATGTAGTTAGACACGGACCACTGCAGTTTGGGGCCCATTCTGTCAGCTAAATGTGTTACCTGTCTGCACACTCTGTGTAACTGAAGCTCAAACTAGGAACTTGAAGTAAGGTCTCTTGATTCAGAGATTGGCATCCTAACGTCCATGAATGACATACCATAATGTTGTTTTGGTACCTTCTCTCAAATCAGGGGCTGATGTTTAAAATCTGTTTTCATTAAAAGGTATGTGGGTGCTGGGGGAGACACGCACTGTTGCTGTAAGCTTTGTTTGGCAGTATGCTACGCAGATACAATGTGGTGACATCAGCTCTCTGAGGAGGAACGCTGGTGACTGGCTTCTTGGTCTGCTGCAACCAAAGCTCACTCTGACTTCCAGCTATTCATCTCTTCCAACTCCTTCCCTTTTATCTGCACTTGCTACTACGTGCAGCTGGAGGTGGCCTTCAAACTGACCCTCACTAACTAAACCTCACAAGACTTCTCTGAGGAAGAGGCAAACTTTATTATCCCATTTTACAGATATCACAGAGGAACTGAGACCCTGACTGTGTAAAAAGTTCCACACATTTAACTTAAGAGAGCAGGCAAGCGCATGAGATTTACAAGATGGAAGATACTAGGCTTTAAATCCTAAGCACATTGTGGATATGCTCTCTTTATTAGACAACATTATTTCATCTGTAATGGTCATTTGAAGGAGAGCTCAGTGTAGGTCTTCCTGTTGATCAAAATTCTTGAGTTGCAGGTTATAGATTTGTTCCACATTTTTATCTTACCCTCTAAAGTCAGAGAATGTCAAAGTAAGATGTGTAACAGGCTCATCTTATCTCTTGTACCTTGTTGCTGTCTCAGCTCTACAACCCTATTCTTATACTTTTGTGTTCTGATCTCCATTGGCTGATTTTTCCCTATGTTTTAAAATGTTTCTGTGGTAGCAGCTCTAGCCAAGATGGTTTTTATTGTGTAAGTGGAAAAGTACTGCTGATCTAATTAATGAAAATAGATGCCCAAGCTGCCTTAGTGCAGGCACCCTTATTTTAAGGGAAATGACAACAGGAAAAAAGTATGGTAAAATTTAGACCATTTCTGACAGGTTTAATGAAAGAATAATTCTAAATACTATCGCCAGTTTTGTTCTCCTGTGTCAATCCTTACTGCTTTTCCCTTTATATAGAACTACTTAGCGAAAGCTATGCTGTATGCCTGGGCTTTATAACTGGTTTATAAAATTTATCTGTATTTCACATGTGAAATATTAAAATCTTGGATATAGTGCCTGATACAACATCAAAGGGGAATCACCCTCATTGATGTCTGTTGAGTCAAGTCTGTAGAATTACGTAAATAATGAATGTCTGCTGTTTTGTAAGATGGGAGAAACCAGTACACTTTTTTATTCTCAAATGTAGATGAAAAGTATCTTTATGGTTTATTAGTATGTGCCAATGAATTTCAGGACATCCATAATTCTCTGTTTTTCTGTTGTAGGAAAGGGACAAATTCTACTTGACACGCAGTGTCATATTGGAGTTACTGCAGGCACTCAAGTTAAAGTCACCCTTACCAGACATGAATCTGCTGCTGTTGGTGCAGGTACAGGAGATTCCCATGTAATTCTCATACTGATCCTGTCTTGACCCAAATTCAGGGGGAGGAAATAAAAAAATCCAAGTCCAACATGGTTGCAGAATGTACCGGCAATGTCAGGGGAAGCAAAAATTTTTTTAATCGAAATCCAGTTGCATTTGTAACCATAGGTGCATACATTTAGACTCTCACACTAAAATTTAAGAAACTAAATTGGGAATCCACATTTCACGGGATGATAATGACCTGTGCATCATTGCTGATGTATTGAGGATCATAGAATATACCGCAAGCTGGAAGGGACCCAAAAAGATTGAGTCCATTGAGCTTCATACTATGTCCCAATGGGGCAGCTGCCCCAGCTGCTGCCTTGTCTTCACACCATAGCCCCAAAACCAGTGAGCAGTTTCTGTGGAAGAGATGCTAGTTGGTCACGGGCCAGAACTCAGTTTCTGTCTATTCATGCAGGCAGTAAGCTGTCTCCAGTCCCTGAAGGCCGTTCTCTTTCAACATGGAATTTTCTGGCAAAGAATACATAGACAACATTTCTGTTCTTTTCATTCTGTGGATCACTGAGGTGGGAGTTAAGCTAGCTTTTTCATAGGAAAATCTGAGGAAGTAAGATACAAACTTGTGAAGAATCTTTCTGCCTCCAAAATGTCAAGTGTGGCACTGTTTAGCATCATAAGCCTGTCCTGCAAAAGCAGTTTACTGAAGTCTATCAATTTTAATCGCAGGTAGTGGGCTCCCATTGTATACAATGGGCTAACTATTATATGCATTTAGTAATTTTAAATGATAGGGGGCCAACATAACAGCACTCCATAAAGTTCAAGCAAGATGTTCGTTACGTGGATCATTCGTAACGCTCCCAGTGTCACAGCTCCGTTCACTCTTTCCCACCCATTACGGGGCCAAAGCTTCATATAGCTTACTATGGGCTCATTTGTTTTGAGTACTGGTACGTTACTCATAGTAAATAAGTGGTTGCAAGATGACAGAGAAATAATACTGACAGGTGAAATTATATAGCAGTTAGTATGACTCTGAAAACAATTATTATGCCATCAGTGTTAAGGGAAGAAGTTGGGGCGGGGAAGAATAACACTTGGGTTTTTTTCTTTCATGGTAAAAGGTCACTTTTTAAAATCCATTTTAATTTCAAAACCAGAAATTTGACTTGTTTTTTTTAAGCCCAGACTTCTTTTTTTGGTCCCAGCAAAGACCATCAAATCACTTAACTTCTATCTTTCGGGTGCAGTGATGCAGCTTGATACCATGTGCATCAGTGTTTGCTGACTTGAACTGACTTTTCCTGTATTACAGAATAAAGCAATTTTTCTGCATTGCTCCATTGTATAGCTCAGTCCCATGGCTACCCCAAAGGGTGACAATCCCACAGTCTAGTCAATCCTGAATTCCTTATTTGAGAATGCAAACATGCCACGTCAGTTTTGGCAGTGGGATTTAACGGGTAAACACTTGTCCTTCACATTGACTTGATCGCCTGATAGATGCAGTAAGCAAAACTCCCTCTTACATTATTTTTATCTCATAAAGATAAAATGATAATTGCCTGGGTTTTCCTCCTAGCACTGTTCCCATATGCTGTATTCACTATGGGATGTATTCATACCTTACACAACAGCATCTAATGTGGATATAAATGTCTTTTAGGATGTCTCTCTTTCAGAGGCTGATGAAGTGATTCATATTTCCTGCTATCCAAAGCAGCCAGCTTCTGTTTTTATGCAGTCAATGGTAAATAGGGTTTGTATTCAGACCATCTGCCATAGATGCCTACTGGAGGCATGATGACTACTTCTCCCATTGATTGTGCAAATTGGCATCCCTTGGTAGTATGTGGTCTGAATCATTCAGCAGCCTCTTGAGTTTAAATACCATGGTAACCACTAAGCCCATCTTAAGCACTATTGTAATTTAAGAAACCTATTAGTAAAAACACATATGTATCTGATTATTTTAATTTTCTTTGGTGTCATTAATAGAATCAAGGCATTGGTTCACCTCTTTACCACACAAAGCCACTGCAATATTAATTCAAATTGTATGGTTTTGAATCCATAAAGCTATAGCAAGGTTAACACAGCACCAAATGGAAATTATTTTAATTTCCAAGACAGTCATGTCCCCATGGACATGTTAGCCTGTATACAAGATTCTATACAGACAGTGCACGCAGAATACAGAGATTCAATCAAAATGTTTCAGATAACAAAAAAGATAGAGCACTTTAATGATAGATGAGTTGTGGGCTGACTAACAAAGGAATTCCTAGGAATGTACACTTGACACCCACATTCGTCCAGATCACATGGTGCCATCAGTGTCACTGGTGACATCAGTGCTAAGATGAGAGTTAACTTTACCCCACTTTACAAAGAATGAGAATTTTAACCAGATCACCCCAATCATTGCATAGGTGTCCTGGATGATAAACGGTACGGAAAGTCTGTCTCCTTGATTTGTCCTAGCAAATGAAAGCCATCATGTACGTGCTGCTGTTCCATGGGTTTCCATAGGAACCACTTCTTCACCCACTATTTTGTTTCCCAGTACTTTTCTCCTGCTCACATTTCATCAGCACACATCTTCAGGATTTCCATTGGCTTAAAATTATATTAGTGTCTCATTAGGATTTGCTTGTTCAGTCGGGCTCTAAGGTTCAGTGTATCATCTGATCTGTTTTGTTTAGGTGACTCTTATTTTGGGCTGGACCTTCAGCTAATGTAAATCTCTGTATATCTAGTGGTTCCACTTTATGTTTCTGTGAAGATCTGATCTACTAATTACTGAATGGAAGGATTTAAAGTTACATATAATACATTTGTAAGAATATATATTTTAAAAACTGATTACGAATGGAGGTATAATATAGATAGATTGTGGTATATAGATAATTCACTACAGTCAGCAGACATTCCCATTTAGACATTATTCTTCAGCTGTATCTCAGCAGACAATGCTAGTAAGAGGCATGGCAATTATTTGCCCATTTCTCATCTTTTTGCAGTGTGTGGGTATTTTTCTTTCCTTTTTTCTTTACATATGGCTGGCATTAAATCTCTTGCCAGTGATGTCTTAATGTATTATAGTCTTTGTAGAGGGAGACAACATAAATGATAGTGCATTGAACTGAAAACGTAAGAAATTTTTCATTTTGAGTTTGGTTTCCCCATCCTCTTTTGACTGCATTGCAACTTTAGAAAGGATTCTTGGAACTGGCAGTCTGATGATGAGAAAGATAAGCTAAACAAGGCCTAATTATTCATTAGAAACAGAATGGAGTTTGTCAGCTGTTTTTCACACGTAAATTAGTATCTGTTATTTAACCCAGACTCCTCTGTGCAAAAGATGTAGAAGGCTTACAGGAGGCCAGTAGAGGTTGCTTTGGCTGCTGCTTCTTACTATTGTTCTTAAAAGCGAATGTCTGAAATAAATGACATTTGGCAAGGGTTTTTTGTTGACTTACATGGTGAATGCTGTACAGTGCATCACTGCCCTGAACTCACTATTGGATGCTAAATATACTCAGCCAGATTCTTCAGGGAATTATGGTCCTTTTTTGCAGCTGATGTAGTGCAAGGGAACCCTAATATACACACAAATGGTTGACTGAGAAATCCTTCACACAGGAAAATAACATATCTGTTGTCCAGCAGACCCAGCATCAGCATTGCTCTTTCTGAGATAGGATACATCAGGAGAAAATCTGTCATCTGTTTGCCTAAGTCCATTAATGGTCCTTCTTTAAAAGAGAAGTGGAGAGTTATGTTTGAACTAAGAGTCAACTGTCTTTACTGGACTGATATAGCCCATAACCCTAAGGCTTTCTTCTGCTTCCTGTGTAATTGTTAGAGCTGTGGTACAGAAGAGCACCAGGCCATCTCTCAACTGAAATATGAGTTAAATTCCTGTTTTATTTCCGTTTGGCTTATTCTGGTGTAAAATGAGTTCTAACCAGAAGAGGAGTCAACTGGAGCCAGGCCTATGTCTGAGGATACCTAATTAGATTATTAATCTAAACTCAGATATGTCTTTCTGGTATTTATCCCAAAGAACAGACTCTTCATCAAGACTCAGGCTGAGTAGTTTCCAAGTTTTGGTAGGCAATCTGAGTTCAGATTAAATGTGTCATTGAAAGGTAAAGCTTGTGCAAGTGTACGAGTAAATTCTAGGTCTGTAAAGAATATTTAGAAATGTTTTCAAGAAGAGCAGTCAGTCATTGAGAGTACTGCTAATACACATGCGTCAGACAACTGTAAAATATATTGTGTAGTCAATATCTGTCTCAGTTTTTGAAGGTACCATGGTATTAATTTTCAAGAAGGAAAATTATGGCTTAGACCTTAGTTTGACAATTTTTTTCTGTCTGCTTTTTCTTAGAAAGTTACATTGCATCACTATGGATAGAAATTGCTTAAGTGCAAATACAGTATTTGGACAGCAAGTTTTACGAACAAGCAAATCATCTGTGGGAGTCCAATGCATTACTGAAACATAATGATTAAATAACAGTATTAACAGGTCTAATTTATGAATGTTGTGGGCATCAGAGATTTTGGGTCAAGGGATTTGGAAATAAAAAGAAGCAAAAAAAAAAAAAGCAAGGAAAATAAAAGCATAAGAAAAGCAATTAGAGATATTCTACTATAACAGAATGATACTGACTTTCTCTCAGAAACAGCTTGTATTTTTGTAGTATTGTGGCCTGTATTATGCAGAAGTTATACCACACCATACCAGTGTGTTCTCAACTTCAAAATTGTTCATATAATTCATCATGGTAGAACTTCAGTGAAAGTGTTGTAATATCACAGTGAAGAAAATGGCATGCTGCCTTATCATCCTCTATCATGATTTGCTTTATAATGAAAAAGAAACATTTGATATATGCAAGGAATAGCAGATATATATTTTTGCTCATAAAGAAAGTCTCATTTGTTATATAATATTCTTCAAATTGCTCCTGCACAGCATATATGTGTTAACTAAGCACATTAAAGTCAGATTTTTTTTCATTAAGATTACCTCATTTATAACGGTGAATTAACTAGGTTATTTATAAAGAAAGAGAGCTCTAAAGACAAATTAACATGAATAAAGGCAAGAAGAGATCTGAACTGAACTGATTTTAATGAAGTAATGAATAACTTGCTAATGTCTTCAGGTTCCTCCAAAAATAATTAAAAAATAACTTGTCTTTAACTTCTTCTTAGTTTGTTTGTGCAGATGCTGGAACAAAACTAGCTGAGTCAACAATCTTGCATAAACAGATGATTGCCTCTATGCCTGGAGTAAGTACTGAATCAAACTCCATGTCAGTTTTGGTTTTTAAAAAACTTATCTTATTCAGCTCATTTTGCTTCATTTTAATGTTCTTTCCTTTTCATTTCTTTTCTGGTTGGCACGGTGTATTGCAGGCAGAGTTTGAGATGCTTCTTCCTTTTTATTAATGCTGGAAAAGTTCTGAACTTGATGTTGCTTCCCTTACTTTTACTGATAATCTTTAGTCATGTAACTGACTTTAGCTGGAGCCTGCACTCAAGAAGGCAACATGTGGGGAACAGACCAGCTGAATGCCTCAAAAAATGGTAGCAGGGAAGAAAGCTACAAGCCATTGCCTCCATTCTCTCAAAAGATTAGCTGATTAAAGTAAGGGAGTTAATGGTATTTTTCTGGTAATGTATAAGGCATTAATCTATATCCTGCTGATGAGTGTAGCTAAATTACCAATACTCATAATTGCCTAGGTGCTGAATATGCATCTGGTGAATATGCAAGGAAGTAACACAACTGGAGGTCTTGACTTGTTCCATGACACATGTGACTGAGTACCCAAACATGGATGAGGGTTAGTCCAGGTCTGCTTCACAAACTGAGGAAAACTCGTTTCCCTATATGTGTGTCTCTATGAGATTTAGGGGTGACCTAATAGGATCTTTCCTGTACATCTTCTGAAGTGTGTGATTTTTTTTTTAATGCAAATCTTTAATAATACCTTTCCTCCCAACAGAATATTTTAATTTATACTTGCTTTAAATAGGTAGACTAACATTGGTGTTACAAGGTATGATAGAAAAGCAATCATTTCCGAAGAAATAGAGGATCAGGCTGTCTGCTGCTTGAATAAAACAGAATAAAAGGTTGGAGAGAAGTCTTTTGCAACTGAGCATTATTTTCAGAGGTCTGAGTATAGTATCTTTTATAATTCTGTTATTCAATATTTTAGAACCCATGTGGAATCCTTAGTCCACATGAACTGAATGGAGGATATGCTGACGGCTGCCAGTGACCTTGTTTTACTGTTTGTTATTCTGTCAAGGGAACTGACAGGCACAGCATTTGAAAAGCCAGAAGGTGGCATATTCAACACCGTGTAGATTGGTATTAACATCTAAAATTGAGAAGCGCCCAGGTCAGTTGCTTAAAGATAGAATGCTAGAAGTTTTTCAGATTTCAGCCACTAAAACTCAATTATGGCTTAATAATTTTGTGATCAAAACTAAGTCTGGTTAATTTGTATACTCAGGGTAATCAGCTTCTGTGCTTCAAAGTGTAGGTAATATTAAACAGAAGTCAAAGAGGAGTAGTTTTCCCCTCTAAACTTTACTGCAATGTTTTGCCCTGAGCCTTTGACTTTGAATACAGTAGTTTTTGGTGACTTCAAAAAGATACCTAATTTGATATTTCATCATCTAGCCTCAAAAGTTAAGCATTGCTTTTACTTGGCCCCTAAGAATGAGGCATTCATATTTGCCCTTGAATTCAGCTAGCATTATCTTCACCGCAGGCTATTAACATACACACAGAAGTTTATATGATACCTAGTGGGTGAGTTGTATCACCTTCTGAAAGCTTCTCTCCAGGGTTCTCTCATCTGTTTGAAGCCCTTATTTAATCTGACAGCTTTGTTCGTTGACTGCTTTGCACACCTTGGGCACATCTTGTACTAGCCAAAGGCCAGATTTGCATTTCTCACTGTGTTCTAGGAAAAGGGTTAAGAAAATTTGTACTGTGGGAATACAACAAGCACCACATTGAGTAATTTTGTTTTCCCTTTGAGGTTGTTCTTGCTCTGGCACAGGTTGCTTCTCAATGCTTACACGTTTATGGTCAAACTGGAGCAGTTCATGAAGGATTTCATATATCCCTTATAGTCCTTGCCTCCCCTTTTGAAAATTGCAGCTAGCTTAAGTGCCATTAGAATGCTGTATTTTGAATGATTTTGCTTCAGGAATATCCCAGAAATATTTGTTAGTTTAAAAAAAAAAAGAAAAAAAAAGTAACACTTAAATTTCAGTGGTGTTCATTTTAATGATGTTTACACATAAAATACCTGAAGCCAGTCATTTAAACTGTTTATCCATCATGATTAATGTGAACATAAGGGCATCTGTACCTGTGACTGAATTTTGTTTTCTGGGTTTGTAGGTGGTTGGTTCCACATGCAGAAATGCTCAGTTGCTTGAAGAACTGAGTTGTTAACCTCTCATTGACTTTTTAAGACTTTGATTCTGGACCACTGTAAATTTCAGAATGACATAACAAGGATATTCTTGAAAGTTTCATCAGTTAATCTTTTATTGCTGTCACAGATAAGAGTATTTTATGATGCGTGAAGAAGCTACAGTGACTGGGCTTTTTATGCTATCATCAGATAAGAGGGCATATTATACTGAGAAGAAAAACATCAAAGAATACATATTCCTAATTAAAGTAATCTAACTAAAAAGTAAAATAAAGAATTTGAGACAGACAAATTGTGTTCTGGTGAACAAGAAACAGACAAAAACATGAACATATTCAAAACCTGGTACTTAAACTTGTTTCTTTTATGTTCTAGTGTGGAACAGCAGCAATGGAATGTATGAGGCAGTATGTTGGGGAAGTGCTGGATTTCATTGCAGATATGCATACCTTAACCAAATTAAAGGTTGGTTCTGAGCACACATTGGTCTAAAGTGTATGTGCTTTTTTAACACAAAAATGTCTTCTTCCTGGGAGAAACAGTTGGAAGTCTTTGAGGATGACTGACAGGTTTTTTTTTCTTTCTTTCTTTTTTAAAAAATGTTTAGTACTGTTATAGATTAGACACTTCTGGGGGATCAGTAAAAAGTAGCTTCTGCAGTGTTGAAATGGAGGCTGATTCAAATGTAGTGAGCACACAATAAAAATGCATGCTTGATTTTTCTGAAATGATGATAAGCTAAGTTTTTTCTGAAACGTTAATAAGCTAACGTCATACCAAAATCACTGAGAAGTAGTCATGTTTAATATAACCCATGGAAACATAAAACTACCTTGCCCATACAACTAATTACACTCTTCTGGAGGAATCCTGTGTCATATACACAAACAGACACTTCAGTTAATTGGAAGTTCAGAGGTTATTAAAATGCAGTAATTAACCTAAAAAAAAAAAAAAAGGTGGTGGTGTTCCTTTTTCTTATGGATACTGTTGTTTTCATTGTCAGGTTACATTCTGTTGAATCATAGAATCATAGAATAGCTTAGATTGGAAACGACCTATAAGATCATCTAGTCCAATCGTTTAACCTAGCACTGACAAGTCCCCTGCTAAACCATCTCCCTAAGCACTACATTTACATGACTTAAAAACATCCAGGGATGGGGCCTCCACCACTGCCCTAGGCAACCCGTTCCAATGCCTAATGACCCTTTCAGTAAAGAAGTTCTTCCTAATATTTAATCTAAATCTCCCCTGGATCAACTTGAGGTGGGGAAGGCTGCGTAGTTCTTATCTCTGTAATCCAAACTGCTTTTTGGTTTCTGTACATTAGTTTGATGCCAAATTGTAAGAGGAGTGATAGGGAAATACTTCTCTCAGCATAAAATATTTTATATAGGAATTTATTTGTTTAATGAAAACATCGTAGTAATAATTAGCTAGTCAAAACCTGGAATTTCTGTTTCATGGGAGAAGCCAGTATTTATTAAATTTCCTACAAAATGGAAATTCTTTAAGATGTTTTAGAAAAGAATGAGGCTAAGTAACATTGCTGCTGTATAACAGGAAATAATAGAAGTGTAGCTGTTTCAATTGCTAGCAAAGTAGCATCTATTGTTAATAGCTTAAAGAATTAATGTAATATTTCAGCTAATATATCACTAATGGTCAGTCATAATGCTGTGGAGGGGGCAATATTTATTCTATTTAGCATAACACTATCCCATTAGGTAGTTTTATTGTACCATCTGAGGCTGAGTACTAAGTGAGCACTGAGCTGGAAGTGAAATTTTGGTCGTTAAAATCCTCCTTTTTGTAGAGGGCAAACACCTGTCTTATAGTGGAACCATCTGTCACTTCTCAATGCCAGGCAAAGTTAGAGCATAGCCTTTTGAGCTACATACCGGTACCCTGCACAAGGGTGGATTTCCTTCAGCACATAAAATGGAGGCAGAGATGTGACTAGGCCTTGATGCTTCTAACTTCTGCAAAGCTGGCAAGACAAACAAATGGTGTGGGATTGCAGCAGAGGAACCATTACAAATACAGAGGAGGGTCTATGCTGTCAAAGATGCAGCCAATTCTGAAATCTGGCAGTAGAGATTTAGTCCTTGTACTCCAGCAACTTGGTGATCCAAGGGGAAGTTCATCAACTGAAAGAGGGCATTTCATTACTGGGCACAGTCAAGTAACTGCCAAGCTGATTTTATGTGATCTAAATCTCAGCTGACAGATACAGAAAAACAGTGCTGTCCTGTTCCGGCTAGTATGAATCATATTGCCATTTCTTACATGCCTGGGCTCTGGTACACATGGTCTTCTAGACAAGTTTTTTGACCAAGGGCTTGCATTTGTTTCTGACCTCAAGAGCCACTGTGCTTCTTATTAGCAGAGTGCATCTGCTAATAAAGGGAGTTGATGGCTTGTTTTCCTGATAAATGAGTATAGTGTTTCCCTGAAAGGGCCCCTCTGCTACTGCACCAGTCCTCTGCTGAAAGTTACTGGAAATGCACGGGAAGTGTTTCATGCCACAAGTTCATGCAAGCATTCCGTGGCACACAAGATAGAGCAAATGATAACCTGTAGTGGATTTCGATACTGGAGTTTATTTACGAAGCAATGAGATAAGAACTTTTACCCTGCTAGTTTCTCAAACACTTACTTGCTCACTATTCCCCTGCCCCCTCCACCTCACCTCATGCCCTAGAGGGGACAATTTATTGCAAATTAATAATACTTACCACAAAGGAAGAAGAATCCCAACGAAACTGAAACTCACGTCTCTTGAAACTCGCAGTAACCTTGTTTTACTGGACAAAATATCTCTTTTGTTAAGTTCTTACCCTGTTGGCCATATGCCTCAAATCCCATTGAATTTTTAAAAAATACTCTAATAAGGGAAGCAGCTTTTTGTGCTGGAGTAGAAATTTACTTCAAAGCACAAACTAATTAATCGTTTTCAGCTGAATTGAATTGCCTTCCCACTCTATCCTTTAAAGTTATTCACCCATTTCTCTTACAGTTCAGAACGGTTTTCAGAATAGGTAGGCAAATGATTCATGAATGAGGGAGAGATACATCTGGTTTGCCAGTTCCACAGAAAAACATGAACTTATCTGAAACCAGGAATGGGGAAAAATTTATTTATAAATACTTGCAGGTATCTTCTCTCCTGTGTAAAATGTTTCTGTAGAAACATCTCTGTCATTTGCACTTTTTCCTTCTGCCCCTTCTCCCTTGAACTGTAGTCTGATTTTTAGAAATGCTCTTACAATGCTTCAGTCTGATAAGATGATCATTTCTTATGCTCAGAAGGACTGTTTATTTTTTAAATTTGTATGCATGGATATAGGTAGGACATGAACTAAAACTTTACCCAGTTCTTCACTTTTATGTTTTGAAATTAGACAAGAAGCTTCCCAAATGTGTAGTCTGGCCATTTAAAACTAAATCAGAACCAAATATTCTAAAATTTTGTGTTGTTTTGATTTAGCCATGTATTAACAGGAATGTGAAGACAAGATTAATGTAATAGGAGAGTCAAATATGACCATAATTTTATTTATTATAAATAATAAGCTTTGGCTGTCTTTAGAAAATGAAAAGGCAGTTTTTATTTAACCAGACCAGATAAACTTACTCTGTGGTTCCAGCATAGCTGGGAAAATATTTGTAAACATTTCTAAGTTTACAAATACTCAGAACTTTAAACAAATTCACAATATCTAGATTCAAATTCTTGTAAGCTCATTTAATATATTTACTTATGTTGCTTGGGTTTTATTAATAGAGGTGTTTCTAGGAAGTGAGTCCTCAGATTATCCAGTTGTAAAATTTCTTACTACGAGTATGTATTATCAACAGCATCTGGACTACCAAACTAACACAAAGAATACTGTATGATTTATATGACCAGTAACAATCCCAAAAGCAAAATTTTAATCTTGGTTTTCAAATTTTGAAATTTCTACTCTCCGTAAAAGTTCAATGAACAGAAATAGTTAAAGTTGTCTCTTCATTTCCAATGTCTTACTTTGCGTGTCTGAGAATAGTTTCTTTGAAAAAGGTTAATTATTTTCAGTCCTGTCTATTAGCAACTACTGCATTATAAAAAAAGGTATAAATGTTAATTCTCAAGATAATCACATTCCAGTGTATTGTTTCTGTTCAGTTTTGTTTTTTTTTTTCCCTTTGGGATGACATTTTAATTGGTAAAGCTCAGCAAGGTTTTATTTAGAAAATCCCACCAGTTCTGAAGAAGTTTAACATATCTGCCTGCATACCTGTCTATTCTTTTTACCTGGCTCTGCAACAAAGTCATTAGATACTCGTGCTGGTACATTTTTTTTTTTCTTTTGAAAAAGGCTTCAAGTAAGTGATTTTTGAGAGTGTAAGTTCCTGCGGTCAGATACTTATCTGTTCTAAAATATTATTGGTCCACTGATTTTTATCCTGTTATAATAATTTAATAACTGATGACCTGGATTTTCTTGTGCAAAGCATATGGCTCTGCTTTAAGCAAGCAAATGCACTCAGCATGTGTTCTGTTAGCCTAGTAACAGAGGGTAATGCAAAGTTAGCTTAATTAGAAATACTGAAGTATCTCAAGAAGCACCAATGAAACATTCCCTAGAGCTGACAGAGGATCATAAATTATCTTTCCAGGCATAAATATTTGCATGTTTCTTGGTAAAAGGTTTAGCCCTTTTATTTCCAGGGCTTAAAGGCATTTGTAGCAGCTGAATAGTGCAACGTAGTTGTATTGCTGGTGAATGAGTGGCAGCTTATTTCTGTACATGTAAATGCAATATTGCACAGGGAAGGCATTTCCTGCCCAGATGCTGTCTTGTTAAATGATGAGATTCTTTCACCTTCACTTAAGCTGTCTGGATGTGCCACCATTAGTTTGTATTCATCAGCTGTTGAGTTTGCTGATACAAAAGGTGCCTATACATTTTGCACAATTCATATTTTGTGTGGGCTCTTGAAAATGTGGCCCTCTGTGGAAAGATCTGCATCATAAAGCTGTTACTAATATAGTGACTGGAGAATTTTAAAAAATCTATTTCTGAGCTTTGTTCTGTAGTTTTGTAGACACAGTTAGAGACCTTGAGAAAGGAATTGAAGGGAAATTAATTAGAATCCGCTGTTGCTTGGAAGAACTTAATTCAAGTGAAATACTCTTTTTGGGTAGGAAATCAGATCTTTGCCTTGCAGAGTCACATGAAGACTTGTTCTCAGCCACTGCATGAAGACACGTTTGGTGGACACCTGAAAGTTGGTTTAGCTCAAATTGCTGCTATGGAAATCACACGGGGAAACCACAGAGACAACAAAGCTGTGATCCGATACTTGCCTTGGCTTTACCATCCTCCTTCTGCAATGCAACAAGGGTGAGAATGCTTTTCCACTAAAATGACTTAGAAATCTTCACAAAATTCTGTGTTTAGGGCCAGATTCCATAGATAAGACCCGCAGTAGGGAATGGTGGTTGTGGGACATTGAAACAGCTGGTCAGCAGCTCCCTGATCCTTAACTGAGGAGTTCATCAATGCAGTATTTAGAGTACATGCCAAAGGAACAGTGGAGGTAACTGCATTGGCTTGACTGGAAATTAACTTGACTCTCAATCTAGATACAGACAGTGAAAAGCATACAGGTATTTGATGAGTCCTAGAATTATAGAAAATATGTTGGGAATTATAGAGAATACAATGGGAAATGTCCTTTGAAATTACGGACTACAAATGAGGGAGAACTGTAAGTGAGCCTATTGATATGATGATAAAAATACTAACTTCATCTGTGTAAAGTTAGATGAGAGAAATCCTGTTCTTCAAGACATGTTTTTTATCTCTTTTCACTGTGAGAAATTCTGATCCGCAGAGTTTTACCTTCAAAAAGAAGGGAGATGCTGTCCCTTGTCTTACAATGACAACAAATGAGATGTTTTGAGTGTAGACCTTTGGATTGTGTTTCAACAAACACTGTGTTCTTGTCCCAGCTTTGTCCCCAACTACCTGCCCTAGCATTCTGAGCTCCAGTCCTGCAGATACGTCTGCATGTACTTTCATGTAGAGCATATCTAGTTTTGGAAATATGGAGTTGTTATCTCCTTGCGCTTTAGTTTCTTACATGTAAAAAAAGGAGCATGTGTTCTGAGTTG
Organism: Sagittarius serpentarius; assembly: GCA_034782735.1. Taxonomy (NCBI): domain Eukaryota; kingdom Metazoa; phylum Chordata; class Aves; order Accipitriformes; family Sagittariidae; genus Sagittarius; species Sagittarius serpentarius. The sequence continues at coordinate 5,306,253 of JAVKLA010000040.1, forward strand.
AAGGTAGTGAATTCCTTTTAGAACCTATAGGTACTTGAGGAAGAGCATTGTATCAGAGTCTATTAAAAAAATAAATTAATGGAATGCCTCTTTGGTTCTATGAATCCTTGAGAAAGACATCAAATTAGAAATCAAAAAACAATAGTGAGAGTGGCCTACCGAGTAGTGATTTATTGATCGAAAAACAATTTTTTTTTTCCCTGTGCTTATGAATTCAAATGAGTATGTAATCTTAACTTTGTAGCAGCAAGAGGACAGACAAGATGACACCAGAAAAGTTATTCCTTTTTAGATTATATAAGCACCTTGCTTTACAGTTAGACATTGCACTAGATGATGGATGAATACTTAATTGTTACAAAAAAGCATACTCCATGCCCTCAAAAGCATGCAGTCCACATGCCCAAGGAGAGGCTAAGAAAAAGAGAAATTAACTCCACTTTACCGATGGAGAAGTGGAATGCAGTGGAAGTAAGGCATGGCACCTGCCTCGGAGCTCGCTGTGGAATGAAGAATTTCCTGCCATCACCCTGTCAGCCATGTGCTGTCCAGGGCAGCTGAGAGGAGCATTTCCACTTGGGCAACCCTTCCCATCTGATGATTTCTGTGTAAAAAATCACGGTGTATGGAACCAATTAATCTGTGAACATTTTAGCCTTTTACAGAGATGATTTCTTAGACCCACCAAATACGTTCTGTTGGACATGTTAATGGTACGTCAAGTCCACTAAGTTCTGTGTGGTTCTAGTCTTTCCACAAGCTGTACCAATGACCTGTGCCTCCAGCACACTGAGAATGCATCTGCCTAGTGTGCATAAGGAGACTCCATATTTTGGAGAAAACCAGAAAACTTAGCATCATTGTAAAATCTGCTTTTTCTTGACAGGCCCAAAGAGTTCATAGAATGTGTCTCACACGTTCGTTTGCTGTCCTGGCTACTTCTGGGGTCTCTGACACACAATGTTGTCTGTCCAAATTCTCCATCATCTTGCATGCCTATTCCACTGGATGCGGGTTCACAAATTGCTGACCACCTTATTGTTATTCTGATTGGGTTTCCAGAGCAATCAAAGGTAAGGGTTCTGTGTTTTAAGTGGAGATGTGTTATACGTTGGCTTTATTATTGCAAAGAGTGATTTATTTCTTCGTAAGAAAAAAGGACAGGTAAACCCTTATTAAAACCTTGGATCTAGGGAAAGAAATCTCTGTAGTTTTTCTTGCATAGCAGCCTCTTCATGCATAGAAAACTGGTGATGAAATCACTACAATTAAGTTCGAGATTGTGGTGGGTTAACCCTGGCTGGATGCCAAGTGCTCACCAAAGCTGCTCTTATCACTCCCTGTCCTGGTTTCGGCTGGGATAGAGTTAATTGTCTTCCTCGTAGCTGGTACAGCGCTGTGTTTTCAGTGCAGTATGAGAAGAATGTTGATAACACCCTGATGTTTTCGGTTGTTGCTCAGTCGTATCTAGACTCAGTCAAGGACTTTTCAGTTTCTCCTGCCCAGCCAGCAAGAAGGCTGGAGGGGCACAGGGAAGCTGGGA
>JAVKLA010000040.1:5307895-5343222 GCA_034782735.1 Sagittarius serpentarius
GGTCTTCCCCACGGGCTGCAGGGGAATCTCTGCTCTGGCGCCTGGAGCACCTCCTCCCCCTCCTTCTTCACTGACCTTGGTGGCTGCAGAGTTGTTCCTGTCACATATTCTCACTCCTCTCTCCAGCTGCAGTTTCTGAGCCCCAGCAACTTTTTTTCCCTTCTTAAATCTGTTATCCCAGAGGTGCTACCACTGTCCCTGATGGGCTCGGCCTTGGCCAGCGGTGGGGTCTGTCTTAGAGCCTGCTGGCGTTAGCTCTATCGGACACAGGGGAAGCTTCTAGCAGCTTTTCAAAGAAGCTGCCCCTGTAGTCCCCCCCACTACCAAAACCTTGCCATGTAAACCCAATACACAGATTCAACTGTTTCAAAATATCTCAGCATACGAGTGAGGAAGGAAAAACTGAATTCCAAATTGAACCTTTCGCAATGACCATCGCTGTAGCAAATCTGTCAGTTATTTATTCTAGTTGTATAGTAGAATTACATAACCTATAAATAATGTTATGATCAAAAGTTAATTACAAACAGTGATGCTTCAGGCACAACTCTTTTTCTCAAGCTGCTCTGGACAAGAAGAGTTATTGCAAATCATAAGCTATTTGTGACAGTAGTTTAACACAGATATAGCAGCACTTATTGACACCAACCAGGTTTTTATTAGCAACAGAAGCAGAATGATGACACATTTTTCTCATTCATAAAATCCCCCTTTCTTTCCCCTCACCTGGCCAAGACACTGGTGCTTCTCATTCATTTCTTTGGCCTTTTTTTGCTCTCTCAAATACTTCTTTCCAGTTACCAAGCAACCATTGCAATGTTTGGTGCAGTCATACTACCACAGAGCATGAATCACTGTTGCAGTTGCAAGCTGAGTAAACGTCTCTACCAAAAGCATCTTTCTTGTAATGAAGTAGTTAACATCTAGCACTCCTGGAGGCTCAGACGCTGTGATATAGAACACGTATTAGCAAGGAGCCATGTTTGAGTGTGCAAAATGAATTATCTGTTAGATTTTCAAAACTTACTTTCCTTGACTGTGAGCAGTCCTGTCCTAGCAAGGTAGAAATGGATGACAGATTAACAGAACAGATGTAAGATGATGTATTTTGTACGATAGCCTTCCTTTCAGGTGATCAGAACCTGAATGACATACCGCAGCAGCATTTTTGAAACGGAGTCATATGTGCCAGAGCCTCCAGGCCTCCCACAGACTGCAGTAGAGTTTTCCATCAAGAAAGTCTTGGAACTAGTCCTGAGTAGCTGTTCTGCAAAACTAACCTCTTTAAAGGAACTGACCTTAATGCCATACACTAGGACAGCATGGGAGTGTGTGTTTGCAAATGCAGTTTTTAGTCAGTAAATACAAAACCAGTTTTTAAACATGGAGAAGATGTTATCAAGGGTACTTGACTTACTAGTTCCTGATAGGAGGGAAACATGGGAAAGTGAGGGACAAGACTGCATAGTGGGATGCAAGACAGAGGATGATGAAAGCCTCTGCACTGTATCCTAATACATTTACTTAAATTTTCCTCTATTTTCTGTTTCTACAGACATCTGTTCTGCACATGTGTTCCCTCTTCCATGCATTTATATTTGCTCAGCTCTGGACAGTGTATTGTGAACAAACAGCAGTAGCTCCGACAGTCCAGAATCAGAACGAATTTAGCTATACAGCAATCCTTACAGCCCTGGAGTTCTGGAGCCGAGTGACACCTAGTATCCTACAGCTAATGGCACATAACAAAGTGGTGAGTCGGGTGCTGTGTACAGATTTAGTACAGATTAAACTGAGGGCTTGGCTTTGTTTCAGTGGAATATATCAGACTATGAATAACTTCATAAAGCAGCTTTGATGCTTTTGAGAAATTAAAGGGAAAGCTAATTAGTAGTGGTTTAACCTTGCAGTGGGCCTGAAACTGGATCAAGAGCTAGAGTCACTGCTTGTTGGATTAAGGGCTCCTTGCATCAGGTCTCATTTTATGTATCTTCCTGCTCTTCACAGTGGTCCTATTGTTTCATCTGACTGCCTTACAGGAGGAACTAAGTGTTTTAGGATAATTCTGTGGATATCCACTTGAATATTTTTTACCACATGATGGTGAAAAAATACACAAATGCTGACACTTGACTACTCATAACACATTGGTTTCTCATAAAAAATAACCCACAGAAATATTTCTGGAAACATTTTTGAGTAATTAATTACTTGAAGGAGATATCTCTAGAGATAAGGTTTGAAAGGGAAATGTCCACTCTGTCCAGAAATCATCCAGACCATTTTTTGGAAATAACTTTTAAACATTTATTTATCTCAACTATTCAATGCTGCTGGAGCAGCTTTGTACAATAAGAACCCAGAGGGATTCCAGCAGCCTTCTCATAGGTGCTACCTTTGCTTCCCATTGACTAATGATTCTTTGTGCCTGCAGGCTTAGGGTTGAAAGCTTGTTTCTGATGAGCAAGACATATTGTTTCGCCCAATTCCGAGAAAGTCATAACAAGTCTGTCATGACTTGTCAATTTTTTTTAACTTTGAGATGGTAACTAATAGCTCTGGCTCTGCAGAACCTTATACTAGCTTTGAGTGAGAAAGATTCTTTATACATGGCCCAGTCCTCTAAGTAAGTCAGGTGCTTTTAAGGTTTGGGATTTTCACTCTTTGTTTGTTGGGTTTTTTTCTTTTTTAAATGGAGATCTGCTATCTAAATGGAAATTATTTTATGTAAATCCCCTTTCCCATGTGAAACATCTTCCACCCCAGGCAAGTATGGACCTTTGCCCTTTCAACTGTAATTGTATGGGCTGCACTTGAATGACTTTGAACCAGTTACTATTCCGTTGTCTTGTCCATATCAGGCAAGGACCACCTAAAGCTGTCTTTAAATGATATTTTAGCTTCTGACATCTAGTGAGGTCTCTGTGGGTGACAAGTCACTGTTGGCAAGAGTAGTTCACAAAGCTCCATTTGAATGAACGGGAAATGTGCATAATGCTTCTAACTAGCCAGTTGTTTAGTGAGACACAAAGGCTTCTTGTCAAGCCTTAGGACAAGAATACAACCTGGAAGTCCCAAATTCCAATCCTTATTCTGAAAGTATCTCATTATGTGGCTTTAGTGCAAGTTATTAAACTCTCTGCCTCAGCTATTGCTCTGTGAAATGTAGATAATAATACTTGCCCATGTCACAGGGGTGTTGTGAGGTTAATTAGTATTTGTAAAGCGCTTTGAAGATGAAAAGCACTACATAAAAGCTAAGTTTATTATTATCAAGGGACATTTACACATAGTTCAGACAGGCATTGTAAATACTCACTGCTGGCTCAGGGTATTTGTCTTGTACCTATGAATTTACACAATATAAAATATAAAATGCTGTCTACTACCAAATAACTGATATTTGCATCTGTCATAATTCATGGTACAAAATGGAAGAATTATGGACTAGCTGCCAGTTCAGAACAATAAATTGTCTTTTGATGGAGGAAAAAAAAGATTTTTTTTTTTTTGGTGGGTATGCTAATTTTCAAAGATTCAGTAAATAAAAATATCAATTTCTGACACACTGATTGATGAGAACTACACAGCAAAGGCATGTAAAAGGATTTATGATGTCTGAAAAGAACAAAGCTGAAGGCAACTTGTTTGACGTGTGATATGAATTAAAATACATCAAGCACTTTGAAATATTTAACAGATAGGTGTTGCCGCATCAGGGAAAAACTGAATAAAGAAAAATGTCCCTTATGTGCTTATGTAATATTTAATCTTAAATGTCAGTGGTTAATAAATGCATATCTAGTGATTCAGTATAACTGGAAGCAAAGACAGGAAGATTCTTTTTAGAGACTGTTGGCTTAGCTTACAACACACTTATGCTGGACACTAATTTGTTTTTATGCTTTATTTTTTTTTTCAAGATGGTGGAAATGGTGTGCCTGCATGTGATTAGTTTAATGGAAGCTTTACAGGAATGCAACTCTACTATCTTTGTAAAGGTAGGCATACCACACCATGGATGTTTAGTTAATGATGTTGCCTGTCTGTTGTGATTTCTAGACATACTGTCCTCTGCTTCCCTTCCCACTCAAAAAAAGAAAGTTGAAGAAGCTGAGGTTGAATGCTAGTGCAGGAATAAAACCTAGTAGAGCATAACATGGAAAATAAGGAGGTGATTGGAGACAGCCAACATGGCTTCACTAAGGGCAAATCTTGCCTGACAAATTTGGTGGCCTTCTATGATGGGGTTACAGTGTTGGTGGATAAGGGAAGAGCAACAGATGTCATCTACCTGGACTTGTGCAGAGTATTTGACACTGTCCTGTGTGACATCCTTGTCTCTAAATTGGAGAGACGTGGTTTTGATGGATGGACCACTCGGTGGATAAGGAACTGGCTGAACGGTCACACTCAAAGAGTTGCGGTCAACGGCTCGATGTCTGAGTGGCGTTCTTCAGGGACTGGTATTGGGACCAGCGCTGTTTAACATCTTTATTGGCGACATGGACAGTGGGATTGAGTTCACCCTCGGCAAGTCTGCCAATGGCACCAAGCTGTGTGGTGCGGTCGACACACTGGAGGGAAGGGGTGCCATCCAGAGTGACCTTGACAAGTTTGAGAGGTGGGCCCATGCGAACCTCACGAATTTCAACAGGGCCACGTGCAAGGTCCTGCACACGGGTTGGGGCAATCCGAAGCACAAATACAGGCTGGGTGATGAGTGGATTGAGAGCAGCCCTGCGGAGAAGGGCTTGGGGGTATTAGTGGTTGAAAAAATGAATATGAGCCAGCAATGTGTGCTTGTAGCCCAGAAAGCCAATTGCATTCTGGGCTGCATCAAAAGAAGTGTGACCAGCAGGTCGAGGGAGGTGATTTTGCCCCTGTACTCAGCTCTGGTGAGACCCTACCTGGAGTGCTGTGTTCAGCTCTGGGGCACCCAACAGAAGAAAGACATGGACTTGCTCGAGCGGGTCCAGAGAAGGGCCATGAAGATGATCAGGGCCTGGAGCACCTCCCCTATGAAGACAGGCTGAGAGAGTTGAGGCTGTTTAGCCTGGAGAAGAGAAGGCTCTGGGGAGACCTTACAGTGGCCTTCCAGTACTTAAAGGGGGCCAACAAGAAAAATGGAGAGGGACTCTTTAACAGAGAGTGTAGTGATAGGACAAGGGGTAACAGTTTTAAACTGAAAAAGGGTAGATTTAGATTAGATATTAGGCAGAAATTCTTTACTGTGAGGGTACAGTAAAGTACACAGGAACAGGTTGCCCAGAGAAGTTGTGGGTGTCCCCTCCCTGGAAGGCCAAGCTGGATGGGGCTTTGAGTGACCTGGTCTAGTAGGAGATGTCTCTGCCCATGGCAGGGGGGTTGGAACTAGATGATCCTTAAGGTCACTTCTAACCCAAACTGTTCTATAATTCTATAACAAAAAATAAAATCTCTGATACGAAGTAAGACTAGACCATAATCTCAAATCCAAGTTCTCCTGATTTTTTTTTTTTTTAAATTAACTTCTGATCTACTTCCTCCTTCCATTGTTGCAATGCTCTTATTCCTCTAGTAGACTCAACTGGTGTCACTGACTTTGAGAACCTCTAGGTACTCTCTGAATTTTCAGCCATTCTGTAACTTTTAATCATCATAGGTCCCTTGCAGATCACTTCACTGTTCTGATCCTCACATTCTTTTAAGTTGATAACAAAAACTTCACGCCACAATGGTTTTCTTGTTACTATATGCCTACATGTCTGACTTAGTCAAATGTTATTTGATAGTGGGTCTTCTTCCCCTAGGATGTGTAACAGGTTATTCTTTGGTTAGAGAATCAAATCCTGCATGCTCCATTCATGTAAAATTCTTTTTTTGGAAATCAGTGGAAATGAGTGTTTTCAGAACAGATCCCCAGAGGACTGGAGTAGTCTCACAAGCATAAATCAATTTTACTAGCCTCTTTTACATGTTTTCCTACTGCATTATTCTGAAGGGAGTTTTCACGTAAAATATCAAGAAATCAAGTAGTTAAACACACTCTGAAGCTAACAAATATGTCGGTTTATATAGTTACTCTGTTGCCAGAAAGGAAACTTCTGACTGTTGTTTTGTTTTACTCCAGTCTTTTATGGTCAAGCAGGAATTGAAAATAAAGTAGCTAGAATTGAAGGTCTTGATGTTAACTGGCATGAAAATATTCACACTCATTGTGAAAATACAGATTTATAGTAAGTAACAACTTGATTCACTATAGGAAGTCTGTCACTATAGGATGTTAAAGTGATCGTGGCTGTCCCTGGAAGACATGGGCTTCTCTTTCAGCCAGTCCAGGATGTCTAGAATTTGACAAGGATGAATAAAGCCTTTAAAGCTGTGAGAAGAGAGGCCTTTAGGGCCAAGTTCCTGTAATGATTCAAATGAATGCTTTCAGGGGGTTATATTTGAGAGTATATCAATGATACACTATATCAGGTTAAAAGACCATTGCTGTTACTACAAAATCAAGCTCATAAACCTGTGAAATTCAGAGTTAAGGTGCTATGCTTTCTTTCATGTTCAGTGGATGGGAGATGAAAGAGAAGAATCTGGGTGACCAAATCCCCTTTACTTAGCCCTAAAGTGAAATCCGGCAGGAACAGTATACATACATAATAGTATTATAGGGTTCGTAGTCTCAGGTTACTAATTTTTTTCCAAAACTTTGCAAAAATATTTATTGTAGATCTGAAAAGTAAGTGTCATGATTTTGGGGAAAGACTGACTGTATGTTTGAAGTCCTTCAAAGATACAGAAGTGTAAAGCTTATTTAGACAGGAACCAGTAAGTGAATGGAATGTCTATAATTTAAAAAAAAGATCAACTTTAAGACTCTCTCTTCTTCAGTGGCTGTGAAGAAGATCTGAACTTTGTTACTCCTACTTCAGAAGTCTGCAAGGATGACAATTCTTTGAATATTAGTTGACTGGGCAGTTTTTCAGTAGTTTGTTTTATTTTAGACAATCTTTTGTTGCCCTGCCTTTGATAATGAAACAATTTTATCTTGTGTTTTAAAGCTTTTTTTAATTTATTTTAGATATAAGCCTTTCAAACAAGGTTTAGTTTTCACTGAAGGAAAGATCATAGTGTAGTGAGAGAGATTTTTAAAATAGAACATTTCTAACAGTCTTCTGGAGATTCATTCAGCAAAATTAGTAATTCCCAACAACTTCCTCTTGGAACTGAGCACAGTAGCACTGATAAATCCTGACCATTTATCATTCATATATTTACTGCATTGTCTTTTATTCCACCTAAGCAATCAGGTGCTGCAGAAACTTCATTCGTTAATGAAGTCATTGCATGATTCAACACATACATATTTTTAATGCACCACAATGAGAAGGTGGTTTATGGGATAGCTATCTTAGGTGGCCATTTTCTGTATGACAAGGGAGGGGAAAATATGTCCTAAAACAAGAGAGAAAGAGAAGATGTAAACAATTAAGCTCTCCTTCACTGAAAGAAGAGGTTACTTTATGCCTGAGATGATATAACTACTCTTTCATCTCCTCCTTGTGTTGGTGCTGTGAGGTTTCTTCCTCCTGGTACTGTGTTGGCCTTTGCTATTAAATTAAACTCACACTGATATCATTGAGACATGTCTTTGAGCCATCCCCTGTATTCTGAGAGGATACTTTTTTGGATCTGATATTAGACTATCTTTACCAAGCTGGTGAGGAAAACAGTTTCTTTCCTGTGAAAATATTTCAACTGTTATGTTCTTATTTTTCTTTCTAAGTTGGAGTGAGAGATATATATACACACACATTTACACAGATGCACACATACCCACATATATCTTTAATTCATTATATTTCCTCTGAGGGGAAGCATTCTGCTTTAGGAGGGCTAAAATGAAAGTGTTCAGCTTTCCTCCTGTTCTTCTGTGTCAAAGGAACTGGGGAAAATAACCATCCCAGGACAGCCATTGATGATGGAGACCAACTCCTTGCTTATCACAGCACTCTCTCTGACCATCAGATGTACGTCTGAGGAATTTTGGAGCCTACAGTAGAGAAGGGAGCAGCTCAGCAAACCACAACGTCTTTTCTGGAGACCTAGGGATTTTAGGCAGCTCCAGCAGCTGCTGGGTAGACTTCTAGAGAACTGGGCAGGCAGCAGATTTGGGGAGCCAGAACAGCAGTGACCAACCTGTTCTCCAGCCTGGTTTCCATCAAAACTTGCACTGGAATCAACATAATACTGTTGAAAATATAAACTCCAAAAAATTCATAGTGTCTGACAGCAGTCTGTTCTTCCAGCTGTTCTTTCTAACTAGCTTTATGTATTCTTCCTTTGTGAAGAAAAGGCTGGCTAGGGATTAGGTAATAAAACTCAAGTGCTTCAATAAAAATGTCTTCTTGTCTCATTTATCTAACTGGCAGCTGTAGGAGTGGAGGATTTGCTTGCTTGTGCCTGCAGCAGAACGTTTCATTTCCCTAAATGTGTCCAGACCCTGGAAGACACAAGTGGCACTGGAGGACAATGATCTGTATCTAACCTTAGACCTCTATAGCGTAGATATCAATAGTTTCTCTGAGTGCCCTTTATAGTCAGTGGAGATAAACAGGTATTTTTGGACATGATTCATCTTGATCTATTTTAGATACCTGCTTTGGGACAAGATGAACGGGATGCGAGAAGTGCTTGATTCTCTCAGTTGACTGTAAAAGATGTCCAGTGAATTGGTTCAGGTGGAGAGGGGTACCTGACATACTTTTGACACCGGTCCTATCACCACTGGCTAGCTTCATAGGAAATTCATTAATGCTGGATGAAATTTTCAGTTACGTTTTGTTGATGGCAGTGGGGCATGGAGCATGGCTTCTCAGTATGCTTACTTGTTTCCTCCTCTCCAAAAAACGCATCAGGACTTGCAGTCACTGGATCTTATTAAGCACTCCATTAGGGTGCAAGCCCATGGAAGGACACACAGAAGTTGCATGTCTGCTGCATCTGGCTGCATTCCAGCTGTTTTGGCATTCATCTATCTGTAAATGCTGAGGTTTGAATATGGTTCTTCATGTGGTAGACTAAGTAATCAGTGCTGACAGAGCTGCATATGATTCTCCAACAAAAGAGCACTGAAATTGAAACAATTATTGTTCCTTGCACAAGGGAAGCAGCACTTTATCTAATGCTGTCAATAGTGATTAGGTTTAACTTGCAGCTCCCAGTACCATAATTGGCAAATTGCAAATTTTAATGCCATTTGAAGGAACATTTTAGAACAATAACCTCAGTGGTTAAATTAATATTGGAGAACATGAATAGTTTTGCTAGAAATGCCTCTCTGTCTTCCATAAGCTTGTCATGTTCTACTTAGAAATAAAAGTTATCTGAAGAGCAGGAGACTGAAATACATATCATCCAATCATGAGTGGCAGATTCGCAGACCTCCTCTCCTTGTTCTGGATAGTTAGTTTTTACCGATGCTCCTAGGCCTACAGGTCACATTCTGCAGTGAAGTGCTGATGTGACTAGTGGCTTATAAAATGCTGGTTACCATTTAAATATCTGGCCTATTATTAGGAACTATTGCTGCATGTTTTTTCAGTTCTTGATGTATACCTTGCCATGCAGAATGTTTACTGTATTTATTCCATTATTGCTCATCTGCACATACAGAAACACCCTCACACGGAAAATAAGTTATTTCCTTTAAGAAGTTTTTATTCTGTACTCTTATCATTGCCTTAACCAGGGTGTCAGTATTTGCTACTGGTGATTGATCAAGCTACAAACAAGGGAAGCTGACTTCTTTACCTCTGAGAGTTACCTGCCCCAAAACATATGCATCATTTAAAAATAGCCACATTTTCAGATTTGTGGTTCAGGCTATGTCCATTCAGACAGTTAAATGCATTAGATATACCCTTCTCTGTCTCACAGTAACGAGCATGTTTACAGTCACTTGTATAATAACAAAATACACCTCTCTTCTTACAGCTTATACCAATGTGGTTGCCAATGATACAGTCAAATCTAAAGGTAAGTTGTTTCCAGTACCTTATCCTTTTGTTCTTTGTGTTATACATTTCTGTAAATTCTGGAAATGAGATCACTAGACGTAGTCTCCAAACTCTCTGAAAATAGATCATTGTAGTGTATCCAGATGAACTGGATGGCTCAGCACTGAAGGTCTCAAGTGTGAGCATACACAGAGCATCATCAGCTAAGATACTTACCCTGTAATCAGTAATGCTCTCCCTTTCTCTTCTGGAACACTTTCCTCTAGCAGGTTCTGCAGCACGGCCTTTCCTCCCTGTTTACTGAGATTGGTTGTTCCCTGAGCTGTGGGGTTTTTTTGATGTCTTAGGCTTGAGAGTACCCTGACAAATCAGGATTGGGGCTCGACTCAGGCTGGTTTGGGTTCTGTAGCAGATAATGTGGGCCTGCTTGCTTGGGTAAAACTCTGCCAGCTGGCCCTGTTTGTAAAAGAGAGCAAAGTGGATCAGTGTGGTTTGCCAGTAAAGAGAATTTTGGTGATGAGAATAAAAGTGTTGGAGTTGGTCTCAGTATGGAGTTCTTTAAGCTCATTGGCCTTTCATGGCAACACAATAGTGCAGGATGTGGAAGAAAAAAAATGTGATATTGGGGCAGTGGAAGAACTCTCCCTGGCCAACAAGTAGTACCTTCCACAGTGCTGCATTAATGTATGGATTAAAGGAAAGAAACTGAATGTTTTGCATTATTTCCACAGCATTTATCTGCTGGACTCCAGCTACGCCTCCAAGCTATCCAGAGCAATGTTAACCATCACAGCCTAAGGATGTTACAGGGGTCAGGACAAATGAACAATAGCTCATCTGTGCTCCGCAAATGGCTACAGTGTACCCAATTTAAAATGGCTCAAGTGGAAATTCAGTCATCAGAAGCTGCATCTCAATTTTATCCTTTGTGATTCATGTAATTTGTTCCAAATGTTCATTTTTAGCCTAGCAATAACAGGGTTAGAGCTGTAAAAGACCTTTTGTATAAATCAGTATACAGAGTATGTACTGTATCTATACTTTTTAGCTTAGGACAGATTGTGGAAAAGCTTATAATGGGTGAAGCTAAGAGCCTGATCCTGCCAGTCTTTAATTACACTTACTCAGGATCAACAGGTTCTCAAGTCTGCATTCATGAACATGTATTTGCAGGACTGGACTCAAATCTGTCACATTGTACATATCTCTGATCATTGAAATATCTTGTTCTTAAATGTTTCTTTACATTATTTTTGAAGCTAAGACAAAAATCACTTTTCTTTAACTTCTATTTTTTTTAAAAATAGAATTGTGGTTATTCACAAACATATGGAAGTGCTATGTTGCTATTTTTTGACAATAACAAAACCAGGGTTTTTAGGAACCTTTATAGGTTTTTTTGGGGGGGGTTTTTTTTTTTTTTTTTTTTTTTTTTTTTTAGATTCACAGCTGGCAATGCAATAAAACCTGTCACTATAAACCAGTGATGTTCTAATGAGGCATTTTGTCACCATCTTCTGGGAAAACAGCAGCTTGTAAGGAGAGTTATTATAAAGTGCACTTAGAAATTAGGTTGTTAAACTGTGCCAATTCATTTGTCTTTTTCTTCAGTACTGTTTTCCAAACTGCCAAGTCTGATTTATTATTTTTTGAAATACTGCTTTTACTTCATTGATTCTGTGCTGCTCTTTTTTGTAGGTTTCATAGAAGCCTCTTTAATTTCGTGACTACTGTATTGTATTCTTCTGTCAATACTTGTACACAGTGCAATTAAAAATTGATATCCCAGACCTATTCTTATAGATGTCTACAGAAATTATGTTGCAGACTTCAAGAGGAGCATGATTGGACATGAACTTTTGCATAATTATATTTACAAATCACAGTATTTGCATACTATTGTATTAAACATGACGTTTAATAACAGATGGATTTTAATATCATTAAGGGACTCAGCCAAAGCCTCTTGGAATCTAAGGAGACTCAATTAATTCAGTGGATTTTACATAAAATCTTGAGAGCACCATGATTTACCACCTTTGTGCGATCACAATTGTATTTTCTGTATGTATTCCTGTGATGCACTGATTGGAAGAATAACCAGCAGATTTAAGTTGTGTATTAGAATGCTATTAAATTCCTAGCCTTTATTACCACTCTCAGAATCAACATTTTTCCTCCCTGATTGCATGGAAGTGGAAAGGCATACCTGTAAAGAACTGCCTGAGTACATTCCACTTGTTGTGGAGGGTCAATCTTTCCTCGGTGCATTTACCAAACAAAAAAAGGAAATGTTTGCAGATATGCTATTAAAGTACCTTTATGCTTTTTTAAAAAAAACAAAACCAACCAACCAGCCATTCAAAACAAAAGACAGTAAAGCATGTGCTAGCTTGCTTAAAAGTTGCCCCTCTGTTTCTGCAGTGGAGAGAAACTGATTTGGCTTTCCTTTCTTCTCAGATTCACACATTAATAGAGTCTAAGCTTAAAATGGACTGATCTATCCAAAAGAAAATCTAAAATTCATCATAAGCTATTTAATTGTAACTGGTTTTGCTTGTATTTACTTGAGGTGAGTGACTTGCATCTGACCAAGCAGAGTTTTTGAGTTTCTGGAAAACATTTCTGTCTTGATGTAAAGATTATTAAGAGATCCACCAGGTGATAATTTCTCTGTTTCAGGCATTGATTTTTGTCATGCTGAATTGAGATTGCACGGACCTGTGTGCATTGATGAGGGAGGGCTTCTTCCCAAATTTTCTTAGTGGTAAGAGAGGGAGACAGCATTTTCTTTCGCCACCTTTTAACTGGCAATGGGAAGAAAGAACAAAGTGATACAGAAATGATTATACATGTCCTATACCTTCTTTTTTCCCCTCCCTTGTCACTTACTAATCAGCTAATAGTCATTACAGAACCACAGAATGGTTGAGGTTGGAAGGGACCTCTGGAGGTCATCTGGTCTAACCCCCTGCTCAAGCAGAGTCACGTAGAGCCAGTTGCCCAGGAATGTGTCCAGATGGCTTTTGAATATCTCCAAGGTCGAAGACTCCTCAACCTCTTTGGGCACCATGTGCCAGTGCTTAATCACCCTCAAAGCAAAAAAGTTTCCTGATGTTCAGACAGATTCCTGAAGGCCAGTCTTGCCAGTAAAGACTGAGGCAAAGAAGGCATTCAGTACTTCAGCCTTTTCCATGTCCTGTGTAGCCAGGTCCCAGTCTTACTCAGCAGTAGGCCCACATTTTCCTCAGTTTTTCTTTTGTCACCTAGGCACTTATGGAAGCCCTTCTTGTTGTCTTTGACATCTCTTGCCAGGTTCTTCTTGCTGGGCTTTAGCTTTCCTAACTTCATCCCTGGATGACTGGACAATGTCTCTCTATTCGTCCCAGTATACCCATTCTTACTTCCATGCTCTGTGTGCTTCCTTTTTGTGTTTGAGTTTGGCCAGGAGTTGCTTGTTCATGCACACAGGTCTCCTGGCTTTTTTGCCTGACTTTGAACTCATTGGGATGGATTGCTCTTGAGCTTGGAAGAGGTTGTCCTTGAATATTAACCATCTTTCTTGGGTCCTTCTTTCCTCCAGGGCCTTATCCCATGGGACTCTTCTGAGCAGATCTTTGAAGATGCCAAGGTCTGCTCTCGTGAAGTGTAGGGTTGTGAGCTTGCTTTTTACCCTCCTCCCTCCCCTCAGGATCCCGAATTCCACCATCTCATGGTCACTGCAGCCAAGGCTCGTTGTTGGCGAGTGTGAGGTCTAGCAGAGCACCACTCCTCATTGGCTTCTCTATCACATGGGTGAGGAAGTTGTCATGGATGCACTCCAGGAACCTCCTGGATTATTTATGCCCTGTGGTGGTGTGGCTGAAGTCCTCCATGAGGACCAACGTCTGTGAACGTGAGGATGCTCTAACCTGTCTATAGAGGGCCTCATCTGCTTGTTCTTTCTGGTCAAGTGGCCTATAGCAGACACCCACTACAATGTCACCCCTGCCTGTCTTCTCTTTAATCCTTACCGGTAAGCTCTCAATTGGCTCCTCGTCCATCCCAAGGAAAAGCTCCATGCACTCCAGCTGCTCTTACAGAAAGGACAACTTCCCTTCCTTGTCTTCCCAGCCTAGCCTTGCTAAAGTGCCTGTATCCCTCTGTTGCAACACTCCAGTCATGGGAACCACCCCACCACATCTCCGTGATCCCAGTGAGACTAGCCCTGCAGCTGCACACAGATCTCTTAACTTATCATGTTTATTCCCCATACTGTGTGCATCAATGTACAGGTACTCCAGAGAGGCCCCCCAGCATGTTCATTTCCCAGAAAGGGTTTTGGGGATTTCTCCATAATGGTGCCCTGTAGGCACTTCCTTGCTCACATGCAAAATGCTGGTGGTGATCCTGGTTAATCCCCGTTTTGTTGATTTTGTGATCCTGTCCTGTCACATCCCCCCAGGCCTTTTGTTCATTGAACCTGTCCATCAACTGCCTCACAGGGGTGCAGTTCAAAACTAGGTGGTAGGCAGTTGTAACTTCTGCCTTCAGGCAAAAAGGAGCTGTGGACTCTGTTTTTAGTGGGACTGACTCCTTCCTTTCCTGGGGTGTCTTCTTCATGCTTGTGTCCACAATACAGATGACAGCTTTGCTAGGTAACCACGTAAATAGGGCCCAGGTTCACTTACTGTGGGGTCTGGGGTCACCCCAGTGGAATGGAAGTGCTACTGGGCCCTGAAAGCAGGACATGTAGGAGAGAGAGATTTTTGTATGTTGGTCTGCTGTGACCTGGTGAATCTGAAAGGCAAGGAAAGGGAGGGAGTATGAGGCCCTTGGGTGCGAGGTGGGTGAACTCAGATGGGTATAATGGGGACTGTGGAAACTTAAAAGGATGAAGACAAATGATTTGCAGGGAAGAGCAGAGACTGAGAAAGTTTGTCTTTAAAAGTCACTTCTAGAAATTTGAAGCCATGATCAGGCATCTCACTCAGACAATGAATGTAGCAACATGGCACAAGTGCTTTCCCTGCCTAGCAAAATCTCTGCTTCAAAGCATCTAGTATTAGGACTGGCAAAACACAAAAATATAGGGGTGGGTAGTTATTAAAATTAAACGCAAACCAAAACCAGACTTGCTGATTCCAGGTCCATACCTAAACACTTCAAGACTTTGTGGGAATTTAGATCTGGTTTCAGCTCAGGGTTTAGAGATAAGAGCTGGTCACAGAATCTACTTCCATGCCTGAACATAGGATTTAGTATGGATCTGTCACTGATCATAATTAATATGGTTCTTATAGAGCTGTTACATGTAGGTAAATTAATACCGTAAATATGAATTGAGAAGCTGCTTTAGCATAGAGAATACAGCCTGGAAGATGGTATGACCAATGATTAGGGATGTCTTGACTAATAATAACAAATAACATAGGGCTAGGCCAGATGTGTGTGGTTTAACACCTCATGAAAATCTCTAAGTGCATCCTAGGCATCTTCAGAAGTACAGAAATCTGCATTAATTGTTTTTAAAAGCACTGTAAAATATATCTTTACAGTGCCTGAGGTCACAACTCAAGTGAGTCACTCACATTATCTCTCTGAAATAGCCCAGAGCAGCAATTCTTCGTATTCTGTAGGAAGATTAGGAAGTAAACAACATTTGGTGTTCCCTGAAAATGCTACCAAATAGCAGAGGCCAATCTTCCTGCTCTGCCACGCTCCCAGCTTGGCTGTGTCTCTGGGGATGTCACCAGGAGCAGAATCCATCCTCTGATCATAGAGAGCTGCCGTTTAGGAGCAGCGTTTAGTCATCTGTTGCAATAAGCTGCTTAAATCAATGCCTGTTACCAGGCCTGACCTAGTAAAAGAATCAATTTACTGTGCGCTGAACTGTGAAATTTTCAACAACATGGGGCACTTTGGATGAAGCCACAGTTAAAAGCCCGCACTGGCCGTGGCGCGTCCTACCGCTGCTTACGTAACTTGGTGTCCTGAAAGCGAGGTTAACATCTACGCGGGGCACCTCGGAGTGCTTTGCTGCTGCCTATTGAGAAAGCTGCTGTCTGAGCTATAGGCAGGATTGCACAAACAAAAGGCTTTTGCAGCCCATCAGCTACTATATACATACGTGCCTTATCTTATATGTAACATTTCCGTAACATCTCATTACAGCTGTGACAGGTCAAAGGCCCTAAAATCACACAGTCAGTTTTCTGGCTCTGTTTTTCATGCTATGACAACAGTCGATGTGCTCTAGGACTGACAAACGTTGGGGCCTGAAAATCTCTCTGAACTCTGGCCTGCATGGCCTCCTTTCAAGCTGGATGAAGATTACCAGAGCCCAGGGCTGTTTAGTCCTTGCTAGCGTGTCCTGGAAAAGAGCTCTGCCGCAAAGGTTCCTATGCTGTTCCCCCAGCTGCACACAGCTCTGGGAGAGTTTCATCCACTGTTTTTCTTGTTGCATCATAATGTGACTCTTCAGCAGGGCCAAAGTCTATAGTCTTCCAGTGGGATCTGAATCTTGATTGCACGAGGGCTGTTTAGTCAACGATGTGGGTCTTTGCCTTAGCAGTCTGCCTAAAATCAGGTGGAGGCAACAGCATTACAGTTGGCTTAAAGCTGACATGCTGTTTTTTTGTCTTGATGCAAATTTGAAAGGAAGGGCTCTGCATTTGTTGATTTATAACTCTGAATTAAATTACTCCATCCACTTCTGCCTCTCCCTGCTGAGCACAATTTCAGCTGGAGGCTAAGCATCAAGGGACGGCAGTGAAAATAGCAATTGGAGGGGAAGGCGTCCTGATGCCTCTCCAACTGCAAAGGGATCAGGCAGAGAACCCGAATCCACCCTTGGCATCGGCTTCCCCAGGGCTTGCTGATGGGGAGTCAGGGGCCACCATTGGAAATGCCTTGGGTCAGATAACAGAAGGCCGCAAGACAATGAGGCCTGGCCAGCCTGGTGAGCTGCTGTGGTGCCTAAATCCTGCAGCTGGGAACTGGGGGGCTTTCAGCTATCGCTGTGTGTGGTTTGTGTTTCGTAGCTTGTGTGCAAGGAGTAGGAGGTTGTGAAGAGCTGGCAGTGCTTGGGAGGGGTGGCTGGTTTCTTATTTGTAGTTATGAAGCATTCCAACCCAAGCCATTCTATGATTCTATGATTCTATGATTAACACGGAAAAGCAGAACCCATGACTCAATCACTGGAGGTCTACATAGTGGATTACTTTCCAGTATTTTGCTGGATTTGATAGATACCACAGGTCTGCCAGCTGACTGGTGAGCAGCCTTCCGTGAACCGCCCCGAGTAACCTACTCTGACATTGCGTTTAACCAGCTCCCCATCAAACCTGACAAGCCGTGACTGTGAGCCAGGAGGCTCTAAGTTTGATAGGCACAATGTAATGCTAGGTCAATTTTCTTGATGTATAATTCAGCAGCTGGGCAACATAACTGTTGCGTCTGTTTTACTATTTTGAATCCTTTCAAAAATGTACAATAGCACACCTGTGAATTTTTACACACAGAATGAAAATTTTATAGGTAATAGTTTCTTTAGGCAGGTTAGCTTTTCATGGCTTTCATGTCAAGTCAAAATGATTGCAGTGAAGTTCTTTACAAAAGCTTTTCCAAACCTGTGTATCCTCGCCATGGAGGAAAGTGTCAGTAAACCAGAATATAAAGGACCATCATTAAAAGAAATAAATAATTCATTAAAACTGTTACCCATTTTGCACTGCTGAGGAAAGCCTGTGTACATGGCGTTGATCAGTGAGGTCCAAAGCAAGTACAAACTGCCATACGTGTACTGAAATGTACAGAAAGGCACAATTTATACCTGTTAAGGATCAAACCCTGTATTTATAGCTCAGAAGGAACAAGGATAGATACTGTGAAGCAACCGAGCACCACAGCAATATGTGTTTCTGGTGCTAGTCGATTCCAGGGATGTATCAGATTAAACTGCTAAACTGATGCAGCCATGATTTTCTCTTCCTCCAGATATGTTTATTCAGCCCCGGGTTTTGCCATCATTGCACAAACAAGCCAAAAATGGAAGTTTTCTTCTTTGTCACGTGGGGGATAGCACATTTGTTCTGTGTTCATCTTGGTTCTTCAATTTGCTTTGATCACACATACCTCAGAGCACAGCATTGTCCTAAATCATCTTAGTGCTCCAGTAGCTGCAGCTCTACTTTTGCTCAGGAGATCCTATTAACTGTACCTGACCAAAGCATTTTTCAGCCTTTCAATAACTTATAAAATAATACTACTGGTGTTTTCTTCCCAGTGATCACCACCCTGAAGACACCAAGCTGTCTCAAATATCAGATGCTCATCTGCTCTGTGTGTGTCACTTAATAACAATAGCCCAGACATGTTTCCAAGCTTTCCTAGGAAGAAAGAGAGGGCCAGATTATTTTACCAACTGGTTTTCTTAGGCCAGCTTTCAAATTTAAAACCATTTCTTTCCTTTTCCTTGTACCAGACCCCTGTATCAGCCCCAACAACGCCTATGTCTGGATCCCAGGCAGAACTTTCTCAGCCCGTCTCTAATGATTATTTAAGATCTACTGAGAGTTGTCAGGGTGATAAAAGATGTACAAGCCAGGAAGAAAATATGCTCCCTGCTGATTTTATGAAACTCAAACCTGTGCATCCCCAGCCTTTACAGACAAAAACTGCCACATAGCGACTGCCTTCTTCAGAACCTTTTCAGCTGCAATATTTATCTAAGTTTCATTGTAACTACTTTAATACTTTTAAACATTTCTGTCAAAATGAATTGCAGCTGTTTCACCTAATGTGTACTAGTTTGCAAATTAATTCTATTAACTGAATTAGGCTTAACTGATCTGCATTGTCCAATTATTCATCTGACTCACCCATCCACATACAGGAGAAGTAGCCTCAGTGGGTTATTGTTCTGTTCCTTTTGAATCACAAAACAGCTGCTAGTTTTCCCCAGCTGTGAGGCTGAGATCAAACATTAGGGCTGCTGAAGATGCTTTGCTGCAAATGAGGGTATTAGACGTAGGGAATGTAATAATTTTGCCTCAAGTGTCACAAAACGGAGCAGAATGTCACGCTAGGAAGTTAAATCCACAGCAGCATTTCAAGGCTTTTCTTGATCCCAGCTGAAGAGTTTCCCTATGTACTGTGGCACCTCTCCTGGGCTTCATATTTAGTGTGTGCTACTTAGCATGTCTAAAGGAGAGGGGGGCAAATAACCGGTCCCCCTTATGGCCTCCATTGATGGACCAGCCCCACGTGTGACATAATGCTACTCCCTCACTGCTCAGCAAAGCAAGAGGGGGTTTGGTGAGTCCTTGGTCTCCCTTACCTCTTCATGAATGCACAGAGCATGGCCTGTAGAGACCTAAAGACCTAAGGAGGAGCTGTTCCTCCCCTGTTCCAGGAGTGAGTGTGAGAGGCCACACTTACATGCTTTGGGATGTGCAGGTAAACCTGTGCCAGTCTGAGGCTTCCCTGACCAAATTTTCCAGCTGGTGTTCTACTGAGGAACCTGGATCTTAAATTTTAGCCAGAGGTTAGTTTTCAGGGAAGTGACAGCGGCGGGAGGTATTTAAAAGCACACACATACTAGGGTTCAGTCGAGGTGTTACAAGAGAGTTCCAAAGCAAAAGCTAGAGATAAGCAACATAGATAATGTAATCGGCACAGGGGCAGCTTCTTCTAGGTCAGCGAGCATTTGAAGATGCTCAGAAACCCTTCAAGCTAGATCTCAGTTCATAACGAGAAGGGCAATGCCTCACATCACAGGCATTCACTCGCTATCCTTTCCATGGCCAAGAAGCGTGCCCTCGGAGGTAGCATATCATGAGCAGGATGGAGCAGTGGCACATGTCTGAGTTGTGCCCAAGCTGACTACGGGGCCTGAGACCAAGGTACATCATAGGCACAGCCTCTGTTGTGCTTCTAGGCAGCCTGAACCAAACCCTTGCTACCTCTGTAGCAGTTGATGCTCAGACCCCTCACCAGAGGACCCCAGGCTGTCCCATTTACCTAGCGTTAGTTACCACCAATATCCCTGCAAAGGTAGAGGGG
Source organism: Sagittarius serpentarius (assembly GCA_034782735.1). Taxonomy (NCBI): domain Eukaryota; kingdom Metazoa; phylum Chordata; class Aves; order Accipitriformes; family Sagittariidae; genus Sagittarius; species Sagittarius serpentarius. Next base: position 5,327,941 of record JAVKLA010000040.1, read on the forward strand.
AGAGCTGGAGGCATGGCTGGGCACTGGGGAGCGAATGTGCCTGACGGAACAGGGGAATCTGGGTCCTCCCTGAAGGTGCTGGGTGGATTGTTCGAGAGCTGGGCCCCTATTCAGAAACAAGGATGTAGCAAGCTTTCAAATTTGAAGCCCTCCTTTGGAAGGCATCTGCTGCTTTGTTCAAGGAAGGCCTGCATATGCTGCGTGTCGATTTTCGCTAGCCCTAATGGCATAACTTTTACAAAGCAATTACCTCCCTCGTTAGGTAATTTGAGTAAATGAAGTTGCGCCAGCTGTACTCTCTTCTCAGGTGCCATCTGCAGACAGGAGGATGGATTCTGACTTTTTACTGCCCTTTTTGTTTCAGGAGATGGACTTGAGGGTCCCACTGGAAAAACTGGGTGGGACTGAGCTTTTTCCTTCCTTGTTCAGTGTCTCAGCAGGTGAAAACCGTAGGCTTGGACAACTCTGACCTGTAGCAAAAGATTTGGTGAGAACAAGCTTAACTTGCAATTCACTTCTAGTAAAGGATAGTTTCAGAGATTAGGAAATGAACCTTGGATGTCGGGACATTTACATCCCTTGAAGCTAATTTTACTGTTTGATGTGTGAGAGAGATTTCTGCTGGTACCTAGAGCAGGGGAAAACACAGCAGGTACATCAAATACATCTGTGTACATTGGGTTGAGCTTAGATCTAAAGCTAGCAGGGGCCTTTGTTGCGATTCCTGTGCAAAAGGAGTAGTTGATCTTATAGTCACAGACAACATGAAGGATCCTGGCACTACCAAATAAAAAACCTAGATGTGATTTAACTTAATATCTCTAAGCCAGCATCTCACTTAAGCGCTCACATGATTCTGAAGTGGACCCAAATCTTACATGCCTTCCTTAGTCTACTGTTATTAATCTCAGTAAAATATTAATTCTCAATGCTGTTGTCATATGAAAAGCTGAAAGTACCGCTGAAGTGTATTGATTTTTTAAAAGTGAAAACTGAGTCCTGAGGGAGCCTGGCTAGCTCAGAGGATTGCATAATGCACTGATGAACCCCTCAGCCATTGCTGTCTCCAGAAAAGAATGGTAGCTCATGGTTGTACAGTGATGCTCACTTTTGGCTCACTCTCAAGGAATAAAAACCTTGACCCTTAGAGGTTTCTGGGCGTTCATCTCAAAGGGAGCAGGCACTTGAAAATCATTGCAGTTCCGGGCTAGAGGCCTTCAATTACTGCTTGATACTTAAGTCTTTTTTGTTTTTAGAGGGTGTTCTGTTGCTGAAAATCTCCCTTTAGGAGCCTTAATAGAGATGGATAGCACTTTAAGAACTACATAAAGGAAATTATATTTCCATCATTGAGAGGATTGATTTTTTTTTCAAGATAAAAAAGAATATTTCAAACTTGATGACTGCTTCTCTGCCTTAGTATGCTTAAGCAACAACATCAACATACCTCAGAAAAATTGCAAGGGTGATCCCCAAAGTGTCTTGGTAAATACCATCCTTTTTGTCCTCCAAATATCCTCCGAATACTGCATAAGTAGTTAAGCTTCTCAGAACAACTTTTTAATTAAAGCAACAAAATGTGCCACTTACCACAGAACTGAAGTGCCCTCCCCTTTGCCTTCTAAATAGGAATTACAATTTCAGCTTCTTTATCGCCACTTCTACTAAGCAAGAATCAAAAAGCAATCAAGTTTGAAGGACTGTAGGAATCTCAGATTAATACAATCAGCCTGACAGTAGGGAGACTTCTTTTTTTTGATATAAAAATAGCAAATACCAATGCCAAGTAGGTCCTGTATTTTTTTTTTATTGCCACTTGTTTCACACCATTAAATACTTTGGAAGAAAGGTAGAGTAACTGCAGCTATTATAGGTAAACTTTAGATGAAGGTACCTGTCAGAATATAAATGAAATCCTACATCACTTTGCTCATTTTGTTTTGTTTTCCCCATCCTAAATGAAATTACAGAGAATTAAATTTTTGAAGCATGACCATTGCACAGAGAATTATTCAGCTAAGAGCTGGCCACCTGCAAGAGGTTCTCTCCTCCCTCCCCTTAAGCTTGTTATTCATTGTCTCTGTTACTAATTAGATTTTCTGACTTAAACTTAGTTTGCAGATGATGGATTTTAAAGAATATTGTAAGGGACAGGACATCAAGGTCAATATTTGAAACTGGCAGAGAAGTAACCTTCAGAGGGCTTATGCTCTGCGATAGCCCAGGAAAGGGAGAGGCCATGTGCTGAGCTGACACTCTTGTCACTGTTTTTTGTTGTTGTGTTTTGGTTTTGTTTTTTTTTTTACCCTTAAACCACAGCACACAGCAAATAATAGCACTTCTGGTAGTGACACCATAGCTATGAAAGTTAAAAGCTTTACTCATTAAAAGCAACACCTGGTACGTGTGAAGGTCTTCCCTAGATGTCTGGGAAATGCTTCCAGGGTGGATAAACAAAATGTCTTACTGCAATCTAAGGACAAACTGACAAGGAGCACAAGGGAAATGGAAGCATTAGAAGCATTTCAGATAAATATTGACTGCTTTACTGCTGACTGCAAATTCAGATAGGAAGATTTACAAGGCTGAAGGGAGAAGAGTCATAATTGGATCCATGGCTAATTCTGTGGCAGCGTGGCGCAGACGCAGCCTAATCTTTCATATGTATAAAATGGAAAATTCCACTTCAGTCCAGTTCTGGTGCTAGATCTACTTTAAATAGCTCTTTTCTCCTCCAGTAGGCCTAATGACTTCATTACAGTCTCTTGTGATATAAGGCACTACTCGGAGCAAATAGGGTGATTGGAGTATGGTCCTCCACTGGTTTCATGGTTCAGGAAACCCTCCCAGGAGCAGAGTTTCACCATCTGGCCTACAGGGGCTAGAAACCATAAAGAGGAGTATTCTCTGAGAATGAACACATGGTGAAAAAGCAAGGCCTTTATGATTTAAAAAAAAAAAAGCACCGGCTGAATGTACGCAGTACTTTCAGAGGACTTGGCTCTTGTAAAGAGCAGCATCCCTGTAGCTATCAGGACACTGGCTAGGACCATGATCTCCCATCCTGGGGACACCTGCAGGCTTGCCTGTCTGGAACAGCAACCCATGTCCCAGCTGTGCTGGCGTCAGCTCATTTACAGTGGGTTGTCCATCCCATCTGGGAAGGGAAGTAAGCTTTATTGATAGTGGGCACCTATAGATCAAGGCATCTGTGGCCAGCAGTAGTACTGCTCAGGCAGAACAATTTTAGACTGAGTGGTACTTTTGGTGGAGTCTCATCTCTCCCATGGACCTGAGCTGTTCGTTTGGACAGGCTGGGCAGTTTCCTTCCCTGACTGATACGGTGGTGTCAGACTTGTTCTGAAGTCTGGCAGTCTTCCTTTGACTTCCACAGTACTTCTTCTTTTGCCGTGGCAAACATGCTTTAACTTGTGATCAGCCCTGAAGTGGTCAGTTGGACTAGATGATCATTGTAAGTCCCTTCCAATAGAAATATTCTATTCTATTCTATTCTACTCCTGATCCAGGATGCCATATCCAAGGCTGGGAATCTGTGATGCCTTTGTCCCTGGAGGCTCTTCTTTCAGCATCAGCTCTGGTTACAAAGAGGTTCTTGGCCAGATCTGCAACGGCTTATTTAAGTCTTCTGCCTATGAGATGCGGATGGTTGGGGCTAGAGCCTTGAGATCTCCCATAAGAAATCTAATAAGTTGTAATTGTTATGACTCATTCATATACAAAGCTATACCCAGGATGACAATCTGAAACAAAATTGGAATCAGCATTCAACTGGTTTACCAAATATTCCAGTAATTCATGCAGTACTGACAGATATACCATGCAGGTATTTCAGGTTGTTATGGCTCCATACCTGCTTGGGATAACTTGCAAGGTCTTGTTTTCTCAAACCGGGATTAAGTGGAGAGAATCACTAATTTCAGTCAGTCTTACACCGGTAATAATTCAGGTCTCCCCAGCAGGCTGATTAGGTTTGCTGGATAAAACAGCTGTAGGATATCCTGTGGCAGGAGAGAATGACTGTTTGCTGAAACACTGCTGTCCATGGGGGCGGTTCATTTGGGAAATGTCAGCAGTGGGTGAGATGGAAAGGATGTGTCTGAAAGCTTGAAAACTTAAAAGCTAATGGTGGAATAGGCTGCTTGCTACAAGAGAAAGCAGAGGACTTGGAGTAATTTTGCTGGTTTTATTCCAAGTCATTGCTCTTCATTGGATTAGCCAAGCTGAAATCCCGTCTAAAATTAATGCTTAGGAACAAAACATTTGGAATAAAAGAAATACTATTTACGTAATTAAATTTGTTTGTCCTCAAAATATCTTACCTCCTTTGCCATCACGGAAAGTCACATTTTCAATTGTGTATACTTTGATACTACATTCAATTCCAGCATACACAGGTTTAAGGTGTCCCTGAAGCACTGAAACAACTGGTTTATGCTTTTGTGAGGCAAACTAAATCTGGGACTTGTATAGATCTGCTATGTAATATACATATAGGAAAAAAACTTTGTTTAATCTGTGGTATTCATTAAGTGAGATACAGTGGTTACATTGACCTGAGTAATTGTCAGCAGCCAAATGAGCCTGCACGGGAAAGCCCTGGGACTGAACGTGGCTTCCATCCTCTCAGGCCCAGAGTGGACCAGTCTTAGACAAAGCATCTGTGTCTCAGTTCCTTCATCATACTGCGAGGGAGGTGAGAGTGACCTCCCTCAGAGCAGTTTTATGAAAATTAGGTTTATATTTGTGAAGCCCTTCTGAGAAATGTAAAAGGAACTAGCCCACCCCCAGTGTCTCTGTGTAAAGATCTGTGCATAAAAGACGATGAGCAAGTTCAAAAGGAATTTCAAGGGCCCAAGAGACGGAGATCTGAGGTAGCTATGGGGTCTCAGTGGGCCAGTGGAGGAACTTCCACATGGACCTGTAAGCAAAACAAATAAAGCCAAAACAAAAGTTTCTTTGACAATCCTTAGTAGATTCCAGTACTCATAGAGAGGAAATTACCCACTCAACAAACATTTCAGATGCAAGTTTTTCTGGATGTGATAACTGGCTTTGAGGGCATATCAAAATTAAATGAAAAAGGAGATTAGCTCATATATGAGATGGAGCAGAAGGAATTTAATTTATTGAACGTTTACAGATTGCATCATGTTTTGAAATTCAGAAGTGAACTCAAAGTCCAGATTGAACCTGACTCTACTTCATGCCAGAAAGACTGATTATAGCCTAAGAAGGGCAACTTGATATGTTTTCATAACAATATTTTGTTAGTGTTAATAGGTAGCCAAATGCCAAATGGAAGGTTAATTGAAGCAATAGACAGGGAAGAGCCAAAGTTTAGCTGAGAAGTCCTTAATGAGCAAAACACAAATTGTGCATCATTGTCAGTGACCCATAAACATTTCTGGGATGAAATATTTCTTCCTGTTAAGAAGCAAAGAGATGTTCTTAAATTTAAACAAAGGGGAAAATTGGGAAAGAAAGGTCTCGGCAATAAAAAGGCAGAAGGAGGAAGAGATGAGCAACAGTGTGACAGGCTGTTGGAATAGTTTGTATTTTCTCTAGAGAGATGGCTCTTAATTTTGTGAATGTCTGATCCCTTCAGTGCTTTGTATCACTGAAGTTCTGGACCCCAAGCTACCAATGGGCGTACATGACATAGTACATGTCTGATCTCTTTACGGTAACTTATATGCCTGAGGTAGCTTCTTGGTATATGTAGGACATTCACCTGTGATGCAAGAGGGATTCGTTAAATTGTTGCTTCTGCACAAGGGAGCTGTAGCCCATCTTCCCCCAGAGGAGCGGTGCGTGCGGTCCCGCTCGTGGGGCAGGATTTGCTGTTAGGGGAAACTCCTGCTAAAAATCCAAACTTCTTCACTCCTTCAAAGGTTTGAAATGAAGTCATCAAACACCCTGAAAGACTGAAAAGAGGGAACTTTCCAAATACCAGACCAAAATCCAGTGCTATCCTTTTACAATTATCAGCAATGATAATTCCGCATTGGGTTGACAACAGAGTGGGTTCAACATCAGAGGGATGGCAGAATCTGGCCTGTAATGGCAATCCAGTCTGCTTTTTTTTCTCCAGACATGTAAGTAAATTAATTTTTTGGGGAAAAAAATATTGCTGCTTACAAAAGTAGATGTTTTCATTTTCTTAGCTTTGATGAGGTATTTTAGTAAGAAATATTCAAGGGTTAAGGCTTATATCAAATTCTGATCCTGCAGAAAATGTTTTATCTTCAAATTCAATTTCTACCCTTCTTTTCGTCAGCAGAACAACCTCAGGCCTTGCATGGCAGAAGAGTAACATTTATTAAGCTTCAGTGGCAGGAACGGATTAGCTTAGCAAAAATGTCACAGGGTGCCTCACTTGCAGGCATGTATAGAGTAACAATTCAGGGACAATCACTTAAAGTCCAAAATAGGCAACTTCTTGATCAACGCCAAAACATACTCAGAAAATTAAATTGCTAAAAGTCAAGCTTGGTCATTCATTTTCTAGAGAGCATGATGGAGCAGGAAAAGCACGAGAAAACAAGCTCTCTGGACTCAGAAGACCTGCTCCCCGCTGCGCTCCTGGTTTCCTACTAAATCCCCTCCATGCCAGCCGCGGCAGGCGTGCGAGCCTGTGCTGGAACAATTAATTTAACTACCCACCCCAGCAACTTTGCCAGGGATGCTATGCACTTCACCTCGGGGAAGCTCGGGGCTGGGCACGAGCCGTCTCCTCTCCTCCGACCCTGACAAGAGAGGCTAAAGGGACCCTATGAAACGCACCCACTTTTACTGCCGTGACTAGAAGACTTTCTAAGCTTTTAATCTCAGGAACTTCCCTGGGGGAGGGAAGGAGCAGAAACGTACTGAAAAGACAGCAAAGCCTTGTAAGGTCTGACACGGTGACGGTCTCAAGGACAGAGGTGGTGCCGCCCCGCTGCAGTCTGCTGGCCTGCCCCACTCCTCGGCTTTCTTCTCCCTCTCTATGGGACGACGGTGTGTGAGTCCGGTGCTTGGTGCTTGGTGCTTGCTCCGGGCCTGCCTCGCTTGCCTGCTTGCTGCGCTACGAGTGTGGTGCAGAAGAGCCACGCCAAAGGACAGATACTTGTTTCCCTGGTGTCATACAAAGTGGGTCAGTATCCATCGGCTTCAGCGGTGGCTCTTTATACAGGGTAGAGAGAAGGATAATGGATGTGCTGTTGCAAGGTATGAATATTTATACAAAATACGGAAGCGTGAACGAGTTACTGTAAAGGAATGGAGTCAAGGCTCCTCCGCGTGCCCACTGGTACTCTGTCAACAAAATGGAGGTGTTTACTTTCAATGCTGATTCACTTAGCGTTAGCTAAGGTACCTCTGTATACTGCTGCACTCAGAGCACAGACGTGTCTTCAGTCTCTAACTATAATGCTTTTCGACACACCGGGCCCCTGGGAGCCTATGGAATACTTCCTGGGAAGCTGTGAAAGCTGATGAAGACAAGCAAGCTTGTATATACCTGCAGTAATCTTTCTGTTTGATGTTCCCACAGGAGTCTGTAAAACAGAAGTGAGAGGCCACCGCTGGTCTGGCCCATGGCCTTGAGTGCCTAAATGATTCCTGGAGGTATCTGCCTTCCTCGGTGCAGAGTTAGCGTTTGTGAAAACCGTATTTAAACACCTAGGCTATCTTAGTTAGACACCTAACTCATTTCAGTTCTACTTGCATGCAGTACAGCCATCATGGTGGGGCATGGGGAGATGCAATGTTTCCCACTTCTCTGGCAGATGAAGCAGATGCTTTGCCGATTTGATTTATACCGAGGTTTGAATCTGGCTCTTACCTCCAGTCTGTGGCCTTTCCCAGCACTGCTGGGTAGGGATTCCTTCCTTTTCTTTCCTCTCTCCCCACTTGGCACAATATTGACTAGACCAGGGCACCGATTACGACCCCCTCCCACCTTCGGTCAATGCCCTAACCCCAGGCTGTAAAGCCAGAGTCTCCTGGTGCATCCCGGTCGGATCGGGGAAGAAGAAACAGCTGGTTTGTGATTCCTGATGAGTTTTAGCACTCTGCACTGCTTGGATGGATGGAGTCAAGTGTATGCCCAGAACAAAGCTGCTCTACTGGGGGGGTCCCAGCAGCCTGCAAATTTAAGCCCCTCTCAAGCCAGGCAGCAGCTGAAGAGGCCCTCGAAAGCTCTGCCTTTTGGATTGCTCTGCCAGATGTCTTCTGGGGATCTGGCTTTGTTTGTTTTCTCCATGTCTTATGAGAAGTACGTGACAGAACGGGGATTTACATTAGAGTGTCCTGTCATCCATCTCCCTGTTGTTTTTTTAAAATAAAATTCTTAAAAGGAAACTTATTTTGGAGTGAAACTAATTGTTGAGGGAGGGATAAAGGAAGTTGTTTATAAAGTCCAGGTCATTGGTTCACAAGAGAAAAGAAAATAGGATTTATGTAATAGGTCATATAAGTGACACTGTTCAAATTTCAGACTGTGACTATTTAGAGGAAAATTTTATCAGCAAACTGTTTGCAGAAGAATGCCTGTATATTGGGAGTTTGTTTAGCTAAGAAATAATGTGAGATCTTCTTGCATGAAGAATGAAAGATCCTAAATGAAGAAAAAATGTCAGGTCTGAACATCAGCTGCTTAACTAATTAGCTTAATAGATTTGGCTCTCTCTAGAGTAGAAGTGGTTGTGCGTCATTTTTCCTGTGTTTTTTTTTTGTTGTTATTGTTTGGTTTTTTTAATTCCACATTTGTAGACTGTTAATTTTAATCTGACTTTTCTGACCCTGTGTTGTCTCAATACCCCAAACTTTCTGTAGAACATTTTCACATACAACAAAAAGCCAAGCCCCGCCAGCCTTAAACCCTAAGGTGCAGTTTTAGTTTTATGCCAGTTGGGACAGTGGAAGCCTAAGAGGCTTTGCTGATTTTGCTGGATAAATTCATATTTTGACCTTTCCCTGCTATGAAACTGATAAGTATAGCAAAATGGGTTTTCACATCTTCAGGGTAGATAGTTTTCTGTTTGAAATGCTGCTCTGAGGCATGTTCCTTTTGTTTTATGAACTTTCTCCCCCAGCTAGAAAGAAAAATAGAAACCTTCTAGTCCTAACTGGTTTGGACAAGCATACCGTGAGGGTCTGCAGATGTTACAAGCAAATGCCAGCATATATGACCTCCTTTTTCTCTTTAGGAAAGTTAGGGAGAGATACCCTGCCTTTGAACTGCTTTCTCCATTGAAAGAAAAATGCGTTTCTTCCAAAAGGAAAAACGCCAAGGAAAAAGCAGCATCAAAAGGCAGTAATTTCCACCACAGACAGTGACAGAATATGGTTCGTTGTGGCTCAGAGAGTAGCTGTCACCAAAAGTGCTTACTGGGGGTTTAGGGCCGTGCTGACATGGTTAGGTTCTGAACACAGAGGCAGCTTCCCAGACTCCTGCTGAGTCCTCCCCAGTTCACGCTGGCATCCCAAGAAGTGTGGGCTTTTTGGGCTATTCCTTGTGAGCTTTCTTTTTTGTGCAGGTCACTGTGTCCCGTAATTTTCCCATTTTCAAATGGGAGTAAAATTTCTCAGTTTCTCCTAGCTTTTGCTCTCTCTTCAGTTCTCTGGAGACAGAATATCTCTTGTTATATGTATGCACAGTGCCCAGCATAACTGGACCTCTGTCATGATATGCCCATCTGTGATGAGGCAAGAGTCTGTAGTTGTATGGAAATTCACACATGGAGCCAAAAGAAGATAATTATCCTTCTGCAATAAATGGGAATTTTATTCTAATAGACAAGTCAGAAAACTGGGACAAACTCTCGTAAGTCCTTTGTCCCGTCTTTGTCTCAAGAAGTCATGTTCCATCTTATTTCACTATCTAGATTAGATTTGTATTTCTTAGCATCCATGTCTGTTTTAAGTGAAACACGGTGATCTGCCACATTTTTGAAAGACATTGTTCTTTTCTTCTTCTTGCCAAGGCTTCTAGATAGCATGAAAGCATATCTTGTCCTCAGTAGCACAGCTAGAGCCCCTAGAAGAAGGCATTTGAAATGCTATTTGCACATATGGCTACATTTATAGGATTATGTTTCTGAGAAGCCCACCTATAATTTGTAAAATTGTAGGAAGCCAGAGCATAAGGAAAATACATCTTTGTCTTTCTCTGATAGTTTTTTATAACCTGGCATTTAAAAGAAATAAGTGATCCTCAAAAAACCATGTCAAATAATATGTCCCCCCAAAAGCTCTGTATCACTTGACTGGTTTGCTACAGGATAGCTTCATATAATTCTCAGGATAAAATAAATATTATGGGCTTCCTCTTTCCGTGTAATTACATGGTAACATGCTTAGCCCTGGGACATCCTGGCCATGGCAAGATTTCATGGGCAGTACAGAGATAAAGGTAACAGTTACCATTAACAGGTCGCAGCTTCAGGACACCCTGGCTACCCTTTGCCCCTGAACAGCTAGGTAAATGCATTAAAGCGAAACTCCTTTGAATGTGTCCCATTAAACAGGTCGTGAATGTTCTTCAAACCAGTTATTTATCAATAAATATTAAGACAGCAAGAGGCCAGGTGATGTCAGAAGAGCAAAACAAGAAGCAAGCAGTGAAACACAGTGGAGCAGGATCAAAAGAGGAGGTCAGTACATCTAGTACTGTAGCATGGAGATCCCCCTATTTACAGAACATTAATCAGGCAGTGATTGATTTTTAAGGAGAGGCTGGATACTGTGGATAAAGGCTCATTATTATAATAATGGAGGTAAACTGGCGCCCTGCAACCTGTCTGGAGAAGTGTTCTGCATTTGTTTGAATAATGGAGATAAGGTAATGAAAAGCTCTGGGAGGCTGGAAGCCATCCTCGAGCTTCAGGTGGAGGGCATGGTGCTGTGCAGGAGCAACCACAGTCAGCACAGATGGGGAGAGGGAATAAGGCAGATACTGGCTCACAGCAGCACCACTTTTCTTTTTCTGGCAGCTTGGTGAAGGAAGCAAAGGGGATGGATTTTGCTTTCGATAAAACTGAAGTTACTTGACTCCAGTGGGACTACATGACTATTTACCAGGTGAAGATCTCAGCTCATTTTTATGAGAGGAGCAGGTTTATGGCAGGTGCTCTATTTTGCATGAAATAGTGTAATTCTATGGGAGGGACAGATTGCAGCATGCAATCATTAGTGGGGCAAGACTGTGCATTATTTCTGTTCTTGGGTGACTCTTCTTTATGAGAAATTGATAACTTACCCATAAGACAGTTCTTTCTTTCAGTACCTTGTTTTTTGTGAAGAAAAAAAAAAGCTATAAATCATGGTAGTATCCAGGAGTTTAAGAAAAAAAATGTAATGGGGGAAAAAACTCACTCATGAAAACAGAATCAACCAGTAAATAAAATACTGAAGAAAAGAGAGAAAACAGAACAAAATTTTGAAGAGTGGCGTCAGTTGTGTTACCACCATCGTTTGAACTTAGTGACTGGGAAATGGGATCAGACAAATGACCTTTTTGCCTAGTTTGTCTTTTCCTACAGCACCCACTGCCAGTAAATGTAGGGTACATGTCCCAGTTGGGGAGTTGAAGGGGCTCTGTCTGAGGAATCACATTGACCTTCAGGGAGGCGATGGGTGCACGTGGAAATAATTACCTCTGCTTCCCCAGAGCACTGGAAAAAAAAAATCTCCTGACTCCAGCAAATGCTCTTTTCAGGCCCTGCACTGGTGTCTCCAAAGGTGATGCCTCAGTTTACCTCAGCTTTGAGGCTATGCTCACTGATGCTGGCTAAGAGAGAGACCGGTCGTACTCTTTGTGAGCTGTGAAGGCTAATGCAAACTCAGCATGAGGTGATTTGCCCGTTGCCTCTTTCACGTACGTGGTCCAGGGAGAAACCGAGTCTTTGATTCTTCCTTTGTCCAAAGCTTTAAAGTACAAGCTAAATCCAGAAAGGATTTATCCTTAACACACCCCCCCCACCCCAGGAAAAAAAAAAAAAAGAAGCCCTCTATAAGACAGCATCCAGGTAGGCAACCAGTAAAGAAGAAGCCAATGCTTGTATGAGCTGCAGTGCTGTATCTGGAGATGAGCGTCTGGGTACCTGCATCCCATCAGAGCCTGACATTGTCCACAGGCTCTTGTGCCACCAGGCAGGTACGGGAGAGCACATCTCTACAGCCTTGCACAGGTCCCCCAGCCTGCCAGGGATCATGGGGAAAAGCTCCTGCCACAGTCCCTAATTCTGTAAATTCGGTTTCCATACAGCTGGTGATGCTCCCTGAGCTGCTGGGCGATCTCCACTGCTGGTTTGCGGGTGCAGGTGGGGTCCATTGGGGTACAGTTACATCCATAACAGCAGATGGGGGAGTTTTAAATTTGGCACATTGAAAATGTGCTCTTAGCTAAAAATCTGTCTTTTTGTTGAGTTGTTTTGAATCATGAAGATGAAGAACCGGGAAAACCCCAACACCTCCCTTTTCCAGAACAGTTTCAGAATGAGTTTTCAGGGACCCAGTAGCCTGTTTCATTTATCGTACCAGTAAGGTTGATTCCCTAAACGTATCAAGAATGTACAGGCTGGCCTTGTGATTATAATTTGACAGCAATCCAGAGAGGAGGGCATGTTCTGCACCGTGGGCCTCATCAAAATGTGGCAGCTTTTCCCTGTGACTTTCTCTGAGGGTGGCTGCACGTGGCGCATGGGGCTGCGAGGCAGAGCCGGTGTGGTAAGCTGGCGAGCGGTCTGCAATGCCTATTGCTCAGCTCTGCTGAGTCAAATATTCAAATAAAAAAATAAAGGCATCTGCTGAGAAAAATCACATTTAATTAGAAGGGAATAAAATGAACATGCTGAATAAAAGGAGACCGGAGCTGTTGCAGAAAGGAAGTTAAATTAATCCATCTGGGAATTCTCTGAATAATGATTATTATTAATAACACTGAGCTCTTATGTAGCATTTTTTGGGTCAAGTTCATTGCTGTGAATCATCACAACAAATGTGGAATGTAGGTTATTCTTCAGCATCCAAATGTCATGTCTAATTTATATTAGTTGTTATCACTATCATATGGTACGTGGGTGAATTCTGTCTTCATTACCGAATGTTTTTTTCCCCCTCTCCTGCAAATAAGAATCTCATCACTTGTGCATCTCCTTAACCTGTCTCCAGGCGTATTAAGTATGGAATAAAATGTGCAGAACGTAATATGGAATAACTGTTTTAGTTTCCAGTGTAATTTTAAAATGTGTTCCTTTATGCAAAAGGAAATGTCAGCCAAATCTTTTGTACTTTGGTTTCAACAAACATCCTCTTACCTACTTCAAGCCCCAGAACTCTGCACGAAATGTAACAGCACTCTCTTTGGTCTTGAAAGCCTGAACATGAACCCACCAGCAGCCAGCTCCTACACCAGCCAAGTCCATGGGAGCCCAGCCACTGAAATCAGTACACGTAGGGCACCACCCTATAAAAAACATTAACCACACAGCTCTGCTTCCCCTTCTCAGTTCTACAGATCTGGTAGCATCAGCAGATCCTTAATCGTTAGCAGCCAGGATCATCCTCTGGGCATCGTACTTTCTGCAATGCCTTTGATAGTTGGGATCCCCTGCTCCAGTGTGGCAACAAGGGTTTGCAGTCTCAGCTGATGATCTGTCTTGTTCATGCACATTATTTACAGGTCATTGTCTTAATTCAGCTACAGTTGAAAATTAACACAGGTCAAAGCAAGATTTTAAATTATGGTCGTTTTCGAGGCAAACTCTAGAGGTACTGATGCATAATCTGACTGAGAGAAATTGTTCTGCAGCAGATCTCACCCTGTACAGACAAGTTGTTTGTGTAAACAGGAGAGCAGTTACCAGGTTCGAAAAACAACTGTGAAACAGCTAATGTAAAAAACTCTGTTCATGCTACATATAACATCACCAGGTACATTCCTGGAATAAAGGTGTATTTTTTCCTAGAGTAAACAGGGCTTGAGAGCTTGAAATGTTTGGGAAAACTGGGTTGGTAGCTGGTATATTTTAGATTATCTTTTTTTAAACTTTTTTTCTTATTTCTGCTGATTAAATGTAAGTCAAGGCAGAAAATCCCTGAAAACCCACAGACAAACTCAGTGCTGGTTGTTTTTAAGCTTTCCTAAGCTGATGGAGTGTCATGCTGCCTTCAGCTGCTCGGTTCCCTTGGAGAAAGGGCACGTCTGTGCAATGCGTGCTCAATTCAGGCAACGGTGACAGACTGCAGTCATCAGAAGGGACGAGCTGGCTTTTGGGGCACCTCCGGTCATCCTTGTCAATGGCGTGTGACCAGCCGGCTTGGACAGACGATGCAGCCCCTTGCCCTAGAGGCGAATCTGTTCAAAGGGCATTCGCTTCCTCACTTACGCATTTGAGTAGTTTTCCCTGATATGAGAAACTGCTGAAAACCAGGAGGAAAAACAGATTTGAAGGAGGTGTCCTACGGCCGCTGCAGTTTTTCTTAACCTGGAAAAGAAAATGGGTTGTGGGGAGGGGGGCTTAATGTTTTAACATGTTTGTAACCTGTGTTTCCCTGTTCACATTAACACTGGAGAGATGGCCTTGCCAGAAAGCTGGGCTGGGACCCTGGGCTCCTTTCCTGTATGCTCTCCAGACCCCCGTGAGGTCCCAGTTTGGGTTTCTGTCTCCAGAAAGGGAAGCTGAGCCTCCGAGCAGCCGCAACCCCGGAGTCGCGGTGGAAGCCTGAGCTGCGTGTGCCGCTGCTAACCAGGAGTGAGGCGGATGCACCGTGGGCTTTTCAGTTGTCCCCTTCAGGGGATGCCTGACCAGATTGCGCAAGTGACCTCAGAGACATTGTCTGCCCAAGAATTATTATTTTTCAGAATAACATTTTTCTACTCAGGCTGAACTAAATTGCATACATGTGCGCACATACACGCACCTGCACATGGTGTTTTTCTTCAAATTTTCTAAAGTCTTGTTTTGTATTAATTAATCCACTGTGTTTTCCAGAATGAGGTTGGATTTTTCTGTACAAGTTTGTATGAATATGTCCAGTTTTGAATGGACTGTTCCTACTGTGATTATCGATTATTATTATTATTACTTCATTTTGCATTATTTCCCACTAGGATGGGCGTCTGAGATCATTGGACTGGATGATAAACTCCTGCTGAAATGCCAGCATGCAGCAGCATCTGCCCTCTCCCCATCAATAAATTCAGACCCTGGGAGCCACGTCTCATGTTACAGCAGTTGTCCCTGTGCAAGCAAATAGGCTGGGGCTGTTCAGCCCCCC
>JAVKLA010000040.1:5357731-5375284 GCA_034782735.1 Sagittarius serpentarius
GGGAAGGTGGGAGGGGAGACAGCCGGGACAGCTGACCCAAACTGGCCAAAGGGGTATTCCATACCATGGGATGTCATACCCAGTATATAAACTGGGGGGAGTTGCCCACGGGGTGTGGATCGCTGCCGGGAACTAACTGGTCATCGGTCGGCAAGTGGTGAGCCATTACATTGTGTATCACTTCTTTTGTGTATTCCAATTCTTTTGTTATTATTATTGTCATTTTATCATCATTATTTTCTTCCTTTCTGTCCTATTAAACTGTTCTTATCTCAAATCACAAGTTTTACTTTTTTTTTTCCCTCCGATTCTCTCCCCCATCCAGCTGGGTAGAGAGAAGTGAGCGAACAGCTGCATGGTGCTTAGTTGCTGGCTGGGGTTAAACCACGACAACTGTTGAGATCCAAGCATGCAAGTTTTTCTCTTACACACCAAGGGGAACCCTTTTATCCTATTTTCTGCCTGATAAGCTGGATTATGCATGATCTTCCTATGTGTAATACTCCAAGCCCCATTTCAGATGAAGTGCTATGGCCATATATTTATGCATTTCCATTCCAGGGTTGCTCTTCATTGGTAAAAGGGATGTTTCAAATTAGTGAGGGAATGAGTAGGGAACTATTCGTATCTGTGACATACTCACTTGGTGGCAGGCGAAACAGGCTGTTCACTAACAAGTGGTTTGCATTGCTTTACAGTATGATTTGCTACACATTGTGCTTTGATGTTTAGCAAATTGGTGCACTCTTCATGCCAAACATCTGCGAATGAAAGGGACATGCAACTCTGTACAGCTTAGTACACGCCTGAAATGATGCGTCAGAGTCCATAATGACCTCTCCACCATGCATGCATTAATTTGCATGAGTCCTAAAATCAAGAAAGCATCAAACAGACATTTAATAGTGTATTTCACACGTCAAACTTAAATTTCACATGAGGTTCTGATCACATTATAAATCTTATTTATCAAAGAAATTCATATTTGCTTGTACCAGTTCTCTGCAGAGTCTTGTGTAAAGGTCAACGTAATGATACACATTCAAATGTAATTTGTGTTCTGTCTTTAGAAAATTTCCTAGAGGAAACACAGTTTTTGGCCCTTTATCTTGTCTAGTCACAAAACTCAGTGTATTTGACAAAACCCTCCCTGCCAGCTTAGGCTACTGGTGTAAATTTGGCATAGACCTACCGTCTGTATGGCAGTTGTGTGGTAGAGTACTAGGGGAGGGTTTCACCTCATGTCTCACTTGTACGCACTTAAGAAAATCTCTATATATGACTTTTCAGACAAAATCAAGCAAAAGCTGGGCAGACTATTCATTTAATCAGGACTTTATTATGTCTCGTTACTTATAGGCTTACTGAAGCGTCGAGGAGAGTAAGATCACCTGGAAATGGGAATAGAAGTTTTGCCCAGAAACTGCAATGGAGTTTAAAAGACACAGCGCAATCCACATGCTTATACTCTTCCAGGTGCTTTGTGCTTGGAAGGGATAAGAGTTAAGAATAAAACCCGATTTCATCAGACAAGCCCGAGCATTGCAAACCTGTTTCCTGCTGCCTACCTCCAGAGCAATGTCTCTGCAGAGCAAGTGGCGGTGCACCGCGGCCAGCATGTGGGAAGGCCGGGGCCTGGAGAAGCCCGGCCAAGCTAGGAGGGGGTGACCTTGGGCGGGCAGCAGAGAAATGAGCGCGTCTCAAATTCACCTCCTTCTGGGGCTCCCATACCCGACTCAGCACTGCCAGGAGACACCTGCCTCCGCTTAGGATTTGCTGCCCTGGATTATCCTCTGAGGGAAACACCTACCCTGTTTCTTACAAAAGAAGAATAAAGCGTCATTCCTTTTTTAAAACACAGTTAGAGGAGGAAAGGCCGCTTTGACCTCCCTGCTGTGCGCTGTTGGAGGAGATGCCCAGTGCTCAGAAGACCCACTGCAACTCTTGTTCTTTCCTGAGCTGTGGTACAAAACTGTAAATCGTACTTAAAAGGCACCTGCAAAAATATATATTAAAAAAAGGTTGCATTGTACGGGTATCAGTATCAATGGACAGAGATTTTACCAGCAGTGAGAGCTATGAGGCATCCCTGTACTGCCTTTGCACAGCTGTACCTCTGCCAATGTACAAGGCACCTGTGCCAAAAATCCTTTTGCGTTTTCAGTTCCTCTCATGAAGGTGCTTTTAGTAACTCGTAAAGAACTTGTCTCTCCTCTCAAAGCAGTTTCACCTCGAGGTGGTTCCTACCATGAACAAAGCTGCTACCAAGCTCTGTGGGCAGCCCCACTTTTGCATGTCACAGCACAGGGCTGGGCTATGGGGAAAGACAAGCAGCCGGCGAGCTGCTCTGCTGGCGAGCATCACCGCGGCTCGCCCGCCCCTCCGGCACCGCCGGCGGCACGTGCCGGGTCGTGTGCGCGCCTGCCGGTCCCTGGGGCAAAGTGGCAGAAGGGAAGAGGCAAATCAGAGAGCTGAAGATGTATCGCTTGTACGTGCAATGACTTCAAAGCTCTTCTTCATACCGATGAATATTTCATTAGCTATCAACACATAAAAATTAACGATTTCCAATAAAATTGGGTCTCATTCGACGCACCCATTTGCTTCATAGGATCGGTCTATCCCGGTGGGAGCCCCCAGCACACAGCAGAAATATCCAAGCTACCTATATACCAGCAGACATACAACTGCAGCGGCATCTTCCTGGGTTACAAAAGTTGTCCAAGAAATGGGGCAAATATCCGGTAAGTATATTTTCACTCAGCCCTCTCCTGGGCTAGGATGCTAGCAGTACCTGTGGCAGCTATGTTTAGAGCTCTTGGCTAGACTTCACTGCTGGAAGCCCAGACAAGATGATGTGTGGGCTACAGTCACACTTCAAAAACATCCTTATTTAGCAGATACAGGATAGGAATGGAAGGATAAATTTTGTAATGTTATTCAATTACTAGACCATCTCTCCGAATAACCTGAATGTGCATAAGAACATAAAGAACGTGACTGGGGGCTGTTTACATCTCAGTACTGGGAGCATTCAGCAAACAGCCATTTGATTCATGCTGGCCATCAGCTACCAGAGGTGAATCAGTTCCTGTGACAGCAACTGGTGGGAGAAGCAAACTTGCTTTCTACGACTGGCTTGTGAACAGGACCCCTGCTAGAGGGGCTCAGGGCACTGACAACAGTTGCTCTCTGGGACACAGCCATCGAATTTGTGTGCGGCTGCCCACAACGAGCCGTGCCTAATGACTAACCTGGGCTGGCCAGCCTGGTGCTATGGACCAGACATATGGGGCTCGTGTTAAAGAAGGACACTTCTCTGGAGAGAGTTTTCAGAGTCATCGAGAGAGTCACATTCTGACTTCTCCCTTTGACTGTCTCAGAGAGGCCAGAAAAATTCAGCTGGGCTATTTTTTATTTGACAATGAAAAGACAGAAGTCAAAGAAGAAACCCTAATGATGAAAATTCCCTGAAACCTTAGGTTTTCTCTATTGAATTAGTTAACAGCCATATGTGGACCATCTACCTGTCCAGAAAACAAACAGCGTACTATTCATTAGTCGTAGGAAGAGGTTACTGGCTCAACTATCTCCCACGTACAAGGCAAATGTTTTACAGTTATAATAAAAAGCAGCTCCATCTGGACAAATTTCAGCAACGCACTCACTACTGCTCAATGTTTGTCGAGGACCAATGTTCAATACTCTCAGTCTCCCAAGGCTTTTACATGTATTCCCTGCATTTCCATCTCCAGTCTGGTAAGCTAGATAGTCCAGCATCTAAAAGACAAACAAACTGTCTTTCCCCCGTGTTTACTACTTATTATCCCAGTATGTGATGTTTTTGACGTACTCTTCCAAACTAGAAAGTTTTATAGGTAACCTGGATGATACTACCTGCACCATTTGGAAGGACTACGTATATTGGGCTACTCTCAGTTTTGGACATTTGATGGAGGCCTCTTTCCTCAAGCTGCATTGCCCCTTTGCTCCTTATGAAAAAAAAGAGGTGTCTTTTGTGAGTCAGAAAAAGCCATTCTTTCCCTCGAGACCTTTGAGTACTTCAGTCTTAGCCAAACAAAACTAGTGGTCAGCTGATAAATAAGATTTACAAGAGAAAGTAAGCATACAGTTTTTAACATCTTCAGACCTTTTCTGTCTCTCATCTGTGGAGAAGGGAAGATCTGTAGAAGTGCGCAGTGCTAGGACCATTATGCAAAAGGAGAAAGTCACTTTCATAGCACTGCAAGTCATTTTGCAGCAATAGACTTTGATCTAAGCCCGAGATACCATGTCCTAAGGAGAGTTTCTTCTTTTTTGGCTGTTCACATGAGCATTTTCAAGCCTGCATTTTATGGCTAATTCAGCTCTCGCTCACAGCATTTTTAGCTGACCAGTTTCTAGAGTATATTTAAGCAAGCCCTGCAGGCATGTGGGCGATTTGTGTTTTGGGGTGGTTCACGCTCCCCTGTGACAGTCAAATCCCCCTCGCTGTGCATGGATTGAAGATCCAGCCTTTGCTGAGTGCTTCTCTCAGGGGAAAAAAAAAATCCATACGGAGCCACTCTGCAGCCATTCATCAGCACTTAGAGGTTCCCCGAGCTGGCGCGCTTGGGCTGCAAAATGGGGTGGGCAGATCTCTTTCTGCAGAAGTGCATCTATCCCAGCCTGCTGAAGTCGCTCTGGGTATATCTGAAGGGAGGATTTGGCCTGTTCAGATTGCAAGTAATTGCAGTAGATTGCTGAGCCACATGTGAAATTTAAGAAGTGGAGTTTAGTCTTCATTTATTTTCAGCAGTGCAAAGTCAGAGTAATTCCACAAACTTCGTGGGACTTGAGACGGATTTGTTCTGATGTTACAGAGGAAGATCTGTCCCTGGGAGACTAAGGTGATGCAATCACATTTCCTACTAGGTCTTCAATTAAGCTAACTTCAGAATTACGCTCCTACACAAAACCAATCTTAAGGAAGAGAAGCAGCTTTATTATTAGGATACTGGACTATTAACCGACATAATTGATAAAAGTACTTTCAGTGACCCCTCACATTACAACCCATTCTTTGCATTCCCTATAATGATCTTAAAAGGTCTGATTGACTGGAGAGACATTACAGCTGACGTTATCCATTGGGTGTTCTCAGTGTGGAATACATTGTCGACATGTTTTGATGACAAAAAACCCAAATGGGCCTAATGTAAAAAAACGAGCTCCTGTTGCCAGCCTTCCAGCCTGACAAAAAGCCACTGAATGACAAAAAAAGACAGGCATTAAATGCGTGGAATGAAGGCGTGAACAATGCCAAAACATGGGTGGGGGATGGCCGTGGCCACGGCCATGCCTGGCAGCGTGCTAGGCACTGGCAGTGCCCTTTGGGGATGAGCTGGGCACACTCCTGCTCCTCAAAGGCCTGTCCTGCCGCAGAGCAGTGTAGGCAGCTACGGTACGTTCATGGAGCTCAGTTCATGGTGCACCACGCTCTCCCAAGCAATGCAGAAACAGCCTGGGATTGTCAATATATATGTAGCACCCAGATAATCGGGATTATATGTAACTTTATTGCATTAGGCATGAAGTACTCTAACAAGTCTATAATTTACGGAGTAGCAGGCTCAAACTTCTGTCCTAATTTCCTATGGAAGACAATAAACAAGCTTGAACAATCTAGCCTAATGAGAAGAAAGAAGGGATGGGATTGGTCTCAGGGAACAGCAGAAAAGGAGAAGGGCATTTGAAAGGAAGAAATGGGAAGAAGCCATGGGTAAATTTAGGCTGGAGAGGAAAAAAGGTTCTTTTACTCTCAGAAGAATACTGGTTTGAATTGAGACTGCTGGAGGAGGGAGCAGAGAGAGAGGGAAAACTACACAGCTTTAAGAAGGAGACCGATATGTTTATGAAAAGGATCAAATTCCACAGTGCCCACAATACTGGGGGCAGACAGGGTGACCCAAGGGTCTTCTTGCAGTCCCATGTTACTGCCGCTTTGAAACATCAAAGCAGGAATACTGACTGCTTCAGGGAACTGAAACAACCAATGTAACAGGAGAAAGCATTTCACTGAACTTCAGGTGCAGCCTCAGTTTCCCTGGGCTTGATTCTCAGTGACCAAGGCAATACCTATGGTCAGAGCTGGACACAGGGTGAGTTGCTCTACTATACCTGGGTCTGGGTGATGGCTGGGAATAGGTATCAGCTAATAATGAAGGCAGTACACTCTCCTACTTTGTTTTTTCTCCATTTCATGCAGATCAGAGGAGGGAAGAGAGTAGCATTTCCCAGAGCCCTCCTGTGAATATCCTCCAGACTAGTGCAGACTGGATGCATTACTGCAGTAGCGGTATTATGCTGGTGTCTCACTAAAATCCAAGTCATGGAGCTTGTGTAATGCTGGACAAAAATTTAAGGCTGCCCCCAAACTGGACTGTGCACATTCTCTGGGCTTTTGTGTCCGCAAGCTGAACACACATGCAGGTTCGATCCTTCATTTCTGCACACATCTGGGAGAGCCCTCTGTGACCCACACAAAACTGAGACACGCGCGTTCTCACCGTCGCTGGCATGAAGACAACAAACACTCCTCTGCTTATCTGCCACTCAGTAATATAAAAACACCAGCGGAAGCCCAAACAGAGATCTTTCTCTTAGTCCTTTAAAATTCTCCAGTCCTTCTGGAACAGACTGAACAACACCTATCGCTATTCAATGCTTTCTATCTTCAAAGTGCTTAAGAAACATTAATTAGGAAATCTGGAGAAACATGTTTTTCAAGCGCCCATCTGTACCAATCCCGATCAATACCTTGCATCTAAACACATACATCGAACAAGACATGACAACTACCTAACTGCTTCTGCTCAGCTACAGTGAGGCCAGTAAAAGACATTTAGAAACTACTATTTAGCTGGGCTCCCAATTAGAAGTTGTCCTTACAAAAAGGTATCTGTACTGGAGGGGAAAGTGGAGGAGGGAAAAGGTGCAGGAATCCCCTACCATGTCTGCAAACTGGCTGGGTGGTGGTGCCCCGTGCTCCGGGTCAGGGTGGGCATCAGTACTGGAAAAAGGTGGGGTTGGAATAACAAGGGGCAGAGAGAGGAGATGAGCAAGGGCTGCTCTTCACTGCTCTTTCACTGTCTCTGAAGGACAGTATGTCTTTTACCAGCCAAGTGACTATGGACGCTGCCTTTTTAGGCAGTGGACTTTTCCATCCCCAAAACAAAGTTGAACTTCTGTGCTACTTTGTGCCCAGATTTTTCGCTGAATGTAAGTAACTACCTTGGTATTTGGTACCTTGCAAACATATGCAACAACTTGAATGATAGTCTTGATCCATACAGAAGAACAAGGCTACTGCTATTTCACAGAATCATTTAAAAAGAATTTAACAAAATTATTTAAATAGTAATGATTACTTTCTGTGCAGATGAACCAAAATTCTCTGCAGATTTTCTGTTACACAAATGTCTTTAATAGAGGAGTGTCTGCAACACAAATAAATGCAAGGAGCTGAGAAGAAAATTAAAACTTGTAAAATGAACTGACCTTTGCAACTATCTAGATCGCTTTGCATTTGAGGTAATCTGTCTCTGCCGCCAACTAGATTAAGACCACTGATTTCCAGGCAGCTGCTTCTGACTTTCTCCACTCACAAAGAGACTGCAGAGCCAGACCCTGCTCTTTGCAGGATAAATGCAAACCCGGTCTAAGTGGACTGCACAGGGTGGTCCCAGCCTTCCCATGCTCTAGGTGTGCAATGGGGCAAATCCATACAGAGGCAGAGCAACCACCAAGTCCTGCCCACCTTGATGTCCACACAAAGATTTGGTTTTGTGCATTTTGGGAGCTAAGCGGCTTTAGAAAATCGTAACTGCGGACAGTTTCTGAGGAAGGATTTGAGTTCAGCCAGTCTCCATACTGGCTTCCCAGGGCGCAGAGCAATTGAAGGGAAGAACCAGGTTAGCCTGCAGTTCCTGCTGCTTGGGAGTATTAACATCTTTCACGAGGTTTCACGCTACTGCCTTAAAAAGCGGACACCAGAGGCGGCAACATTTCTCCACCTGGGACCTCTTTGCATGGCCTCTTTTCGAAGGCCAGAACAAGGAATGACCCTGTTTTCCCACTCTTGCCTTGCACACAGCTGGGATCAGACCCTTTACATCAGCCCCCCGTTAATGCTTCACTCCACCACCTGGCATTAGCTTGGGGAACGGGTGCTGCGATGCTCGTCTCCACAAATGCTCTCTGACGTGGCTATTTAGCCAACAACTCTCCGAAATGGACAAACCAGGAGCATCGTTCTCCAGCCCAGCCATACCGGGGGCGGGGGAGAGGTGGCGGCCACATGTCTGCTGACAGAGGGGACACCGGAGTCAAGAGTGAGGTAAGCATGTGGCGGAGCAGGACCACCCCAGCAGACGCCACCTTCTCCCACCCCTGGTTCTGCCCACGCTGACCTACTGCGTCTCGCCTTCGTGGCGAGGCTCTCCCAAGCGGGGAGCTGTGCGCTGCTTAGCAAGCCCGGAGCCCGATAAATATTTGGCAGTAAGTACAGGGGGTGCAGAGGAGGAAGGACAGAGGTAGCAGAAACCAGACCGTGCAGCCACCCAAGCGGTGGCAGCGCAGCTGCAAGGGGCTCGAGGGCGGCTGCCAGCGATCAATGTCTGCCCAAGAAGCATCCCAGCTCTGCAAAGGGGGACCCTGCCTGCACCCTTTCCCCTCCCGGCAGTGTGGCTGCATGGCAGCAAACAGCACGGCAAGGCGGAGGGGGGTGTGATGTGACCTCCCTTCAGAGCAGCGGGGACCCCCAAACCAAGCTGGTGTGGACAAGCACCCCTGAGCCTTCCTTTATCAACACCTGCTCTCAGCTAGCGCATGGAAAAGCTGAGATCTTGTTTGCACACCAAGTTGTGACTAATTAGACAAGAGTGTGAAACTAATGCACATAAATTACAGTGGGAAATAACACTGCCGTGGTCAGATGCCGCCTTACCTCTGGCTGAGATTCCCTGCACACAGAAGCCCAGGTAAGAGCCAGGCATCAAAATCAAAGTCAGCAGAAGCCACGAATTAGAGAACCCAAGGGTGGCACCAAGCCCAGGCGGCTGGCCAGAAGCGTGCCGCAAGGTCAGGCAGGAAGGGGGTACCTGTCTTCTGCGTGGTCAAAGCTGGGGCAACGTGGGGGTGATATACAGGAAACGAAGCTCTGCAGGAAACAAGACAGGGCAGAGACTGGGGGGGAATGGGGCGTGCACACAGGGCTGAGAGGTGTGCTGAACAGTCCCGATCATCTTGAAGGTGGTTGGATGCACGTGATGGGTAGGGGACTGACTGGTGCGTAGCTGCTCCATGGTCGGGTCTGGCTTCTTGTCACCCCGAGGCAGAGCAGAATGAGTCTGGGCAGAGCCTGCCTGGGGCAGCGTGGGGCATGTATGGGAACTGCTGGGGCGTTCCCATACTTTTTCTGGCTTTCTCATTCTAACTTTTGGGGTTTTAGAGCTCCTGCAAATCCATCATGTCCGCTAAACCCGCCGGGAGCTGCAGTTGTTCAGCCACTGGAGACAGGCTTTACTGCTTTTACTCCAGATGCACTGCAGATGCTTTGTGTAAAGCGAAAGGTGGCAATAAAGGCACCCAGCAGGTTCCTATGGGATTCTCGTTGTGTAGAGGGAATTGATGTTGTTGGGTGATACAGAGCTGGAGTAACGGATCTACACCCCCATCCTACTATTGTGGGTACAAGTTCCTCTGAGTCGTAGAAACAATTGTCCCAGGCACCCCAGGATGCTGCCTCTGGGTTCTTGCAGGCTGTAACAAACACAGTCCTAAGCTCAGATATCCCAGATAATCAAGCCACGAACTTTCTTCAAATGTCCCGGCACACTGTGCTGAGTACATCTCAGCCACAGCTGTGGCTTTTCACCAGCAGGGTGACAAGTGCCCTCATGTCAGCTTGTAAAAACTATGATTGGCTTAGAAATCAAATTAATTCCTAAGAGAACTTTATTTCTTTGCCTTGTAGGATTCTGAATATGTAAAAGTCCTGAGTTTAAAGTCAGTTTTTAGACTAGTACGTGAAGAGAACCCTGATCTCATATTTATTCAGATTTCTTCAGAAATTATGGTTTCAGGAAAAAATGTAATAAAAAAACCTCATGGTAAACCTGGCAGCTCTCCTATATGTTTCAAAGCTCTAGTATCCACTTGTAGCTTCTAATTGCACTGGCATAAATCAGGAATATTTCAACCAATACAATTAGACCAGCATGAGAATTATATTCTGGCACGAGCCTGTAAAATCCACCCATGGCTATTACAGAGTTGCACTAGGCAGTAACTCTACAATACTTGAATCTATCGCAAGACTTCTGCCCGTTCGACGTGGTACCCTCATCTGCAGTAGAAAACAGAAAAATGGCAAGTTTGTTTCTGGTCACCGTGAAAAGTTAATTGATCACAGGACAGACCATAATGCTCTACAAATTTCTGTTGGCATCTTTGTCAATACATTGCAAATTAGGACTGAACAAGTGAAAAATGATCCATAGGAGAGTATTCTCTTCCTCATCTTGATGCACCCAAAAAACCTTGGGCAGCGCCAACTATTAGTCCCGTATCCAAACTCCCCAGTGATGCCACAGAATCAGCAGAACAGTACTTTTAAACCTAGCTTTTCCACCAATTATCTCACTTTATCTTCTGAGTAATTACTGTCTTTCCAGGCACCTGCTGAGAATTAAGGCACCATTTCAGTATGAACCCTTCTATGTGTCAGGGAGAATAGAAGAGATTAACAATCTCAATTCACCTTGACCTGTCTGTCATCAGCTATGACATGAACATCCACTTCAAACCGATTAAGTAAGTTTAGGACACTGTTCTGTTTTCTCTCCCCACATTGAAAAGCATTGTTTTGTTGCAAGTAATAATGATTTTGGACTAGATTGTGCTTGGGCTCAGTGGCTCATAGGAGATGGCTACATGGAGAACTACACAGTCCTTGCTCTTTGGGGGTGTGAGGGGTACAAAACGGGCTGGGGGAGAGGTGCAGGGCCATGGCCTGCTTAGTGGGACATACATTCCTGCACCAAGGGACATGCTTACCACAGCCCCGACTCCCACTTTTTGCCCTCCTTAAGAAAGCCTTGGTGCTTTCCCTCGCAAGCACCTGCCTCATTTTGTTACACAAAACCAACTTTCAGAACCTTGCTCCCGCTACTGAAACTAGACCTTGCAGTATACAGGGTCCATAAATCATACGCTGAGTGCCCTAGAAAATACCTGAGTAATGAATTTTAAGACAGTTTAAATATGACTTGTCATTTTATTTCAGTACAATGTTTTCTTCCATTTAATTATTATTTGAAGGTGAACTCAGCGCCTATTTAAGGAAATGCATATGTAGGCATTTATGGTACCTTTCTCTCAGGCTATGGGACACATATAAAACAGTGGCTTGACAAAGTTAGAATAGTGAGTAAAAGGTACGTGATGTAAAACTTTGCTATCATCAGCCTGCTTTCTCTGCTGACTTAGCAAGAGGGCTTTTTGGCAGCAAACCCTGTGGTACATCTGAGAGCGGAGGTATCCATCCTACCTAAAATCCAGCAGAGCCAAGGAGTCACACCCCTAGGCACAATGGGCTGCTCACGGGTCATCTCAGACCGTGTGGATGTTCTGGAGATAGTAAGTACAGGTTTTTTATGTGTTGGAAAACCATCTGAAACACCTCCTGCCCAGCTGCACAGCTGGCGCATCAGCTGGCATGGAGAACAGGATGCTCAGCTTTGCTTTCCCCTTTGAGATTTGAAAGACAGCTCCAGTACCTTAATTTTATACAGGAAGCTAGGGATTTATTTTTCCCTTTTATGCAAGTATCTCCCCTCACAGACACTGACACCCCAATGAGCTGCAGAAATAGGAGTACATACTGCAGGTCCCTCTCTCCCCCATCTCTGTTGCTTATTTACCAAACAACTCTCGTTAATCCTTTTTACTGTGTTTACTTCCCAATTCCCTCCAGTCTTACTGTCTAACTATTATTCAGGTGCTTGGAGATGTTAAAAAAAAGCTTAAGAGACAGCCACCTCCAGAGCTGATTAAAATGAATCCAGCTCCACTGATTGTTTTTGAATCTGCACTGACTTACACCAGATGAAGGTTTGTTAGAGCTGCTGGCATTCGGGGTGCACTTGCTCAAGTCCACAAACCATGTAATACTGAAGCAGTACTGAAATGATCCGCCTTCCTCCAGCCTGTGTTAGTTTACGAATTGTCCTTGGACGTCCTGCTTTTACTTCTTGGTGACAGTCTTCCAGGGAAACGGAAAGAATGGCAGGTTTTTACAGACAGAGACACAGTAGAGAAATACCTGGAGGTATTCCAGATTTTGAACCAGTTATTCATCTGTTCTCGCTATAAGTTACAGAAATCACTGGTTGTGAGATCACTTCCCTTATCCATGAAACAAGCAGAAAAGTCCCACTGCTTACAGTGGGTCTGAGCTCTAGCCAGTGATTAAGCCTGTCCTAGAAATCTACAGCTGTCACAGACTCTGATTGCTGCTGGTGCTAAGTGCCAATCCTTAAATTTTTTCTAATGTGCTATGGAAAAGTTTCTTAATAGAAAATTTACATTTTTTTTAAAAGAGGAAATACCCCTCTGTCACCAAGACCAGAGAAAATAGCTGTTCCTCCACTGCCAGACTGAGGGTGCTATCACCATGTGTGCAACCATGCTGCAGCACAACACAGTATCACCTGCGATCTCCTCTGGTGCTTGATCTACGCAGCAGCACACATCTGTACCTGGTGTGCTGGTCATGCAGTGCCCAACACTGCGGACACCAGCATGACACATAGAAAATTTAAAGGCTGCTTTAAGAGCCTTCAAAGAATCGCCCCCTATGTGTCTTCCCAAGAGTTTAACCTGTCTAGCAGTTCTGAGTATTAAAGCTGACTGATTGACGTGTTTTGGTGTTAGTTTCCTCATGGACCAGAGAGGTCAAATCCATCCACTGGAATGGATTTCAGCATTTCTTATAACCATTTGGTACTGGGAGAACCCGAGTATTTCCAGGGCAGATGCAGGGACGGAGGTAGCAGCATGCTTGCTTGGTTCTGGTAGTTATTTTATACAAAGAAGCACCAATCCACTAGGTTGTATTTTTTCACGAAAAGCCTTAGTGCCTAAAATTGGTCATATGCTGAAGTTTCAGCTTTTACGAGGGAAAACAAACCACCCCAGGAGAAACAGTTTTTATATAGACTGAATAAAAATACAGTTGAGTTATGATACCTCGAGGACAGTCACTCCCTCTCCTCCTGCTACAGAAAAGCAGACGTGAGAGAGTTTGATTGGGTCTGGCCCTTTGAAACCAGTAAATGAGATTTTAACTTAAACACAATAGGATTTTTCTTTTTCTTTCTACTTCAGATTTGATTCTTATGAAAGTGAGGGATTAATACAACAGATCCAAGCTCTGTGCAAGTAAATCCCTGCTTGCACTTCCCTACTAAAACTTTTAACTCTTGCTACACCCTAAAACCACTTGACTGCTGTTATTTCACTCTTCAGTATCTCTTCAGTGGAGGTGGGAGACAGATTTGTCAGAGACGCTGCAATGACAGAGGTCCCACTTCCAGGAGATGCGCAGGAACGAGGGCCCGGGAGGAGGACTGCAGAGGACAGCTGGTGGGATGGGGCTGGGAGAAAGGACAGGGCAGAGCACCGTTGTGGAGCTGGAGGCTCCGAACACACTGGAGGGACTCTTGGCTTCAGCGTCACCCAGATTAATCCCCTTACTCTCTCTCTAGTCACCTCTACCTCCCAGCAAAAAATAGAGCGAAGGATTCCTCACACTAGCTAAAGTCAATTCAGCTCAACAATACGTGATAATACTCTGTGTCGAAGGCAGAGATGCTTCTCTTGTGAAAAGCCTTATCTTATTTCCCAGCGTTTATGAACAGATATCTTTTACAGTGGATCAAGGAACCCGAACTACTGCGGAATCCTGCCAGGCACTTCAGGGCATCCTTTTAGCTGAGCTGTTTTAGGAAGAACTCATTGATGAAAAGAAATGCTCTAGTTTTCTGTAAAAATATAATTAATAAGATTTTCTTTTATAGCTGTCCAGCCCGCATCTGAGCAGTTTTCAGCTTAGCGTTTGTCAGCAGTGTGAATGTCAACAACAAGAAGCTCTAAGAGGAACTTTCACTTCTCTGAGCCTAATGCCTGTTCAATCGGCTGACTTGTACACTGTTGACAAATAATGGGTTTCTTCATCAAGTATCAGTATTATTCTTCTCCGACACGAAGCATGAGACTGTTACGTGAACTCCCAAAGCCTTTTCAAGGCAGCTCTAAATCTGTCTGTTTAAAGTTCTTTTCTGTTCCTCCCATCTACCAGCATCACAGCAGATTTGAAGAGCAACTCCTCGCTAGGCACAAGTTGCCCTGGAGAGTTACTGCAGGTATATTTTGCAGCCTTGGCAGAAATCGTTCACAATTTGGCACTAGGCAGACAAATACAATAGCTGTTTTTGAAACTAATACAACTTTCCCACATGGAATTCGATCAATCCCCTATGAGCAGCCAATGGTAGATTAGGAACTACAAGTAAGAGATTTTGCACTGTGGTATCAATCCAGTTGGACTCCAATTTCACTCCTCCATAGATGATCTTTTAAAAGTGCGTCGCTAGAGTGAAAGCTTTCCAACTCCTCAAAACTAATAAGCATTCATTTTAGCTAAACTAGGATAGCAAAGATACTTATGTAAATTTAATAGGAAATTAAATACAGACTTCTGTCTTCTCGTTTGAATTCTCCCTTTTTGATGCTCTCGGATACACCATCCTTCAAATCCTGCATAAATTTTTCAGACAACCACAAAGTATGTGCAATGCTCCACCATTGTGATACCCCCGCTGAGGCTCATAAAAAATCTTGTGATTGCTTTGCAAGCAGATAACTTTTTTCATGAAAGGTATTTTCATTTCTTTTCCTTTTTTTTCCCTAAAAAATATCACTCAAAAAATCACAAAGTTGAGAGAAACATCATTTAATCCAAGCTGTGATTCAGACGTCACTGCAGTATCTCATGAGTGTTATGGATTGCATATTGTATTCTCTACTGCAGCTGGGTGACCCAACTGTACTAACAGCTCCTGCGCAAGACTCCCATGGTATGAAACAGTGACACCACGAAGCCACGACTGCGGGGTGTTGTCAGAGCCATACTGAAACCAATAGAGGAGAAAAGAAACTCCATCCGTCCAGGCTACAATTCCCACAAGTTACTTTCTTTTCTAAATCAACGCTTTTGGACTTGCAGTTGGAGCCTTCATAGAGAAATGTTCAAGTTTTGACTTTTCCCACCAGAAATACAGAATATTATTCAGGTGAAGAAATAATTCCCACTCCCATTTTTCTATGTAACTGAAGTCAATACTTTCTAACTACCGGAGGCCTATGCAAGCACACCTATTGCAAAGATCGTGAGCTGAAATTGTTACTACACACAATACATAGGCTTCACACAGGCTTTTACATTAAAAGAGACAAGCTTCAAATTTGATTCTGTAGAAGATAATTTTAAAGCAAGAATAAATTAGAAGTAGAGCCTCCAAATGCAAAACTACACAGATTAACCTAGAGTTTGAGTTAAAAGAGCTTGCATCAATTTGACATGCTACAATTAGTGATGGGCCTGGGCCAAAAATCTCACATCCCACATGTAAATTCTGAATACTACCAGAAGTGGATAGGACAGGGTTTCCTACCTCTACACTTGGCCAAGCCAGAGCTATTGACATTCCCCAGCAACCTGCAGCAATTTGACTTTGGGGAAGTTCTTATTAATCTGAACATTTTAGCTCTGTCCCATTTCTAGTTTTTCTCCTCCTCATGCCCACAACTGTGCACTGAACTTCACCCTTCGCACATGCAGGACACAGTACCTAAAGCGACTTTCTAGTGAAAACACACATTGACCACAGGATGCATTTTGCCTTTAGGATGCCTTTAAACAGAGCAAGGTGTCAGCCAAGTCCTGGGTCAACCTTTGTGGGGCTGCATTGCCCTAAGCACAGTAAAAGCATCTGGAGTCTTACCTTTTTATGGCTTTGTAGCAAATGATGACAACTACGAAGAGGAACACTAGTGTGGCGCAGCATACTGCAATGATAATAACCAGGCCTGGCCACCAGGTCTCTTCAGTGGGACAAAAGGTAGACTTGGGAGCTGTAAAAACAGTGTGGAAAAATACATGAGTTCTCCCAAGTGAACAGCATATAATCAGATACGCTTCAGTCACCCATGCAATAGTACTGTGCCAGGGCCATAGATACATGCAAAGAGGTTATTTCACATTTAGGACCTGTTTTTTTCCCAAGCAATCAACTCCCCTGTTTGGTACTAGGTATTTCTTGACATGGTCCCCAGATGACCAAGTTCTCTGTGTCACTGTTGTGCACCACCTGGTGCTCAGCGCGAAGGAGAAAGGCTCAGCTCTGCTACCCGTGGGAAACCTCTTCTCCCTCTGCCTTTGCCGTCTCCTGCTGCATCAGATTTAGTTTTAGAGAGAGACGTTACGCTGATAAGGGAAGGCTTTCAAACCCCATTAGGGGAGGTTTATCAGGGAGCTGCAGCAGTACCTACCAATCAGTATTGCTGCTGCTGTCATTGTAACCTTGGAGCCAGGGAGGGAGATTTGTTTTAGAAGAACAGGAATTTTATTACATTTATTAATTGCTTTTAGAGGACTATAGTTGACAAGCTTCCTTCCCATTACATTGCCTATGAATTGTAAGTCCAATATTTAGGAAATGTAACATGAAGACATGTTAACTCGTGAAAATACAAGCAATTATTATTACTTTTTTTCTTATTCGATTTAGGGCTAGAATTGTCCATGTAAGTACCCCTCAAAACAAGCAATATTTTGCATCAGAAGGAATGCTGGTGGCATTTAGTTAAAAGATTTTCCTTCAGGGCCATATTCCTTTTCCTGTGCTTTGAGGGGACACTCATTTCCTGAAGGGTGGTGAGCAACAGACAATGCCATGAGCAGTACCGGTGTATTGCAGAGAGGGGAAGAGACCCTTAATGCAGTGTGCACAACCACTTGAACTCCATGAGAATTTGGGTCACCTTAAATGAAGTTTAATAATGAACCAGTCAATGGGACTGTCTAAATGTACATGTTCACTTAAGTAGGGGAGAGAATTCATATAGGAAAAGGCTTTTTTTTTGAGTCTAATTATTTGATCTGGTATATCCTATGTTCTGAACTTCCTGTTATACACATCACAAATAGCTGCACAAGTTAGAATATGTCATCACATCTGCATCATTTATTGTGATCTGACATCTCCTGTGCCTCCTGCGTTTGATTAGGAAAAGACATACACATACTCTTAGGTTAACACTCATTAGGTTAAATCCTGAAGTACACAATTACTGAGTGTCGTGGTTTAACCCCAGCCGGCAACTCAGCACCACGCAGCCGCTCACTCACTCCCCCCCACCCAGTGGGATGGGGGAGAGAATCGGAAAATA
>JAVKLA010000040.1:5375384-5394211 GCA_034782735.1 Sagittarius serpentarius
ACTGAAAACATCAGGGTGTGATCAACATTCTTCTCATCCTAAACCCAAAACACAGCGCTGTACCAGCTACGAGGAAGACAGTTAACTCTGTCCCAGCCGAAACCAGGAAAATGAGAAAAAAATTTTTTTTTTCCACTTGCATTATCTATAGAAGAATTGGCAACATTTGCCCCAAGAAATCTGCAGGAGCACCTTAGAAAAAGATGAGGTAAAGAACTGTAAGAACCAATCAAAATAATAAAGCCAACAGCTTGATAATTTACAGGCAGTTCAGCATTTGGTGCCACATAAGAGGTCCTATCTTCTCACAGGCATCAGCCTTCAACACATGCTATCACTATGATCATCCTTGTGTAGCACATACTGCCTTCAATTTATTGTACATATATTGACTGTGAGGATGGGGTTTTTTTCTGTGTTTGTCTGGGGTTTTTTTGCTACAGAAGAGAAAAATAAAGGTGAAAATTAAGTGATTTGAAGAACTAGTGGTTCCTGCCTTCTCTTTTGACAATGTGTCCACTCCCAGACTATCTCAGCCACTAAATTTCTACTTTATTACTATGTCAGCTGCAGAAGTCAGTTTTCAGTGGGTGATGGAACTATTTATTGTGTTGTGATAAAGCTAATGTTTTTAATATTCTCTGAAAATTTTCAATATTGTTGTTTTCCAAGATTCCAGAACAGAAGGCATTTCAAAGATGACAAAATGTTTGCATGAAGGAGCAGGCAGTCTCAGGGCCAGCTTTACCCTCCTGGTGTTGTCCTGACAAACACAAAAGGTTGCAGTGAAATCAAAGGAAACACATCCATCAGCAGATGCCATGTAAAATTAGAGGAGATCATAAAAAAATGAGGCAAGTATGGCTATACTTATCTAGTCCTTGTTCTTCCTCAAAGGCAGGATCAACCAAACTAGTCATAAAGCGAAATGAGATGGTGAGACTGGGTTGCTCCTCGGCACAACAAATGAGACTGACAAATGGCAGAGAGAGGGTATAAAGCAAGGCTTGTCACATGCCTGTGCACCATGTTCTTCTTGACGGTTTATCACAGTATTTTTACATGGAGAACAAACAGATATATGTGGGCTTGAACAGTGAATATGACTCCTGACAGCCTATCTGTAGTTATTAATGACAGGAAAATAAGAATGGCTGATGTGGAGGCGACCCCTAATCCACCTGGCTCAGCTCCCTTCCCCGCTGGTCCAGACCAGGCACTTGGAAAGAAGCACGAGAAATCACCCTGGGAGCTATCAAACCCTGTTTCTTAGTGGCTGGTGGTTTTATATAGTGTTAAATGTTCCTTCCTATTTCTACCTCTTATTATTGCAGTGCTAGGTAATCTTGTTTTCCTTAGAAACGTCCACTCTTTTCCCAACAAGCTCCTCCTTGTGTGCTCTTTTCTGCTTTTCTCAGTATGCGTTCACACAGCCCTTAATGCATTTCTCCTCAGAGTTATCCTCTGAGGAAGAGCAGAACTGCTTTTAACCCCCTTGTG
This sequence comes from Sagittarius serpentarius, assembly GCA_034782735.1. Lineage (NCBI taxonomy): Eukaryota > Metazoa > Chordata > Aves > Accipitriformes > Sagittariidae > Sagittarius > Sagittarius serpentarius. The sequence continues at coordinate 5,376,885 of JAVKLA010000040.1, forward strand.
CTGACGGGAAGCCCAAGCCTGCTCCGCACGGACGCCTCTGTGTGCAGCTGGGGAAGTCAGCCGAGAGGGGAACTTCCCGAAGGGCCAGAAAGGTGCCTGGGAAGCGCCACGTCCTCAGAGAGGTGCCTCTTGGTGAGTGCCGCAGTGAGCTCTTGATGTTAGGGAGGTGTTGATGTCTCTGTCCCCTTGGGCTGGGGCTCACAGCTCTGCTCCCTGGGGCAGCCCAGGGCTGGGGAGGTTCTTAATCCTGTGCCTGGGTCCCAGACCCTAGCTCATTGCCCACAGCGTAGAAAAAGAGGTTGCACTTGGGAGGGGCTGAGCCCGCATGCGTCACGCCCTCAACGATCAGAAATTATCCTGGGCTGAGGACGCCTGCGGGACCCTCTTGCAACTGTGCCACTTCGCATGGCATAGCAATGCATTTCTCGGGAACTCTCCGGAGAGCGAAGATGTGGGTCCTAAACCCACCTCTAAGAAGATACTGAAACAACTATAAAAAACACTGAGCAGAACGTGTCCCACACTACCTATAACAATGACAATGTCCAGTTGTTTCATTGTCTTACAAAACCTTTGACAAAATGCAGGAAAAGACTTCAATTCTCACGGTCACCTCCTTCTTTGTACCACCTCTTTCAAATCCATTGTAAACCCCCAAAAGGTGTATGGTTTCAGAACCAAAATGTGCCCTTTCCCTTGTTGTGTAAAGAAACAACAAGCCACGTACTGCCATCATTCGCAGAGGTGTATTTGGGGAGTGGAGGACGTCCCTGGGCGCAAGGAGTCCCTTCGTCATCACCACAGGGCTACCGAGAGCTGAGGGCTGGCCAGCCCGGCCATGGTGTTTGCTCCCTCGGCACCCGTCACCGGTCTCACGTGAGCAGCTTCAGCTGCTCAGAGCGTGATTGCCTCCTGGTTTGACTCATTCTTGGCTGCTCTTCACAGGTCTCAAAATCAGCTGAATGGAGCAAGTGATTTTCACAGCGCAAAACAACTCGAGGAAAATGTGCTTTTTCTCCTAAGCCCTGAAGTGTCGTTCTGCACACTGAACACACCGTTGGGTGGAAAGTGGTAGGAAAGTGATGACATTTTAAAGAAGATAAACAGGGTGAGCTAAGCCATCACAGCCTGTCATCCTGACAGAAATCCTGCCAAAAGAATGAAGATCTCATTCAATTAACAAAATATTAAAATAAATAATTGATGCTAAACAGCATAGGTTTAGGAAAACACATCTTGTCAAACTAACTAGATATTTTCTGAGGTGATTACTGGTTTGGTAAATAGATCTATTAGTGCTGGTGTTATAACTTTAGACTTTGGTTTGACATTCGTCTTATTCTACATGATGCTGGGGTTATGAAACTATAAAGCTACACAGTAAGTGTGGCACACATAAATTGAGTTAAAAGCCAGAGAACTGGTATGTCTCAAAATCTAACTATAAATGGAAAGTCACTGCTAAGAGAATTTGGTTTTTAGCTAAGTGACTACCCCCTTCCCCCCAAAATAGAGTGGTGGATACTGGTAGAGTTTGTAAATGACTCAGGAATGTACTACATTACAAGTGGAGACTAAGCATATTTAGATGAGAAATAGGGTAATTATTATTATTAAGGGTAATTATCCATTACAAGAATCTATCAGCTCTGGTGGAGTATTTAACTGAAAAGTTTAGTTTAAGGTAGACTTTTCATTTTTTTTCCTAAAAGAAGTCTAAATTCAGCTAAAGAGATTGGATTCAGAATAAGAATTAAGTAAGGAAAGAAAATGCTCTGTCTCTGGAAAGTCCATATGACCACAATGCCTTTTTTCTCTTGGCCTTAAAATTTATGAAGTACAAATGTTGGTTAGGTTTACTGTTAGAGGGCTAACACCTTCTCCTATTCCCAACAGCACCAGGCCTAAATGAATACAACGAATAAACAGACCCATTTTGGACCTACAGTGGGTGGCTGTATCCAACTTATTGAAAACAAATTCATGAAAAAGTACTTTTAGAGCAAAGGCATCCTACAAACTATTTCAGCACCACAAAAATCTTACACGCTTGTTTTCTTTGACTAAATTTGTCTTGAAGGCTCAGCATAAAGACACAGCTCCAATTCTAATGTTAGCAGGTATCTGTACACACATGGCTCTAGCCAGAAATGTGCATACCAGGAAAGATTAGGTCAGCTACAAAGGGTTTCCCTCCATGTGCAGGCACAAAAATAGAGGTTGTGTCACTGGAAAGGAAGTTTCCATAAAATTGCAAAGAAGTCTCTGATTTCTTTTTAGCAGATCTCAAGAGTGGGTCACTCTCAAAATTGTCCTGAGCTACCAAAACCAAAATACAGTGATGAAGCTGCCTTAATCTTCTGGATTAAGCATTAAGTCATTTTGTATATGTTATAAAAGCCACACATACTTGTACTGCTTACGACAGAATATAGAAACAGGACTTGGAATCCCTGGATATGCCCTCAGGTTACCTTTAGTGGTTATGGCTGTACTTTATAAAGCTCAGATTTTGGAAATCTAGTACTCCCGTCATTTATTTTGATTAGGATTATTACTTTCCATTGCAATGTGGGTTGTAGGCTAATGGCTCTTCGCATGGGAATGCCGGGACATTAGAAAGTAACACCACCAAGTTTGTCAGGAGAGAGTAAGTGCTCCGTCATGGGGGTTACGCTGGGCTGAGCTGGTGCCTGTGCGCAGCCCCCAGCAGTGATGCTGAGGCAGGGAGCCTGCATCGGGGCACCCTTTCCACCGGCTCTTGCCCACCAGGTAGCCCAACAAAGCAAAGCGAAGCAAAATAAAGCAAAACAAAACAAAGCAAAACAAAACAGAAAAAACCAAACCCAACCCAAACCAAACCCAGGGTTGAGCTGGAAAATAGCTACGGGAGGCAGTGACCCGTGCTCCCATGTGCGATCCCAGGGGAGGTCTCTGGCCGAGGTCTGAGTGTGTCAATCCGCTTACAGGCTCAGTCCCAAGCAGCTGGTGAGTGTGCACTGATGTGACGTGGAAGGGTGACAGTGACCACCCTCACATCTCTACAACAACAGTAACTTCATGCCTAAAAAAGGAAGAGCGCTTCCAAGATAAATCAAAACTGATTATTGTTTTTCCTCCTGCTTTTATTCCTGTTCTTGCAGAAAGGTCAAGAGTGCTGGCATAATCATCTTTATCAGACATCTGCCCATTTTTAATATTGTATACTCACAACAGGCTAAACCCTGCCATCTCTATGCCTGCAGCACTCCTCTTGCTATTGTAGGGCTGCCTGAATCAGCCATGCACTTTTAATTAGCATGCTCGGAAGCGAGACCGGATTTTATTTTGAAGGCAGGCTCATATTCCAAGGGCCTCAAGTGTATTATCAGTCTTGGATGGAACTTAAAAGGAACTGGAGATGCAGGCAATGTGTTTCTAGCAACCTCTATGTATGTCACATATTTGAGAGACCTGTTGATCTGCTAGCTAAGGCAGGGTTTGCGGTTCTACTCTCATCTTCACTCTTACTTGCTTTATTATTTTGATATATTTACATAATTTGCACGTTGGCATCTCCATTTGCAAGACAGAGAGGAGCCACTAGTGTCTACAGCCATTATTACACGTGGATGCAGGAACAAACCCAGAAAACCTGGAGAGGTTTAGATGTAATTTCAGATGTCAAGGTCTATGAAAAGACTCCCAGGACACTCCATGCCCAGTGAAATATGGAGAGGGATTTTGAATCTCTTGCAGTTTGGGTCTCTTTATACCAAGGTGTCTCATCCAACCCCCTGTGGAACAGAGTTCAGTGAATCCCCTTATTAATGTGAAATAACTTGGTTTCTGGGAGAGGAAACCCTACAGAGGAACAGTTACACACACAGGCACCAAGGCTTGGACACTTACTCTATAAGCATTGTATTGTGTAAAAGATGAGAAACAAGGAGAGCCTCCATCACATGCCCCAATTTTTTCTGAGAAAGCTGATTTCAGTGCTGAGCCTGAGGTCTCTTGTCTACTTTCACGTAAGGCCCTTCGCTCCCCCCAGCAGTGTAAATTCACCCCAAAGTGAGTGCCAATTAACTTAATTGTACATCAGAGTGAAGCCTTAGGCAGCTAATAAAAAAGGGCCAAGAACTCAAGTGATATAACTAGTAAAGTCCACCAAGCCGTGAGACTAGAGCCAGCTGAGGACCTTGTCCCAGCATCTGCACGATGACAGTCACACGCACTGCTCCAAATTTTGCCAAAGGTCAGGAGCTCAGTCCCCAGAGCCCTGGAGGCTGTGGGCTCTCCGGGTGCAGTTTTGTTACCTAACCTGGGGCGATCTGGAGAGATCTGTGAGTCACCGTCAGCTCAAATGTCCCCTCTTTCTTTGCTGTATTTCGTCACGTAGGAACCGCTACAGATGTGTTTGGATAATCCACGTGGTAGGAACATGCAGTGTGTACCCAGGACTGATAACAGCGAGAGGCAGCCAGCTCAGGAAAAACAAACCCTTCAAAAGAGCCTTCTAATGAAGTTTGTGGTACTGCTAGACCTCGATACAAGCATAGTCAGCTGTTATTCTAAAAGGCATTTCAGGAAAAGGCAAAGTACGTGTTCCCTTTGAACTATATCCATCAACACTCTTGGATTTGAGGGGAAAATTTCCTGGGAGGACAGGGGAGAGGAGGCTGACCAGGAGACTGGGGGGTCTTGGTGCCTCCTCCCGGGGCAGAAAGCCATACACGCATGCGTGCCATGCAGCGGCTCCTCTGCTCACCCCAGCCTCACGCTTGCCCCGACGCACAGGCCCTGGGGCTCGCGTCGCGCCAGAGGGAAACCTCCTCAGCCCATGTGCGCCATGCAACCACAGCTGCCCGCGGAGGGCAACGCGCAGGCTGGCGATCAGGTACAGAGACGGGCTCACGGAAGGAAGGATTGCTGTTTTCCACCGGCAGATGAAGAAGAGGCTTGCCTAACCGTGTCACGTTTCTGTGCGCTCTGAGAGGCACTCCCTGGTGTTTGTATATATATATATATACACACACACACTCTCTATATATGCATACATGTATGTATATACATATATGCATACACATACTTGTATATGTATCTGTATAAACACACATACGTAGAAAGGATATATATGATATCTATATTTAAGGTATGTATATAAAGGGGTACACATACGCAACCATGTAAATGAAACTGCTGCCAATAGTTTTGTTAAATCTGTTTGCATTCTGAGCGGCTCTTCAGGATTAATTAGTAAGTGTTGGTGACAGAATATGTGAGAAACTCCACCAACTCCCTTTTTTCTTCTCCCTCTTCCTCGCACGTGAGATTCCTTACATCAGCTGAACACATAAAGGCAAACGTCCACGTTTGGGGCACCTCTGTATGTGTCTGAAACGATTCATTTTGAAGATACAGGAGCTATAAGATACGGACGGATGCACTTCGCTGTCTCCCTGGCAGGTCCAAAAATCACCTCATCAACCTCCCTTCACAGTTGTTGCCTGCAGACAACACACCTGGCCACGCTTGAACTGCTGAAGGGGAGATGCAGGCGCACATCACATCAAGTGCCAAAGGCAATGCCGGCATCAACATGAGCCCCGGGGGCTGGGTCAGCCCCGCTCCCCGACGGGCTGGCCACGGCCCCGGAGACAGCCTGCAAGAGGCCGTAACCCTCTTCTAAGCTGCCTCCAGAGCGCACAGCAAATGCAGAGTAAAGACTGTGCGCAGACTCAGGGAGGGGAAAGCAGAGCCATTCCCAGATTTCTGCTATGGCGGATCCAAGACCGGAGGAGTCCGAGCAGGTCCAGCCTCAACCACATGAGTGGCATGTACACACAATTAAACCCTGAAGAAAGATAAACTGGATTTGGCCACAATTGCAATGGGGCAACTTCTTTGCCCCATGGTAAGCCACGGTCGTAACCAAACCCATCTAGCTGCTGGCCAGAGGGCTTTGGGCACAGACAGCCTCCCTCCTGGCACCCCAATGGCAGCTACAGTCCCGGTCCCCTGGCAGATATGAAATGTCGTAGAGGAGATACTGGGAGCAGACCACCTTAGAGGAGCAAGACAGTATCCCATGCACTGCCGTATGCTTGCACATATTTGCCCAGAGAAGTTGTGGATGCCCCATCCCTGGAAGTGTTCAAAGCTAGGCTGGATGGGGCTCTGAGCAACCTGATCTAGCGAGAGAAATCCCTGCCCATGGCAGGGGGTTTGGACTAGATGAGCTTTAAATGTCCCTTCTGCCCGACACAATTCTGTGATTCTGTGATGTTTAAATGTCCAGCAGGGAGGTGCTTTGGCATTGCAGCTTCTGGGCACAACGGTTGGGACACGGCCCCAGCCCTGCTGCTGCTTCATCCTTGCTTCCCCCTAAGAAGCAGAAACAAAGCAAGTTCCAAAGGAGAGCTCCAAACACGAAAGCAGTGTCGAGTGGATTAAATCCAGCAAATACAATAAAATATGAGACTCCCACAGCACTGTGGCTTCCCAGGGCTGTTCTGCTCAAAGGGATGGACCCTGTTACCTGTTTAGAAAGTCGGGGCAAAAAGGGCACAGGATGGGCAGTACGGAAAGCCAGATCTATTAACAGCCATCATTAACTTGAGGAACGGGGCCAATGGAGCAGGAATGTAAAGCAGGAATGGATGACAGCTTCAGTAACAGAAGTCCACTTGGGGCAAGTTCACCTCCAGTATGTCTGAACATGATGGAAAGGATTTGGATTACCACAGTCCCCAAAGAGCAGCAACCCAGAAAGCTGCTCCGCTGGACCTGTTCCCTGAGATCCTGCCACAAAGAACAGGTACAGGAGGAAGATGCTACCAAGTGAGGAAAGACCAAAGAACCGCTATAGACCAGCAATATCCTATCTCACCACCCTCACCTCTGGAGCATGGCTGTAACTGAACATGATGTGCAATAGACTGGCTTAAAGAAAAAAAAATCACCTAATTTTAGAGCAAATTTTGAGCCAGAAAAAAATCTACGTTGCTTGCTTTCTTTTTTTTTACTTCTTTATAGATCTGCACCCTTTCTGTTGCTTGTAAACTTAAGGCCATTTTCAGAGCGCCATGAGCTAGTCGGGTAAACAACTACTACCCGGCAATAGTGGTGTGCTCAGCAGAAAGCCTGTCCTGATTTACTGTCTCCCTGGAGTAGCTAGATTAATAATACTGGTGGAAATCAGCTATTCCTGTAGCAGATGATACTTCTGTTTATCACATTATGTTGCAGACAAGTTTATATCACGCAGCTGCTCCGTGCATATGTTCCTACTACACTTTTAAGGGGGATACTGCAATCACCACGCAGCGGGAAATTCTGCTACAATAAAAACATGTGTGGGATGATGCTGGAGAAATTCCCTCCCCCGCAGCTTTTACATTGTAGACGCTGTTACTCTACACTCTTGGTTCCCTCATCTCCTTAGTTTTCTCGCCCTTTCTAAAAATACTTCCCTTCTGAAACAAGAAACATGCTCTGTTTTGTGTTTAGTTTTGGAGACTGGAGTTTGCAGGAGGTAGAGGAAGGGGGCAGTTCTGCAGGAGTTTTCTGAAAGTCATGGGTTATAGAGGAGTGCATGGCTCACTGCAAGAAATAGACTGGAACCACTGGTGAAAAAAACTGAGCCTGGCTACAGCCAGTGAAAAAGAGAGGAGCTGGGTGGGGGAATTTTAAGTGTGGTGCTTAAGGTCTAAGCTTTAGAGGTTATTGAACCTGCATGCATTTAGGTTTGGGTTTTGCAGTAGATTTCACTAAAGCCCCATGTTGCTGTGTTGTCTTGGTAGGTCTCGTGCAGCTGCTTTTCCCTGGCAGATTAGAGAGTCCTTTAGAAAATGAAGATATCATTAGGACTAAAATAAAAATAATAGCAGATGACAGTATTGGCCACCCAGGCATAAGCAAAGCACACTGTGAGGAAACGGCTTGTGCAAAGTCACTGCAGCCCAGTGAAAAAGCCAGGAAACAAAATGTCTTTTGACTCCCAGCCAGTCGTACCCTCTGGATGATGTTGCCTGTTCCTTGGGAGGAGATGCAAACACTGGATTTGGCCGTAACTACGTCACAGGGGTGGAAGCAGCAAACTCCTTTGTTGACTTCCCAGGCAGGCGCCAGACCCCTGCCCCAAACCGGCACGCTGACACCCTGCCCGGGAGCTCTGTGCGGCTGAGACCTATGGACAGAAACAAGGTGGGATCCCACAAGGTGCCCCGGAAGGGCTGACGCTAAGCTTGTGGTATAACTTGTATTGGCTTTGCATGGCTGGAGGGGAAAGCTAGTATTTCAGTTCAGAGTCCTACATGTTTATGGAAGGATGATGATGCATACAGCAGAGCAGTCAAAGGACTATGAAAAAAAATAGGGAGGGCAAGTCTGTGCTCCAAACAATGGACAGGCTGAGGGCCAGATCTGCCAGCCTTAATCCTATTTAGGTTGTTGGTGAAGCTGATGGGACCCACCAGAACTGAGGTATGACCCCGCAAATAGGAGGAAAACATGGTTTCAGCAGCCGAGGTCTTTTGGAGGAGAGGGGGGTTAGCAAGCACAGAGGGAGAGTCTGTTCTCTAAAGCATGATCTGGAGAAGCGGTAGCATTTAAAGGCCTTGTGGAAAAAAGGCTTTTGAGGAGATTACATCATAGCTAGTTTCTGTGTTAACACTCAGCTCTGGCATTTATCTTTACAATGGACGCTCACGTCAGCCACTGCCCTCTGGTCTGACTTTGTCACATGTTTTTCTAACCAGCAGTCTCCCGATGAGACGCCGTTTCTCCCTCGCCATCTGATCCCCCCTCAGCAAAAAGGACTGAATTGTTTTTACCCTGATTAAATCACACACCATCGGTTTCTGTCCCCAGCAAATGAGAATTGAAGCCTGTGCCTTGCAAGGCAGCCTCTTCCTCGCAGCAACACGGTCATTCTGGACAGCCTTGTGGGCACCGCCACATTTCCCTGCTCTCCGCAACCTGGATGAGCGCCAGGCTGGGCAGCATCGAGATAGTCCTAGTGACACCCCCAGATAGTCCTAACTGCTGCCTCCCCGGGAGAGCCGCCGCTCAGGCGAATCCTGCCATACTTGGTGGCCTGCTTTCCGAAACGCAGGAGTCGTCGATCAGATTAGTGGGTATCTGGTGCCTCTAAGAAACAGGCCACAAGTGCCTGAAAATTTGCTGTTAAATTAGTACCCTGGAATTTATTTTAGAAGGTGACCTGATTTCCACAGGTTCTGAGCACTCAGAAAGCCAGCATGCTTTAACTTGGGCATGTAGATATACAACCTTAAGTTTAATCTTCTGACTTTTATCATACAGGCTTTGACCTCTCTTTACTTAGGCAGAGTGTCACCGTGGGTAGAAGAGAGAAATTCATCTCAGGATGTGGGTTCCACCTTCTTGCTTATTGGGTGATTTTGGAAAGATTTTCACCCCCAGCCTCTGTCTTTCCTTCTCCAGGACGGGCACAGCAGCCCCAGCTTTCCAAGCTGTTGCAAGATGTAAGGATAAAAAGCGCAACACAAGGCTGCACGTCAGCACTGTTGTTATTCCTTTCCCAATTCTCTAACAGGGTAAATAGGTAAATTTATAAGTACTTCATCTATATTTCTGTGAGAACTAGCTGTATTTCCCTGACCTTCCCCTCAGCTACCTATTCAAGCAGACACACCAGCGAGGCCACAATCTGTGGCAAAACAGCAGCAGCACGGCACTGATGTGGGGACACTAATTCTCAGTTCTTTTGAACAGAGGCACCACTGAGAGGCACAGAGATGTGCCAGCACAGTACCATCCACTTCATTGCACAAACACACAGTCTGGCTCTCCAGTGGTGAGCAATGCGCACAGAGAGCACCGGCTTTTCTTCAGTGGGGAAAAATCAGTGCTGAGGATCATCTGCTTGCCCAGCAAACGGTGGGGCCTCATCACATTACAGCAGTGAAAAGAACATCCTGGAGAAAAGAGGCCTGAAAACACTGAGCCTTCATGCTAAGTCTGCCTTTGCCATTTTGGCGCACTGATACCTGAAAGCATATTAGCATCAGTATTCAACAAGCACGCACACATGCACACATACATACATACAGATACCCATATATGTCCCTCCACCATTCTGCTTTGGCTGGCACAGAGTCCTTAGAGAGGATCTAAAACTGAGTATAATACTCGTGAGTGAACTCCCAACATGTTTTAAGGATGAACTTAACACCTGTAATAGGCTGTAATCAGCCTTGCAGACCAAGCGAGTACTGCAGCCCATCCCCTGCCAGTGAGCCCCAGGTACGCCCGCCCCATGGCCGCTTCTGCGAGGAGCCGGCCGGCCACCCTGCTGTGCGAGGCTCTGGCTTCCTCACTACGTCTCGTAACAAGGTTGAAAAAAATCAGAAGCTTCTGTTTTGGCACTGGCTGTGGCAGGCGCCCTGCCTGCTGAGGCCCGAAGAGCTCAGTACAGGTGTGAGCAACTTTAACACGGGCAGGCAGAGGTTTGCTGCTATGAATCAAATATGTGGAGACTTCTTCAAGCTTCTCGGGAAAAGGGCTACCTTTGCTTGCAGGCTTACGGCACTGGGCCCTGAGGCATTTGACATCAGACAAAAGTAGGGATCAGTGAAAGAAGTAAAGGCTCACTTCCAAACTGGAACTCACTGGGGACAGGAGATGCATTTTCCCGCAGCTTTCCTTCTCCATCACATAGCCCATACCACCTCCCATATCCACCATAGTAAGATAGCTATGAAGAGAAATGAATCTTCTGGACAGTTGTCTCCCCCAGGCAAGCTGGTTTTCTTTCAGGCTGTTTCAGAGGCTGTTTTAGGGCAGAAGATGCGCTCATCACCAGCTACCAGGTATCTCAGGGAGAGACAGGCTCCTGCGCAGGGCGGTGCAGCTGCCGAGGGCATCTCCTGAAGAAGTGACTGCCAAGGAGCAAAGACATGAGTAGAAAATTAGCCTCATCCTGCCAGTGTCCTGCCTCATGACCTGCTGGCCACCACTCGCCTCAGATCGACAGCGAGGAAGAACCTAGTAAACAGCACAATAGAAAGCACCTGTCCTCTCCAAAATAAGGTGGAGTGGGCCGTGGCTTAGGACATTTGCTGGGAGTTAAGTGGTTTAGAGAGCTCATTCAGCACCTATCTGCATTTTTAGGTGATAAAAGCCCTTAAAAAGTTAGCCCTTGCTTTTACTGAGCCTCAGGCACCCTTGGATGAAATCCATGACCCAAGAGGTGCTGTGAAGGCAGGTACAGCTGAGCCTGTTAAGGTACTGTGGTAGTGGCACCCACACGGACACTAAGTCCCATATCTGCTGATATACGCTCCTTCGTCAGGGTTTTGTTGAAGCTGTATCATCATTGACAGAGGAGAAATAAGACATGACATAGCGCTGTTTTGCAGCATGGGCTCTTGTCCAGCCCCTCAGGCTGCCTGCTTTCTTTCATTACTGTGCGGTGACAGCCATAGGCTCTGCCTCTTGCTCCCGGCACGGTGAACACCTTACCCTCTTTGCGGTGTGGTGGTGCAGCTTCCTCTTCGACGAGTGGTGGGACAGGACATAGCTGATCAATTCTATAGCAATTCTTGTTCACTTCTGAGCGTAAAAATAATAATCTTCAGTGCTTGACGTCCACTAGTCTCAAATCCACAGTTTACGAGGTGAAAAAATATCCCCATTTCAGATATGATAACTCTGAGTGGCTGGCAGGGTAGCTGACTTTCTTGGTATCTCCCAGCAGGTTGGTGGCAGAGGGAGAAGCAGCACCCTGGACTCTCTTTTCTCCATTCCCTACGGGGTGGGCAAGACACCTCCTTTATGGGAGTCACAGTACGTCACCATCAGGTCTTCTGAAAGCTTAGCCACCTTTTAGCTCTTGCAGTGAACAGGCCTTCAAAGGAGGGATGATAGAGGCTCAAATTCAAACAGCTGAAATATGAATTCAGAAGTCTAAGCTCCTACATTGATGACCAGTCTTTTGCCAGCAAACGATTAACAAGGTACCTCAGGGCTGGCAGAAAGATGACAGATTTTCTTGGTGTAATGTTTTATATATAACAAAATTAAGGTCCAGATTTGCACAACTTCTTCAGGCTGAACAGTATTCACATGAGTGGTGCCATCAAAGTCACAGGCTATGAAACGTGAGAAAAATTCAGTGCTACTGGTATGATTAAGATACTATCTCTTAGATCCTTAGTGGCTTTTTAAAGAGCTCAGGAACCTCCAGATAATAGCAAAGACTGGACAAGCCTCACATCTCAGAGCTGACACTTTCTCAAAATTAGTGCCTTCAGGGAAGGCAGATACAAAACCAGCTTCAGCCAACTGCAGACTGAATTTCCTAACACAGATTGTGGAAGACTTGGAATATTTTCCTCATGTGTGAGTAGCAGCAGTTTCTAAGGCACTGGTTTGTGTCCATCTCTGAAAAATTAATGGTTTGCCTGTTGGGCATTCAGACACTATATGGAGAGAGTGACTATAATAGAAATATAGCTTAGACTGGTAAGCACAGACAGTTTTAAAGAGTTCACTTCCAAAGAAAGCCATATTGCAAATCATATGTCTGAGTTTCAGGGAACAGCCGGCTGATTATGTAGCAGATACTTCTGTTAGTGTACGGCATCTATATAAACATAATCCTCCTGTTTGATACTGCACAGTTCATTCCTTGTATCACTTCAGTGGCTCAGTTATTGCTGGAAGCAAGGGCTACAGCTATCACTTACAAATGTCCCTGAGAAGATCAATTAATAATTTCCACACCTAGTGCATTCAAGTTCCTTTTCCAAATTGTGTTCAGGTTAAACTTAAGGGAAATAAAACAGATGACCCACCCAGAGCAAAATGGAACTTAAGTGTGAAAAGCCTTCCAAACCAGGGGTAAATTTAATTCTAATAAAAATAAAATTACATCTATCAACTGATAAATTTTCATGCAGTTTCCATAAAATATAGAGCATTTAAAATGACAATTACATCACATTAACAGATCAAGTTGTTTCACCATGCCAAATGCCCAACATGAAGTCCTCAATCACCACTCAAGAGTACATTTCTAACTCTCTGAAAGCTAAAAGAGAAGGCACAGGCTACCTTACAGTCACTAAAGCAAGCAAATTGGTTACTGGTTGCTATCTGCACTTTCCTCAGGCTTTACACAGAAGTCTGGACCTGCACAAGCAGGCGAGCTTTTGCAGAGATGCTGCTCACCATCACTCCCTACTGAAGCCTACAGCAGCAGGCAGCCAGCGCTGCAGCATGATGCCCTGTAAAGCTGAGGTAGAGCATTTGCAGCTTGCCAAATCAAACCCAGGGTTAAACGAAACCCTCCCTTTGCTCCACTGATAGTCATTTCCTTTGATAGTGCCTATGAAACAAGATTATGCACTGCTTCCAAAAGGAAATGAAACTGTCCAGGGATGATTCAATAGAATCTGCTCTATTGGTAAAAGTCCAGTTTAATAGCAGCAGTCCTCTTGGTAAAAGTCCCGTTTAATAGCAGCATTTGTCAAGGAACAGATTTTTGTGTAAAATATTTCTAACCAATGAAGTGATGAAATATCAGCTCCATTTAAAAGACACTTCAAAATTATAGAACGATTCATTTTAATAACAATTAAGGAATTCAGGCTTTTCTACTATATATATGTGGTTATAATGTGATCTAATTTACTACTGGAAGTGTTAAGTTAACTTGCATAATTAATAACGACAGTTTTGGGCAGTGGCATCAGTTATAAACCTGTGTTAGTACTGCATTAATGGACACTATGTACTCACTTTGGGATAACATCCCAAATGTCCAGACTGCTGCTTCCTTGATCTGCTGCGTCAACTTAAAAGTTTCCTGTACGTTGCAATTACACAGGCAGTGCAACACCTTTATATCATGTTTACAACAAAGACAATGCACAACACCATTACAAGAACATAGATTTCTGTGGGTCTGCTTTACCAAGGTCTGTTGCTCAGCCCTCCAAGCTATAGCAGCTTACTTCTGACTTGTTGAGATGAGGCACTACTCCTTCTGCAACAGGCAGGGGAAACCTACAATTACTTGTAAATCAGCAGCCTGACTCATCAGTAACTTCACTGAAGACTCGTTATCTTCTTAATCAGTGAAATGGTAAGTATGTACAAATGGACTGCCCTTCACACAGGGAATTAATGTCTTCAGCTTAGCAAACGCCTTTTGCTTAAAAAAAAATAAAAAAGCTGTTGGAGTATGCATCTCAGAGTAGAAACTGAAGAATCAGTTTAATATATGATGCTTCCTTTTTCAAAATCAGACAATGCTTTTAATCTATAGATAACAGAACTCCCACTGATTCCTGCACTGCAAAATCTGGCCTAAGGCTCTTACTTTTAAATACTTCAAAATGTATGAACGAGTGCATTTTCAAGAGAGTGGATTTTTCCATCATATGGATTTATTACTGCATGAAAAATTCAAAACAAATCTGCAAGGTCCCAGAGCAGAGGGACTTGCCTTCACTTGCCTAAATAAAAATCAGACTTGACAAAACATTTCAGAATTTATTGTGGTGAAAAACTCTGAACTGGGAAAGCAACGGAAGCTGTGACTGACAGTCTGATCTAACACATGTTTTACAAAGACAGAGAGTTTACGACAGCTCAATATGAAGAGATGTTAGGTGCACAAGTGATAGCAGAATCCTATCATGAAAGTATTAGCATGAACCTTTCCAGTCTTACCTGCTTTCTAGTCACTAATCCAGCTCTTCAGACTTAATATAACATCCCAGATGTCCAAACTATTTCAAACTCCATATTTGATTGCTGCTTAAGATACCTCCTCACCCTAAATAATTTTTTGATTTTGACTGGGAGGTGAGGACTTGTAACTTTTATTCCTATGCCAGAAATAACTGTGCTGAATGCAAAAAATATTAGGATTTTCAAGTCTTTATGTCTTTAGTGATAAAATCTGATTCAGGTGGGTGAACTTAACCCAAATCCCATCTTGGATGCTTAATGATTCGGTTCACTGGACTAACAGAGAAGGTAGTGTCTATGATGTGAACAACATGATGGGGACCCGGACTAGTCTCTGCATGTGCCATCATCCATGATTCCAGGCTGCAGGGCTGGATTTCAATTTAGATTTGAAAGCCTCAAAATCCTACTGCCAGTTCTTAGAGTCACAATCCTTCAGTAAAATGAAAGAGTATGTGGGAGAAGACAAGAACTGAATTTTGGTTTTGCTTTGTAAATTATAAACAATGCTCTCACACAAGACTGTAATTCACAGTACGACAGCTGCGTTACCAAAACTGAAAGGGCTTCCCTGTTTCAGCATTCTGCTTGCATTTAAAAAAATCACTGTCTAGACCAGACTTGTGGTAAAACAATATTATCTCACAGTAGCTGTCGTTGCCATAAATGTCATGGTGTAGGAGACGATGTGCCCCCTGCCATTTTGGTGCTACTGTAGTTCTCTTCCATTACTGTTTAATTTTGGTAGTCGCTATGTTGTATGAAGTATGGAGGAAAACATCTTCCCCGTATTATAAACCAAAACCACCCCCTTCTGTTTGCTAACAATTCCTTCGGGCATCAGCACTTGGCAGAAGTTAATCCAAGACTCCTGAACTGTGCCCAAATACCTCAAAATTACTCAGAACTGGTCCTTCTGGCAGAAGGGTGGTAGGTAAAGGCTGAGTCAGAATTGCATTTGCAGCAGCTGTTCGGAAAGGTGCAAAGCACTCCCAAGACAAAAGGCCTACCCAAAGAGAAACTGAAAGTCAAAGCTCTCTGAGACGTTCAACCCATATTGCAGCAGCTACACCAGACTGCCTGCAGCAAATTCTTTGGCACTTCATATTTTAAAACATGTGGTGGCCTCCAGGAGGATTTCAATTCGGTTTGCAATCCCAACCTCCCCTCAACTCCTGCGGGACAATCATAGACCTCTGCCAAGGACAAAAGTCCTTTTGGCATTGTGTAGGCAAGCACATCAACATATATACCCACGTAGTACCAGAAGCAGTGCGGTGAGCATCAGGACCATGCTCAGCTATCCTGCTTCAATGGCCACGTGGAGACAGTGCTCAGCATGCGGCTCAAACTCATCCTCTGGATCCACACTGGCTCACCCTGTCCATTCTACCACCAGGATTTAGGTCATAGAAAAGCCTAAGGAAAAATCATTTCTTATTCTTTTATGTCCCAGAGGCATATGTTTTTTATTTCTACAAGGAGTTCTTGCTATGAAGGGCTGGGTTGTTAACAGTCAGCAAGCCCTATCTGCAAATTTTAGTTGCTTTAAAACCTACTCAAAGTTTAAGAAGTTCCAGACCATTCCTGTACTTCAGATCCCTGCCCGTATACACACATTGTGACTGTCTGTCCTAATAGGTCCAAATGTCCTTAGCTTTCCCACTTGCACTGAAGGGACCATGCACACTTTCTGAAATTAAGCTATACAACTGTGCTCATACAGTTGCCAAAAAGTCGCACCCTTCTTGCAGTTGGTCATTTTTATTTTGGCATTTTCAGCAGCCCAAATAATTAGTTAATTAGATGCACTGTCTCCAAAGAGAAAGGAAAAGACTTCACCTTGAAAAACACAATCATACAATTAAAGCCTGGAGATTAGAGTCCTCTGCAGTGATGTCATTCACTTTGGCTTTGCACTGACTTGATTGTGCTTTATCTCAACTGATAACTCAGGGCAAACTTTCACTGAGGTCAGGAGCTGTAAAGACTTCACTATGTCCCTGTGTGCAAGCACCCGAGGAGTCAGAGGTTGGTTCATGTATCCAGACTCAGCTGTACTAGTACAGCTTGTAATGATCTCAGATAAAAACTTTCATTTAAGTCTCCTCTAAATTTTGACTGAAGCAATGTTTGACTGGACACTTCCATCATCCAGAGAGGGGATGGCAGTACCACAGACTCCTCACCCAATGTGGGAGATGGGTAGAGCAAGTAGGAGTTCATGCTGAACATCCTTTCTCTTCCTTGTACCATTCTGAAGAAGTCACTTCTGAAATGTTTTTTCCTCAAACCTTACACGGTTTAAAACTGATACTGACAGCACCGTATGTCTAGCTTTAACCCTTTCCTGTTTTGAAAGCCTAGCTTCTACTTCCAAACAAAGTTCGTTCTTCTTTGCAACACCCCTGGAGAAACCTGTGCGCTCAAAAAGTGTTTAAGGGTTGACAGCAGCAGCATTTTAGATTTTGAAGGGTCACCATAATATGAACTAGCTTAATCTCATGGGTCTGTGAAGCTGAGTTAGAAATGCTGCCTAAACAAGCACTCCATCCACCTTGCCTTAGTCCTGGCTGAAATCCAGAGAAAAGGAGGAAAGGGGG
>JAVKLA010000040.1:5394221-5404694 GCA_034782735.1 Sagittarius serpentarius
TTAACTTGCCATCGACACTGTAAATTCAAAAACCTGTGTTTGCTAATTCAAGCATCATATCGGGGGGGTGGGGGCGGTGGCGGGAAGAAACAGTTAATTAAAGGCCAGGTTCTGAGCATCTCTGCCTCCTTCAGGTCATTACAGCCACGTCTAGGGAACACACTCAATTTCACTGAAAGTTCCTCCTTGCTTTGCCATCAGCATCTAGGTTTAGTTGGCCTTAGGCCCCTCAGAGCCTCGTGAGCTTTCCCTTCATTTCATCAACGAGCAATTTTCTAGGCAGGGGTTAAAGAGGAGGCTGCTGCTTGCATAAGGAGAGTTACTGAGGAAACATCAATATGCCAGACCATCTGGAGGAACCACAAATGGCTCAGCGACCATGTCTCCTGACAGCCTCCACCATCGTAGTTAACTTCTAACACAGGCTGGAGCCCCTTGCCTTGATGACCCTCAGTAAGGTAGACATCTATATCGAGCCAGACAGCTGTATCTCAGTAGGACGCCAACAAACTGCATCTGGAATGAAGTTTGGGAAACTCAAAACTGAAATGCTCCATCTGCCCCACTTTACAGAAAGAGACAAGGCTGAACTAGCAATATTGAGAGAACCAGCATCACTGAGAGAAGCAGCATCCACAGGGACCAGGCGTGGCTGACCCTAGCCTTCATTTAGATACCGTAAAGCAGACTGATTCACTGGGGCAGACCAGGAGTCCTCCAGTTAGGGAGGAGGAGGTACATGGATATGCTGCCATGAGGGAATGTCCCATGACAGCTGCAAAGTGGATGCAGTGAAGGCAAGAACAGAGGCTGGAAGGGACATCGGCAACGCCAGTGGCCTGTGTGAAGGAGTTAGAAATGTGGGAAAAGGAGGCCTGGGGTCATGGCTGAAGGCGGACAAAAGCAGCCTATGTGTTCTTCCCTGGGGCCTGAAGTTCTGATGGCAGAGACATTCTCTGAATTCACCAGTCTGTAATTTTGTTGTCCATATTTGGAAATACATGGGCCACATGATCTAATTTAATTTCCCATATTCATATTGTTGAACGAATGATATGTCTTCTCAGGGTGCACTGAAACACAGCCCACACATTGCTGTTGTAAATACATGACTATAACAGCGAGGTGTCTCCTAACGCCTGGGAAGTTGGTGTTTCTTCCACCGCGCATGTATTTAGACTGACTGCTAAGCTGTGTGTGATTCTACTCATTTTCTGTGGAGGGAATTGGCTTATTGTCCCTCAGAGTAAACACATTTACCAATTATTATACGTGAATTCCGGAATTCGCATTTAACAGATTTTGTACAAATCTATCTGCAGGAAGCAGAGCTTAAGATTTGCTGCTGGATCAACTTGTCAATATTGAAATGCCTAAAGAGATGCTAAATGCACTGTAATTGTTCCTGAAAGTCCTCAGTTGTCCTCAAGCACAATAAAAACCTTTCAGGGATTTATTCAGCTGCTCACAAACAGTTACCCAGTGCCATCCCATACATCCAAGTAGGGTTTGCAAAACATTCAGGTGGGACTGATAGAGCAGACACAAAAAGGGTCCCCTGTTTTTCCATAGCAGCAGCTGGAGACCAGACAGGACATGCCAAAGAGCACGTGATGGCTTCATTCAGCAGATAACTGAGCTGTCAGTGTCTGTAGTAACTGGACGGACAGGAATTTTGTATCTATTGGCTTTAATCATCAGGCCCAAACCACAGTAACTGTTTTAGAAGGATGCAGAGATGAGCTAAACCTTCAACAACGTTCAGTTTGCTCGCAAAAAGAGTTTTAGGGACAGGGCCTAGCAGGCTGCAGCCTTTTGTGGCTCACAAAGCCTCTGAGAGCAATGCCAGCATCTTTATGAAGTGCCTCATGGCGCAGGCACTGTACCTCGTAAAGGTTAAAAAAACTTGCAGCTCCTCGGCTGCTGCTTTTTTGCAGAGGTCTTTCCAGTACTTGACTTTAATCACTTAAAAAGTACAAAGTGCAAGTCTAGCATCCACCACTTAACAATAGCTTGTGTTGTCCCTTTACTGCCCTCTCCTCTGAATGCTGTTTAAAAGCGGTGTCTATAACATCAATATTTAACCACGAGGCTTGCTCATTCCCACAAGGATGGGGATTGCTGTACATGTGGGCTAAATCCCAGTGCCTAGACAGCTGATAATAACAAAAAGCATCTTTCAAGATGAGGCGCTTGATTGCTACTCTAAAGCTTACTGGTGAAAGGAACGCATAATCTATTTTTTTTTTTTCATTGCATTTGAAATGAAATAACTTGTTTAAATATTAGTCATCTGGACTTATATAGCTCATTTTTAGAACTGGGTTAGCACCTGGCAATCCAGCCTGAGTAAGCATCAGGCTATCCCAGTCGCAGGCCCTTTTGATTTCTCCTTCCTCTTTTTGCAATGCGTGACAGACTTCTTTTTTTCCCCCGATACGATTTCCTTCCCACTTCACAGGAGACAAATCCACGCGCTCGGCCCCGCTGCCTGACGGCAGCCTGGCAGCGGTGCCCTCCTCCCGGCACAGCCGAGCAGCAGGGCCGGCGCCTGTGCCGACGCTGCTCTGCCACCTCTCCCGTGGGTAAGAGCAGCTCCCTCAGGGCAACAGGGTACCCCAGGGAGAAGAAAACAGAGTGGCAAAGCTCTCGCTTTATTTTCCGACTGTGAGGCAAAGATCAAGGGAACCTTCAATATTACTGTCCGTGACATTTTCCTGAACATTGAAAGAGGTTTTTCCTGCTATAAAAAACCCTTCATCTCTGCTTTCCAAGCCGTCTTTGTACTTCCCTTCCCAAGTGTTTCACTGTCGGGTTTTTTTCCTGCTTTTGCCTTAAATTTCTGCAGCGTGGCACAAATACGAAGCACGCTCCTGGCAGAAAACACACTGCAAAATTCTGCCTGTCCTCTGCCTGGCTAAAAGCAGTGCAGAAGCCTTCTTCATGTCTTCTGCACCTCTGGGGATGGCGCTGATAAAGACAAACAGCCAAATGATGCTACCCAACGATTTCTTTTCCCTTGGGGGAAGCGCTGAGACGGATACTAGATATACTTTGCAACGTTGTTCCCAGGGGAGTTTATCTAAGCAGGGAGAAGAATTAATAGGCAGCCTTTTTGGGAGAGACAATGCTTCTATATTTTCGCAACTTTAAGGAGATTTGCTGGAATACCAAACACCTGAGACCTAAAAGTGTCTGCGGAGGGTCCAGCCCGTGTCCCTGCCACCAGCCAGCGCAGGCAGTGCCGGCGAGCTCCGTCCCACTGCGGAGGGAGTGCCTCTCCGGGGACCCCCGGCACAGCTAGCGCTCTCCAGAAAGGATCTGTGTGTCAGGGATCACAGAAATACCGGTGTGGAAGGAAGCTGGCAGAGACGGCCAGCAGGAACTGCAGGCACAAGGTGTGCTGGACATGGGGATGCACGGCTGGAAATTCGGAGGAGCTCGGTTGGGCTGGATGAGGCTTGGGAGCACCAACTTGTATGAAGAGAAATAGATGAGTCTTAGCCTGTACGTGCATTAGCGGGAAAACTGCCCGCTTGCCGTTGACTCCTGACATGCCTCTGACTTTTGTTATAGTTGTAAGCAATTTAAAACCAGTGAGCCTGACTCACTGCTATGGTAAACCAGTAGAGCTCCTGTGTCTTAAAGACAGCCAAACCTGCAGGATGGTCTGGGCAGAGTGTTTGAATTTTTGCCTGCTTATAGACTAATTTGCCTTGGAGCACCCAGACCTCCAAGCTGCACACCTGGTGAACCAGGAGGTCACGTAACTCAAGGGGAAGCACAGCGCTGTCTCTCTGTAGGAAAGCGTTTCCCAGGGCTAGGGCATTAGGGAACCATTTAAAGCTAGGGAATCATACATAATACAATGAAAGGAGGGAATTTCTCTGGCTTTCCTCCAAAAGCCAAGCATAATTCATTGATCAGAAAACAGATCTCCATCCCTACTGAGAACATTTTTTCCTCCATTTGCTAAGTGGAAAATGACAAACGAGCTAGCTGTGCCCTCTCCTGCATCCTTTCTCCTTCCGCCTGTCCAGGCATTCCCGTCGCTTCGCCCTCCCCCAGCACACCACAACCATACCAGTGGCTACTTACTCGGCACCACTAGCAGCCTCGGGGGCGGTGGAGGCGGAGGAGGCGGTGGTAACGGCGGAGGTGGCCTGCACTGGCAAATTTGCTGGCAGCTCTCTGTGACTTTCTCTGCTACAGGCTTGGAGCATGACTTCTGGGGCTCACCCTGAGTGATCTGTGAAGAAACAAGTCATTGCGTGAGCAGCAGAAACAGTGAAAAGTGATTTCCCAGGAATGTGTTTCTTAGACTTGAGTACCCGAGCAGCAGCTCAGACCTGTAGTGAGAACCGAGCTCATGTTCCTCACTAAGGCCATTACACGGAGATCTCTCCCCTACGTGGTCCCCCTCTTTTTTTTTTTTACTTAACACAGTATCTTCAAGACCTCTTTCCCTCTGTCAAATTTGGTTGAAATTGGCCAGCTGGTTTCTGAGTTATTACCGGGTAAGGAGAAGGCGGGTAGTGGCAGACAATATGATTGCGTAAGCCTTCTTCCCTTAGGAAAGCCATCTAGCAGCATGCATTATTCACAGGGTCATTGCTGCAAGCCAAAGAGAGCTAATAAAAATTACAAGACAGTTAGGGTCAGGATTCTGTTCATTTTCCTTATGGCAGAACTGAAAGCCAGAGGAGATCTCTCCTCTGCTTTGCCAGACCCGCTTTGATGTTCAGAGAGCGTTTCAAGGAGTGTTTCACTTCCCACCAAGAGGAGAGGGAGCCCACATTTTACTCGTCTATGGACCACAGCACTGACACAGTCAAAATGGAGATGCCACAAACTGTGACTTGTAGCCTCCGTAACATGCGGTGTCAGCTAGCAATAAAGTTGAAGATGAGCGTTGCAGAACCCAAGTGCAGGCACTGCAGAACCCAAGTGTAGGTATCGCTTAGCCACGGACAATGATTTAGCCAGTATCGGTACACAATATATTCAATAGCTTGATCTACTTGTGGCAAGGACCGTTTATTAACAGCATATTTTTCTTACCGTTGGTAATATTTACATGACTAGGAATTTAAGGAATATTTAGTAAAATTCCTCATCTAACACTAGGAAACAGAGTAAGTCCCTAATGAAAAGGAAATTTGCTGAACATAGCAGGAGCTTTTGAGAGGTGTTAACTTCAGAGGTCTCTAAGTCAGCTCTTTCTGAATGGACTGATACTCAGACGGAAAATACTGGATACAACTTTAAGGAGACGAAGTCTAAAAGATGAATAAGCATGTTATCTAACAAGCACGTTGAATGTAGGATTAGGAGACCACCTGGGACAGACTTGTGTCTTGCTTAAGCCAAGGATAGTTATGCTAGCATTCAACTGTTGCCTTGACCAGTTTGGTCCTGGGCAAGTTATTGTCCTAATAGTTTTGGCCTAACATAATCTTCTTTATTTAGCTCTTTTCCACAACATGTTGGTCATTAGAAAGAGGATGTCTCACGCCATGCTTTCTGACTTGTTTTAGGCAGGCCTCTTCTGCCTGCCTGCCTATCCCCAGGGTCACGCAGGGTTGCCTTCTGCCCGCTCCTCTCTCCTGCCCAAGCTTTGTTTCCCTTCCCCTGCCAGCTCCAGGCACACAGCCTGTCTCCTCTCCCCTTTCAACCCTAGCCCCCAGCCCACAGCAGAGCCAGCCAGCCTCTCCCACCACCCGCAGCTGGGCACCAAGGGTGCTGTACTGCCTCTTGGCTGCAGGAAAGCTGCACACAGTCATTTCATGTATTTCTGGCCAAAACGAGAGACGTGGCTAATTAAAACAACATCACTGCACAAAGGACAAGTTCACATGCGTAGGAGGTTTCTAAATGCAGAAAGATGCATTACTCTGGCCTCAGGGAAATGGAGGTAGGGCTTTGTTGCTTAAATATTATAGAGAGGGAGGAAAGAATAGAAAAGGCTACGCGTAACTGAGTTGGAAGGACGGCTCGGCACAGCACAAGTCAGAAGGCTCAGCTCTTTAAAGAGCTTGTCAAAATCTATTACCAAACATAGGGAAAAACAAATTCAGCACAATTGCTTTCCAACTTTCCCCTTCACCACCAGGTAACAGTAAGAGGATGGTTAAAAGACCATCCCAGACAGCGGCCAGGAACTTACACAAACTCTTTGAATGCTCTAATGAATCAAAGTGACTCGGCTTCATAATCCCTCACGGCTGGTAATAAATCTGTCTGCTAAGCAGGCTTATTTATTTTTAAAGTCAGTGATCACAGGCAGCAGAACACCCTCCATACTCCTTCAGCTCCTCCAATGCTGTTCACACGCTGGGCTGGGGCGTTAGGGACTCTCCCAAGAGGAGCTCCGTAACAAGAGTGCCCGCTCCACACAGTGGCAGTGGCACACCTGGGGCACCTCCTGCTTGTACTAGTGTCACAGCACTTACTGTGCTGACAGAAGAGGCAGGGTAACATCTCTCCACTGGCCCTGGCAGCTGATTAGGAAGCAACTATTAACTCCTCGCTACAACTACCGTCCCCTACCTAGTCCCCCGGTTGCTGAATCCTACGACTCGCTACAGTCTCGCAGGAGCCAATGCAGTGGGAGAGGACAGAGACAGGGCAGAATAACATTGAGCAGACTTGGAGCCAGCTTCTTTTGCAGATCAGAAGCAGCTTGGTGTATATAAGTCTGAAGAGGGTGCTGGTACGGAAAAGCTACATTGACTTACTGCTCTAACTTAATATCAACCAGAACCAAAAGCTTGCTCTGTCTTTTTTTAGAGCTATTGACTGCTTTTAAATCTCTGGAGGCTCTCCTACCTTAGGCTGGTAAGAGTGTCCTCAGAAACCAGTGGATATTTTTCTCAATTACTTCGCAGACAAGATTAACTCTATACATGCCCAGCCACTCCCTGCTCCTGTGTACTTTAAAAATATTATTTCTGGGGGAAAAAAAAAAAAAAAAGTTGCTTTGTCTCCCAGTACCTTAGTCTGAACCTTCATCAAAATCCCCCACAATCATTTTTAAATGGTCATTTAAAAGCATGGGCTTTATCACCTGTTTGTTTCCCTTCTCTTGTCACTCAGTAAAATGTCTGGTTGTTAGAAGATACCTGTAGGAAAACAGCTATTACCTCACCAGGGGTTTGTCTTGGAGGGTTAGTTTGAAATAACAAAGATATCATAAGTTGGCTAAAATCTGGCAGGAAAAGGAAAGACCCGAATCGAGGTTGAGGGCCTCGAGGAAGAGAGAAATAGTCAAGGACTGCTGCAAGAAGATTAACTAACAGTAGCAAGATAGAATGAAGAAAAAAAATAAGAGACATTTGGCTCCTTTTCAAGGAAAAAAAAAATCCCACTGTTGATGTCTATTAGTCGTCTCATGAAAGGAATGAAGGCTATTACTTGCGTCTTCTAAAGGTAAGCAGAACAAATCACTAGAAAATATGCTTTAGGGAACAATCTTGCTCTGGCAGAGGATGATGAAATAAATTACTCCATGTTTCTTTCTTACTGTCTGCAATTCAAGGTAAGCTGCCTTTACAAGAGATGGCAGGAAAAAAAAGGCATGTTGAAAGAGCCTAATCTTTCTCTGGCCAGGTCTGCTAATTCGAGTCCGGCCTCAAACTTTACTGCTTGTTTGTTCTGCTGGACGCTACCACGGCCCCAGCATGGCTTTGGAAGCACTTCGCAGATAACGACTAACCAGACACCCACCGGGCTGCCAGGCAGTTCGTGGCACAGAGGCTGCCTTGGCAAGAGGTCATCTCTGGAGATGGACCGCAACAGGGCTTGCTCCCTAGTTGTTACTTCGGCACCTTCCAACCATTCCTCCAGGTGCGGGAGGAATGCAGGTGTCTCCTCGGCCTGTCTAAAACTTGGTTGCTTGTTTGGCATGAGGCTTTCCTAACACACTCAGCAGTTGGCCAGTTTGGACATACATGTTGCCTGGACTTCAAGCTGATGCATTTTTTGCCCAGCTCTTAAAATACTTAGAGTTGACATTATGGATTTGTGCATTTGATATGAACATGCTTTGCAAAAAGAACAAATGCTTTAAAACATTCATGGAAATGAAAATCTGATCCACAAATGTCCAGGGAAAAGCAAACAGAAAGTGGTAACTGGTGGTTTCCTTTTGCAGTCTCTCTGTTGAAGTTCATGCCTGTGGCATATTTCTTTCTAATCCGAGATCTCCTTCAGAAACAGCGGTCCTAGTCCTGCTTTGCATAGAGTGGAAGAATAAATCTGCATGTGGTCAGAGCTGTTTAGTATGTCAGTAGTCCCATGGGGTTGCAGCAGTCCACTCGCATGCTCTACAGAGTGGGATGGGAAAAAAGGATTAATACAGTCCCTGGACGGTGGCCCTCTTGTGACTTTTTGAATCAGGTAAAAGAAGGAAAGCTTGAAAAGAAAAGTGCAGTTGACTGAAAAGGCACAGAGACCTCTAAAAGCCTGCTGATGTGGCAAGAGCTTTGTCTCTTGGAAGCAGTCTACAGAGATGAGATCTCAACACCGCTGTGTAGATCCCAGGACGGCTCTGCATAATTCACATCAGGGTTAATCCAGATCCATGTTTACGAAACCAGAAAAAACGTGACCCTGCTATTCATCATGACACTTACTGCTCTTTTTTTTAATTATGTCAAAAGCCTCAGACAGAATCGTCCCTTCCTTCTTGTCACAGTGCTGGCTACGATGCTAATAAGAAAAGATTGTGGGTTTTGATTCGGTTTTGTGGTTTTTTTTAAATCAGATAAATGCTTCTCCTCTGATTAGCATCTGACTGATTCTCTTAAGTGCCTCAAGGCAGGGCCCGAGGAGGGAATGCAAAGATGTGAGAGGGAAGGCCATGCCACACATAAGTCATTGCACTGACGAATGGCTGAAGAGGGGCTGGGAGAAGAGACGTGGGAAAACACGATGGCTGCTATGGATGGAGCAGGGGCAGGGGAGCGACATGATGCGACATTGCTGACAGTCGAGGAGAGTATGGCATGCGAGACTTTGAAGATAAGAGCAAGGATTATGACTCAACGTGGGGAAGGGAGTCACGGGAAGGATTCAAAGATGAGGGAAGCTTTGGTCACAGGAAGGCCGGCATGCCGGTGATCATTCCACACCTGCCCTTCCCATGGGTACCTGCTGATGGGAGCCTTGGATACATCGTAGTTTTGGGAGAGCGGGTAAAAAGCTTGAGTATGAGCGGAGTTATTGATTGCTCTCCCACAGAGCAGCAGGCAATAGCACAAATACAGTTGATGACCGGGACGACAAAACTTCCAAATTATTGCAAGGAAAGGCTGGGCCCCTTGGCTTTTGCATTTCTCAGAGCCTGTTTCAAATCTTATAAACGTAATTATTTTTGAAAGATTGGCTTAGAT
Source organism: Sagittarius serpentarius (assembly GCA_034782735.1). Classification (NCBI taxonomy): domain Eukaryota; kingdom Metazoa; phylum Chordata; class Aves; order Accipitriformes; family Sagittariidae; genus Sagittarius; species Sagittarius serpentarius. Next base: position 5,403,614 of record JAVKLA010000040.1, read on the forward strand.
CATCTGAGTAGTTTGCCAGAAAGATATTTATACAAGTTTTTTTTGTCTGCTTGATTGACTGACTGATTACAGGACAGTGGTTGCAGAAGGCAGCTCTTTTTACACAATTGCACTTCCCTTAAAAATGCAGTTACAGTTTTAACTTAAGCTTAGCTACCTGAATACTTGAGCAGGACAGCAGGAAGGTAGAGCTGGCAGAGATTTTTATGACAGGGGCATTGGTTTAAAGGAGGCTGTTTTTGTTGTATTTCTGTTCATTTTAATCCGTAAGGAGCACAAATCCTCTTTGTCATTCGCAGCAAGAGACAAGATGCTAAAACAAACAGCCTCTCTCTTTAATCTTTTGGGAGTCACTAAGTTTAGAACAGGGAGTAAAAGACGTGGAGTCTCCACCGTGTTTTCTCCAAGAAGGAAACTGTAATTGTTCTGTTCTTGAACAGCACTTGGCTGGCTCATCACTCCCTCTTCTGAAGACATATATTATAAATAAACTTTAAAATATCAAAGTGACGCATTTGAGTTGAGCTTCGCTGCCGTTCCGATTCTCCGAACTGGATGGGCGCTCTCCCCCACCGTATACTCATTTCTCCCAGTCCATCTTGCTGGTCACCCCACATTACAATCAAGGTCACGCAACATCACAGCGCCGGGAGTTGGCAAAAGCTGATTCAGCCCTTTACCCAGAGAACCCTCCATTCGCAATCAACAGCAAAACATGACCAAAATTAGCCTGCCGGAGCTTCGCTCCGTGCACTGCTGCCTTCTGTGCATCTTGCCACCTACAAGCAAAATGCGCTTACAAACCCTCTGGCCGCCGGCGCGCCGAAAAGTCAACTACATCTTGCTCGGACAGACCACACCGAGTTCAGCGCTGCCGGGGCTCGCCGCCGCCCGCCCGGCCCCTACACACGCCGTCCCGCAGCGGCCGACGAGGCGGGGAGGGGGGGACGGACACACACGAACGACACACGGACGGCGCCCAGAGGAGCAACAGCTCTCCCTGCTGCGGGGGGGGCCCTGCGCGACCACCGCCCCGCCACCACCCGCCGGCAGCAGCCCCCTGCCCGCACTGCCGGGGCTG
>JAVKLA010000040.1:5410431-5450688 GCA_034782735.1 Sagittarius serpentarius
TCCCCCATCCCACTGGGTGGCGGGGGAGTGAGTGAGCGGCTGCATGGTGCTGAGTTGCTGGCTGGGGTTAAACCACGACAGCAGGGCTGGTTACACATTTCCAGGAGGAATTCCTTATCTGCTTTACTGTGGAAATCTGGTACAATTCCCTAATAGGTAATGGTCTGTAGCTGCTCCACTGGAAAATGACTGATCAGGTGATAGAAGTTCACCAAACCTTAGTAAGCCCTGAAAAGATACTGCGTTGTTTGTTCTATACTACTATTAAGGATGTGTTTCTCTACTGTCCTTGAGGTTGTTATAGATGAAGAATAAAATAAGACCAGAACCATTATTGCCTAGACCATTATGGAAACAGACAGATGGCAAGGACGAGGCTGAGTAAACGTCCGAGAGTGTAAGTAGTTCCAGCTGAAAGGCAAGGATGGAGAATCACTATTTCTAAGAAAAAACTACCAGTATAGCTTCTTTTTTTAACTCCCCCTTCAAGTAGAAACCGGCATGTATTTTGGTCTAATTGTTTGGTCTGACTGATCTGATTTTGATTGTTAGTTTAGCGAATCCCAAGCATCAGAATCTTCCCCAAAACTACAAGTCCAAGAGTTTCTATGCCCAGCAAAAATATGATTGAATTGCTGATTAAAACCATTGTCTGTAGGTCTGTATATTTGACAATGTTTCTTCAAAAAAATGCTTGAAAGATGGTCCATTTCACAGACATTGCTTTCTCTTTCTGTTCTCTCTCTCTTACTTCTTGCCTCTCTTTCTAATGGACATGATTCCCAGTCTGAAAAATTAGGAGCCAGATTTTAGAAAGCTGTTGGTCTGCAGATCTCAGGTGTGGGTTGTCCAACCTGTCTTTGTGGCTGCGAGCTCACAGACCATCTGGGTTAACACCCGGGTTCCAAGCTGTGGGGATGCTTCAACCTGAGCACTCAGGTGAGAGGATGAGGAACACGGTACAAAATCCTCAGAGGATGAAAGAGAACAGAGCAGAGCTGATTTGTACCTACATCTTCTGCATTTTAATACAGACCACCGTGCTGCTGTGTGGGGTCAGGAGAGTGACTGGAAATAATCCAAGAAGAGCTTCTCAGACATAAGGTAGCAGGACAAACAGCAGCCAGCAGAGCAAAGCCCTGGCACACCGACGTTCCCTCTCGACCTGCATGCAAGCACACCATTTACACAGGAGGCAGGAACACAAGGCGCTGGTTGATTGATTCCACTCCGTAAGGGTGTCTGATGATAGTATAAACTGCAGGAAAAGCTTGAATAATGTATGAAATTATTCAATAATTAATAAAAGTCATCAGAAACACTCCAGTGAAAACAAGCTTCATAAATAGTTTCTCACCATTCTTTTTCTTTTCCCTTATTGTTTTGGTCAGTGGGACACATTTGACACATGATGTCAGCAGTCCCTCCATTTTGATTTAGCACCGCTCTGCCTCCATTTGTGTATGGGAGAATGGACGTGAGGGATTCACTTATTGCCAGGCAATAGCTGTTTCTGTTACAGGGGAGTGGAAAAAATTGAAATCTGCCACAGGAAGCCAAGCAGATGACTTGGCAAGCAAGCAGATAACATGGGATGACGGAAGGAGGGAGTGACTGTTTTCACTGAAGAACTGAGCAACCAGTGCCACTGCATTCACCTCTATGTGAGCACAGACTTCGGAAGGAAAGGATGGAAAGTTGTTCTCGGTGGTCTGCCTCCCTCAGTTCTTCTACTGCTACTGCACACCAGACCTGCGTCTTGTCGGAGAGGGCATTGGCTGTGAAAATCCTGTGCAAAATCGCTCTGGGCCCTTCCCTCACCTGAGAATTACCCCACAGTGCAAGGGGCTCTGAGAGGAATATCCACGTGTGGGGAGGAAGGAGAGAGTTACTCACCTGTATATGCACATATGGACAGTCACCGAAAAGAGAAAAGAAAGTAACTTTATAATGATGAGGTTTTTTGAGATGTGTGTGCCATGTTTTCATTCACTTTTCCCCACCCCACCTACTCTGGAAGGCCCACCAGGCAGACCTGGAGATGCCTGGCTGTCAAAGTGAGGTGTAGCCCGTACCCAGGGAAGAGCAGGAGAGTGTCCTTGTGTGGACGGCTGAAGTAAAAGGAGTTTCAGGTTTGAGCCACTGTGATATATACACAGCCATGGTCTGAATGTGCATATAAACTGTGCGCCCCAGAGAACTCCCCCCACCGGTGCGCACCCTCCCCTTTCCAACCCTTACAGTACCACCTTTGTCCCTTTGGAAGGGCTTGTAGCCTCCTCCACAGAATTCCCTTACCAAGGGCACTCCAGCCTGCAGCAAACACCCAAACCTACGCTCCTTCGGGCAGGCAGCGTGGAGGCCCTTGCCATTTAGCAAAACACAACCAAACTCTGCCACGCTTCTCCAGGGTGAGTTGTGTCTGGCCTTGGTTTCAAGAGGAAGTCACGAAGGTGTTATTGTCATAAGAAAATACTGGTAGAAACACACCCCAAGTTATTTTTGGTTTTCTTCACTTACCCATAAGCTCCACAGTGGATTTTGGTAAAGAGCCATTCTACTGTTTCTTTAACAATACATTCAACAAATGTGGCATCCATTGTGGAGAGGTGGATGTGGTAATTTGTGCCACTGACAAATGTGTTGCATTTGTTAATGGCAGGGAAAGAAATACGAGGTTGTGCCACTGTCTAACACAGAATTTTGGTGAATATTTTATATCAGCTGAGGTTAAGAGGTAAGAGCCAGACTCCAAGCAGGTCGGATTGTAATGGGCCCATCTGTCTCATAACAAGAGCTATTGATCAGTTATTAGTCATAGCTAGTGGGGGACTGTCACAAAAACACCACTGGCAGCAGAGCTCACCATTGAGATGCGCTGCTGTCAGGAAGACGGTGGTTAAGGTTTCCGTCGCCATGTCTCCTAACATCAGTGCCCACATTCTGTCCCACACAGATTGAGGTCTGCTCTCTCTTGCTTTAAATTTCCACCATCCCTGCTCAGCCTATGTGAAAAGGGATGAAGGAACGTGTTGCAAAATTCCCGTGTTCTCTTTGGGGAAGGTATTTCTTGTTGTGATGAGTGATAGGCCACCTCATGTTTTTGCTGGCACTACTAATACTCGGCTAGTGAGTATATTTTCAGGGTATTACTGTGTTTGCAACATATTTGTTTGCTGCTTACCTGTAGGCACTGTGATATAATCAGAGAGAAGAAAGAGGCTGGATATAATTTTTAGTACTCTGTCACTGGATATTTTAAAGGATATTAGAAATGCATCTGTAAGGATCAACAGAGGCTGAACCTGTTTGGAGACTAGAGGATGGACCATATCCATCTGCGTCAGTCCCTTTTGTTCCCCAGACCACCAAGTATTACCCTGTGCCATACTTTCACAATGGTTTTCATTTCAAAACGGGCTAGGTTTTGAATGTTGATGTTTTCACTTTTTCCATTTTTTTGCTTGTTAGTCCCACTTGTCTGTGCAGGAGGTGGGGGAAGAGCCTGTGTGCTTTTGGTTTTTTAAGCTTGCAATTTGTTTTTTTCACATTCTGATGTCTTGGAAACCCCTGGGAGCCACTGTTTTGAGGAACCTTCCCATCCATTTCTCTGATGCAGTGGTGGGAGATAGCGGGTGTGCAAAGTGTTACGAAGAGATAATTGAGGCAACAGTAGCCGATCTTTGCTAATGACAACACATTTCAGATTACCCTGGCACAGCATCCTCCTAAGCCCGCAGACACACAGAGTCTCAGAAGTGTTGGCTGGGGACACTCGCTCCCCGGGAGGTAACACGCTAACGTGCGGTACGTCTCACACTGCTGACTGCCCCTCACGCTGTTTTGTCTGTCCCCATGTTTGAAGGTCCAGTCTTGTTTAACTGACTGCTAGGCCTCTGCTGACACTTCCGACGTCCTTTAGCTTATCCCTCACTTCAAATCCCAAGTGCATCACCCTCCACTAGCTGCTGATTTGAAAAGAAATGCACCCAAAGCCCCCCTGTGAGACTGACATTATTTTGCATTCATCTCAGTGCCTCCAAAGCGTTTCGAGATCCTCCGATGAAAGTCATTACATAAATGCAAAGCATTTTATTGTTAAAACTTTAAATCATGACAGATTTTGAATACATATTTTTTTGTGACTCAGTAGTGAATAATCACAATTTGCATATAATATTTTCCTGTATTCAGCATACCCTTCTTCTCATTTAATCTTTCTGACTCGTGCTGCTGGAATAACTCTAAACCTGAATTACAGAAGCAACTGTGGATCACCTTGCTGTTAACTTGGTGATGAGTAATCTTGATACACCTATAGGCAGGAATAGTTGACAATTGTTTGTAGCGAGCAGGGAGGAAAGCCATAACCAGAGGAAACATTTCTCTGTTTATGAACAAGTGCATCCATTTTGCTTTATTTGTATCCAAAGCTATAGCGGCTGTCTAATAAGAATATTATTTCGTTGTGCTTATTACTGCAGTGCCAAGGGATGAGCTAATAGTGGGGGTTCACTTAATGAGGCCCTGGTCAAATGCTGAGAAATAGGCAGGGATGCCCCAGTGCACTTAGGGTCTTAAAAAGCAGAACAGGTACCCAGTGAGAAGGTATAAAAGGCAAGCATTAATGGAAAGTGGTAAGTAATTCTTTGTCTTTGAAGTGCCTTTGTTTGCAAAGGACAGCTTAATTTTTCTTGGAAACACTATGCTATTTATCTAATCGGCTCCTTAGCTGCTATTTTCTGGTTTCCCCTAAATGTGCCAGCCAGGTGACTGTAGCAGTCCTGCAGAGTTCTGCCTGTGGGAGAGGAGCTGAAATGCCTGCAGCAGCCTGTGTGTGTGCCCATGCCTGTAGAGCACTGTCCAGTGAACTGGAAATCCAGAGTCCAGCTCCACACACTTGTCCTAGACATACAGGAATGTAATTCTGCCATTGTTTACTGGATATTGTAGGCAGGAGCCTGTTGTCTTCATTGAGTTCAGAAAGGGACATGACCAGAGTTAGGACCTTCCTGGCCAGGAGGAAGCCCTCAGTCTGCCATGCTGCTTTCCATAACAAAGCTCCACTGTCCTTTTGAAGGTCTCTGCAATGTGTCCTCCTGGTGAGAGAGGAAATAGGCTCCTGAAGATGGTATATCCTATGACTCCTTTCATTATGGGGGATTTTAGCTGGGATGATTTCTTGCCTGGGGGAAAAAATCTTTGCTCGTGGGTAAAAGATTTGCCTCGCAACAAAGCTGTTTTACCAGATGCTGGCTTGCCCCATCCCTCTCCTGCACTTGAATATATTCTCATAATGCTCATTTTTGCTGAAATAATCCAGCATCAGCTACGCTGACAATCCCACGCAGAGCTATTTAGAGCAGCTAAGAGGTGTTTTGGGTCCCAGAGCAAACAGGCTGGTTCTCTTCCTCCTTTTTCCTTCCTCCCTCCTCCTACAGGTGAACCCAGTGCTGTTCTCCCCTTCTCCCCAGCCCTACTGGTGGTGGTGGTGCAGAGGCACTCTCTGGGGTGCAGCTCCAGAGTCCCAGGGCATTCACCCCTGCCCCACCTTGGTGGGGTTTGGCAGGGTGTGCACTAGTCCTTTTCTCTGCAATTTTAGGGTGCTGGAGCATGATTAGCTCTCAGCTAGTATATGTCTCGCCCTCCTCATCTTTTCAAATGTAACTCAGTCATCAGGCTTCTTCCCAAGCATGTCATATGCGCAGTTATTGGACCCCATTTCGCTATTTGAATCTGGAAGCTGAACTCGCCACTGCCAGATTGGAAAATAAGCCACCACACTGCTGCAGAAAGAGAATAATTGCACCAGAATGATTTTGGTTGGAATTACTTGACGTAAGCCAACAAACACTCTGGGTGCATTTTCACGCACTGGCTTCAGTGGGGTAACCTGCCTGCAGCGAGACATCTGCGTGCAGAGGGTTTCAGGCACCCTCAGCTCTGCTAACATCCTCTGTCTCTTACAGTTCAAACTCATTTCCGTAACTAGCTCAAGGGCAAGAAAAGACTGATTCTCCTCTCTTCACAGCCAGTTTTAGCTAGAACCAGGTTTTAGGCAAGTTTTAGCTTTGGCTTGATTCAAGTTCTAGTGAGCAAGAGAGTTATAGTGAGCACTGTCAGAGCCCACCGGCACCTACAGGGTGTGAAACTCCATCAGCAGCGGGCACTCTGCATAGATTCCTTTTGGAAATGGGGAAAATTTGTGTCCAAAAGCTTTCTCCAGTGTCAACCATCTGCTTTCAGGTATGTTTCTCTTAGTGCTATTTCCAGTCTGAACTGGGGGTGAGGTTAGCCTTTTTCAGATACTCATTCATGCCTCCTTTTCATTTGTGTAAATTACACTCATCCATCTTGTCCATCAATATGTTGCCTTGCTTACCACAAAGAGAATAAACTCCTGTGCCCATAAACACTTTGGTCCATAACTTCTCTTACATAAATATGCTCATTAACTTTTCTAGAGGATGACTTGCATGAGGAAGATGACATATGTGCTCACTGGTAGGAAGATAAGAGTCTGAGGTAATTGGATTAGTTATAATAGAAAAATGGGTGAGCTGTGGAGATGGAATTCACCCAGGACTGATTTGGAGCATAGAATATTAGAGTACTGCAAATCCGATAGCAAATGGTGCTTGTTTAGATGGCAGTTCAGGAGGCTTTGTAAGTGTATATCTAACACTGAATCTGTGTATCATCTATAGGATGTAGGGGGCCATGCACCTACAGATACTTGCATACAGTATTGTTTGATGAAAAGGGACCCTGATGAATACATTTATTCAGGCTAAGAAAACTATAGGAATTTTACCACATTTCATAATCCAGTAAAAATAGCTGCCCCAAATTCTGAAATAGCAATATATTCTGCTTTCCTTCTCTTCCTTACCTTTAGCTCTCAAATCCGGAGCGACCCCTGCTCCCTCCATGCCATCCCATTGGCATCAGCCGGCGGCACTGCTTGTAGGGAATCCTGTATGTTTAGTTACGTGGGAGGTTCCTCAGAGCTAGCTCAAAAAGAACAGTATTGACCTTTAACCCAAGAAAGGACATTTAAAACCAGTTTTTTATACAAGACTTAAATAATGTGATTCTCCCAGAAGTCTGGCTGCAGAAAGATAGAGCTAGGGTAACTCACACATGGCGTATACACACCTGTGAATATGGCACGGTGAATATTGCTCTGTTTTGTTCACCCCTGAGGACCGACAGTGCCATGTGCCAAAATTTAAAGACTCTGCTATGTTCTCCATGTCCCTCTTGCCTCTCTCCAATGACCTGCTCCTCCTCCTGCTGACAACAGTTTTCGTACTGATCTCCTTCCTGGAGCAGAGGTAATTATTCCCCACAGTGGTCTCCAGGACCTGCATGTGGCTCATGGAGACCTGAAGTTTCGTGTTCAACCTTGTCAAAGGTGACCCAAGAGTCAGTTCTCTGGGGCCTCTTGACAGCTGAACTCAGCCGGCATTGCTATGTCATCTGCTTAGGGCTGTGTTGCCAGTGATGAAGATGTTGTTTCCAAACCCTCTTTACCCTGTTTCACTTTCATTCAATTTATAGTTGTCTCTGATAGTTGAGATTAATGTGGATTTTATTTTATGAGCAAGCGTGGAGTTCATTTGCAGGGTATTTATTGCTCCAGCCACATAGAGGAGATAAATCACCTTTGAAAGAAAATGTCCTGTTGCATGCAATGGGCTCAGTAAGTTTGTCTAAACTCTTGAAAAGTTGCCATTTAATCTCTGCCTGGGGTTAAGTCCTGTGAAACTAGGACTGAGCGGTAAAAGAGCAGTAAGCAGTACACAGGACAGGCAATGCTTGCCTCCCTCTTTCAGGAGTACTCAACCCTTACTTCTTTCTGCAGGCTCTTAAGCTCTTATTCTCTGCTCAGTGGAGACACAGATAACATGCCCACAGCCCTCCTTTGAATGGAACAAATTCATTTATTTATATATTTACTTACATAGCTATATATCGATGTATTTGTTTTAAAACCCCCAGTTACCTACAAACGGCTCTCCACATACAAGGATCGAGATTTCCAAAGGCATCTAATGATTTTGAGCAGCATTGTTGAGTACTCAGCCTAAGACAACATCAACTTCATTGAGATTCTTGGGATATATGTCAAAACACTGATGAGTCCATTCACCAAAATATTTTTGTGACTATCATTGATACCTTCTGTATTACACCAGGTCAGTACCAGTCTGACTGCTTACCTTTTCAGGTAGTTTTCCACCCAAGCACGTATGAATCTACCCATTTCTCTATTTCAGCATCACCTGTGAGGTAGCTAGATATACATTGACATCTCAGTCTGGCTAGGACTGGCCATTTTGGACTTGCTTGATAGTAAAAATTTAATTTTATTCTCTATTATCAACGATCTATTTATCTCTGTTATCAACAAATCTATTCCTTGTCCTTGTGTTGTAGTCAGTTTTGGTGTCCATTTAGAAGTGTCAGAAACAAATGTGCCTTGTAACCTTGCTTAGTAAACGCAGCAAGAGACCCAGTTCTGGGTCATCCACTACTTCATCCACTACCAGTATGTTCATGTATGTATTTTGCTTTTGCACTTTGCAGTCCATACTGATTGTGACATAATTTCATGCAAAAAACAGTTGCTGTTACTGCACACATGGCATCTAAAGACTCCATGGGGCTGTTGCTATGCTTACAAGACTTTCCATTATAATGCTAAGTAAACACAAGTTTTCAAATAAACGTAACAGATCATTTTTATTTGTCAGCAGTTTACAATTGAAAACCGACGATATTTTTATTTCTAAAATATGTCATGTCTCCAATCCTGGGTATTGAAATATTGGAGAAAAACTGGTATTTATTTTCAGACATTCATTCATTCAGCTGCTTTTGATGAATACCCCAAAATGTCATGTTTGATTTTGCTCTCAGCTTCTCACAGAAAACCTGCCTGTTCCAAGGGGACCTGTGGGATTAAATTAAATAACCATTAGATGAGGGGGTTGTTTCACTGTGATTTAGCAAAGCCGAGCAGGCTTCTTCTGCAGCTCAGGAGAGTAAGAATCAGTCCCCTGCTTGCCCCAGCACTGTGCCCATTCATGTCATGTCATTATGGACACCATACGTACTTGCAAAGAAGAGAATACTGTAACCTTATTGCTCAATACATACACATTTGGGATGTGTATCTTTTCAGCCTCTCTATGTTCAGCAGAACAACTGGAGAAGTTTGCTAGTTTACCGGGTAAGACAAACAGCTAAATGTAGGGACTGAAGTGCGCTGATAACTGCCATAGTTCCAAACCTCTTCTGTGCTTACAGTAAAAGCCAGGAGAGAAAGACCCCCTTCTAAAAAAAAAAACAAAGCAGAAAACAGAACAAGTATGAGCTGAAGTGATAAATTATAGAGGACTTCATGTGGAGAAATCAAATAAATCTCTCTAAATATTTTTAGCATGCTCACTTTCCTTTCAGTAGCTCAACAGGAGGTTCAGTGGTCTCACCTGGCATCTTATTAATACTGCACTGATTGGTGAGCGTGCAGGAATGGAGCAGCACTGGCATCTTGGTTAATCACGTCTTCTAGGAAATTGTGAAAATGACACAGGAGGTACTTCACAAATGTCGAGCTGAAGTTGTGCTGCAAAAAGAAAGGTCTGTTTTCACAGCAGGTGGTCAATAAATCTAGCACTGTTATGGATCATAGCTATAAGTCAGTTTTCAAATGTTCCCAACCGCATGTAGCATCTGTCTTATTCGAGAGTCTGATCACAAACAATCTTTGCTGCAAATGAAAGACGGAATTTCTCCTGCGTTTGGACTTGCTTACTTTCCTTTCATTTGTGTCTTTTACTTGAGCTCTTCTTTGGATCCTGATATTTCAGAAGACTATTTTTGATCAATATAACCCTCCTGCAGTGCCTAGTGATTTCCTTATTTTGAACTAAAAATGTCTTTCATAAGCAATTCCCTATAGAAATATTCCTTTTAGTCTTATGCACTACTTGAATTTTTCCTCAGGGATGTTATTTTTCCTTTTAATTCTCTTTAAACTGCTGACACTAATGCTTTCTATAAAACTTGTTGTGGGCCCTGCTCTGTACCTCGTATATATTTGGGATTAAGAAGAATTTATTATCATGTGGTCTTAAAGCAGCTTTTTCATAAGTCTTGAGTATACTCTCTTGTCAGGTGAGTGCTGATTATATATCATAGGGAAAAAAAAAGGTTTTAAAAATAGATCCAAGAATGAGAAAAATCTGAAGGCTTGAGATGAACAGTTAGGAGAAACAAGACTGGGAGGAATTTGCAGCAAGAGAAAAATTTTAGCTGCCACGGAGAGTGCTAAAGTGGATGTTGCTGTTTCTTCTGAATGGAAGAAGCTGTGGCCTAGGAGGTGACCCAGTACTGCTCGACACCATGATGGCCAGACGAGATGGGACGCCTGAGCTCACCTCCTACCAAAATACAGGATTTGGAATTTGGGATTTTGATTCTGTTCAGTGGGGTTGGAGACATTCACAGCAGAAACCAGACTCACCTGCTCAGAGAGCTCAATGCATAGGCACCCATACTGCATATATAAATATACGTGATCTTTTGGAAGATGTATCAAGCTGAAAATTCACCTTTTGAATCAGGGTCTTTTCAGACACCCCAAATCAGACACCTAAATATGGAAACAACCCCAAACCCAATCTGTTTTGAATGTGTTGGCCTGGCATTTCCACTGCTTTTGGAAGAGGCACGTAAACTCACAAAGAGGTATCAAAAGGTATCACTTAAAGTGATTTCAAAGGCAGTCAGTCACTGAAGAAAAGAAAAAGAAAATATACTGCTTCTCAGTGATCTCTGAACCGCACAAGTAAAACAGAAGTCTTTGTGTTTTGTGAAGGGGAAAATATCAGAGATTAAAGATACAGGTTGCAGAGAAAAATGCATTTTAGTGCAAAAAGAAAGGTTATTCTAAATATTGTCGTCCTAAAATTTATATTACTCACCACAAGTTTGGGAACTGTTCAGAATTTATAACCTTGATAACTTCAACTACAGCAAAATATATATAAGTGGATCAATTTTTAATATGTGTAACTGCAAATCTGACAGAGATAAACCCTTCAATGAATCACAGGCTCAACTTCTTGTTTGAAGTTAACAGTCATTTAATTAGATTTGACTTCAAAAAAACACCTTGCCATGATTTAATGTTACAAATTATGAACTATTCGAATTGCTCACTGCAAATGTGTTATTTAAAGATGTACTTTAAAAGCAAGCAAAGGTAAGCAAGCTGTATGTTTAACGGGATACACATTTAATTCCCAGGAGACCATTTCACACTGGGAACTATCATGCTAACTTGTCAGCGTGATCTAGTGGTACGAGCAGGAGCATAGAAGTTGGTGGTTACAAGGCAGGTGGCGTGTGACCTTGAGAAAGACGTTTCATCTCTGCATTGTTTTTCACCTGTAAAATAGAGAGCAGGGGAAAAGTAGTGAAGCTCTCCTGGGGTCTGGACTAAGTTAATGTTTGTAAAACACTTTGAGGGTTGCAAATGGAAAAGGTGCCAGAGAAGTGTTATAACTTCACATATTTCTAATTATTTTTTTCAAGCAGGGGTCAGGTCCTGAGATTTGGCCTTTTTAGGTTGCTTCTGTGTTGCAAAGAGATTGTAAATCTGCCCTCATAGGGCAGCTAGTGGGAATCCCTGCACACGGTAAAGCTCCCTTTCTATTTGTTTCTGCTGCAGTTTGCTCCATGCAGAAACATCCAGGTGCTTTTTTTTCACTTGAAAGCTAATAGAAGACGTATGATGGCGGTAAAGAATTAAAATCTTTGTAAGAAAACCACAGTTTCTCCATGCTTGCCTAAACCACCCTCCCAGTGTATCCATCATACTGGCTGCTCTAACCAGCACTGTCGCTCACTCCTTGTTGCATTATAAAAGCCTTAAATCATTAATTTCCATTGCTGTTTCTTAAATCCTTGAACTAGTAATTGGCACTTATGACTTTAACACCCCGTCTTGTTAGTTGACTTTGGTTCATGCATATACAGGCAACCCCCAAAAGCATTAAACATTTTTAACATGTCGCCCTTCCCAGCCTTGCAGGTTCTAGCTATAATTTCCTTTCCTGACTTTCCCATCAGCAAAATTTCCACCTTAAATGTTCTGCATCTCTAAAGCCAAATTGCTGTACATGTCATCTCCTGGTAATATATGTAAAATTTAGGTCCACTTAAAAAAATACCTTCAGAGCACTGGTTTTTGTTCACATTTATCTAAATATGAGGTTTGGAGCGTGCATGAGAGATCAGACGTTAATCTGACTGTTCATAAAGCAGTGATCAAAATTGTAGCAGGACAAGACTGTGGCATGAAGAACACCTCGTAAAAGGAGTACGGGTTCAAATGCCCCTTGCAAGGTCTCCTGCCACGTGGCACTGCAATGCTGAGTCCTCGTCCTTCCCCTGGTCCCTCCTTGCTGTGCTTACTGGGGACCTGATGACCCCCTGGAGGGTCCTGTGCAGTCCAGGACGGTGCCTGGTAAAGGAACTTCTGTACTCCCTGTAGACTGGTCAATTCTGATTCATATTCCCCTCCAAAGGAAAGGTACTGGTACATTATAAATAGAAAATGTCTTCTGTGCTTGATTAGTGCTGGCTCTCATGAAACCCAGACTGCTGGCTCATATGCTTTAAGTCTGCCACCTCTTTTTTTCTTGCAGTCATAAAAAGCCTTTCAGGGAGGCAAATTTAATTGCAAAACATCATTGAAACATGGGCTAACTCCCATTGCGTAATTGTAACCTCTGTCTCCAGGAGTTATTAGCTAGGATGACACGCTTTGCATTTATTTATTCTTCCAGCGGCAGTGAGAACATCAGAGAGCAAAGGTCCCTAGGGGACTGCTCCATCTCATTCCTAATTGGAGCATTTAATAGTTTCTACCACAGGCCTCTTAAGGTTGAATGTGAACTGTGTCCTATTAGCCAGAAACCACTGTTCAGCAAAGTGAAAGTCCAGGTTTTTAGAATGGTATTATTTTTAATATACTGGCCTAAGACTTTGGGGACAAATAATTGCTTAGTACTGAGAAGCTCAGGCACAGTTTAGGATCCATCCCTGTCTATTAAAGTAGGATAATTTCTATATTGTGTATCCAGAAGAATAACCAGAAATTAGATTTGCACTTACGGAAACAAATGGCCTTTCTTTTATAATTGGTTCCTGCTTGAAGGAAACCTGTCAGCACATTCTGTGAATGTATTTCAGCCTAATCCAGCCTGGAAACACCTTAGTGATTGAATTCACCTGCAGTACTTGGTCTCCAGGGGACTTCCTCACCCTGGCCCTAAAACTAACCAGGCATGCCTTGCAGTCTCAAGAGTTTAAAGCTCACTTCCCATTCAGTGCATTGCCAGAATCCAAGAGGGGTAAAGTTTTTTACAGGATTGTGATGTTTTGCTGTCAAGGATGCTGGCTTTTTGTTCCAGTATTGAATATATGCTGTAGAAGACCAAAGTGAGAGGCTTTAAGTCCTCAAGAGTCCTCCAAATATTACCTACCTGATGTTGCCCAACAAACAGCTAAGACTTAAAGTTCAAAATAAACATGACTTTCACCCATGTGTTTTACTGAAAGGTGATTTACAAAAAGAAAAGAAAACAGAATGAAAGAAGCTCGTGCTTCTCTCTGCTTCTTTTTGATGAGTAAAGCTTGAGAAACAGCTATTTCCATCTTGTGGCATTGTCACAGTCAGTCACATATCAAGCATGTGCAGACAGTATCTCAGATATCAACCTATTTTTGCTGGGTGTCTTCTTTATAGCTCCCATAAAAGCTTTGTAATGCCCAAATTGTCATTCTGCAAGGTCCTTCGTACTGGTCGATATTTCCACCCAGATATTCTCTGGATGACAGAGGGTACTTAAAGATAAGGGATAGAAAGGACTGCCTTAAGGCGAGAGGAAAAAAAATTATGGACCATGCTCAAAAATACAGGGTATTTAAGGTATGGTTTGAAAGTATAGTAAATCAGAGCTATCCTGTATTCAGCATGGCTTATTCCTTCTTTTGATGTATATCCTACCACAGCAGTAAGTATCCAACCAGTCACCTTTGTTCCCATTTTTATTGTATTGCCTTTATCTATCAGTGCCTTGTGCCAGATTTGGTAGTGTATCTGAAACAGAAGGTCATGGTATAGATGTCTGACAAAGCAGAGAGGTCATGTGGAAAGACCTGGTTATTAATTTTGAAGAAGAATGTGTGCACATGGCAATAGCAGCCAAACAAGCTGATGGCCTTAGGGAAAGAGGACATACTGAGGGCCAAACCTTGACTGTAGTAAGCATATAATCTCCATATAGATCAACAAGAGTTTTCTAATTAACTTCAAGGGGGAATGGGTTAGTCCTCAGTCTAGAAGGTCATGATTTAAGAACCCGTGCTATTGTACAGCTGCTCCTACGTGAGGTAACACATAGGGCAACCAGCTTTATGTATATCCTTTTACCCCAGCTTCATGTATCACCTCTTACCCATCAAACACTCCAGAAAGGCTGTATTCTTGCAGCTGTGTGGAAAAGAATATGAGACAACTGGTACGCAAGCAAACTGTCCTGAGATATGTGCTTACATTAAAAAAAAAATCCTCTTGCCTTGTTCAGCTCCTGTCTATAAATCTTTCCTTGGCAGGGTTATTAAGAACAATTGGCTGAAGCAGCACTGTGTTAGCTGAGATTCTTGCTGCCCTATGAACTTGTCAGCCAAGTTATAGGAGCAAGGATAGAGAATCAATAGTCTTTTTGGCAAAGAGAAAGAGCCGACATTGGTTCTTCCAGCTCTGGCAGCTACCTTTCATACTCTGCCCTTTGATGTGCGGTCAAGGCCTGGCTTAGGCATGTTGTGGTCCCATTACAGCCTTGTAGGTTGTCCAGCATAGGAGGAAGAAGGAGAGCTCTACAGAGCCACATATTCCCTAACTTCCATGAGATAAGGACTAGGTGAATTTGACAAAACTTCAGGCTTTATAGACAGGACTGGGTGAAAGGGCTCCTCTCCTCCTGTCTCAGATGTTTGACCATCTGGCAGTGTTCTTATACTGGGGAAGTGCCCTCAGTGGACTTCTGGAGAGGTCTTCTGTCATAATTTAATGTATCTGACTAGATAATAAGATATGGTCCAGAGCCACCGTTAAATTAGTAATTGTAGACTACAGTCCCGGGCTGTGCTGTAGACATACAAAAGCTTGAACTTGCAAAGGAGCCAGTTTGCTGAGATTTAACACAGGCAAAACCAGAAAGATGGTCTATCCACATTACGATAATAAAATTCACAAGGCAAAGAGTCATGATACTGTTCCTTCTTTGCCCCCATGCATTCCTGTCACTGCTCCTTAAAAACAGTAAGTAATACCACATTTGTCTGATGTTGCTTTGCAGACCTGTTGAGCATTTGCTTTTTCTCAGCTCAGCTGTGTTTTGAAATGCTGTGCACCTCTACAAGAGCTCAGTGAGAGGAGGGTAGAGGATTTACTTTGTAATGATTATTCTTAATACTTAATGCCACCTCGTAAAACAATCACTCATAATTTGACTTCATTAAGCATTCTTTGCTTTACATCTTTAATTCATTAACCTTCGCATTGTCAGCATGCTGCCACAATCAAATGCAACTTATTCCGTGTTGTGCAATGAGAGCTGAGGGCAGATCTCACGCTGGGCTGTCGTCTAATGGACCTGAAGCGCCTGTTAAATGTAATGACTCTCCTAAATACAGGCATCTAGTAAGGGGAGAGGGTGTATGTGCTGGAGATGACTGGGTATACATTCAGGTGCTGAGCTGGGCACACCCAGTCTAATCCCAGTTGCATCAAATACCTGACAAATTGTCTAAAGCCCAGACTGATTCCACCCTTGAGCTACAGCTAAACTTGAATTTACCATGGAGCTGTTTCATTTTGCTTACTTGGATGCTAGCAGGAGAGAACTGACATATAGGCTTTGCTCAGTATCTGCTGTACTTTTCAAACTGCAGATAATCAGTGGATAATGCAAAATGATGTAATTTGCATCAGAAAGATAATTGAAAAGCCTCTTACACATATTAGGGGGCATAATTTAGCCCTTTGATTTGAGAACAACAAAAGAATATTAAGGGCAACTTCCGCTTTGTGTAATATGTGCTGATAAAATAGCTGAAGCCAATGACATCCTGCAGATCTCTGCCACCTTTTTTTTCATGCTGGCCTGCCTGTAGCAAGCTCCCAAAGGTCCCTGTAGAGCAACATGGGATACAGCAAGTCCTGGACCCAGCTGTCAGGAAAGGGTAACTTCCTCAGCTCAGGGAGTCAAAAGACCTGCTGAAGCCAAGCACCCCCACTAGTGCTACAAAGGGAAGGAAAGTGATAAGCACCCTGAGAAATTTCTTTTCAGTCTTGCTATAGGTAAGAATAATTGAACTGCTCAAAGCTATCATAAGCAATTTGTCTGTATGTTACAGACAACAGACCTGTTTTTGAAGGTGATGATTACATTGACTTCCCAGCAGGAGCTCAATCAAATCTGTGGTTATATAGTTTCTTTCCAAACTGGACAATATGGCAGTGCTGGTGTTATTCTACAGTGTTTTAGTGGGTATGAATTTACCATATGCCTCCTAGTTGGTCTTCCCTTTAGTGGTCGTATCAGTCCAAACTCCACCAGCAGGAACACCCCATCTCAGCTGGACACGCTGACTTGCTTCATTCCTGACTTTCTGCCTGGTTTGGTCAAAGCAAACACACTATGCCACAGTATTTAGGCCATGTCAATAGTTTTTAGGAGCCATTATTTCCATTCTTATCTATGCTCAGGAGACAGCATGGTGAGAGGAAAGAGCTGTATCTCGTAGGCTGCAGTGTGTTAAAGGAAGATAAAGTCAGTTTCGGCCATGCATGCAAACAGAAGAACAACACTTAGCACTTTCAGCTGTATAAATCATGGTTTTGGTTTCAACTTCTGCACCTTCTCTATAGCCCATATTCCAAGAGATCACTGAGGTTTCCACCAGCTATTAGTCTTTAAAGACAAAGGATTAATTCTGTTTAAAAAGGTAAAAAAGCATTTGTGTTTCTTAAAAAAACCCCCAATGTAAAGATGGTAGATTTTACAGATGAATATGATACTTATAG
This sequence comes from Sagittarius serpentarius, assembly GCA_034782735.1. Lineage (NCBI taxonomy): Eukaryota > Metazoa > Chordata > Aves > Accipitriformes > Sagittariidae > Sagittarius > Sagittarius serpentarius. Next base: position 5,427,602 of record JAVKLA010000040.1, read on the forward strand.
GAATCAACAAGCCCTTCTGATACCCAAGATACTCTTTTCCAGAACTCCAGGTTTTTATCCAGCCTCTTGACAGTGTCATTTTATTACTGCATCCGAACCAACATACTCTAATAGCAAGGCCCATTGCCTTTTCTGCTTAGTACCCATTTGACACCTATCTACTGACTTCATTCTGGTGCCTGGCCAGAAGTGTCCTTAGGATATCTCCTCAAAGTATTCTTTACCTTTTAATTGCACCAATTAATATTCCAAACTGCCTATCAGCTACCAAGCTTTCAGCTGGAGGCCTAACAATATTTCATTGCTGGTGATTTGCCCAATTCAAGCTATAAAACAGCAATCAGTGTTTTGATGACAAATAATGCATTTATTGATCATTGCAAATAATGGACCTAACTTGCACATCACCTACTTATTCAGATTATTCCTGAGTTACGCCAGCATGCACAAAATCAAACCCCCAGTCGTCTGGCACTGAAGACCAAAGTAACTTCCATGGAGTCAGCAGAAGATCTGGCTGCAAGTGTAACTTAACTGAATGAAATGGCTCCTCCTGCTCTTGTCAAACTCAATGGAAAACACCCACTAAATCAACAGGATCAGGATCTGGCCAGCTGGGGAGTCTCTGTTTATAGAGAGACTAATTCTTCTCCTTTTTCATGTGTTTTGAACTCCTCAAACTCCTCTGACTTCAAAGGAATTAGTCTGGATTTACAGCTGTGTAAATGAGAGGAGAACCAGACTCCACAGAGAAAGACCACTAAGAGGATTTGTGGATTTCCTTGGGGAAGGTAAGAAAGTACAGACAGTGGTGTGGGGGCTTTTTCCTTTGTTTGTTTTTTTTCTTTTTTTTCCCCAACAAGTATTTATTTACATTCTATGGTTTCTTTTATTATTGATTTTCAACCATACACCTCAACATTTTGGTTCCATGTGCTAAAAATATACCTGTTTTTAATATTCCTAGCACTGCCATAAAAAACTTCGAAGTACAAAGCCCTAAATCAGTAACAAAAGCCCTCTCCTGTCTCAAGAGGAATGGCGGATGCATATGAAGACTTGAAAGTTGGCACAAATGTCTTTCTCAAGCATACAATGAAAATGTCGCCGTATAATATATTCGGGGTAGGAGGAAGCTGGAGGAGACCAAAGGTGCTGCTGTGGCTGGCTGCTGCTGCAGCAACCACGCCACAGGAGCCCGGGTACAGATTTGTCTGCTGTCTCTGACCGAATTAGGAGGCTTCCTCCATGGCTTGCATGGAAGACTTGTGCGCAAAGAGAAACACCTTTTTCCACCTGCCCCCCCGCCCCAGCCCTCTCCATGCACTACTGAACAACACACCACTTCTTAAAACAGATATATACTCTTGCAATTTATTTTTTTTTTGAGCAATAATCAGGGGTAAAGTTTGCTTTCCAGGATAAACCTCCCTTCTTGCTAGAAGGAACTTATGAAAAAGAGAGTGTAGGTCCTCCTACCTCAACCACCTTCCCTTTTCCTGTACTTAGAAGGAAGGACAGTAACAGAGAGCAAAGACTCATGGGCACACTAAGCCTGGGAACTGAATGATGTGTTTCTCATTTGTTGTTTCTTTCCATAATAGCTGATATGATAATTTGTACAAATCACTCTACCTCATAGTGCTCATCCTCCGTATTTTTCGAGTAGGGATAGTAACCCAGGCAGAAGAGGTCATCAAGAAAAATATCAGTGCCTGGTGGTAGGTATCGCCTGTCACTACCATAGGTGGATAAATTGCAGGCAAATCCTTACTTCTTTAATGGGCACGAGCTTAACTAGATACAGGGCATGGGGGTTTCTTGCTCATTCATGCCTATGGTGCGCACTGAGATATTATGAGGAGAATGTTCCTGAAATGTCAGGTCCCTCTGCTATCTTAGTACTTCATCTTGTGTGCTTTGATGGTCCTTTGCCGACTTGTCTCATGTAGCACTGCAGCCTGACCGCAGTCCTAGAGGCCCTGCAAGGGAATTTAGAGCTTTTTCAGAGCTTTACTTTCTTGCAAGAGCTAATATGAGTAATACAGGCTGAACTGCAACTGATGTACCTTGACATGGCTTCTTTAATTGCCAAGGACCTGCACTGGCTTGACCTGGTGACAAAAATAATTCCATTTATCTGGTAACAGCATGGTCACTTCCTTGCGATCGAACAGAGGTGAACACATAGCTCTGCTCCCAGTGAGCTGAAGCAGTATTGTGAGCCCACAGGTTCAGTAAACTGTGGAGCAAAGAGTGAAAAAAGTTGGGGCTTGTTTTTTTCGTTTTTTTTTGTTTTGTTTTGTTCTGTTCTATTTTGTTCCCCCGCCCCATCTTCCCCATTGATTGGGGCATTGGTTTGGGACATGAGGCAACTGTAGTTGTAGTTGCTATTCCAGTGAATAATTAATAGTTATTTCTGAGTTGGGTTTTTTATTATTTATCAAAAACCATGGCTTAATCAAGGCTAAGGAGCCTGATGAAAACTTACTGCTTTTGAGAAAGCCTGCACTGGTGGAATATGTTATGGAGTCTAATGAGAACAAACGCCTGAAGCTCCAGTGTTTCAGAGACAGGGTCCCCAGCCAGAAGGAAGGCTATTTAACTGTTCGCATCAGCAGCAGCCTTGGGAAACAGAAATGATCAAGCAAGGTTACGGCTGCTGGTTCTGTTGAAATTTCTCAGAGATGGAGAAATGGCATTGAGGGTGGTAGGGCATTGGGAGAGACACACACCAAACACTTGCAGCAGTTTCAGGGCATGTTACGCTCTAGGCAGCACCAGCAGGGCTTGCTCATGTTGTAGCAGTAAAGCTTTGGCAGTGCCATTAAACCATCAGAGAGCAGGACAGCAAGGACAGGCCCTTCTCAGGCTTGTGGTCTCTGTCCTTGGCCTGGAGATCCTCTGCTTAGGTGCAGTGTGCGGCAAGACGTTGCATCTGCTGATTTACTTGACGTGCTGTGCCCTCTGTAGCGCTTAACAGGCCTTGTGGTCCCCCGGAGAAAATAACTTTCTATTTAATCTTGGAAATACTCCTACTTAATAAGTGGAAATATGTTTGAATACTTGGAAGATCTCCGACTAGTCCTCACGCTCTGCTAGCTGCCTCCGACTGCAAATGCAAAGCAAGGCTGAATGCTCCCTTCTGCCTCGTTCCTTGGCTTGTTGTGTGCCAGCGGGCCGGGCAACTGATGCTGTGGGTAGAGGGTCAGTGGGGATGCACAGTGCTTCGTGCAGGCAGGAGTGGCTCTTGTCTGTCCCTTTTCTACCGTAATGGCACAGGCTCAAGGCCCTAACAAAGCCACAGCCACCTGCTGAAGGTCTTAATTTACTTACTGACTTCACAAAATGAGGGTGAAAAACACATATGCATAGAGGACAGCTGAGGAACCTCCGTCCAAAGCTCTCTGACGTTGTGTTAGAGGTGGCACCACAACTAGACTGGAAGCACAGTCGCGCACACATGTATCTGCGGGTGCATGGGAGAGCTCCCTCGTGCCCCGGGTGTGAGCTGAGCATCCCGACCCCAGGCTCTGCCCCTCGCTGCGATCAGCCTCCCTCCCTGCGCAGGTCCAGGCGAGCCAGCCCGCCACACTCTGCTCCTGCGCCCGATCTCTGCAAGGCAGGAATTGCTGAACACTGCTTTGACTCCAGCTAGGCAACTCACAACTGGTGGGAGGATGGGCCTCAAAGTCCCCTTAGTCCCGTGCATGTAGACAAGGAAGTCATACGGCTGCATATATCACATCATTGGTGTTGGGAAGGCATTTGCAGTAAAGCTGAAGGTCATGGGGTTTGGACTCCCAAGCTGCAAATTGACGTAACATCTCAGTCCAGGGAGGAATGAAAAGCTTCAAAAATGGGATAAGCCAGCCTTTAGTACACTGCAGTCTTATTTAACTGGCAATAATTCTCTGCAGATGGATAAACCAGGCAGTTCTAGAGACAATGGTGATCCTTTAAATTGGTTGGTTGTTTTTGTAGAATGGCTCGCCACTGTTTTATGGAACAAAAATGTACTTTCTGCAGCTGCTCTCAGTCAATGCTTCTGAAAGCTTTAATGAGGTAGTGTCTAGTATCTGACTATTCCCAGGGATTAATCAGGCCCCCTCTTCCACCATTTTTTGTTCTAAAGTCCCTAAATACGTTTTGGTTTTACTTTGGGGAAATCTCTTTCTGTTTTTTTTTCCTTTTCTTGTCATTTCATTTTGCAGTGTTGACCGCCATTGAAGTAATTCTTTCCCATGTTGTTCCTGTGCACTGTGCTTTTTAGTCAATGCAGCTTCATATTTGTTCAAGCAGAAATGCTTAAAATCCTTGGCAAGGGGTGTTGTTATCAGGGGTAATCACCCCCCTGGAGAGCTGTGAAGTACAAGGTGTAAATGAATACCTGGGCTCCCAGAGTCAGTGTTAGCCAGCAACAGCCACGCTCCAGGAGCCGTCTTAGAGGTGTTGTGGAATGTCTTGTTTTTCCACATAAATAATTTAAATAAAGTACGATGATGGCTGGAAACTGCTGGCTGATATTAAAATGTCTTAGATGAAGACACAAAGATAAATCTTTTAAGCACTTACCATCATGCCATATTCCATTAGTCCATTATTATTTAATTATAGGCAAGGGGCAGTGGCAGGGAGGGGAGTGGGGGGTTGTGAAAGGACTTTCTCCTTTAGAAAACCAGAGCACGGACCGAGGGGCAAGCTGAGGCCACTACACTTCCAAAAGAGGCTGAAGGATCCTGGCATGCCTGCCCTGTATTGTAGGGGTACCTCAGGTGGCTTTAAACAGCTTGCTGGGGCAAGCTTGCCACCACGCGGACCTCTGTGCAAGCCAGTTTTGCTGCTGCTTTGCCAGCTCCTAGTGCTGCTGCCGTAGATCTCCTGGCCTTGTTACGCCTTCACAGCACAGGGCAGGTGTCAGCCTCAGCTGCAGGGGAAAGGCTTCATCTGGATCCGTCCACCTGTGAGATGGACAGTGGCACCTGAAGTGCGCGGTGACTGGTCTGCCTGAGTTCGAGAGACGCACATGTTTTGCTTAACGTCTAGAAAAATAGCACTCCCTTCTTCCCATCCTTCATCCTGGTGATGGGAACAAGGGTGTTGAAAGACACTGGGAAGGCTTGGATGCTGCTAGCTCAAAAGAAGAGCAACAGGGCACATGTAGGGAGGGAGATCTGCTGTGCTTGAGACCACCTCTTCAAGCAGGTCGCCAAGGGTAAAAGACCAAGCTATGGACAATGTGGCTTAGATACTGTGTTTAAAATGCTCCAAAGCCCGGGTCCTCCAGGTGCAGGTGCTGTCTGTGGGCTTGCACAGACCTCAATACTTGGCACACCTGGTTGTGACTCATGATTTATGGCTGACAAAATTACACGGGAAGGCATATTCTGTGATTCATGCGCCAGGCTGCATCCACTGCGCTTACTCATGCAATTCCGTACGTGATCGGAAGCGGTCTCGCTGACAGCAGTGTGTACGGGCCCTCCTGATGCTGCTCTAGAGCCACCTCTTCCAGCCCGTTCACCATCCACGATCCCCCCGGCACAGGAGAGGGCAGTACTGTCAGCTTTCCATCACCCACAACTACTTTATCCGCATTGTGGATAAGCTGCTGTACAGAGAGGGCCACAAAAAGCCAGCGAGGTGCCTGCTGGACCTCCTCAGGTACCTCTGGCACAGCCTGCAGCAGGCTTTCCCCCTTTTCCCTTTTCTGAAGCACCTCAGAACAGAGCTTGTGACCCCAGACTGGCAATTGGGAAGCCTGGCTGAGGCAAGAGCAGGGCTAGCACACTGGAGACAGGGTCCTGGAAAGGAGGTGGCCATGGGCTGGGATGTGCTGGCATACTGGAGTAGCCACGGCAGATGTGAAGAGGCAATAGTGGGTCTGAAGTGTCTGCAGTGTCACAGCAGGTCTGGGGAGGGGCACTCGGAGCATCAAAAGCGTTTTAGAGGCAGCGAGCTTGGCACCTGCTACCAAGGGTGGACTAGGTGCTGTCAACCCCCACCACTCCCTGCCAGTGATGGGAGCAGTGTTAGGCCAGTCCAGGGCTCATTCTACATCTGCAGACAGCTCTCTGCTACACACCATGGCCACCTGCAACTCCTCTGGACCAGGCATCTCTTCTCCCTGGGTTTCTTTCCTTTTTTTTTAGTACTTTCCCTACCGGGGAGAGGTCTGGATTGGGCCAGGTTCAGATGTAAAGGGAGGAGGGAAGATCTCTGGGGTCATATAACTAGTGGTCAAGGCTTCTTGTGCCAAACCAAGCCCCTGCTGTTGGCATTACAGGAAGCTCCATGCATCTTTATAGGCTGCCGTGGGGAGACGAGCTTTGTATCGCAGAGAGCCCTGTGTCGCAAGCTGGGAGCATGCATCACCCCATGCTTGTGGACGTGTCCTTGTATTAACTAAAGGGAGATAAAAAGCTTAGGTCTAGGTCTAAGTAAGCACAGAATGTGTATATAGTGTGTAACCTTCTGCCTTCACGTTAGGCTCCTCTGCACAGCCAGGGACCGTTTTCTTGCCATGTAAGCCACAGAGCTGTGTGTGCCCAAAAGCTGTACGGGGGCATGTTAAGGTCCACCACTGGGACAAGGAGGTGAATGGAGTTGAACAACTTACATTAAAAAGTAGCCAGATGGAAAGAAGAGCCATTATTTGCTGTGAATCTCAGCAACTGATGCATCTATCAATACACACGCTCTCCTCCATGTTTGCAAAAAGTCCTCCCCCCGCCCTCCACCTTCTGAAAAGCCCTTTTATTATCTATATTCTCTGCACTAAACAGTCTGTCATTCCTTCCTCTGTGTCATGGTTTAACCCCAGCCAGCAACTAAGCACCATGCAGCTGCTCACTCACTTCCCCCCCCGACCCAGTGGGATGGGGGAGAGAATCTGGGAAAAAAGAAGTAAAACTCCTGGGCTGAGATAAGAACAGTTTAATAGGACAGAAAGGAAGAAGATAATAATGATAATAATAACAATAATAAAATGACAATAATAATTAAAAAAGAATTGGAATATACAAAACAAGTGATGCACAATGCAGTTGCTCACCGCTCATCAACCAATGCCCAGTTAGTTCCTGAGCAGTGATCCCTCCCAGGCCAACTCCCCCCAGTTTATATACTGGGCATGATGTCCCATGGTATGGAATACCCCTTTGGCCAGTTTGGCCTGGCTGTGTCCCCTCCCACCTTTCCTGTGCCCCTCCAGCCTTCTTGCTGGCTGGGCAGGAGAAGCTGAAAAGTCCTTGACTTGGTTTAAACATGACTTAGCAACAACTGAAAACGTCAGGGTGTTATCAACATTCTTCTCATACTAAACCCAAAACACAGCGCTGTACCAGCTACTAGGAAAACAGTTAACTCTATCCTAGCCGAAACCAGGACACTGTTTGCGTACGGTTGGTGGGTGGATGAATGAAGGGAGTGAGAGGTGCAGCTCAGAAAGCCCCCCGCCCTGCCGCAGGGCTGGGACCCTTGGGGGGCCACAGCACAGACTGGGGTGGCTGGGCACCAGGGTCCCTGGATTAATCCCCTGGATTCGGCTCATGGCACCGAACAGTCCATCCTGAGGTGTCACCCCTGCGTGAGTTCATTGAACTAGGGGTTTTTATTCTCTTACAATGGCAGTGTGAGTGGGGTCAGACTGATCCTGAATACCTTCCCGTTTGATGTGCAAAACAAAATGGGATTGCTCAGGATTACGCACGGAAAAATGGTGTCTCTGTGTACTTAAATGAAGTAGGGTGGATGAATTCATTATGATCTGAAAGCTCTTCAAACACTGTCTAAGCAGGTACAAGAGCCTCAGATGAGCCTCAGGACTAGTTGCTAATGCGTGTATTTGAGAAAGTTTCCTTGGATTTTTCCCAGTGCCTACTTACCACTGCAGAGCTCCAGCTTGAAAAGAGCATCCACGCAAAAGGAGGTACACTGAAAGAAGCCAAAAGCTGTAAAAATATCTTCAGCCTGATTTAACTCTCAGCTGCAGGTCTGCAATTCTCAGGACTTCGCCTCCACTATGTAGACAGGAAACAAACTCTGCCTTGGTTTAGGCATTACTAGTGATAATGATTATAATAATGCTGTAGCAATGAGCAGACATTTTTATATTGCATAGAAAATAATAACCTTTCTATAGCATCATAATTTTGAAGCTTAAAAGGTTCACTATGATCATAAGATTCCTATGATCATCTTCTCTGACTCCTTGGGTTTTTGTTTGGTTTTTTTTTAATCATTTAACAGAGAATTGTATCTTGCTGTAATTTTGATAAGGCTGCAGGCAACAACCCTGGCATTGCTATTTCCTACAAGGAACTAGAATCAGACCCCAGTCTGTCAGACATTTGTTTATGTACAGGTATGTAGGAAACTATGAAAGAGCCCCATAGCTGTGATTAAAACATCTCACCCCCTTGCCCAGTTGTGCATGTTGTCTTTATAAGTTTGTGCATGGAGTTACCTTGTATCTTCATCTAATTTTTCGTCTGTGCTAAGGAAGCATTTTCATGCCCTGCACCGAGCACACAGGTTCCTCCTCATGCCCGGCATGGGTTGCAGACTGCAACGGTTCAGTGGATCTCCAAAATGTGGCTTCAGCTTTCCAAACCCTCGTGGCAGCTATGGCCTTTTTCAGTCCATTACTGCGACAAGCTGGCGGCAGGCCTCAAACCCTCTGGGTGGGTGAAAGATTTCCCACCACAAAATGCCAGCAGAAGGCGTGCTGGGAAGACAACAAGCCACACGCTATTGTCACCTGGCTGGCATTGGGACAGGTCCTGCCCTGCGGTCCTGTGGTGGGACCTGCACTCGGGCTCTGGCAGGTCTTCTCCAGCCAGCCATCCCTCCTGCCATCACCAGCCTGTGCTGCGGGGTGCCCTGGCGTTGGGCACAGCCGAGCAAGTTAGAAAGTGCAGCTGCCTACTCATGATCCCTCATGAGTTATTTCTGACCCTGACTGAGCAAATCCCAAACTCCCCTCCCTTTGCAGGGTAAGTTCTTGGTCCCAGACCAAGACCCTGGGAAGTGAAGTCCTTTGAAGTCCTGTTTTCAAGAGCAGCTCAGCTCACTGCACATCCCCAGATGCAGGCAGAGCTCATTTTAAAGACAGTCCTTCACTTCTAAGAGGAAAAGGTCATGAATATCAGTCACTCTCAAATTCAAAAGGCTGTTTCTTCCTAATCAGGGGGGTGAAATGTCTCTGGCTGCTCTCTGCAGCCAGCGCTTTGCGCTGAGATTGTCGGAGATGCTCAGTGTTATCACAGACACCCCCACAACCCGAAATGAAAGGGGATCACTGGCTGACCAACAGCCCCCACCTCCTGGGACCAGGTCTCTTAACCCAAGTCCCGCTGAGCTGGACACCAGGCAAAGGCGTGCTCACATTCGTAGTGCAGTGCAAGTCACTGGAGATGAAAGACACGAGAGATGGGGGAATAAGGGACATACCTTACGCCCTGTCCCTACCCACAGCGCAAGCGGTAAATCACTACTGCCGTGCTGGCAGGAGCTGAGCTGTCTCACTGGAGCAATACAAAGCGAGCGAGAAAGAGTCAGAAGGAAACTGAACTGCCTTTGATCAGCAGCCAAGGGTTCACGAAGACCCACCACTTGGGTCTCCCAAATAGTGTAGAGCAGGTATTTAATTTTTCTACTTGCAGTGGACGTTTGCAAAGAAGAAGTACCGATGTACATGCTGTGTGAGTGGATCAGCTTCAAGTTTAAACTTGCGGCTTGTCCAACAGTTTCTCAAAGTTCAGCCTCTTCCTCGTGCATTGTGGGGGAGTAACCACGGCTTTAGCCTTAGAAAGGACTTGGCTGTCTTGGACAGATAGCGGTAAGTATAAGGATAAAGCATACTTGTGCAACTGGGGTGGGACTCTGGAGACTCAGAAAAAGGGAATTAGAGAAAAGGTGGTTGTTTTCCTCTCCTTGGATTCTGAGTGCTGGGACCTTACACAGAGCAGCTCGGCTCAACCACCGGATCTCACTCCCTCCCTACCACCGTGGGGCCATTCCCTGTTTCCAAGGGGGCATATTCCCTATTGCTCAGCACCTCCAACAGGCCATTGGAAGATGGGTTATCCCAGTGGGAACTAGGGAATAAATCGTTGTTGTTTCCTGGCTGGGAGGCAAAAGGAACTTTTCACCTCTCAGGGGCTAGTGTGCGCCTTGAGGGAGCAGGCAATGTGCAGGCACGCATGAGAGACCGCACAAGCAGAAAAATGAGTGGATCTGCCTCAGCAAGGGAAAGCACACACTGTCTCCTTGCATATTATTAGTTGTATTATTAGTATTGTTTTACATCCTGCAAAGAGTAGGTGCAGCACTCAGCTGCGTCCAGAGGCAGCTTTAATTTGCCTGATCGTCCCTTGCTCAGCCCAAGGCAGCCAAGCAGGTCTCCCTGACCTTGGCAACATTACGCAGATCTGAATTTCATGTGGATAAACTGATCTCACACAGCTGGTCCCCATGTGTGAAGTGTGAGCAGTTTCTCTGCCCCACACACTTGTTCTCTCCCGAAGGCTAGCAGGCTGCCGGGGCATGGGCTGGGAGCTGGGCAGGCTCAGTGGTGGCCACGTCTGGGGTCTAGTGCTGGAGCTACTGTAACCTGTGTCCAGCTGAGAGCTTGTCCTGCTCCAAGGCTGTTGCCTGAAGTTGTGCAGAAAGAAAATCCAAATCCAAATGGATTCCGAATGGGAAATCCAAATGCAGAGTGTGTAATAGGGAGAGCTTGGAGAGCATTAGCTCTCCTGATCTGAAGCACCTTGGGCTCCGCACCTGAGCAGCCTCCTCCAGCCCAGACTGAGAGTGGGGAGAGGTGACCGGCAGCCACAAACATCTGTCTCGTTAGACTGAAGCCAAACTGCAGCACTCGTGCAAGCCCTGGTAGAGAGGTGTGTATGCTGCCCTGTCCTGCCGTGACTTAAAGTCATATTCTTCAATAATCTTTCCTGCTTATGTCCATTTTCTGTCACTTCAAGCTACCACAGTTGATCTGCAATCTGTACTATGGCCAAATGGCTGTGGCATGTGGGAAAGGGCGGCAAAGGGCTTAGGCTCAGGCAGGAGGCATCCATGAGGGTATTGTTCTTTAAGGCCACCTTGCCAGGATGTTTGGTATCGGAGATTGCCATCTCTAGATTGATACTAGAGAAAGAGACCTTGATTTAATATTAGCATAACTAAATTAGGTAGGAAATTAACTTTATCTTCTTCTCCTACATCTTTTGCAAATGTTGTAAATTTGTTGTGCATTTTGAGGCTGTGAATAAATTGTTTTATTTGTGTTTTACCTTAGGCTGGCTTGAACAAGATAACCTATGATAACCAGACAGGAACAGGGATCTCCTGTTTGAGAATATGTCAATCCATGACCAGGGCACCTTTACAGGTATTTTAGCTCTGCCAGATGAAGGTCCCCAAAGTAGCCAAAGGGTAGCAGGACAGGACATTGCTTTTGCTGCATGAGGGAGAGGTGAACTGGTATCGCAAGGGTCAGGAGAAGCAGAAGTCTTCTGTGGCGGTTGCCCTAGATGCTGGGATCCCAAAGGCATCTCAGGGGTTTGCAGCAGTTTAGTGTGGCCTGGGTTTCAGCTGAGAGAAAAGAGGAAAGGTACGCGCGAAGTTACTGCTACTGAAATTAAATGAGGGTAAGGCAGTAGCTGTGAAGATCTGGGCCAGGCTTCTCTGCCAGCAATAGTGAGACGAGGGCATCCCTTAACACCCCAGTAATACGCATATCCAAGAGGTCTGAGGAGGCCCAGCAAGGCTTCGTGTGTGGTCTGGTGCCCCCAAGCAATGGCAAAGGGAGGGTGCTGGCAAGGGAAATGCTTTCCTCCTGCCAACTACCATTACATTGGTCTTTGCCGCTTAAGTGGGAGCCAACTGTTCCCTCCACTGTCATGCTTCACCCTCCTGGGCAACCATTAACCATCTCCTTCACACAAGATTTCCAACCAAGAGAATACAGCATCCCCTGGGACTCCCAGCTCCTAGACATCACTATATTGAACAGACAAAACCAAGGACACCGAGAGGGAAGAAGACTCTGCTTCCCTCCTGACCTCATGAGACCAGGCTGTGCCTGAAAGCCAGTCCCCTGCAGCTGTGTGCACAGGAGGGGGAAGGCAACAGCACTGCTGAGCCCTGGGCAAGGCTGGGTGCTCAGGTATGTACGGCGCGTGTGTATAGCGATCCAGATGCAAACAGCGTGGGCTGCATTTTGCTTTCATCACTGTCCAAGAGCATTCTCGGGGTAGCAATGGACCCAGTGCTTGCACCAGAGGCACAGAGGCATATGAGGAAGTGATGAAGGTGCTCTAACACCTTTCACTTCACCCCATCAGCCACTCCAAAACTGCAGCTGCACACCAGTCTGTGACTGCTGACCACACCCAGGTAACTCAGTGTTTGCAGGGTTCTGGTTTTAAGCAGACAACTTTAGTCACGTCCTCAGGATGATCTTCACTTACTTTCACTTTTATCTGTTACAAACTTTGGTTCCCAAACTGCATGGGTGTAATGACTTTCTTCCTTTTACCTGGGAACAGGGAAGAAGTGAATCACAAGCCAGCGAATGTGTTCTTTCTGTATTGAGTTTTTTCTTTGAGTGAAGCTTTGCAGCATCCTCAGTGAGATGTTCTTGAACTTGTTGCATTTTCCAGGCACTTAAAGACACCGTGAATTACTATATAATTGAAAAATGAGCCTGTTTCTTAGAAATGAAGTGTAACCAATAGCCCCGGTCTGCTGACTTAATAGAGAAGCTTAACATCATTATATCTATATTAATAACAAGGCCGGTCAGCCATTAGCAAGAGGAGTTCCTTCATTCCATCTCTCTGATGCTTTCCAGCTTGCTTTTTTCATGGTAAATGAGTGTTGCTTGTGCTCATTTTCTATTCAGATAATTCCCATTAGCAAGATAAACATACGAGTGAGAGACTGTACTTTCCTCTACTTCTAAATAAGATCTGTTAGCAAGTTGATGATAGAAATAATATCAATCTATGACAGAAGAAAATACAAAAAGAAGGACCCATAGAGAAAGCAGTGCTGGTGCAGGAGAGCAGGGGAGGATAAGGAGGAGGGACCTGGAGCCCTGACTCAGAGCAGTTCAAGCCTTTCTAGCAAGTCACCCCGAGCTAAAAGAGGCTCGCTAACGGACAGAAGCACTGAAGGGCCTGGACACAGAGACAGACAGCTGAACTCTCTGGAAGCTTATTGTGTTTAGCTTTATAGCAAGCTCCTAACCGAATCAGTATTAGCCACATATATTCCCACTGGTCTTTCATTCTGCCCCACAATCTTGTTTTAAATAAACATCTCAGCCTTTGAGACATGTCAGACAGCTTGGATGTATTTCATTGACCAGGTGCACTTAATATAATCTGCTTGATATCACACTGCGAAGGATCTGTTCCGTTTTCTTTGTCACTGGCAGATGATGTGTATTCAACAGGTTAGCTCAGCTCCCTAAAAAAATCACAGCTCTGCTGGAGACTAGGTATTACCAACTCAGGAAAGGCATCAATTTTGTGATATATAATAATCTCCTTGCTTCCCCTCACAAAGCTGCTCCAGGGTTAGCTGTTTCTTTCTGGGCTGCAGGACTTCATCGTGTCTCCTCTTGCTCCATTCACCTGCTCCATGGGTACCAACCAGCTTTTGCATGTTATCAGTCAGCGCTGTTGTTTAATCAATTATCACAACTAAATTAAACTCAGCTTAAAGCTTGATGCCTGTTCCAGATCCAAAGAATGATCTGCATGTTCAAAAGCCTACCTGCTTTTTCCAGCTGTATCTGTTGCAGTGATAAAGTTAATTTCTACACCCTTTTGCCTTGCTTCAATCCTCCTGAAGCAGAACAGTGTGAAGTCTGGCAAATGGCAGTTTCTAAGGGAAAGCTATTCAGCTTCTGATGTGTAAAATGCAGATGCAACTAAACAAAGTGCAGCCTTCTTTCATGTCAAATACACAGCAATCAGAAATTATTTTTCTACAAGCCTTCCTGGAAATGGATTATCTAAATCTTCTGCCTGCAAATCAATATTCCCACTACCAAGCAATCTCTCCAGAGCCAGCAAGCATTCAGACTCTTAACGCTCACCACAGTTGCTAAACACCAGGCTGATACGGCTTTTGTACTGGTGATTAGGGCTGCCTGCACACTGCAAACAGCGTTTGTAAATGTTTGTGAAAACCCCCAAACACTGCTGGATTCATCCATGTTCCTGATCCATACAACAGTTACTTTTTCAGATATTTCTAGAAAATTGCCCCCCTCTCCTTTATAATTGTTGGAGAAATAGATATTCATGACTGAAGCTCAGGCTGTACAGAAGACTAAAGCAAAGGACAATGAGGTCCTGGTCTGTTAAGGCTTCTGTGTACTACAGTTGCAAAAATAATGCTGAGTGGTTGATGGGCATGCTCGTGCATTAAAATACAAAAGAAATTTTAGGAAAAAAACCTTCTTAATTTGTTCAATTTTCAATTGTTCAATTTAAAATTGTTTTACTGTGTTTTTCTTTATTTTTACTCATTTTTTGGTAACAGCTATTCCTGGGAAAGGCATTCAGATAACAAAATTAGACTCAGTCCAGTGGTGACAATTAGGTGTTTAAAAGGTTTTAAAAAGTCACTGTTAAATAAAAAAACCCAGATAATAGTGCTGATCATTTTGTAGGGCCAGTTAATTTTTTTTCCTACAAAAGCTTTGTAATAGAGGGATGTTTCATTCAGAGCATTTGGACCAGGTCTGCAATGACATTTTCAAACTCCACTTACTCCTTGTGCAGCTGGCGTGCTGCATTCACCCCATGGTGGCTGGCTGCACTGGCCTGGATGTAATCTTGTTTGCATAGTCAGTCACACACAAAACCAAGAATTACTCTACTGTATGAACAGGGTATTCATTACTTGCTACGTCCCATTTTAAAGGTTTCATTCACCCAATCAAGAAACAAAAATGACACAATGTGACACAGCTGAACTGACATAAAATGAATAAGACCATTAGCTGGACCTTGGGTTACCTAAGTGGTCCAGGAAATCATAACTGGATAATTAATGAATAATTCTTAGAAAGAAAAGGAGCTTTATTTTAGTCTCAAGGAGTTTCTGACCAGTGTGCTTGGATAAATATGAACTAAAGTAAGAGCAAGAAGAGAAGGAAGAGACTAACGCATCTGCATCTAGCCAGTGAGGCTACCATGCCAGGAATCCTTGGTAGTATTCAACCAAACCTGTCCTAAAGGTGGCACACAAAAGTTAAACAAGAAAAATTGTTCAGGGACAGTTTTGTTCCTAGATGTTCTGGGATCACACCAGGCCAATTCAGCTGATGCAATAAGTCTCTTGATAGATCTATCGCTCCTTCCCTCAAAACACATCTAGCAGCATCTCCAGTTTGGTCCGCCGAGTTGCCTGCACTGGTAGCGACCCTGCACAGGGAACAGGGTCTGGTCTGGTGTATGGCACAGTGGGCCACCCCTATTTGAAGCAATCCTACCTGGTGACAGAGGTGGGACACACACGTACCTGTGCTGCTTTTCTTAGCAAGTATCTGGATGCCTTGGCCACTAGATTGCACAAAATAACAGGTGTGTTCAAAATCTTGGAACAATCTTCTCTGTCAGAAATCCTTTTGTCAGCTTTGCCCTTAGAGTGACATTGCAGTATGACAGTCTTCAACATGTTGTTGATTCTGAAAACAATATATAATAGCAAATCCCTTCAAACTATGAGTAAATCAAATTCTTGAAGATCATAAGACATTCCATGGAAAATAAAGATTCTGCTGAAAGAATATTTCCACCTGCAGACTTGTATTACCAAGCTTTGGCTACTCATGCTAGTGGTCAACTCTGGTCTCTTCTCAACAGTTCCATAGCTGGAAGAATGTTTGACAAAGATCCCTCTGTTCTGCCAGACTCCTCCCAATCTTAAACTGTACAGAGAGATACACATTGTTTAATTGATATTACTTACTTATTTCTCTTTTCTATCTTTTTAGTGAAAGCTGTACCATTGTATAGCCATTTCTCTCACTCTAAACATTTGTTTTAAGACTGCCGAAGTCCAGCTGCAACAAAAGACAAGTTTGTGAGGCTATGTATGTTTTTGGAAGGAGATCTGACAGCTTGTGAGTTATCTAGGCCTGAAAAGCTGACAATTGGGTTCTAATGTTTCAAATGAATATTGCTGGTTTCATTACCAAGTAAATCTTTGGAAATGTTCTGGGAGCTGACGAGGTACTTCTTTTTGTGGGCAATATTTCTTCTGCTTTCCTTGCCTTTCATTATTTATACCTGCCTGATATTGTACCCCTGATGTCCCTGGTATCCATTTATTAGAAAACAGGGAAAGGTTACTTTCCATAATAGCTTTTTCATGTTGCATAAGGTAGAGTGCAAAATGACTGCTTTTTGGCTGGGAAAAAAGAAAAATTTCTCTATTGTCACAAATCACTGTCTGCATTTTACGATACTATATCTCTCTGAGCAGCTGCAGTCTAGTGTAGGGATTGCCCTTCAGCAATATGAACATGTTCTTAAACAGCTGGAGATAAGCACATTCAGAGCCTTACTGAGAACACACCATTGCATTTCCATTGGTAATGAGCAAAACATCTACAGTAATTTCCATCTGAAATGAGCTTTACTGTAAGCTAAAGATACCAGCCACCAAGAAAAAAAATCAAGTCAGGTGGGCAGTGGCCTCCTGAAAGCATTGTGGCTCTTGCCCTTACACATTAGCAATCAAATTCATCCCTGGGATATCTCCATTAGACACAGATACTTGTACCTACAAGGGAAATTTTTCTCACTCCTAGAGTTGTTACAGAGATGATTTTGAACCAGAGAAAGGTGTAAGACTGTGAACAGCAGGAGGACTACATGATATGGAGATGTAAGAATTACGCAGTTGCTGTACGCAGATACTTTTTTTTTTTTTTTTCTCTTGCTTGCTGAAGTTCTGGTTCCTGTGTTTACGTGGCAACTTTTGTCAAGGACTGCATGAAACAGCGTGCTGTGCAGCAACACTGCGTGAACGCAGGTTGCGTTTGATGTTTCTCCCATAGGATCAGGGCTCATGGCAGAGTCTGCATCCAAACATCCCCCTGAATCAGTGGGTTTCTGAGCTGCTCCCTCAAGTCACATACAGGCTCCTGTGGACAGCTGTGGTGTTGCTGAGGCTTGTGGAGTTCCTGCTTTGGGCAGGGAAAGAGGATTCCCCTCGGCCACAGCTGGGCTGCCAGCACGAGTAAGGCAGGCTGGGTTTGAGCCTCCAGCAATAGAGAAAGGACCCCATGCTCACCTCCCCCAAATTTACTTTTCATGCAGGAGTTAAGAAATGAAGGAAAAGGTGACTTGGACATCATTGTGCTGCCCTGATCCTAGGCTGTTTTGGTATGAAAAGCTCCTGAATTGGCTTTATTTCCCACTGGCTACAGTAAGGATGGTAGCAGCCAAAGGGCCTGCTGAGCAAATAATGATGGGTCCTACCGCTTCCTTGCTCTGACAACTTCCCATGTGGAAACAGGTCTAGCTGGCTGGAGTAGGAGCAACGTTGCTGAGTCGAGACCCCATAAGTCATTCTTACTAAAGGGAATTCTAACATGAGACATCTTTCCATCAGTTTTTCCATGCTGAAGGAACACAAAATCACCCTCCACTCCGTCCCTTTTGTAAATGTACCTGTGGTGTTTGACTCACTGAGACAGATGAAGTGACCCTACAGCCAAACTTTGGGCTACACATCCACCTCTCACAAACGTTAGTGGCCATTTTCCCTTTGTGGGTACTGCAGCACCAGGGCTGGGCTGTGGGCTGATCACGCTCTCTGGGCTCTTTGGGTCCGCTGATGTAGGAAGATGCACCATTAACCTCCTCCCTCAACAACCAAGCTCCCCAGTCCCCGTGCTGTGGGATCAGCCTCCACGGAGATGTGCAAAGGGGGAGTTGAAATGAGGTGTCTGGTTGAAGCCTTTGCTTTCTCTTTGGTGTTGAACTGCCCCCGGTGCGCCGCTGCCCCTGGATTCCCAGAGGAGGACAGGCACCCCTCAGTGAAGAGGAGACAGGTTGATGGCACATTTTTTATGCGTGACCCCGTGAGCTAAAATGGGAGGTAATAAAGCTGTACTTGGATTTACATGAACAAGCCACCCATTGAAACACTTAGGCATTTTCAAAAATCCTGATTAAAAAGCTGGACTTCAGTTCTAGTTCCAAGCAGGCAAGGACTGCAAATAAGACATCGCCTCTCTCCTCACTCTTCTATTGGGAGAATGTTACATAAATTAAAATTAATGCATTTTTTCAACTAGGTCAGTGGAATGTAAATGCTCTGTTCCAGGGAGGATTATACATTGTAACTCAGTTAAGCCACGCACAGCACAGATCAATCCTGCTGCATTTATCAAAGCTGAGCTGTTCGAAGCAGAAAGCAACCAAGTTTTCCTACCACACGCTTCATGGCAGTATCTGAAGGCTCATGGGGCAGAGGATGGATATTTGTCTCGCTCCTGGGAAATCTCAAAACCTTTGGCTTTTGTCTATGTATCAAATGTGTCTTCAAATATGGTCATGAAATTTGTGTGAATAAAATGGGACAGCAGAAACAGCCCCATCTCAGTGTTTTTGACTTGCAGCAGGAACATGCCTCCCCTGTGTTTGCAAACCAGGCAGAGCAGCTCGAGACTCAGCAGCAAGTTGAGTAAATTTGAATTTGTGCTGGCCCATGAACATGGAGCTCAGCTGCTCCTGCTGCCAGGCCCACATCTGGCTGCTGCCAGCTGTGTGCTGCCCTCAACAACTGCCTACTTTGTTTATGCCTTAGACCCCATAGTCAGCCCTGGATGCAGACACTGTGCCACTGAACTAGCATTATATGAACCCTTGATGGGATCTGCAAACCAGCCAACAAGAAAGAATGTAATTTAATGTGTCTCTCTCTGGCTTGGATTTTTTCCTGGGCCCCAAATCTGCAAGCACATACACACTCACATGTACCAAAATGAATGGCCACCCTGACTTCCAGCAATACACACTCACATGTACCGAAAGGAATGACCACCCTGACTTCCAGCCTCACTGGAGAGAGGCTTCAGAGGTAAGCAGGCACGTGGCTGTTTGTAGAACTGGACTGGGGCTTTTGTTTTGATGGGCTCAGTACTGTATATTCTGGTGTAATAAAAGATGTGGTGACTGAGACCATAATACACCAGCAATCAAAACAAAATCTCAAAAAAAACCCCTTATTTTTTCATGATGGATGAAGCTTTGAATTATGTTAGCTCCCCTTAGAGCAACCTCATCTTTCTTCTAAAAAAGCTTCATAAGTAAATCTTTCTGACTTGCAGACTTCCTTTTATGAGCATCAAAACAAAATTGCTCTGAATGCAGAATAGCCCCAAACAAAGTTGTAAATAGTAGGTGGAAGGAAATGGTACTTTGTGTTTCACACAGTTCCAGTACACCCTTTCCTTGCCTCGCACTGCACAATCATACCCAGGATTTATTTGCCCTTTCCTTCAGGTAACAAATGCTCTAGTGAATGAGATGAAGGGTCTCTCTAGTCCCATATCGCACCTCAGATGACAGCCTATGTGGATATTTAAGGAAGGACATAAGGACAGGGGAAGTACAGAGTGATCTGTACCTGATATTCTCTTCTGGCTTTTGACAATCAACAGTTTCAGGAGTCCCTGAGGTACAGGTTGAAGGTGGATTTTTCAGCTTAATAATGGTCCTATATGGCATGACTTTGTCTAAGCCTTTTTAAAACTCATATATACTTTGGCAACAAGTCCCACCGTTTAATGCATCATGTGAAAAATTCCTTCCTTACGGTTTAGACCTACTGTATGATAATTCAGTTTGTTATCCCTAATTCTTGCATTGGAGAAACACAAATTAACCTTGTCCTCTTTACCTGCTCCAGGCCACTGGTGGTTTTATACACTTCTATCAAGTCCCCTCAGGTAGTTAGTTTTTTTTCCAAGCTGAAAATGTCTAATTTAGTCTTTCCTCAAAAAGAAACTGCTCCAAAACTCTGACCATCCCTGCTACCTGTTCTATATCTTTTCTAAAGTTATTAGCTCAGTGCTGTAATACTGTTTTCTGATCTATTTTATTGTGTTCTCTCATTCAGCAGTTCCTACTATCCAATTTGCCTTTTGACTGTTGCATTCAATAAGTGATGTTTTCAGAAACCTCATGCCTTAATTTCAGTTACCCAAGATCTTTCTTGAGTGTTGCTATCTAGAGCCCGTCACTGCAGATGTATAAGTAGAGTTATTTTTTCCCTAAGTGCCTTACTTTGCACTTGTCAATACTGAATTTCATCTGGTACTTCACTGTCAGTTGGTTTTATAAGCTCCTTCTGCAACAGTCAGCTTTAGCTTTGATTATTATGAATAATTTTGTATCATCTGCAAACTTTGCCAGTATTCACCCACTTTGACATGCCACATACAAAAATGGTGAACAGCACTGATCCCAGCATAAGCCCTTGGGGCACTCCTCTGGTAAACCTGCCTCCAGCCTAGAGGAAATGTTGTTTTATTTATTCTGTTATTCATACAACTATCACATTACTCACCTTTGTTCCTGGGGGTGGAGGCTGGTGTTAGCTCTGCATTGGTAGCTCAGCAATTTCCTATTTGAGCTCTTTTAGCACACTCAGTTGAATGCCATCTCATCCTCGTGGTTTGATCCAGGTCAATTAATTCAATAAGGTCTGCTCTCCAGAGGTTGTTTGTTCTTCTCTTTGACCCAAGATTTCCCACCTCACCGTCAAAGCTCCACCTCTGGGAATAATGCAGGTGTAATGACTTGTTTATCAGAAAATGTCAACCTTTTGCATCTTCCAGCAAAACTAATCCCTAAAAGAAGGGCCTTGTACACCTAGGTTAAGCTCTTAGACTGAGGGTGATTTCTTCACCAGCTCAGGCCTGGGGACTCCTTCAGTATCCAAAATTTCAGTTCTATCAGTTACAACTGGAGAACTATTTTAAATATATTGCATTGTAAACCTGGAGTGCTGGAATTAGCATTCTGTTGATCATATAACACAGTGGAGCAATGACTTTCTGAGACTTTTCTGTCCAAAACCAGGGGGGTAGGAGGAACTGACTGCTACTAATCAAATGTCAATTTAGTAGAGTCCATCTGAGTAAGTCTGTGTTGACATCTGTACAGTTGCACATAGGCTAGTGCTCATGTGTTCCCCTGAACTGGGATCTATAGCAACACACATATATGGTTATACCTCTTCTTGTTGGTGGGAAGGAGACTCTTAGGAGGACAGCAAGCTGCGTTTTGACCCTTCCCTTTCCCATTTACTTTCAGTGCAGGCAGCTCTATGGTCTACAGATCTTTCTCTGATAAGCAGATGCAGAGCTTTTCTTCAGCCAGGCTGGCAAACTGATAAACCACTGGTCTCTTCTAGTTTACTTTGTGTCATCCCTCTGTGCTAGAACAAACAGCAATGGCTAAGTTGAGGATTGCCAAAGCTGAGCCAAAGTATTGCTTGCTGTCCTTGCAGCCCAGCTCCACAATGTACTTCATAAAGAAAATAATACAGATTCTGACTAAGTAGTTTAGGTATAAAAGACTCATCAGATAGAAAAGCCTCATCAGATATAAAAGCCTATTAGATTTCGTTGCTAAGGTGCACATCACACTGCAAGTAATAGATATTTAAGCTACTATCAGAAATAGCTACAAGTACTTCTCATTCACCATGAGCCCCTGATTACAGAATTTTGTGAGTGAAGCACTACTTTAAAGCATCATCCATCTGGATTAATTTCCATGGCCCGCATGATGGATCAGACCAGGCTCCCCAATACCACTGTCTCTCATGTGGAGCTCTGCACATGCCTGGCAGCTTGATGCACAGATCTAGCTTGTGCAACAGTGACAGACTTTCCTAGGTACCAGATCCACTGTGGGCAGAAAGAAAAGAAGACAAATGATAGACTTAGCATCCGACTTGCAAAAATTGGTTTGGCCACCCAACTTGGACAATATGTTCTTATTGCTATTTGTCATAAACAAAATATTCACTTTGTTTATTAGCATTCTCTCTGCAAAAGGTAGTTGAAGAGACTGTGTTAGGGCCACTACACTTTTTTTTTTTTTTTTTTTTTACTTCAACTTACTGGTCTCCTGTTCTAAGTCCTTTACATTCTGCAGGAGCACATACCAAACCCTGCTGCCTCCCATCAACACCCATGTGTAGGATCCCAGCGGACATAAACATTGTAATATCCCAGGCAAACAGAGCGCTAATCTGCTCCAAGTACTCAGCTCTTGTGTTTTTAATGGAAAACTCATGGGGGAACCTAATTTGGCACCTGTAGAAATCCATGCCCAGCTCAAATTTGGCTTCAGTGGGAGTAACGAGCCCAGAACCGCTGCAGCAAACACCCGAGCTCCAGGAGAGACTGACTGTAATCGCGGATGCTTGGCTTAATATTGGCTTTGTGATTTGTTCAGTTTCTTCGCTGCAATATGTACTGCAGATCCCATTTTCCCCTGAAACTCATCCTGATGCTTTATGAATGCAGGATCGGTCTCAAAGAGCTGGACTTGAGCACCTGGAAGGTGCTGAGCACGCTCGGGCACCACTGAACTGAGGGTGCTTTGAGGTTGCTCAGGGTTTTGCTCAGGCATCTTTGAACCTTTTCCTTCTGCAAGGGGCTCCTGAGCACAGAGGCTCGTTCGTTTGCCTGCCATGGCTTCTCCTGCCGTGCATCGTTTGAGAAGCAGTACTGCGTCAGGAGAGCACCTCCCAAACGCCCTCCGGCATCACGGTGTGAAAGGTGAGAAGCGGGTAAGGGCATTTTCCCCACTAGAGTTGTTATGAATAGCAATTAAACCCCCGGGGCCGGCTGTTCCGGCCGGAGAAATCGCGATTCTCCGCCTGCCGCTGCCCAGGCCGGGAGGAGGGCGCAGGGGGGCACCACGCGCGCGAGCCCCGGGGAGGCGGGCGCCGGGCGGGCGCCCGCAGCGCCCTCGAGCGGTGCCTGCGCGCCGGAGCCCGGGCGCGCCCCCGCCCGCAGCCGGCAC
>JAVKLA010000040.1:5454962-5479944 GCA_034782735.1 Sagittarius serpentarius
TCTCCTCTCCTCTCCTCTCCTCTCCTCTCCTCTCCTCGCCTCTCCTCTCCTCTCCTCTCCTCTCCTCTCCTCTCCTCAACACAACCAAGCAAAACCTCTAGGGAATTGCTAAAGAAAATCTTTTGACCACTGTTATGAAGCCTTTTTTTAAAGTAAATATATGAAAGGTGGTTTGTTGTTTTTTTTTTAATTAATGGAGATTGCCTAATTTTAACACCCATGGGGAAGAGATGAGGATAACAGTTCTTACTGTACAGATGTGTACCTCAGACAAACAGATACCCCAAATCAGGGAGGGCAAGAAACCACCAAGAGCTGATTTCGGTCCAGGCCTGAAATACCAGAAATTATACCATGCAATATGCAGAGTTGTTATCCTGACAGTGGGATGAACCCTGTGACAACACCTGTTGCTCAGGCTAGGATGGAAAAAAAGGTCCGTTTTAGGGGAGGAAAAAGAATTTTGAGTAAACTAGTGTCAAAACAGTGACTTCTGTATCATCTCTGTACCGCTAAGCTGTTCACTGAGCTGCTCTTTGCTTTACAGACCATTAAAATAACAGCAGCGATTTGGGTGTTCCTGCTATTTGAACTGCTCAGGGCACTTACGGTGGAGGGATCCCTACCCCAGTTAATGGTGTGCGTTGCGGTTAGGGGGTCTGCTCACACGGTCCAGGCTAGCCTGATGCTGGAATACCTTTGCTGAATGGGCCCCTCAGCCTAGAAATAAGCTGTGGGAGGTTTTAGTGTAGAAGTGTCTAAAGATTGACATCACTTGCAATGAGTGACACTTTAAAAACACTTCCAAGGTATTTCTGTGTAAGAAAGTCTTCTTTTCTCTCTCTCTTATTCAGTCTTGAAGGAAATACTGCATGTTTAGGAGAGGCTTGGCTGCAACTTTGAAGTGAATGGATTTATTCTTGTGCTTTACTTAAAAAAAGGAGTTAGAAAACTTCACATACCAAAAATTCCCAAGAAGACAGCTGTCAGGGGGTGACATGTCGGATATGAAG
Organism: Sagittarius serpentarius; assembly: GCA_034782735.1. Lineage (NCBI taxonomy): Eukaryota > Metazoa > Chordata > Aves > Accipitriformes > Sagittariidae > Sagittarius > Sagittarius serpentarius. Next base: position 5,455,976 of record JAVKLA010000040.1, read on the forward strand.
TGGCTCTCCAGCTGGTCTCTGTCTGCATGCTGGGAAGGCATGTGGAGACATTTTTTCAATTGCTGTACTAGTTTGACATGTTAACAGTGGAAAATGATGTATCATTCTTGAGCCTTTAGTTGGTGGACACTTCAAAGTGCATTGGATCCTCGGAGAGGAGTGCCCTATTGTTAATTGTTCCTTTCACATGTACATTGGGATGAACATGGCAAGAGCAGCGAGGAACAAAAGGGCTCCGGTGGCCTCTTAGAGAAAACCCTGTGCAGCTCAACCTGAGTCTGACCTTGAAAGGGTGGGTTGCTCTGGTTTTTAAATCCTGCTCGCCGGTTCATTCCCCTCCAGCTCCCCACCGTTACCCAGCTGCAGGGGAACGGGATGCCGGAGCAGCGAGAGCAGCGGGGCATGGGGAGCCCCTCCACTGCTGCCATGTGGTGCCCAAGAAGCCAAGGCAAGCGTCCTTCCAGGAGGGGACAGGCGCGGCTGGAGACTTGGGGCTTGGAGAGGGCTTCTGCAATAGGTGTGTTGGAGGGGTGCTGGGTTTCCCTTATCCTCTGGTAAGAAGGCAAGTCATATCCGCCCTCCTCAGTCTAACTGACCCACTAGCCCTCAGTCTCAGAGCACAGACCAGGGGCCTTGAGCCCCTATGATTGGATATAGGGTCTCATAATACATGGCATGAGTTTCCCAGGCCTCTGAGGACACAGTTCATTGACATACTGTGACAATCCTTTGCTCTCAGGCATCTGTCCCATGTCTCTCTGTCTCTCCCTCTCACCCCCTTGGGCATCCAGCTGGCTCTGTTGGGAGACTGCACTGTGCAACGTGGTGTCCAGGTTGGGTTCAAAAGCTCAAGCAGTTTGGAGGCAGTTTGTCCTGCAAACAGAGATGTGATCCCTTGGCGTGCATCTCTTTCAATGAGCTAGACAAAACCTCTCGCTGTAGCCTCAGCTGCACAGAAGGATCTGTGTCGGGTCACAGAGAGGGCAGGCCCCAGCTAGTGCATCTTGAAATAGCTGCTCAAGCAGGTGACTGGAAATTGCACCCCCACCCCCCCCACCCCGCAATGATCTGGAAGGAGAAGATGGCACAGAGATTTGCACGCTGGTGTGACGCAGATGACAGAGGGTGCAGGCAGGGCTAGCTGCCCCAGGTCTCCTAGGGAATGAACTGCTTCTGAAATAGAAACTGGGAGGAAAGAGGCACGTCTGCCACCGTGTTACAGCCCACCGTGGTGCCAAAGCCTCTGCAGCACATTCTGCTGCAGGATGTCCTGGCCCAGGGGTCTCCCTAGACCCTGAAACACCTGAGCCCTGGCACTAGCACATGCGGCTCAGGCCAGACTGGGAGAAACGATGTGAATAGGGATGGTGGCATTAGGTGCACCAGTACGGGGACACTGAAGAGACATCCCTGAGGCCTCTGCCCAGAGTTTGGTATAATGGCACGGTCTGGATCTTGTCCTGCTCTGAGGAAAATCAGAGTAATAGAAATACAATAAAATAACCGTTAAGATGTAGCTGTTTTCAGCCCTCAGTGCTCAGGCCTTTGATGCCTCACATCAATAAGACAGATTTTACTTGCAAAACAGCTTGGACTTCTGTCCCTTCTTTCCCCGGGGCATGCATGAGTTTGTTCCAGAGCTGGCAGCATCTCCCTGAAGGTGGGTGCACACGTCTTGTGCCCCTCTCTGCTCTTCCCATCCCCATGGTGCTGTGGGCTGGAGAGCAGGAGCCGTGCTGCTCTGGCCATGGGAGGCAGCGGGTCCTGGGCTGGCACGCAGGCTGCCGCCAGCTCTGTGTCATTGGTGTGTCCGGTGCACATCGAGGGCAGCCCTTCTGCTCTCCTCTTCCTCCAGCTCTCGGTTTTACCATGCTATTAAGTTATTGCCACCCCTTAGGGACAAGCCTGAGAGAAGGCGGAGGGCTCGCATAACTCTGGATCAGTAAAGGAAGCAGCTCAATTAGCATTTCACACGCCTTTTCTTCCCTCTCTTCTTACCTTCCCTGCAGCGGGCATGCTTTCCCCTTAAAGGATTGTCCTGTTTCTGCTCCTTGCCAGCGTTGGCAGGGTGACAGTAGTCGAGTGTGCAAACTTGTGCTATTGTCCCCAGGCCAGGGGGAGTCATGGAGACCCACTAATATGACACAGGAAAATGTTTGCTGATGGCAATTCTATGGGCTTTGTCTAACTCTTTCTCCATCATGACGACTCGATTTAAGTCTCTAACTGTTTGACTACAGATGCAAGAGTACTATCCAACTCCATCCTTTTGTCCGGATAGTTTGAATGGGTAATTCAGCTTTTGTGTAACTCAATTGAGGGGGCAAACATAAAGACAAGATTCTTGAGCGCTCAAGCTCCCTTTCCATGGATATATGCACATCTCTTTAGAGATTTGTTCCTTTCCTACCTTTTTCTGACATCATCCTCCCCTTAAAAAAAAAAAAAAAAAAAAAAGGCTCTGATGGGGAACAGTTAAAAGTAGGCTAGCCCAGTCCCCTGTATTACATTGTCCTGTGCCAATGAAGCATGGTTAGTATCAGCCCCCAGACAGCTTCAGGGAGTGCAGAGAAAAGGGTGTCTAAACTTTCCTAACTCATCCTCAGCATTTTCACTTCAGATTGTGTCATTTTTAAAAAGAAAGGCCTCGGTAGGGGTGAAGAGAATGGGGAGAATGGTAGAAATCGCGGGGAAATGATTGTATTTATTAGCTGTCTTTCTGTGGCTGTCCCCATGGTGACAATTTGTGATGGCAAAGAATGCGAGGAGGGGAGGCTGATGCCTGATTGGGATGCTTTGTATTTGGCAAAGTGGCTTCTGATTGGCCTGGGAGAGCCCCGAACTCGCCGGAGTCGATATTCATTCAGCTTGCTCAAGTGCTTGCTAAACTGCGTCCAAACACTGGCGGGCCCTGGCTGCCTCCACTGAGGTTGGCGGTGTGTAACCTGCCTAACGAGATTAGCGGGGAAGGGGCTCTTCTCCACTGCGACGCCGCAGCCGCCAGCACCGGCGAGAAAAGCCACTGCGCGCCGGGTGAGTGTCCGCACTTGCTTACAGGGAGACGGGAGCGGCCGTCCCGGCTTCTTCCCACCTAAGTGCTATCTAACAAGATTAGGCACTGGGATGGCTGGCATTTGTGAGCCAGTCCCTGTGCTGGTGTGTGCTGGGGCAGTGGTGCGGGGCGGTGGGCTGCGGGCGCACGGCGGCTCCGCTGGGAGTTTGCCGGCGTGGTGGCGAGCTGACAGACGACTTGTTTGCGTGGCTGAGAAGTTTGACATGTCCCCTCACCCTCCTTCCATTTGCTTGGTGCTATTTGAACGGAGGTTTCCTGCTTTTAAGTCTGGCCGTCGTGTTTCACAGGTTTGCCAAAGTTTGCCTGAAAGTGGATTATAAACTTTTCATGGGAAACTCTGCACGGCACATCCAGTGAGATGGCATCAGACAGCGAGGTAAAAACCCTACTGAACTTCGTCAACCTGGCCTCCAGCGACATCAAAGCAGCTCTGGATAAATCAGCTCCTTGTCGCCGGTCGGTTGACCACAGAAAATACTTGCAGAAGCAGCTCAAGCGGTTTTCTCAGAAGTACTCACGGATCCCACGGTGCCACCCCAGCAAACCCCCTGAGTGTGGCTGGCGCAGGGGGACAGAGGACCGGGGCCGCGGCCCCCGGCCCGAAGCACCCGACCGCAGTCCCCACAGCGGGGCTGCTGCCGAGAAGGCACTGCAGACACCCGAGGTGGAGGAGAGCCTCACTGGGGAACGGGTTTTGCAGGAGCAAAACCCTGAGGCCACCAGGCCGGACCAGGTGCCCATGAGGAAGCGACAGCTCCCTGCCTCCTTCTGGGAAGAGCCACGGCCAGCCCCGAGCCTGCCGGCCAGGGCTTTTCCTGCTGGCCCTGAGGGGCTCCCAGCCCCCAGAGACCCTCCTCCCTATGAAGGGAAGAAAAGCAAACGGAGCCTGGACGCTGCCGGCCCAGAGAGCCCCCCTGAGCCTGCCCCACATGCCAGGGAGAAGGACCCTGCTGGGGTCCTCTCGGGTCGGGTGGGTGCCTGGACCTGCTGCCCCTTCCCCTGCCCTGGGCCAGGGGTGTACCAGCCCCCTGGCACGCTGCCCCCGTCACCCTTCTCAGGGCTGGGGCTGTGGAGGAAGAGTGCGGCTGCGCTGCCGGTGGAGGTGCCGCACTTCTGCAAGGAGGCCGATGGCACGGGGCAGAAACTTTACAAGCCCGTGGTTTTGAAACCCATCCCCACCAAGCCTGCTGTCCCCCCACCGATCTTCAATGTTTTCGGCTATCTTTAGCCAGGGGGGACTCGGAGTCACACTGAACACCACGGCTTCTGAGAGGGAATTGAAACGCCCGGTCGGGCACCAGGCATGAGCTGCTGGCAGCGTGGGGTGGTGAGGGGAAGGAGCCTGGCCATCACAGCCTCCTCCTCGTGGGCGGGCTGGAGTGAATAAGTAACTGTTGGGAAGCTACTCAGGCTCCACTCTCCTCTCAGTACATGGGTATAAATTGGGAATAAGCCTTACGAAGCCGGTGTCATGGGGCGTGAGGCAAACCAGGGCTCTTTCATCGACGGGCATTGTCTGAGCTGTGGCGAGCGGGGCTGCAGGCCATTCATAGCCGCACTTGTAACACCTAGGAGACCTCCTCCATGTGGGAACATCTTTCCGGGGTTGCCCTGTGGCAGCAGCAGCGAAATGAAATGAATTAAACCCATTCAAAGAGTTTTTGTACTTTAAAGTAATTCCAGAGAAGTCAAGATATTCAGGTCACTTCCTTTTGCGTGCAAGAGACTGGAAGGACAGTATTTAATGTAGAAACGACACTTGTGAATTGATTTAAGCTCTTCTTGTATGTAAATACTGAGAGAATTAAAAGAAAAAAAATTAAGGGAAGAAAGCAGGTAATTTTATTTTGGTGATTCTGCAAATGCAGTCTGTTTATTTTTGCCCCACTGAGTAGACACAGGTTTGACTTGCAACTGGTGGGTAGATATAAGGGCTGAAATCTCTGCCTATTCAGTGATGTAAATCAAAAGTAATTCTTCTGGGGCTGGGAAATTAGCTGGTGTTAAGCCGGTGCAAACAGAAGTAGGATGAATTTCCACATCAGGAATTGTTCTGCATCAACAGAACAAAAGAGAAATTGTATTAGTTGAATACAAAACCATAAAAAATGATAGACAAAAAAAAGTGTATAGAATACCCTGCCTTGATTTCTGGCTCACAGACATCTTTTATTTTGTCTGATTTTAAGATGCTGTCACAAGACCTGGCTGCAAATGATTTGCCCAGTATTTTCCCAATTATTTTAACAAATCGGCATTAGAAAAGTTAATAGGGGATTTTTAAAAAGTTGGATATCTCTTAAAGCCATGGAGAAAGTGGTGCTAAGGCACAGAACATGAGACCTGAAAGGTTTAATATTGCAGGCCTATGTATCTATTCAGTTATACTGGAGTAACTGAGGTCAAGAGAAGTGTATTATGGGGGGGGAAGGGCCAGAGAATGGACACCTGTGATCTCCCAGGGCCTGAACTTGCTCTTGCTGAAGCTAATGGGAACTTTCTCCCAGGACTCAGTAAGTGGCCTTGATCGCCTTGGTCTCTGGCTAGCGTAGCTCCGTAAGATTCTTACTATCGCCATAAGGGGAAAACCAGGCAATGCTTCTTAAGAGTGCATTGCAGTTATGAAAAAAATATCATCTTAAGCAATTGTGGAGTATTCACTTTGGACCTTCTTATGGGGCTTGGTGTTATATAACCAGGTTGCAACTTTCCCTGGGATATGAACTACTCAGGCTAAAAGTAGCTCATTCTTTCCGCAAACATCACAGTATATCCCAGCAATGTTTACTTTTATGGAAACAATGGCTGTAATGTGTTAGTCCAGGAAGCCAAAAGTAGAAATGGAGATGGCTTTCATTGCTTTCTACCTGCTACCAGCACTTAATATATGTATCAAGCCTGTATAGACTACTCCTATAATAGCGAGAGCAGGAAATGGCTTTGGTAACACATACCTGCAACTACATGCAAGGTGAAAGGTGGCAAAGAGCTGATCTAAGGGTTAAAGATGTCAGGTTAACTCTTGATCCACAAGTGAAGATACGAATATACTTAGATGTCTTCCCTTTTTGTCTTTTTGGAAAAAAAAAATCCATGAGGAGACTGTCCCTCTCCACAAGGAGACTCTAACAGAAACCAGAGGCAGTACTCCTATTTAAGTTAATGGGAGGAGAACTATGGCTCTTAGTTTGCAGAGCTGTAGGCAAGGAATTTTTATATGGAAGTAGCGGTGCTTTCTCACACCAATAGCTCTGTGTCTCTGTTGTAATCCAGAGGAAGTCAGATGCTGAACTCTGTCTCAGTGCTGTTAATGCAGAGCAGCCTCCTTGGCATTGGTCTGGATTTCCATCTGGGTGACCTGAGCAGGTCATGGACTGAACCACAGGTATTGGAGTGATTGCTGTGGACAAATGTTCCTGCTTGAGATCAGAAGGGAAATTTGAAAGTGCTGCATATTGCACCAGAATATGGATTTCTATCAAAATTAAAATACTTGGAAAAGTGGGTAGCCTCTGTAGAAATTTTATTTCTGAAGAAATCCAGAGAAAGAAGAGAGTTAACATCAAGTTTCTACCTTTTGGATATTAAACTCTTTGTTTTCTTTTTCTTCTTTTAAACTGTTTCTTATTTGGATGCATATTGTGGTACATTTTCCATGGAGTGGAATGGCATGTTTTTAAGTGACAATGAAGGACTGAACCAGACCATTCCAAATTACCCCTAACACACAGATATTTATGCACTTACCCTCAGATCTAAAATGATGTTGCTTTTTAAAATCCTTAAAATCCTTTGTGACTTGGAACTTCCCGCCCCAGCCCAGGGCAGGCGGTGGCCCTTGCTGGTGCTGGAGCAGCAGTGAAGTAAAACACAAATGAACAGAAGACAATTGTTAAGTATATTCAAAATCACTGAATGGGGATGTGTGAGACTTTCCAAAAGGTTTGCAAAGAATAGCAACTCTGTCTCCTCTCTAGCAATACTTACTGTTCTCTCAACCCTGAGATTAACATCAAAATTATTGATTGTTCGATCTTGGATTGATTCAGACTTTTCCTGGCTATTTTTGTGTTTGGTTGTTCAATGTTGCTATTCAGGACAGCTGATAGCCTTCAGAATCTGCTTGTTTATTCATACTTTATTTGAAAGATAGAAACATAACATTTGAGAGCTGCTATTTACTACAACAATGCAAATTTAAACTGTTAAAACCACAATAGCTTTTATAAATAATGGGAAGGAAGAGGTAAGTGAAAAAGCTTTCATACAAAATGAAATAAAAAATCAAAACAGTGCACAAGAACATCAAGCGAATTGCACGTGTTGCAGTAAAAAATAAGTACAATAACCTGGTCATGAAATATTCCTAGAACATTTCACATAAAGTCATCATCTCTGAAGAAGTCTATCTATAACACTCAGTAAAAACAAGCTACTTTACCTTGCACTAGAACTACTGATCTACTTACAAAGCCTGGTTTGTTTGGGTTTTGGGGTATTTGCCTTTTCACAGTAACTTCTAGATAGACGCATTAAATGCGTATTGAATTTGTGCAGATTCAGTATTGTGCACAAAACATTGTGTCAATGACTGGAGTGGAGAGGTAGCAGGCTCCATTTCAGTGCAAATAAATGTAAACTGAGTATGTGAAGATTTGCTGTAAGGATCAAGCAGAACGGACCTAACATTGTAATTACCAGATTCCCCTTCTAACAAACTCTTCTTTCCTTGGTTTCTGTGCACAGTATGCCCTTATCCTTCCCACAGTTGTGGTACATTCCCATCAGACAAGTGCTCTCCAGCTCAGTGACTCTCCTGCTCAGGACAGATGGTTGAGAGCAACCAGGACATGGGTCTCCCAACAGAGGTGAAGGTCTCTTGGTTGAAAGAAGAAATGAACTTTCCATATTTGCTCCACTCAAACCCAGTTTCAACTTCTCCGAGGACACATAAAGAAGTTGCAACTCATGAGACTTTTGCATACATAACAACGTTGGCTCGGGGGAAATTCCCAGTTTGGGATAGCTTATGAAGTCCCACCGCTGTGGTTATACATGCAGATAGTGACTGTGAATCCTTCTATCAGCCAGCAGTCTCAAGGGGTCTCACTGCACACCAAACAAGCACTTAAGTAAATGGTCTCCATCTAGCCTGTATCCATCACCCATCCATGTGTCTGCATGCACCACCCTCTACGACTCTGCTCTGTTACACTCATTTATTTCAAGGAATTTTCTTCTGATTTATATCAATATAAGTAAGACCCAGACCTTCACTGCTCAGCCCCATAAAGTGAGAGATGCATGAACTCCACAGGTGATTTCCTACCTCTCAAGCAATTGCTTACCAATACAGGGCCTTCACTGGCAAAACTGGTCTAAAGAGCTCCTGTTCCCCATCTCTTTCCCTCCACCCAGTATTCTTCCAACCTGAAGCAATTCCCTCTTCACGGTGCAAGAGACAAGGGGGTAGATCCTAAACTGGTAGTAATGGAAGTCCCTGGATGAAATTTCAGCAGTGGAGGAATCTCACTTGACTTTCCAGAGCTTTGCAAGAAGATCACTGTTCAGTGTGAATTGAAACTCTGTTGGTTTTTCAACTTCTTTTGCATCTGGGAAGGGGACAGGTATGGACAGAGTGCCTTGAGCTGTAGCCAGTTCCTCTGCTCACATCCTGGCCCACAAGTGCTGAACACATTTCACACAAAACAATCATAGAATCTGAACTTGTGTGCCCAGATAGACTTGTGTGTGTGCAACACACTTTTAGTCCTTTGTTAAGGTATAAAACTCCACACAAATAAAAGTTGGTGCAATGCATTTTCCCTACTTACATGGATAGTATGCAGGCCAACAAACAAAACCAGGTATCAGGTCTCTGGTGGGGAATCCAAATAAACCATGGTGCACAGCTCCTTTGTCACCTAAGGTAAGAATGAGTGTGCTTCTAGCATAAGATCTGCAAAGATGTACTTCCAAATTTAGGCTCTACCATCCTTACTTAGGTGCCTAGTCAGGAATGAGGCACTCATCAAATCAGTTCAGCAAGTTACACCTGTCAACTGAGCTGTAGTCACTGCCAATAACCGTTCATGGGCTCTTCAGCCTCCCCAGCTGTGAGGGAATGTGACTTGTTAAAAACTTCAATAAAAGAATTTCACGGACAATTATAGCAGTTCAGCTGATAGACGGTAACTTGTTAAGCTGCCATAAATCAGTTGTGGATCTGAGCTGTAAATAGGTGACCTAATTTTCAAAGAAACTGAGATAATAACTTTCATCAGTGTCAAAGGGAGCTAATAGATATGTCGAACTTCCAAAGTCAGGAAATTCAGGGCTAAATCCGAAGACTTTTATTCTGCCTTAGTAATATCTGACACCAAATGCGGTCCCTTCGGCTTAAGTGGAACTACACCTGCCGCAAGCAACTTGGCATTGTTTAGGCACCTGAATAAGGATTTGGAAGCCTAATTCTGGGTATTCATTTTCATAAATCTCAGAGTCTGACTTTCATCATTTTGAAATGATCTCCTTTCTTCCAGTGATGGTATTGTTATAGCCACAGAGGTCCAAGGAGGTAAGAGAGGCTGGGTTTGGTAGGGACAAGATCTTCTAGGGGAGGAACAGATAAAGTTGGTTTAGCGGTGTTGCCTCTCCCTTCACATCAATTTCTGTTCCTGCTCCTCTAGAGCTTTGTTCTGTTCTGACACCAGCTCCGTGATGGAGTAAAGCTACTGTTTACAGTGCAGCTACTTCTAATTTACACCAAAAAAAAAAAAGCGCTCAGAGTTGCTTTCAAATCCCCAGTCTACAAAATTCTCTCAAGCAGACTTTCACCTACTTCTTATTGCAAATGTAATACAAAATGAACTGTATTCACTATGTGCAAATACAGTTCTTACATCCTTCTTAAATAAACCTTTCCTTGACTTTTAAAGGAATCAGCATTTCTGGATTTTAGTCTATTAAAAAGTTCTGAGATTTGAATGTTCACAAATCAAGTACTCTACTCAAGAAAGGTCCAAAAAATGAAAGTAAGTGTTAGCAAGACGGTGTCAAAGTATCAGAGAATTAGCAACCAGCACACTTAGCAGAAATCCAAACAGTAGAATAGAAACTAAAATCAAAATCTCAGTCAGTGAAGGAAATGTAATTGTTGTCCCAAATATGTTCACTCTTGACAATTTCTGAATTGTGATCACAGCAAGGATGCTAAGCTCCACCACAACCCCAGGATACCTTTGAATTCCTCACTGATACTTGCTTCAGCACTACTCATTTTTCAGTGTTGGCTTTCATTTCTTGTTCTTTGCAGACCAAGCTCTGAGGTGAATCATATGTGTTTTCTCTTGGAAAACCTAACAACAGTCCTACGTTTAGCTCTCTGTCTCCTCCATTTTCTTCTCACTCATGCTTCAGAAGCATATTTCTCTTAGATTAGTCATTGGAGGGCGCTTGACCAAGCCAGCAGCAATTCCTCCCCAGGGTGCATGATGTGCGCCCTCACCATGCTGGTGACGCTGGGTGCCATGCTGGGAAGCCGCTGCATGTCCGATGTGCCTCGGGTCACTGTGTGTAATCATGCTGTAAGTATCGAATCAGTCTGTCCGGGAGAGGCAAGGTGACAAGAAGTTTAATGCGGTTTCTGCCAACCAGGCTTCGTACCTTGATGCGGCACAGATGGGAAAGAGGTCGTGGGGGCTCTGAAAGACAGGCAGGTCAGAAACATGAGCAGAACAAGTTTAAATTTGAGAGGGACAGCTTGGCTTGGGCAGGTGAGTGGCAAAAGGAAAATGGGAGAAGGAGGAATGAGAAAAGGGGGCTTTTCTGTAACAGAGGGATGATGCATCTGGCATTGGTGGCAGCTCATCTGTTCCAAGGCGTGACATTGGGAAGAAAGTGGGACTGGAGGATGGGGTCCTGTATCCTCTCTCAGCCGTAGCAATGGGCTTTCTAGGAGGATTTAAACAAGCTGCTTCACAGTACTCAGCCTTCCCACTGAAAATAAATGTAATATGTACCAAATTTAGCTTGGTGCCAGAAAACTAATTCTGATAAAACCTACAAAAGACTTTGGATCCTGAGGGAAATGATATTTAGGAGAGCAGAATATTAGTAAAGGCTTTAAATGCCACTGGTGCCTGCTGGGCTGCTGTGGAGATGGTCATGCTGCCCACCTGCCCTAATCTGACTGCACCCCAGGTGCAGCCAAATGGGCCTGCCTGCACTGGCAATGCTCATTCCCAGTGGGTCAGATCCACAGCTGGTGTACATTTAACATCACAGAGTCAGTGACTCCCCTGCAATTTTCAGTGCCTCATAGCTGGTCCAAAATGTAATTCAGTTTCAGTAGGGAAATCCTATCAAGTTTAAGGGATGAATACTAAGAGGAGATGGTGACTGAGGTTTTGAAACCAATAGCAGGACTATTTGTGCCAGTTTCTCTCCTGGGTGACCATACCTGCTTTTTCTTTAATGACAGCCCAGTCCTCATAGCTGTCAATATGTTCCTTGAGCCGGGAACAGAGCTGCACGTTACCCACATAATCCAGGAGAACATCGATGATCGGCCCGGCCCAGCGACTCATCTCTGGAGTAGACACCATTTCACAAAACTTCAAGGAAAACCAGATTGACTGCAGTCAGTGGGACATGAATGCATATGTGGAAACTGCAACGATAGCAACAGCCCTGACGGCTTTGGTGGTCCCACCCTTCTACCAGCTGGGAGGGCAATTACCAGTTTCCCTTCAGAAAACTTCAACTAAAGCCTCTTTTTTTGCAACTGAGGGTAGAATCCCCTCTTTACAACCGCAGAGGGACACAAACCCCTGGTGAAGTCCTAGCTCTGGAGCACGGAAAGGATGCTGAATTGTTTACAGGGTCCAAAGGCCTTACTTCCGCAGAAATGGGAGGGCAGAGGAGCTTTGCCCCAAGCTAGTGAAGGAGCTGCTGAAAGGTCCATGCAGCCCAGGGCTCTGTGACCCAGTGTGCTGGGTCCCTTTCCCTTCTTGGGAGGGGCTCTGTGGGGCAGCTGTGCACAAAGGAGACTTAGAGAAAGAGGGAGATTTGGCAGAGCACAGCTCCTGCTTCTTGTGAACCCAATAGCATCTGCAGCTTTTGGGGACCAAACACCTTGCTAGAAACAAGTCTGGGGAAATCTCTGGACAGATGAATCCCAGGCAGTTTTACTTGCTCATGGGAAAACTATCCTAGGCCTAATACAGAGGCGTCTTCCTTACTCAGTCCTGGATCAGGCAAATTTTCTGTTGCCCCCAGTGCAAGCTGTGGGGTACTCGGAGCCATTGCATGGATGGCTGCTTACAGAGATACTGAAGAACAGACTTAAGGACCTGACTTTAAGCAGTCTCATTTCAAAAAAGCAGTGACTTCTCTTCCCACTTTAATCTAAATATGTATATTATAACCAGACAGCTTCATCTGTCTCTGTTAGGGTGCTGCATAGGATGAAGATATCTGTGGACTTGTCTGCATGTGAGCAGTCGGAAAGTTTAACATGAATTAAATCATGCTGTGTGGATAAGAACTTGGGCACATGGCCGAACCCAATTGAATGATGGTGGCTTAAGCACCATCCATCCATCAGCTTAGTCACTGAGACTGTCTGCAAGCACCCTCCAAGCCCACCCCAAACAGGAAAGAAAATGCACCAGCTTAAACCTCTTTCAGTTTAAGCTCCTGTAACTAGATCAAATTTGATTATACATGCATAAGCCCTAACTCAAAGTACATTAAACTCTTGTGTGGATACTCTTCCTCTGAAATAAAAGTGTATTAGCTCACCTAGGAAAGAATAAAGCTGCAGCAAATTATAAGGCCATTTTGTTCACAGTTGAGAGCATTCACAGAGGTGTTTACTACTCTTCTGACTTTTTTTTCCACTGAGCATCACCATGTAGTGTTTCCCAGGAAAATTAGATACAGTAATGTTGGGAGGATCCCCGCGGACAACCCACAGTTTCCTGCCTGGACTGCTTATAGAAAGTTCAGTTTAGTATATCTGGCTGTCATTCTCCAGTGCATATGCCATTGCCATGCAGTTACCCATAGGACGTGCAAACTGGGGATCTGCACTACCACCTCCAAGCAGTAACTCCACTTTGTCAGAGTTTAAATGAGGACACATGTGCAGGGCAATAAAACACTGGATCTTAGTGCTCTCCTCCTCTTGTCTCCACCAGACACCTTGCCTGCCTTTTTCTTTCTTCCCTATTCACAAGCTCAGTCTACAAAAACCTTTTCTGGAATAAAAATGTTCCAAAACATGTTGCAGGAAAAGAAGCACAGCAAAACGAAGAAAACAGTGCAAATCTGCAACTACAGGCAATGGGATTGACTCAGGGACACAGTGGCTCTGAGCCTGCAGTCTGGGTAGGCCCCTGCATGCCCTCTCGCGGCAGTAGGATACTTCGCTCCCCACGTTCCCGGTTTTGGCACTGCAATTCTGGACATGTGGAGTGAGACAGCAACCATTTTTCTGTGTTCACTTTCTCCAGGACACGTTCATTTAGTAGCAACAGTAATGATCTATAGTTACACTTTTTTTCAAATCCACTTCCAGTAGCTCAGAGTCTTTACTGTATAAGGGTTAAACTTTCAGATTTATTATGCTTACGTAATCTTATACAAGGAAATAAAAAATACACGAGAAGGCTATAGTTTCATAGGTTCCTCTGTATTTCAGAATACAATCCATATGACAACTATATCATGAAGCTATACTGCACAAGCCTTACTTTTATTAGCCAAATTCCTAGCAGTAAGAAGCAAATTTAGAATAATATTGGAGGGAAGGGATTGCTTTTCCTCTGTATGCATTTGCCCCTCAGTGGTCTCTCTCTAGGCACAGATATAATTTTATATAGCTTTTGCTACCTCTGCCTCACGTGGTCTGACCCTTGAGGTGATGACTCTGTGAGTGACCTAATATATTTTTAGGCGCTAAAAGTAGTTTTAGGTGAGATCCACAGGGAAATAATGTGCTTAAATAAGTGAAAACAGAACTGGTTTTGAGTGGCTAGGATACCATAGAGGGCTATAGACAAACTATCCCTCCTTGCCTTGGAATTCCAGCCCTCTGTTCACTCTACATGCTACCATATCACAGTTCAAGAATTAGAAATTATATATTTTATTAATTTTTCTTTGACAAAAATGTGGTATCCTGGAGCAGTTTTGCTGTGACAAACACTCTCAAGAAGAAGTCAGCTGTTTGGGATAAGAGATTATTTTGATGGACTCTTACAATCCTCTTTCTAAGATTTGTTTTTATTTGTTTCCCAGACATGTTACTGGAGAGTAAAGTCTTTTGGAAGAGAGGACTGATAAAAAGGTCAATATTTCTTAGGATCTTTTAATGTTTTCCTTTATTCTTTCCACCACCAAGGAGCATTGATTGATGACCATCTCTTTGAGCTAAATTACACTTTCTTCTGAATCCCTCAAAGCTACACTTAAACTAGATAGAAGCTGATTTATTTCTTCCCTGATTCTTTGCAAAATAGAAAGACTGCCATGCTGAAATGTCTTTGTTGTGTTGCATGTTGAAGGGTAGCAGATTTTGATTGGAGGGTTAGATTTTGTTTGAGATGTATTGGAAGGAGTCAACATACAGAGATCAGAAAAAAATGTGCAATCTGAGATTCTCCAAAGTCCTTTAAGGGACTGAGAGTCCAAATCCAGCCCACTGAAAGCTAAGCCCGGCTGCGCTTTGGAAAGGACTGGAAAGATACATGTGTAAAACATGGATATTTAAAAACTGTAAGTGGCTTTGAAAAGATGAAATCATGGATCTAAATCTCCTAATCTCTTTTGAAAACTTCAAATATAATGCACAGTCATATAGCTAATGTAACAATTTATGCTGTCTCTCCTGGGCGGCTTACCCTGTAGACTCGGAAACTGCAACTATTTACATTCAGTAGTTTATCCTCATAAAGTGAAGTACTAGACAATTTTAATTTAACCAGGAGCTTAAATTCCATATCAGACAAAACAAATCTTAGAGGGCAAGTAGAACAAGCAGGTTTCTACTGCCCATATGCTACCGCCCATATGACACTGCCTGTCAAGAAAACATGCTTCACTCCTGGCACCTCAGGTCCAGACGAAAAGAATACTGTAGGTCTGACAGCAAGGCTGTCAAGATGGCTATAATTCACTGCAAATTCAAGGTAGGGCTACAGCAGCTGTTGCCTACCATCCTGCTATCATTGAGCATGGACTTGGAACATTCACAGACTCTTACTGAACCTTTCTTTCTGTAACTGAAGTAGGAATAAGGGCATCTTCTCTCACAGGAAAGTTGGGAGAAAAGATACATTAAAGTTGTCAAGATACATGGGTAGGAGATGTCCTCAGAAGTACTGTAGGTAGACTGGGCAGTGCTTACCTGTACTATGGTTGGCTCCTTGGACAGCTGAGGATCATTAAGTCTGTCCCGTCTGTAATTTAATGCAGGGTGTGGGCCATTTCCATACTGACACTCAAAACAGGAACTTGCGTCACAGCCCAGATCCAGGAGATACTTCAGCACGGAAAGGTACTTCATTGAAAACATGATGGTAGCTGGAAATGCAGTGGGATGGCTTGATATATAGGCATCAATGTTTGCTCCATGGTCAAGAAGCAGTTTCATGGTCTTCAGGCAGCCATGGCGGATGGAGATGAGTAATGGGTTAATGAGGTCAACATTGGGGTTGGCTCCAGCTTGCAGCAGCAGCTCCGTGGCATAGATGTTGTTGTTAAAAACAGCAAAATAGAGGGGGGTGGTGCGTCTGTCCTCGTAAAGGCAGGACCGTTCGTTGGAGAGGACGGTGTTGACATCGTAGCCAGCATCGATCAGCTCTTCCAAGACATCATCATTGTTGCGTTCAGCTGCTAAGTGCAGGGGGCTGATGCCACTACGCTTGACACGAGTGCGGCTGGTGACAGGGATCAGCATGGAGACAATCCTGCCGGGTGGAGAATCAGTGAACAGCAGTGAGCTCTAGGGGATCTAGGGGGTCTACAACCATACAGCAAATCGTAGCTGTATGGTTGTAACCATAAGAGAGAGCCTGCTAACTCAGGCACAGGAACAACTATCTCTGATAGAAACCAGGGTGTGAACCTGAAACCTGTCAACAACTCCCTGTGCTCCTACCTTGACAAAAATGTGAGTTGTGTGACCCCCTCTTTCATGGAGGAACAAGTTTTTTTGAAATTATCACCCAGTTTCTATGAGGTAATGGCAGCTACAGGGGCAGTTGCAATGAAAGAGACGACATGCTGGCACTCATCTACCCTGTTGTAACTTCTCTTAGGTGCCACAGCCCAAACGGCAGACACCCCACCAGGATCTCCCAGATATTCTGCACCTTCAGCATCATGCTGTGGGTAGGACTGGAGGAACAGGCACGCAGCCTCCGGCCCGAGGTGCCAGCAGAAAGGCTGTATCTCCCCACCTCCATTGGGGTTGCTTTATCGCTCAGCAGAGAAGGGCGCCGACACAAGGCATTGGTAGGCCTCACGGGTCACAGCCACAACAAGAGGCTTGAGACCAGAAAGGGGGTGAAACCGAACCTTCCTCTGCAGGACTAAGCTAGGAAAACCTACATATTTGGTTCCCAGGCCTCCCTGCTCCATTTTACAATGCAGTTATTATCCTGGATTGGTCCCCATCCTGGAGGACCTCACTGTGTGGCTTTTGGCTGTGGCAAATCCGTGGGGCTATCAACGTTCATTGCAGATCATGGGCAGCCAAAAAGACAATTAGGAAAGGGGAGAAAAAGAAATAAAAATGTTTTCCAGGCTGGTTTCCATGCTTTAGCCCAGGGAGAAAAAATGTACAGCCAAGTCCTAACCCCCAGTAATCAGGGATTGCTATTGGAAAGTGTGATGTGGCCTTAAACACAGCAACATAAATCAAGCTGCTCTTATTATGTAATGTGAAGTTCAAAGATATGATGTACAGGACCCCTGCAGTCATAAATCCATGATCATTTTTATGCCTCCATAGGTGTCATTGGAGCTGCATGACCAGCCCCACGTGTTAAATCCTCATTTCCTGCTCATAAAGTTGGGTGGTTTAGCCAAGGCACTAGGTTGATTCTGTAAATACAGACAAGTCACCTTAAGCTACTTCCAGAAAGAGCCATCCAGGGCCATCCAACCTGAATCTGCCCACTGTCTCAGATGCCCATGCTCCCTATATAATGCCTATGGAGAGAGTGATATCTAAAAAGGAACTTGTGGGAGCCCACAAGCTAAGCACATCTTCTCCTCCTCTTCTTCCTCCCATGCAGACTCCTCTAGCAGTCAACAGCTCTTCTAACACACAAACATGCAAAGGTCAGCTTCCTACCATGTAGCGTGTCTCCTTTACAATCGTGCATATCTTCAGTTTGACTGCAATAGCTAGTCCCAACACTGGGCCCTCAAACATATGTTTATATAATGAACTAAGCCAAATATTAGTGCTAGTCTCAGGAAAACCTTTGTCTGTGATGCACTGAATGATCCTGTGAAAGACTGAGCCTCCAATGCTCCCAGGTTCTGAAACAGGAGTCGAAGATGCATAACACCTTACAGGATTATGTTCTTATTTACATGATGGACTGTTGATGTCTCCAAGTTACTTCTACATTTTGTTTTTAAACAAAAAGGCTTTTATAATTATGTAAATATCTTGGGAAATTAAGCACTTTTTTTTTTTTTCTCTCCAAGCAGCCTCACTAATCTTCCAGCACTGTGACACTCACCAGGGAGCAGGAGGTTTGGGTGCTGGTGAGCTGGCAACTTCCCACCATTAGCAAATGTTCTGTAAGAACCATAATAACAAAAAGGGCACAGAGCACTGCAAGGACACCATGCCAAGTACCAGCATTAGTCATCCCATGATCAACTGTTTTGAAGATTTAAGGGTCTGTTTTGTTCTTTCCTTCCAGCATATGTTCTTCAGCCAGCTTTTCACATCTGAGTTAAAGAGGCACTGCGTCATTTCTGTCTGCGAGAGGGACCTGAACCTCATCGCCGGGGTGTCACACTGAGGCTCTGCATCTACATGCTGCAGTGCCCCAGACCTCAGCACACTCCCTGTACCCCAGATTTGTTTGGGGAGGAAAAGCAGGGAGCATCAAATTTGTATCAGAGTTAAATTTTGTAGCTTGAACTTGTCTCTCTTCCTCATCCTCCAAAGTGGGTTGGTTCAGTAATATGGTGCCTCCACCTTCGTGATCTTTCCTGTCTGTCTAGAGGGAGAAGGCAGCTGAAGTGAAGGCAGCCAAGGCCAGACAAGCCAGACCACATCCCACATCTGGCACAGGGCTGAGCTTCACATACAGTTTGGAAATAGTGCCTCTTTTTGCCTTATCCCTGGCACCTGCTTCTGTGATTTCTATTTGTTAGAAATTATATGGAGGAGGAGGCAGAGCATCCTTAATATGAGTGTGCCAAAAGTTTAATGACTTGTATTTATTTACTTAATAAATCTGCCCACACTACACAAAGTCTTCTCTTCTCAGTGTCTCAGTTCCGAGGAGGAAGGAGTTAAATGACTGCTTGCGATTGTCTTACAGCTGATGAGATGACCCATATGAATTTCAGGTCAGTATTGACAAGGTGTCATTTAAAATAAACAAACACCAAGCAACAAGAGTTGACAGTTGAGCCTTGGGACCACATTCTTGGCTTTTTGATGGTAGGGAGCCTTCGTGCTCTGGCAAAAAGTTGGAAGTGTGGAATTCCTGCAGAATTACGTATTAAATCTGCAGGAATACAAAGAGAGGTCACCATGAAGGGTGTTATTTTACTGAATACCAAAGGAAATAAGAATGACCAGCCAATTGGGCTACAGCTTTGTCATTTAGATAAATATTTATAAGAGAAGACCTTTCCCTTTTTTTCTTTCTTTTGCACTTAGTTTGCAGCAGTTGTGCACAAAATTTGTGCTCAGTCTTCTACAAGTGAAGGAACTCAGTTTGGACTGAATGCTGGTCTCATTTACACTGCTGGGTGTTGAGAATAATAGATGTGAGACCGGAATCAGGCCCTTTCTTTTGTAACATGGGAATGGGCTCAGTTTGCAGAGTTTCCATGTAAATTTCTTTTCAGGTCAGGGTGTGGAACTATTGAGGGGAGGGAAAGATTCAGAGAGCTGGTTCAGACGCTGTGCACAAACTGGACTTAGATCAACTTACTGTACTTTCAGACGAACTTTTTTGAAAGTGAGCAACTGGAGCTAAAAGTTCTGTCTCTGGCACATTTCTCATGTAAAATGTGTTTGTTTTCCAGAAAATGTCTTTAACTCTAACCCCAGAGAAAATTTTGAATCATGCCTGCATTAGTCTACCCACGGTACTCATGTACACGCTGTAAGCTTACACACCCATTACATAAATCCACACTGGGCTGTCCTCTAGAACACATAGCTTGCACAAGGAAGCAGGCCTACTCCAACTACAGAAAATGAATATCCTCAGGTCTATCAAGGTGATTTGAGAAGCTTAACTGGGATTCCCAAACAGACCTAGATGCTAGGATGAAAGATGCTATGGGAAGGTGTAGTGCTGTCAAGTTTTCATTCCTCAGACATTGTCTGCAAAGATAGCTTTACTATCCAGAAACAATCTTTGCAGTTGGATATACTCTCTCCTTTGGCTGTTGCTGAAAGGATTTTGGTAGAAACTGTGATAGTCGGAAGAGTTCACTACAGTCACCAAAAGGGTCTGTCACTGCAAGACGTGACTGTGTTTTCAAAAATAGCTGTGGACCACTCACCCTTCCAGCAGTGAGGGGTTAAAGGCAGGAGATAAAACTTGCCCTAGGATCAGAAGTAAATACTAAGGACTTCAGGCTCAGAAGCTTGCTGCAATGTCCCAGGTCTTGAAAGAGCTAGGGCAACAGTATTTACATGACAGTGCAACAATCCCATCCCTAGACAGCATCTTCTAAATTGATGTCCTTTACCACAGGCTGCAGAGTTTCTCCCCCTCCTATAAACCCCTGTACTTCAGAGGACTGGTAGATCTACCCAGTTCCTGGTTATTCTTTCCTTTAGTTACTTTTCTCACTGTTTAAAGAATGTGCTCAGCTTTATCCCAAACACATTTCATTTCAGAAACAAACCACTGGATCTTTTTATGCATTTGTCAGTTACCTTTAAGAGTCATTTAATCACTTACTAATAAAGTATATTTTCCAGACCTTGAGTAATTCTTGTACTTCTTTTGTGAAGCCTTTCCAATTTCCTGAAAGGTTTCTGAAAGGGAGTATACCAGAGCTGGACACCATATTCTAGCAATAATCTCACTAATGCCCTGGAGATTCACTTAACCACTTCCCACTGTCAGCATCTGAATTATTGTTAATAAAACCTGAACACACCAGAGATGAATGCAGCACGTTCTGCTTGTGCAAAAGAATCACAATGGGCTCGTGTAGGAAAATGATTGCAAACTATGCCGCAATAGCTATTGAGGACTAAGCCCCCCCACCAACACACACACACATGCTTTTTTATTCCATCTCAAGCATATTTTCTGAAGCTCAGTTCAATCCGCTTCCAAGATACTTGAGGTTATTTAGCTGTAATAGGTGATATCTTGGCAAAGCTAAAGGAATCTTGCACCCCACATTCCTGCTCACCCCATCCCATCACATCCCAACCCGCAAACACACGCTCTTCAGTTTCTAATTTCCAACCCGAGCTCTGCAAGTGGAAAACCCAGTTCTCAGCTGGCAGCTCCCTTGCTCACAATACTTAGAATTAGATCTGGGACATTACATTCTCCTTTTCATAAGGACTTTGGATTCTTGTCTAAAAGACGAAACTATGAAATTAACTAAAACTTACTCGCAAATCCCTTTTTTGGCGGCTATGTGAAGAGGTAACAGGCCATCTTTATTGGCTTTGTTAGCATCTGCTCCCTGGGACAAAAGAAACTCCACAATAGGTACATGTCCATTTTTACAGGCTTCATAAAGAGCAGAGGCATTATCACTGGCTTGAGTATTTATATCAGCACCTAGGAAGGAAGAAAATCTTTATAGCACCGGAAGGTTAAAATCAGATGAAAGGAACATACTTTGAATGAACACATAAATCTCCATGACAATGGAGCTACAACATTTGCTAGATGGGGATGTGAACAAGGTCATATCAGAGGTGAAATAGTCTTATCATTTATATACAGTTAAATCATAGATTTCCGCTGGCTTTTAATATGGTGTGAATTTTATGAGGGAGAGTTTAACGTGGGTGGCAACCATTAGCTTCCAGTCATGAATCCAGGCTCCATTCTGCTTTAGCTCAAAGGCAAAAAACTTTAAAATGTGCTGTGCTTTATATAGCATGGCCTTTTCTTTACACACAATAATTCCATTAGTAGTTATGTGTTTACACTATGCTTATACACTATTCCTGAGCAGGAGTTTGGACTAGATGATCTCAATAGGTGCTCTTCAAAATTCTATGGTCATGTATTTATGATAGATATATCTCTGTTTATATTTATACATATTATTTATACTCTATATATTCACAGCAGAAGTACATTTATACTATTTATACTATATTTTAATTTTAGTACATATCGAGGCTAAAATACGACTCTCTAACATGACATCTGCATGGTAGCGAGCAACAATTCTAATCATCTTTTATTTGGGCATGCCTTAGTCAATGAATGTTTCATTTCAAAACTCAACACCTGAGGCCATATCTTTTTAGTTTACACGGGTTCAAGTTAGGCTCCAAGTGGTAAGTTTTATCAAAAAAAGATAAATATTATTAATAGGCTACTAGATTATTTGGGGCATTTTTCTTGACCTCTAGTGTGTGCTTGGCTTAATAAACAACATGCAAGAATAAACCAAGACTTAATACTTTTTGGCCACAAACAGTTTGGAATCTAGCTTTTTCTGTGCTAGATATTTAAGGCCTGAAAGCCTGGGTTTCGACTGTAATATATTGTACCATGGTGTCCTCAGGAACGCTGCTCTATGTGTATCCTAAATGGGAATGACAGTTCACTGGAGTTTTGCTTCTAAACTCCAACAAAGAAACCAGTCAGTCTCCCATTTGATCATGGAAAATCCCTGCCAAAGAGAACATTTCCCTGTGCTCTCACCCCAAACTGAAACATCTGTGTTGTGTTTGGTCCTTTGAAGATGTTGTAGCTGGAAACATCAGGAGAATTGCAGTGACAAAACATAACACAGGACTATGTTCCTAATGAAAAAGAAATGAGAAAGAAACCCTTTTTATGATGAACATTGCTCATCATAAACAATGCAGTGATATCATTCCTGGGATTCTCAGAGGAGCTTTTCAGGGCTTGAAACAATTGGAGAGTTTTACTGGATTTTCTCCTGTGTATTTTTCTCAAAATTAAACTTTAAGGAAATCCTAATATCTATTTAAGTTGAAACACAAATCACATTCTGGCTTAGTTTCTCAAATTGTAGGCAGTATGATGGACTAACTGGTCATATAAAACTGTCTTGACAATGCTAGCTGGACAGCAGAACACATTTTTTCTTCCCAGCTCTCATATCTTTCTTAGCCATACTAACTGCTTCAGAAGTTTTTCTTATCTTCATCACTGTTTAGCTCTTGTTTCACAAGTGCAGGACCCAGCTTTTACCTACATTGAAGATATTAGCCCACAGTGAAAATAAAATATGCCTCAGAATAGTAGTAAACTAGGTTGTGCTTATTGTAAAGCTGTTTTATATGAGTGGAGCAGTAAAAGGTAGGTTTGGTGTAAACTAGAATCAAATTAACTCTGTTTATATGTTTGAACAGATGCACGTGGGGAGAGTGAGCCTGCTTCTCCTTGGTGTAAAGCCATTAACTATACAGTAGTACTTTATCTATTTTCAGCAGGATTCATTAGTGGAAGAGAGCTAACCTCACCCATCACTGCACATGTTCATGAGCAGATGGGGCTGGCTAATGTTCAACTTCTGCCATCTATTACCACCTACAGTTGTCTTTTATGACTGATGAGGCTACATGTGTGCAGCAATATGGGTTTTCAAAGCTGTCAGGCAATGCGATTAGAGAGCACCATATTACTTCCTAAAGTAGGTGACCATGAATGAATGCTGAAGAAGCGCATATATCTAGTCCATGCTCTCTGAAAGACCCTACACAATTCAGCCGTCTGGAGCAATGAGGTTTCAGCCCCTTGGCAGGCTAGGCCTTGTCTCCAGAGACAGAAAACTGAGCCGGGGAGAGTTAATGGGAACTCTGAAGTACTAAGAATTGCATGAGTAAAGGCATGTAACGGCACAACTGTACTCACCACATTTTGCGAGGTATCTCAAAGCTTCCAACTGCCCACTCTCAGCTGCCACAAATAAAGAAGTGATCCCATAGGCGTTTGCAGACTCTATCTTGGCACCCCCTTTCACGAGGATATCAATAATCTCCAGGTCATTTCGGGAGACAGCCTCATGGAGAGCAGTCCATCCTCGATTGCAGCGGTGGTTGGTATCAGCGTTGTACTGTACCAAGAGTCTGGCAGCCTCTGCATTCTTGCGCTCACAAGCTGTTTTGGAAAAAAGGGAAGTGATTAGGACAGGCTTTTGAAAAGATTCTGGGTGTTGTGGTATCCATTTCATGTAGCATAAGGCAATATAATACAACCAGGCCATAGTGAGTAAGACCAAAGATCCATCTAGGTCAACATGAGGGCCAAGGCTGTTGCCAAATTACACTATCCGGGGCTTGTAAAGGATGTGGCGCTGAAGCCAATCTTCAACCAGGACCTGAAGGAAGCTAAGTGTCCTGTGCAGGACTTGTGCCAAGCCCGGTGTAATGGGTTTACGTGGCAAGGTTTTGGTAGTGGAGGGGCCACAGGGGTGGCTTCTTTAAAAGTTGCTAGAAGCT
>JAVKLA010000040.1:5480044-5505194 GCA_034782735.1 Sagittarius serpentarius
ACTTGTGTGAAAATTGTCCACTTTCTGTCAGTGTTGTGACGAGGGGTGGATTTGTGTGAAAATTGTCCACTTTCTGTCTGTGTTGCTGGCTGGGGTTAAACCACGACACCCGGTGCTGAGGGGAATCCAGCCCAGCACATTTGTACCAACTGGACAACACAGTGACACAGGGAGGTGACAAGGTGCGGGAGATAATTTATGAAGAACAAACATTACAGAAATCACATGACCTGAACACTTTCTTTCCAAATTCTGTGCAAACTGACTCTGTATCTTACTGCCCTGGACCGCAGATAAAGCTCTATATATATAGTCAAGAAAATAAAAAAGCTAAACACAACAGTGGCCAGAAAAGGATCCTTAGAAAACAATAATGGTGCGAGTCAGTAGCACTTTCTCAGCCTACAACAATTTATAGCTCAGGACCATCATGAGATAAAGCTATTTTCTTGATAATTAATAGTATTTTGTTGATTTTTATTCTACCAATTTTCCTATTGCTTTTTGAATCCCAAATCATGAGGCTTCCTACACACCTTTACAGTGGGACACCAAACCAAAGGTACCTAGAATAAGCACCCACATTTACCAACTGCAGTTAGCATTTGTTGTACAATGTACAGAAAGAGAGGCCAGCATATTCCATAGCAGTTGGATTTTTTCTTTGAAATAATAGTGTCTTTTCTTCACAGAGGTCCTGCCTTTTGGTTTTGATTCTTCCCTTGCAATATCTCCGTGGCTTCCTCTGCCATACACAGGTGTCACTCACGTGTACTGAAAGCAACTATGTGATTAGACACTTCTGCAATTACCTATGCATAGCATGCATATAATTTTTTACTCTTTTTTTTCACTCTTTTTTTGTTGGATGATAGACCAGAAGATTTTGCATCAAGCCTAGCACATTCTAAATAACAGTTTTTCTCCGGCTAAAGGGTGCTTTCGTATTATTGTTGTTATTATTATTACTAAGAGCACTACTACTACACCACCACTGTGTTCACCACAGGTGAACAGCTTTCCTTTAGCAGACTATAAGCCAGAATTTTAAAATGAAAGCATTTTAAACTGAGCAGCTCTAATGCCAGGCATGCAAAGTTGGAGGCAAGGTTACTGTTTTAGCTAGTAATATGTGGTTTTTAATGTTTTAAAGTGCTAAAAATAGTCATGGCAGGAGCAGTCAGTCAAAGGGGGATGGACATGAAAGTGTGAGAGATCATCTTCTCCACATCTTTGTGGTATCATGGGTGTAATGCTTTTCTGTTAAAGAAAGTGTTCTCTCTGACCAGCAGCAAAGTAGTATGTCCATGTTAAACACTTTATCTCACTGGTTATAACTATATGCATCTCCCATAGCACACAACCTGGCCTGGCCCGCACAGTACGTCAATCACTGGCGTGTCTACAGTTACTGTACTCCTACATCTAACAGCTACTTAGGTCCTACTGTTTAGAAAAGCATACATATTCCTGTACTATCCCAATTTCCGTAAGTCTGGGACATCGTGCAGACACCCTGTGCTTAGGGCCCCACTAAGCATCCCACACCCCACCCTCAGCACCACACCGCAGCCTGCAGCCTGCAGGGCAGCCACTCATCCTGTCTCTGGCACGGATGAGAAGAGAGGCTGTGGCATGGCAGGTCAGACGTAAGAAGACGGAGGACTACTGGAGGGAGGTAGAAAATGGGAACTAATCGCTGGGTTCCAGCCCTGCCTCACAAGCGATCCTGCAGCTCTGCCTTGGGTGCCAGAAGAGCTCAGCATCCCTGGAAAAGCAGCCACTCACCTTTGTAGAGTGGCGTTTCTCTGGCCTTATTGGAGATGTCAGGCTCGGCCCCAGCCTGCAGCAGGGTGAGCAGGCAGTCCAGGTTGCCCCGGCTGGTGGCCAGATAGAGAGCTGTCTCCTCATTGAGGGTGCGCTGGTCAATTGTACCCGGGTACGCTGTGAAGAAACGGCAAGCCTAAAGTTATTATGGCATGTAGTGCACAAGTATCTGCAGCATCATCACCTTTCAAAATCCTTGGAGTTTTAAGTGAGTTTTTGTTGCTTATTTCTTTTCCTTTTCTATGAGCAAAGTAAGAAAAGAATATACTATAAAGTTACTATAACTGAGATTAAGTATCTAAATCAATCACTGGCTTAGATTAAAATGTTCAGCTGTGGCCACTAGTGCTGCAGAAAGTTGTTGAGTAACTGCTCTTCAGCAGCAGTTTGAAAACAAACTACAGTAGTTAACCACCTTCAGGCACCAGCAAAGAGGTGCTGGGCTGGATCTCTAGCTAGTGGGAAGCAGGGTAATTGCTGTCAGCTGTGGCAGCCAAGAGCTCAGCTACAAGGCTTCCCTGTGAGAAATCCAGGGCTTGGCAAGATCTATCCAGATATCACTTTATCCTGCAGATCCTAACTTTTAGAGGCTTCAGTCTGGAAAGCTATTCTCCAAGAGAAGGTGAAATGAACACGCACTCAGAGAGGCCGGAAAAAACCTTCACACGCAGTCCCAGACCAGGATTGGGCTGCTGCTAATTCTGCTTTTTGGTTTATTCATATTCTTCTTCTGTCTTTTGTAATTCGTTAGTTTTAACTTCACTGACCTTTTTGCAACAGGCTCAGGCAACCCACTTGGCCATAGTACGCAGCTTCGTGGAGGGGTATCCAGCCGTCCTTGTTAGGTTCAGAAAGGTTTTTTCCTGATTTCATCATGTTGCATACTGCTTTTTCATCTCCATCCTTGATTGCTGCCACTACAGGGTCAAGTTCTCTTTAAAACAAGATTAAATCTTGATTACTGCTTCCTTCATTACTGAGAAGCTTTTGCAGCAACATCACTGTATCATTTGGCCAAAACAGTGAGCCCCTACTGCCTATATAGTAAGTATTTGTGGCCCTAAGGTGTCTTGCTGCAGGGCTGGTAGAGGTAAAATTGTCTTCTCTAGTTTGGCTATTCACAGCAGATCAGAAGAATCACTGTCTGGAGGTGCTGATCTCTCCTCAGAGTGTAAGGGAAGTGTAGGTGTGACTAATGTCTGCCGTAAACACTTATATTTTAGGTATCTGGAGTTGGGGGAGACTAGCTCTACCCTTGCTCTGTACAGTGTCCTGAGTGTCCGTGGTTGTGATAATTACATCACCCTGCCATTTGCTGTCCCATGTGGCAAGGTGTTTCCATACGACAACTCTTAAATAAGATCAGCTTTGAAAACAATTGCCTCTGTTCACCCCTGAAGAAAATGTTAAATTCGATCTGCAGGTGGCTTAGCCCTAAAGCAGAAATTCTCAATAAATCTTATTCTTGTATTTTAAAGATACTTCCTATTTCACTTACACAAGCCTGTTTTCAGAAGTTAGCCGGTCCAGTTATGAAGAAGAGAGAGCTCTAGTTAGACCGTGTGAACGTTAGGGTGTTGATCTGAGCTCTCTTTTCTTCAGCGAGGGAGGATTTAAAAAACCAATCGGCCCACCCAAACGAAATTCTGAGCTGCCCTTCGTGACCATGCCCCAGAGATCCAGAGATCCACAGCTGTTATTTCAGCATTGAGTACTCAAGTTTTCAGAAATGATAACCACTTCAGACATTATGGACCTTCAAAAATGTGTCTTCGGTGTCCCACTAAGACATATTAGGTGCTGAACACTTCTGAAAATCTGGTCTTTAGAAGCCTGCTTGGGAGCAGACCCATTAGCTCTGTTGACACGTCCACTCCTGCAAATCTGTTAGCCAAGTTAGCAGTTCCCCAAGTAACTGCAACCGTCAGGGGCCTTTGGAACCACAACTGGGACCTGGTGCCCAGCTGTGAAGTGGTTCATGTTCCAGTTCATTTGAACCTAGCAAACCACTGTCAGGCTCCACAGGCCCAAGGAACATCTAGGTGCAAGGAGTAAAAGGAAGGAAAAATAGTAGGGAGGAAGGGAGGGAATATTTTAAAGCCTCTTTGCAGTAGAAAGCCATTGAAATGTGTAGAATCACTGAAAAGTGTCAAAGTAGTATTTCAGAGTTTGCCAGAGAAAACAAAAATAACATGAAAGTCGTCTTTTTTTGGTGCTACTTAATTCTGAGGCTTTCAAGAAGAGGCTCACTGTGAAAACCTACAAAAAGCATGAAGTGTGCTCCATGCCACCCAGAAGTGAGACACAATGAGCATCCTACAAGTGAGCTTTGCTCTGACAAGCCTTCCCTTTCCCAAGCATGCATTCTGCACAGCCCGGACAGCAACCCGTTTCTCCAAGCTCTAAGAGCAATTGCAGAGCAGGGCTGACCTGGGCACACCAGTCCTTCTGCAGAGCAACAGCGAGAGCTGCTGTGGGACTCCCCGCACAGCGGGAGTCACAGAGCTGCCTGAAGGGCACCGTACCCCTGATGAGCAGTGCCTGCAGCAGGGCCTGCCTCCCTCCTTCCACCCCGGCTGAGACTGCCGACAGTGGGGCAGAAGCAGGGAGCTGGTACCCTGCAGCCGAAGCAGGCAGGGTCCTTGCCCACGGCGGACAGCGGCTCTGCGCGTGGTGGTGTGCTGCGCGTTCCAGCACTGGCACCTGCTCGTGCTCCTGCTGAGCTGGGCTGGGAGAAGGCAGTCACTGCTTCCTCATTCTGAGGCACCAAATGGCTAAGCTCCAGGACAGCAAACACCGCAAAGGAAGAAGCATTTTTCCAGTTCTAATGGGGACTTGCAAAAAATGAACACGGGCTATATTTTCAGAGAGAGGGAACAAGAGGACGTTGAAAACAGGAGAGTTTGTGGTTTGAACGAACTCTAAAGATAAAATCTTGCAGCCTTGAAGGAGGAGAGACTGGGGAGGGAGGTGCGTGTCTCAGAGAGACGATTAGCATCACCAGGGGAGGAATACAGCCTGTGATGAAGGTCATGCAGGGCAGTGACGATTGGAACAACCAGAAACTCTGGCTATGACAGAAGGTCGAAAATGTCACAACAGAGTGAGATCAGAGACAGAAAAATATGAGCAGCTCAGCACAGGAGTCCTCAAAAAGCAGATCATTGGTACAACCTCTGATTTAGTGCAAGGTACAGGAACAGCACTGGATTTCATTGCCTGGCAGGGGCTGGACGGATCAACAGCCTGGAACTCACACAGGCGTTATTAATTTTGGCTTGCCCAGAGGTACCCACTCTGTGCCATAAACACTGATATTAGCATTGAAAGAAAAGTCACCAAGCTGCTTCTCTGAGGATGAAGTCAGGGCCTGGAGGGGAACAGGTGAACACAAGACGTGTGCCAAGGAATGGGAAAAGACACCATTTCCCAGGTGAAGAAGTACTTAGTGCCACTTGCTCCTTCTCTATAGCTGGAAGCAGTGATCTCAAGAGAGCAGAGTCACAAAAATAGCAACACTGGAACAGGGGGAGATATGGGACACAAAGTCAGGGGTTTTGCCTGAGGAGATAACAGCCAGAGCAGGCAGCTGCCTTCCTGGCCACAGCCCACCCAGGAGGAATCGACTGGCCTTGTGATAACTGCTGGGCTGAGGTCCTAGGGACACTGCTGTATCTCCATACTATTTAGGGTATTTAGTGGGGACTAAACCGAAAATTGCTAGTTTTGTATAGATAGTAGATTTTTAGATAGGCATTTGAAATTGAGCATTTTGTTGAAGTCAGTTAACAGCAACAATTGGCACGTTTGGCTGGCAGAAGAGGAGGAGATCGGGGATCTTTGTCTTTAAAAGCCTCTGGCAGAAGATGCCAAAGCCATCTGTTGTTCTGTGCAACGGTTCATGTTACACACGCAGGACTGCTCACTTCGACCTCAGGATCTGGGCATGCACTAGAGTTGCCGGCACCTAATGAGTTACTGCGTGCCAGGTGGGGCACGGCAGGAGTCTGTGCATGGGGCTGGCACACAGCAAGTGCAAGGTGAATCACGTTAGCTGAGACCTCAGTGAAAGCAGAAGGCACCTCAGATCTGTGCTAGAGTTAAAAATGTGTGAAGAATCAGTTACTCTTCTGCTCAAGCCCTCAGATGTTGAATGAAGCAAACTTCTGTCAGGCTCCCTGACCTTAAATGATTCCTGAGTAAGATGAGGGGTTTGCTGGACCAGGCTGTAGATACTTTAGCCACGCAAATTCCAGACCAGTTCAGAAAGTTTAATGAATCTCCATGTGAAATCCTTGTTTTCTGCCTGGCTCATAGTTGGCTGTTATAAAAAACCCAACACATTCTGCTGCTTGGATTTCATCAGATACAGAAAAAATGAGTATTAAAACTATGGAGAAACCCTAAAGATCTGATGAAACCTTAACCTTATTGGTGAATCAAAAGAATTACTGCATTTCAAAGGCCAGTAGCCAAGATAATAAATACTCATTGCAGATGAGATGTATGGGGGTGGTCAATTCTGAGTGCTGGAGAAGAGGTTCAGTGGAACACAGAAAGGTCCGGGAAGCTCCTTCTTTTCCTGCCAGCCTGGTGAGATGCAGGCAGCGTAAAGGAACAACACCTCCCCAGGTGAAGTCAACTATCATCCCTGCCTGGCTCCGAGACCAGGGCTATGAAACAGTCATGCCATCATGCTCTCCTGTGGCTTCTCAGCCACGTTTTTGCTCTCACCTGGCAGCAGAGGAGGCCTAGCTTATCCCGACCTTCTTGTGGACTGAACTTCCTTGAGCTACGTGATGCAGAAGAAAAGCCTGCCCTCCAGTCATCGCACCCAGAGCAGCAGAGAGGCATGCAAGGTGTGCAGAGCACTTAATGAGAGGATGTGATTTCAGTGTGGCTAAGGGGAGCTGGCAAGTGACAGGGATGAGGGAGGCTTCATGTGTCAGCAGAAAGAGGTTTTCACAATGTCAGGCAGTGCAATGACCGTGGAGAGCCAGGGACAGAGCCTGGATCAGCCAGGGTGCAGGGTGAGGTGGGGGACATTGTAGAGCTGGGTGAGGGATGAAAGGAAAAAGAGTGGTGGCAGGGTAGTCACAGCAACCATGTGTGCAGGGAGGAACTTGTGAGATGGCTAAAACAGAGTGGATTTGAACTGGGTAGATAAAAATGCAGGGAAGAGTTTTCTGCAGGACACAGGGAAGTGCTGCCTACAACACTTTCCTCTCTGCATCTGATAGCTAAACGTGGGCACGTGCATCCGCTCTGCCCCGCAGAGAGCTGTAATAAACCCATCACGGTCCAGACATTTCCACTACACGCAGGCACTGGGGCAGAGCTCAGGCCACCCCCTTGCCTGTCTGCTTTCCTCATCCCTGACTGTGTTCACCTAAGCTTATTTACGGTCTCTGCCAACAGCAAAACGTGGCCAGGAGGATCAAAGTCAGTCACGCTGGTTTCCTCCTTGGGCAGGTAAGATGTGATACGGCTCCCCAGCAGCCTTCCTCGGTGTGGCAGGACAGTGTAGCTATTGCTGGGAACGGGCACCTTGGGAGCTTTTATAAAATATTTACTTCGAAGGAATGGACTTTCTCACCCTGTTTATATACTGCAATAAAATGTTTGTTTTCCCCACTCTTCTCCAATGTTGAACCGTGAACTTAATACCAATGCAGTTACTATCAGCATCTGCCTGCCTCTTCTACTGTGTTGATAAGGGAGCCAGCCTATATAAATAAACCACAGTGCAGGCATCCCTTCCCTGCTGTCCTTGTCGCCTCAGAGCTACCGAATGACCCAGAGTCCCCAGGAAACGTGCACTGGAGGGATGAAGAGGGATGAAGGGGGAGAAGAGAACAAGGCAGGTTTGAGGTGGTTCACCCGCAAGAGCCTGGGCATGGTCCGGGGCAGCTGGGAGGTCGGAATGAAGAGCGGGAAGGCAGCGAGGGTGCGGTGCAGGTATCAGCAAGACCTCCTCCAGATGAACACCACCATCTCCCCCCACCAGACACCATCACCACCCAGAAGAGCTGGCTCGGGGGAGAGTGGATAGCACGGCTTGCTTTGACTGTGGGAGAAAGCAGGAGAGGGAGAGGAAAGCACTTACACGGGCTGGGATGAGCTGAACAGGCTGCCGTCGTACCTTCGCCTGACCCCCCAGGCTGCCCCCGAGCTGGACGGTTGAGCGCGGCCTCTCGGCTGGGCCGCCAATCTGGAGTGGCGATGACATGAATGAAATAAAGAGAAATACTCCGAATAGGAGAAACAGGTCATGTTGAGGCAGAAACAGAGACACGCATCCACAGAGACGGAGCGAGAAAGGCTGCCGGTCAGGGCTTTGAATAAAAGCAGATGGCCACGGCTTGCTCTGCGCTGTATTCAGCTGCTTGCTCGGCTCGAGATTATTTTTGGCCCTCTGAGGAAGCGTCAGGGGATTCAAATGACCATATAAGACAACAGTGAGGTTAACCCTACCACCACCGCGCAGGAAGCAGGCACAAGGCGAGGTGAGTGACACTCATCACCTCCGAAGTGCCACGCAAGCAGGTTGGAGGCGGGGGCGGAGGAGGATGCAGGGCCCCCGGGTGCCGGCTCCGTTTCCAGCTCGGCTCTTCCAGGTGGCAGATGAGTTCAGCGATGCTACAGATCTGGAGCTACAAGCTGCAAAGATTTCCCCTCCAGTGGGAGGTCAAAAGCTGCTGGGCTGAGGAAAAGGCAGGGCAAGTTAGTGCACAGAACTGCAGATGCTGCCTTTTGCCAAAACAGCAAGTGTCGAAGGACCCCCAAGGAGGACAGGACCAAACAGCCAGGGGAGCCCTTATTCTCCCCTGCCTCGGGTCCCCACGGGAGAGCTGACAGTACAAGTGCACAGTAACAACGCCGAGAAGCCACGACCTCTGGTGGGAGCAGAACTGCCTGCTGTACAGCATCCTGATTCCGCAGCTATGAAACACGCTTACTGCTCATCAAATTGTCCCCAGTTTCCCAGCCTTGGAAACCAAACAATCACAGACGGTAGTGCGTGAGGCATCGGACGATGGTGGAGTTATGAGAAAGAAGGAGGAACAAAACTTCAGCTACTCCCAGCTTATTAAAAAAATTAGTTTAAGGGGGTATTTTTCCTTGGTTTTGGGGTGAATTTGTAACCTCTTCCCTCCCCCGCTGAGAAATCTGCCTTTTAAAAAATGAAAGGAGAACAATGTCCGGGTTTGAAACTGTCAGTGGGTCTCTGTAACCCACAGCCCAGCATCGCAGGGGAGGGGGATGCCACCACGCTTTGGTGTCTGGAGCTGCTCTTGGCTGAGAGCGGTGTGCTTGACGTCAGACTTTGATCTGAAATAACTACATCCGTTAAAGACTGCAGTATCTAAAAGGTAGCCAGCTCACACTGTTTTATATACCTATTTTTGGCCTCCCTCCTATGTTATCCCATAACAAATGCTGCGCTCCCTCTCTGGCGAAACCTGAGCTCGGCGTACAGTGTGCCCCTGTGGGGGAAAGGAGCCACTGGCTTTGGCAGGGCTTCTGTCATTCAGGAAAGCTTGTAGCAGCGCCCCTTTTCTTATTTTATTTGTTGCTTAAAACAGACAACATCAAGCAAATTCTCCTTTCGCTGTGAGGGCGTAAATTGGTGACCTCATCGGATTTATAGCAGACTCTGGCTTTCAAACTAATGACAGACTCGCAGCGCAGCCGCTCGGTAAAGCTAATTAGAAAGCACGTGTTTTGACAGGGGAAGCTGTTTTTCTCTTCCCGGGCAGGGCGTTCATTGGGACGGCGCAGCTTAGGCAGGCGCTCACTCACCTTTGCCAAGGGTAGATGCGGTAGGGCGGGTTGTGGCTGCTGGCGCGGCTGGGGGCGGCCGCCTCGCCGGGACCCGCCACCATCGACTTCTGGTGGCTCTGGGCCGCTGGCTGACCTGCGGGGTCCTCTTCCAAGCTCTGCTGGATGGCCATCTTTACAAGCTCGTCTTCACTCAAGCTACTGTACAGACTGTATTCCTCACAGCCTATCGTTTGTCTTTGAGTATTTGCTGCCGTTGTAGCCATATTTTTTTTTTTTTTTTGCTTTCCTGTAAAAGGAAATTGTGAACATCAAAAGCTGGAAAATGAAAGAAACCCAACTATCTTGTGCTTTAGTTCAGCTCTGCCTCTTGATTAGACTAACCAGAAAACCCTTCAGTAATCCTTCACCAGGGAGAGAACATTATCAGCTAAAATCTGCATGTAAACTCAATGAACTAACTCCTTTCTATCACACAGAAGTAACTGATTTAGCTGGTCTTTAAAAAAGGGAAGAGAGCTGCTGCAAACAAGGCAAGTTTTTATCTACTTATTATGGTTACCACGGCCCAAGAGAAAAACAGGTAAAGGAAATCCCCATAAGATTAAAGAGATAAAGCTTTGAAATTAATTTATTTAGGAGAATGCCAATGGACATCTCTGTTGGTTTTTTTTTGGTTTTATTTCTTGCTCTAATTGCAGAAAATTAAGGGAAGAGGCTTGTCTGTTTGCTGGTTTTCTGCACAGGCAGGTTCTCCACCACAAAGTGTAAAGAGACTTTGTGAAGTAATTTTTTCCACCTTCTCTGGACATCTCTCGAGCAACATGCAAAGCTGTTCTTTGAAGTGACTTTCTTTGTTCCACTCAGCTAGGAGAGTAACATGACACTGCTCAGTTTCACTTCTGATTTTTTGCTTTTCACAGAACAAAGTTCAAGGTCATGAGCTTTAAGACTTGTGGTCAGACTCTCTTCTAAAAACTGGTGGTTGAGAGCTGGAAATGAGAGAAGGGGGAAACACGAGGGCACACTCAGCAATCACAGAATGACTGTGAACCATCACCGCAGCATGGACTCAAAAAAGGCAAAGACAATCCAAAATGCTGCGGTATTTCCAGCAGTGACGGGGAAATACTATCTCCATGAACGGTGCAATGCTCTAGCAGAATCTCATTCGGATGCCAGAGAGCACTGTGGCCACCAGTGTTCAAGAGCCAAGAGCTTATTTCGTGGGAGGAGATGGAAAAGCGTGCCTCTCTTAAGAAGATGACAGCCAAGGGGCAATAGGTTTTCTTTCTATAAGCACTGAGCGAGAACCATGTAAAATAAGGGAGAACGCTGGGATGAGGAGCAATGGGTACAAGCTGCCCAGGAGGACACAGACAGGACAGGGGAGGACAGGGAGCCAGTGAAGGGAACTGTAGAGCATGTTCACCGGGTGCGGAGAGGCGAGGGGCTGGCTGGGTGCACCAGTGGGGCTGCTGACAAAGCTGCCTGCCACCACCGTGGGGCTGTCAGTCCTTGTCCCAGCGACACCACGGCAGGGCTGGTCTCCAGCTCCGCACAGCCCTGCCCTGCCCAGCCATGGGTCCTGCTGAGCTGGGCCACCCAGCAGAGCCACCCACCCTCCCACTGCTCAGGACCTGTCTCCTGCCACACCAGCACCGCTGACAGAGCGAAGCCTTCAGCTCCCCGCCCCGTGCAGCTGCTCTCTCCGGCAGGCTGGGGCTCTGCCCCAGCTCTCCGAGAGCCCGGGGCAGCCTGGCTGCCCGGGGACTCACACCCACGCCGATGGCAGTGGGGTCCAGCACGCCACGAGCCCCACGCCAGGAAATTGCCCTGCTCTAGCAGTCCTTGCTGCTGTGTGCACAGGCAAGAGACAGTCCTGACGTGGGGGAAATGGTAGCACCCCAAATGGCAACAGAGCCATATCTGTGCATATCTAGACACTCGTGTTTGTTTCTTTAACCATAATTGTAAAAACGACTGACCAGCTAATACAGTTTGAAGAAACTGCAAGAGCTTGAATCAAGCCATAAGTAACTTAAAATCTTGGATTTAAGCTTTTCACTTCAGAAATTGTGGTATCTCCCACATCAACAGCCACCGCAGGCTCCAAGCGCACCCCAGAAGAAATGGGAAGAGTTCAGGGTAAAGGGAAGCCCAGCAGATTTCAGATTGACATGATGACTTTTAACAACAAAGGATGTATTTTACAGCCATGAAAACTGCCAAAATAAAACCTCCTGTTGCTGTAAATAATGCAACCTAGTCTTGTTGTGGTTGTTTTTTATTTTCAGCCAGATCTCTCACAGCTGCTGTTGGTTACCTTCTCCAGCGAGACCTGGTGTGCCTCAGCTCTGCTACAACCCTCACTGTCCCAAGGAACCAAGCCAAGGCATCAAACCACCGACAGCTCCCGTACGGAGCCGCTGCCCACCCCGCGCCCCAGCCGCTCCGGCACCTGTCCTCGGCTGCGCCCCGGCCAGCGGCTGGCCAAGAACCATGACACAGCTTTGTTTTCCCAGCAGCTTCTGCTGCTGCTTGTCTTGCTCAACTCCTGGCATGCTGGGCAGCCCTTGCATAGTCCGTCAGCCTAGGTACTCACTTAGTATCTGGTGTGCTGCGGATGTGTGAAATCCACGGGCTGGAGTCAGAAGTCTTGCCTGCAGCATCCAGCGCTGCAATGCCTAGGTGTCGGGACCTGGTCCTGATGGTGACTCAGAGACCTAAACTAAGCAGTCAGTGGAGGGGGCAGGACCGTAAGCTCCTAATGGAGGTGATGTGCAATGACTCTTTGGAGGAGGCAAGAATGGAGATGAAACTGCTCCTCTCTGAGGGCAGCCTGCACTAGTGGAGCCTGGGACACAGCCCCCTCCTCTTTATTGTCCCCAGCCCCACCGCTGGCACCCTGGCAGCACAAGAGGCAGAGCGGGCAGTGGGTCCAGCCTCACCATGCTTCTGAGCTGGGTGTTGGGAGTCCCTTTGTGGGCAGTCAGGGCTTTGAGGACTGTACAGGAGACCACTGCCAATGCGACTCCACACTGTGGCACAGAGAGTTAACTGATCTATGCGCCTCACTAAATCCCCGATGGACCTAGGTAGAAAGCCCATTTCTTCCCCTCCCTCCTTTTGTTTTACACCTCATTTAGGCACAGGGAGGGAAAAGGAAGATTTTAAGTTTGGGGATCACTCCTATTTCACCCTCTTATTCTTTGTACGGGTTAACTGGGTCCCACCCACTCACGGAGAAAAGGGAGAACCTCCCCTGCATGTTGGTGATCCTCACTAATATAAATATTTTGACAGGAGTCCCACGGAGTGCAGAAACAACAGTGTTGGCTGCAGCTCCTGTCACTGATTCATCCTGCAGGAAGTAACTTTGTAGTGCCCAAAATAGAGAAGGCTTTCAGTTCTGCTCATCTAACTGGCACAATCCCGATGATGGCACGAGGGTCACATCCTGGGGCTGCTGGAGCTTTTGGGCCCGTCCTGACAGCCAGGGACAGCCTTGGCTGTCCTGAACCCTTGCAGAGACTGTTCTAGTCGGGCTTGAAGCTGTTCTTGCATCCCATCGCCTGTCTCCCCTTGCTCAAACTGACCTGTGTGGTGTGACTGAGTTTAGCAGGAGGCACGACACGTGCCTCCTCCCTACAGCTCCCTGTGCGACGGCCCCGAGCGGAGCAGGGCAGAGCCACCACCCTCCCCTTCCACCTGGAGATGCTTTTGTTTGAAGCTGCAGAGCCACAGGGCACCTGATTCGGTTTAACCTTCTTGCATTGCGGCTGAGCTCGGTGGCATCGCCTGGCCCTGCTGCAGCCACCCGACCTACCCTGGCTCAGCTGACGCAGCAGGGCTAAGGGTACCCCATCTGAGGCCAGTGGGGAACTACCAACCACAGCCTTACAAAAGCCCACTAGACTAATGCGCTGTAAGCTAAATGTTTTCCACCTTCTGTAATGAAGGTGGGGAAAAAAAATCAGTCTTTGTTGCTAGGAATGGTTGAACCAGTTTTTGGTTAAGTAAGATCTGGCCAAAGTGGTCTTTCTAAATGCAGCTTGTATCCATTTGCTTGCTCTAAGCCTGCGTACCGGAGGTTTAAAGTATTGGAATCAGATTTATAAGTTAAATGCTAGGTTTACTGTTCACCCTAACTTCATGTTTTGCGGGGAGGTTTTAATGTCTGGCCGTTCCCTGCATTTCTCTGGCAGCCCAAGAGCCCGTCCTCACATGCAGGCAACACGCAGCATTGCAGCTACTGTAAGAGCAGAACCTGATTTTTAAAGCTGTGGGTATAGTGCCCTTGTTACTCCTTAGAGATCGCTTTGCCTTCAGGCCTGAATGGCTTCACTAGTGATCTCTCTTGGCAGAGGCGTGTCTTAGGATACTGCTGCCTGTGCTGTCATTTAATAGCTCAGTCTGACGAGATCTTCTGGATCTAAATTTATCATCATTTCCACGTAAGGGCCTGATCCTCATTCTTAATTTTGCCATCCCAATTTCAGTGAGAGTTTGTTTATTTAGATGTAGAAATCAGGCCTGTGCCATACAGAGGTAACCAAGCTGCATCCAGCGACCGGAAGGTAAAGTCAGAAACTAAATGCTTGTGCCGGGGCCAGGCTGTGATGCTCTGCCCTGAGCTAATGAGCAGCTGTACCTGGCAGATCTCTGAAACCAAAGGTACTGCTCGCCAGGGTGACTACTAGTAACCGCTCACATTATGGCAAAAGCCACAGACAAACACAATTAGGTTGCTATTATAGTTGGACTACAAGCTCTGTCAACATACAGTGTTTGGAAGAATGGGCCTCTGATCCCTGATGCAACATAAATAAACAACAAGGATTACAGCTGGCTTTGAACATGCAGAACCGCGCTATTCAATACCATTAGCATCTGAAACAACCGGTCCCCATTGATAGCACTTCCTTAAAGAAAGGCTTAGCAAGGCTGCCTGTCCTCCTTCAATAGATCCCAGGCAGCAGAATTAGCAGAATTACTTATTGCTGTCAGAGGAGGGTGGCAGGTGAGTGACAAGGTCATTAAGGGAGCAGAGCCAGGGACTTTGCCTGCCTTTGCACTGAGTTTACCCCAGTCAGCTTGTAACTCAATACAGGACCTCAGTATTTATGGCTCAGGGGGCGATCAACCACGTTTCTAAAAACAAAAACACGTCTTTGGAGGCTGCAAAAGAGAGAGAAGCGAAGCAGCTCGCTCGTTTTGCCTTTTGCAAGGAACAACTGAGCCCCAGCTTCTGCAGATACGTGTTTGCCTTTCCATGTGTTTGCCTTTACTTCTGAAAGCAGCAGGAGCGTGCACGGGGGGCGGGGAAGGTAAACATGGCTGGGAGTCTCCACAGCAAACCCAGCCTCGGCTTGAGCTCTGCCAGCAGCACCTTTCGGGCCAGACCCTCCCCTGCCGACGGAAACTAGACCAATTCGCAGCACTTAAAGTACTCACATTTCTGCTGTATTTTAGGTCAGTTTCCAGATAAATCTTTGCAGTTCTCCAAGGATATTATACTGGGTAACTGCTACTGGGAAGCAAATGATTTTTTAAAACCAGAAAGATTTCAGTGCCCATCGGATCTGCCAGAGCTGAGACATCAGAAGAACGACACCTCACACTGTCCGGCTGAGGCAACAGGCAAACGTGCTTTGTGATGACAGCTCATGCAAACTGCTGAAGTTCTAGCCCAGTGCTGAAGGAGCAAAGCCGGGCTTCCCGAAGAATCCTCCAAGCAAACAAATCCCTGTGTCCAGCCCCAGCTGTCAAAACAGGTCACCTATCAGTCTGGCATATGTTATGATGCCATCAAATCATGATTCTGCACAAATTCTTTACTGGAAATGCATACACCTGCATTTCTATTTCTTCTCAGAAAGCATTAATTCACACAGCGATCGGTGCAATATTAGCTTCATGTCATACCAACTGGGAATCTA
The DNA here is from genome assembly GCA_034782735.1 of Sagittarius serpentarius. Lineage (NCBI taxonomy): Eukaryota > Metazoa > Chordata > Aves > Accipitriformes > Sagittariidae > Sagittarius > Sagittarius serpentarius. Next base: position 5,495,596 of record JAVKLA010000040.1, read on the forward strand.
TAAATGAAAGAAATCATTTGCTGATGTCATTTTTTTCCTTCACACTACGTTGTACCTTAGCATGTTGTACAACAATTACTTCTGAGCAAGCTGTTCTAGGGACAAAGATATAAGCATCACCTGCGAGTAAAAGAAAAATAAGGAAATGACAGAGCTACAGTTCTGCTTAACACCAGTGAGTGTTTTAGGGCTTATTTGAAAAGAAAAAAAAAAAAAAAGAAAACCACAAAAACTCCCAAGACTGTGTTACGGTGGTAGGTTACAAACAGCTATAGGAATAAATATTTGCATAGACATAGCAAACTGACAGATGGAAAATGCTAAATAAGTTCAAAGCATGCATATTTGCATTACCTTTTTGTTCTGAAATAAAATGGTAATAATACTGTCGAAATGGGTTATCTCCTTGATTAAGTCTTAATTCAGAAAATCCTCGCTGGTATTCATCTCCCTGCTTTGCCTGGATGTTTCGATCAACTGCAGGACAGCTTTGAAACACTCTCGCTTTGAAGCCTGGAGTTTATTTCTGGATCACCCCATGATCAGCGAATACAAGCCAAAATATAAGTTGTTCTGAATCTCAGATTTCCTGTTTGAAGATGCACGGCAGAAACTTTTGCCCGTCCTAAAGTTCTTCTTTGTTGCATTATCTGAAGAACTTCACTTCATCAAGCATCCTGTAGCTAAATGACACAAAGCTGACCTTTCTATTACATCATTATTTATTGTCGCTGACAAGTACACCATATATGGACATGTTTCTGGAACCTAAAGAAGAAAAAAAAAAATTGCCGTATAATTTTGAAGTAAAATATGTTGTCCTGGAGAGTTTTATTCACTTGGGGAGAAGGGAGCTCCATTTACTTTTCTTTTAGCTGCTGCTTGTTAAACAAAACATCCAAACATTACATGGGTATTTACTGATGTTTTAGAGTGGTTCGTATATTTTTAAGGCTGCAAGTTTGAGAATCCAGGATTCCAAAAGATGACAAACGCAGCTGTGAACCTGTTCCAAGTTGTATTTTTAAGAGCTTACTAGTGGAAAAGAACTGCTCTTGTACCATGTAAATGTGAAAGACAGACCCCCTCTCAGACTCCTCGAGACCGTAACTGTGAAATGGTAGCCGTCTTCCCCACATCTGGCAGAGGGCAAGCTGGCCGAGGGAGAGATAGCATTGATCCAGGGATGAGCTAGAAGAAAATAGTCAGGCACACACAGGAGAACTGACACTTGGATTAGCTGGAACATGGGGATGATGCTCAGTTTGTTGGGAAAGTCTGTATGTATTTGTCCAGCTAATACGATGAATGAAAGGAAGCTATAATACAGTATCAGAACAATGCCTATGCTTTTTCCTTCAGCTCCTGCTTCACTGTTTCCCGTGGCAAAACACTGCATATAAAGAGAATAAAGCCTAGGTTGCAATGGGTCTGTTTTCCTTTCCGAGTACCTTGTTGAGCCTCAGGCTAGCTGTACTCACCCTGTCAGTGCATGAATACCCCCATCTAAGGCTTAGCATGAGCAATCTTGAAGGGAACCGATTTAGCAAGACCATATCATCCACTAATATGTGATCCCTTCCAACTCACCTGCTTCGCTTGTCGGGTCTTTCAGGACCAGCATCATTCCCTCTCTATGCTTGCACCTCAATCTGACTTGCTCTGGCGTGACAGGATGGTCAGTACATGGCACGTCCCCCTTCCCTGCTGCCCACAAAACCATCTGCCCCTCATAACTAGTGCTAGGGCTGTTGTTTTGTCCAAAGTTAAGGACATTCGGCAGTTACTATGGCAGGCAAAGGAGCCCGGGATGTCATCACCAAAAGGCTGTGAAACTCTTATGCCCTTGACAACATGTCAGCCAACCCTTCCTAACTTTTAAACAACACCCAGCACTTTTTTCCCCGATACTACTTTAAGATTGTAACTAGCCTTGGCTTAAAACCAAGAGTGAGTATCTCCCACATTTAACCCTTGTGCTTGCCTTTTGGCAGTCTCCCGTCAGATCCACACCCTTGGCACTCTTACGGCCTGCTTGATGTCCCACTGAATTCAACCAAAAATGACAATACTGTGATGCAGATCCACGCTTGACAAAGGCAAGGGTGCCTATGTCCTCCAGGGTGGACTCTTTGATTAGAAAAAAGGTACTGGTCCTCAATGTCCCATTGGCTATGAATACTGCTGGTGGTTCTCGGTGCCATTCACACCAAACACACTGCAATTCCCTTCCCTCCCACATTCCTGGGTTTCCTTGCAAAGCCCTGTACACAGCTTTGATGTATTTGGAGCTCCTATGAGTGCTGCTGCACCATTTTCCAATAAAAGCGCAGGACTCTGCTTCAGAAGATCTATTTTGAGATACCACTAACTCTCCCCTTTGTCTTGAGTAAATCATTGAACTCCTCTGTGTCTCATGTTCTACATTAGTGACGTGGAAATAATCAAATGCATTAACTTCAGAGAAGAGTCCAAAATTCCTTGCAGATGGGAAGCCAACAAGACTACTTATATGGAGAGAGATTGTCGAAAAAGACCTTATTTAATTAGTATCTGTGAAATACTTTGGTATTCTCAGAGGAAAACCTCATAGAAGTTTGAAATATTAATTACAGAAATATTACTATACAGGAATGAAATCATACATTTGGGGGTTGATTTTTTTTTTCCCAATAAAACAGTGTTGTGGCTTTATTACAACACATCCAAAGCATAATAACAATCATTATGATTTATTAGCATTGCATCAGACTAGCTAATATTTCCACTGGGGCATTCACAGTTACAGATTTGCATTTTCAGCTTAACCCCAAGACATTCCAAGAGATTACAAAATGTCACCTGCAAAAATAAATATAGAAATGTACGCTATTTTCTGGGACAGATTTCAAACTCAGACACTGCATAGTAGATCTGTTTGCTTTCTCTTTAAGTAGGAAATGATGGAAATGGCCAAGTCATGCTGATGGGGGAGTCAGCTAGGGTCTCACAAACAGGGCACAATAAAAGAGATTTGAATCTGAGAGAAGACAAAGAAGGATGACCACGTGAAAATAAGAAATGGCAAAGTGAACAGCAAGATTCGCTTTATTCTTCATCTTTCCTCAAAACAGCCAGCAGAAGTCAGGTTAGGAAAGCACATTTAACATCTCGCTTCATTTTTGGTTTTGTTCAGAGTCTCTAATTCCATTAGTTGAATTAAGGAGCCCTTCAGCTCTACTAAGCCCTTCAGCTCTACTAAGCTACACAACTGAATCAGGCAACTGAGGCTGGTGAAAGAAAAGTTCCTTTGTGCATCCCGGGAGAGCTGCCACAGATGGGCCGTCACACGAAGAAATGCAGGTGAGAACGGACATTAGCACAAACAGTGTTCTTGTCCGCAGCCTGTAACTACCAGTGATGACTAACTCTGCTGCACCCGAGCACTTGGCTCATGGGTGGCTGTTCTGAAAGGAGGAAAATACTAATTAGCTGTGACAGGAACAGTCCCTGGACAGAAAATACTTTGCCACAGAACAGCATACTGCTTTTTGCACCAATTACCTGGAACTGTTCCTTTGTTACTTTTATCTTGTCTGAAGTTTTCTACTGTAGAAAGACAGCAAGATGGTTTGGGTGGCGTATTTCGCTGAGAGCATAGACCTAGGGCACACAGCTCTGTACCTTCTGCCATCGTATTCCAGCGAGCAGTGCTTTCTGTTTGGTGTGCCATGCCGTGCTTCCATCAGACACGCCCAAAGATTAAATGCAAACGCCAGAACCAAAAGCCACTCTCCCGTGCCTCCTGCTACACAACCCACGTTCAAATAACAAGAAGACAGAAACTCCCACAGGGGAAGATGGTTTCAATTTCCTTTGCAAGAACTAGTGGTTGCTTTGGCCGCCGTGCCCTGTGAGAGGCAAGGAGCCAGAGGCACTTGTATGGGAAAAGGTGCAGGATGTCACACGTGCCCAGGGGTAAGGAATACAATATACACTATTTCTTGCTGACTCTGCTGCCTAAATACTGCAGTGCTGGAAAGATGTAGGTGTTTTGAGATCACTCTACTAAGAACATAATTCCCCTTTCAGGAGGAATTTATCCCACTTTAATTGCTGCTGACTCCCACCCCCGAGTCAGGGTGGACTTCGGCTCAATGTACGACTTCCACCTCCGCACAGTGTCTCCTCCCAGAAAATTTTTACCTTTCAGATACAGTCAAAACAGAGTCCTCACTCCTCTGGAAACATGACATGAGCACAAAGGGGAACACCCAGTATCCAGGGTCCCAAGCCCCATTTCAGGTATCTGTTGACGCAGCCCGGACCTGCCCTGCCAGTGAGCTTTGGAAGAGCGTACGGCTACTGCAGTCACTGCCTCTCTGCAAATGTCATCATAAGGTCACATCTACTGACTCAAACTGAAAGAGGAATCGGTCAGAGGGAACGTGAAATGCTAATACAAAGTGAACACAACCCAAAGACTATATAAACAAATACATGTTCCTTGGAGGAAGAGGGAAAGCATAAACATTATCTTTTAGTTACTCTTTGCTGTGCAAATATCATTTATCTTATGTTATAATACATGTCAGTAAGAATTCTAATGAAAGACTTGTCTTTCTCTTGACCTTTACAAAATCCACAAAATTCAGAGATGCTGCTGCAACCCCATTGCTCTGAGGCTCTTGGGGAGCAGGAGGATGAGAACGGCAACAAGAGACACAAGCTGCTGTGAATAGCAAAGGTCCTGGGAAAAACAGCGACTCCGAAACAGCAGTGGTGGAAAAGTGAAATTGATTTTGATGGGAAACAACCTTTCTACTGTTTTTTTAAAGCAGCCTTTGGAAATATACGATGGCTGTTCACCTCTCCATTCAATCCCTTAGGCTAGTTTATGAACAAAGTCTCTTTTGATATGTTTCTCTAATTCTTTTAAGACTGATTTGCTTCTAACTATTGTGCCTGCTGTATGCAGTAAGACCTGTTGCATTGCTCTCCTTCCCTTCCCTTAATGACATGAGAACAACAGGCTTTCTAGCTACGGATCTGTCTTTGCTTTACTATTGCCACAGATGAGAGACAGCTCTCGAAAAACAAAAGATGCTGCTACCTATTTTCAGCAGCTTGCAGAAATGTCCGTAACTTCGAGCACAATGAAGTTCAAGGAACTACGACTTTCTGTATGCTTGGAGTTCAACTAAGGCTAGCAGGTGCTGCCGGACTGGCAAGGCAGAGCAGGACCCTCCTGTGCGCAGCCCCAGGGAGAAGTGGGTCGTTTTGGTTCCTGAGCGATGGGCTCCAGCCTGGCTTGGGATGAATGCTGAAGGTGGCTTCTGGCCACTCCAACTGGAAGTGGGTTCGCTGCCACGGGGCTCAGAAACGCCATGCAGCGGGATGAGCTGTCACCCACGTTGACTCCCGCCATGCTACACTGGCCTGCTCCCCCAGTGAGATGGCCACGCCAGGGACACCATGGGTTGCTGTGCAGACAAGAGCAGTGAAAGAACGGGGATAGACTGTGCTAAAGGACACTGCACCATCATCTGTATTTACCCAGTGCTGTGTTTGCTCTGCGGTCAAATTCCTGTGTAATAAATACAGTATCTGAGGCCTTGATCAAATGAACTGCCACTGAGAAAGCTTCATTGTCCTGCATTGACTGCTTTGAGCACGCATGAAAGAGGACCAGAGGTTTATGCCTCCTTTAAGTTCAAATCACAATGCAACAGGTTTGTTTTGCAGGGCTGACATTTAATTATTTGCCCTACATCTCTCAGGTTAAATTTAGAGCTAAATTTAGGACAAGTGTCTGGACAGAATGTCATATGACACCAGAGTATATCTGTTGCACAACATGCCATACGAACATGTAATGTTCAACTCAGTTAAAAATAACCGTACACTTACCTAATTCAGCAGGCTTCTGGACTCTATCTACTGAGCTGGTAAGCAGACAGTGCAATAATAGTCTCAAGCATACTGAGGGAAGAGACATCACTAAAAGCAAGAAGACAGAAAAAAAAAATATTTTCCTGTATTTTTTTCTCCCTTTTTTTGAATCAATTTGTGGTAATTACTGTCCCATAGTAATTAATGTGTGACAGTCTAGATTATCTTAAAAATGGATGTGAGTAGGTAAATTAGAATGCAATTGTGAAAAGAACTGTAGAGTTCTTTCCCACCGAAGTGAGAGATCTTTGAGTCCTCGAGAGCAGAGTTAAATGGCTGTTAAAACTCCCACCCTAAGCCTAGAGGAGGACAGATCCTTGCACAGTTAGGAAATAGCTTGCTATATACATGGTTCCTCAGCTACAAAGGGGCTAGAGGACACCAGTCAGTGTGGCTGAAGCAGGGAGACCCGGATCTCCAAACTAAGCATCATTAGCTTCCTGCGCTGTGTTTGGAGATCATAGCTCCAGGGAGAACCTGAAAACAGGAAAAAAACACCTGCTGTACAAGTGTCAAAACCACAAAGTGAGATGGAAAAATCTGTTTAACACCTTTACAGATAAGATGAGAAGAAGCACAACACAACAGCACGGATGGAGGCTGGAGTAAAGAGCTGAACTTCAGCCAAGCTGCCTTGATGTTACTGAGAGCTGTAACGATAAACAGGATGTATCTTCTCCATCTGAGCTGCTGCTGCCATGCTTCTCTCCTTTGGGATTTATCTAGGACCACCTTGCTGGTAAGGAAGGGTTAGGGTGTCTTCACCAGGCCTTGGATGGTGGGGCTATAGAGGCTCTGGCCACGTGCGGGCGACGGCCCTCAATGCCGAGTTCTCCTCCGGCGCGAGCAGCTGCCAGCCTCCGTGGCTCCCAGCTGCAGAAACGTCCTTGTAGGTCCCCAGCTGGTGCACAGAGTTCCCATCCACCCACGTCCCTGGAGCTACAGCCTGGCAGAGGAAGGGTCACCGGGATGAGGCAGAAAATGCTGAATGCTGCTGGCCATCAAACAGAGGGGCCAACAGCTGTCATGTGCAAATCAACTCATTCTCAGGGTGCTCTGAGAACGCCCAGGGAGCAGGCAGCGCTGCACCCAGGCACTGGGGGAGCGCAGGACACCGGCGCTCCTGCGGCAGCTGACCAAGGAGAGGTTTTTGTGTCAAGGCATTTGAAGGTGGATACAAACAACTCCCTGGGTCACTAGGCTAAAGCTAGTCCTGCCCAAATGGAGGGGGCTGATACCTGACGGTAGCTGACGGGAGCACGTGCAGGCTCAGTCTGGATGGCGGGGGGCAGGATGATCGATCACATCACGGGCTACAGCAGGTCCTGCCTGGTCTCCTCAGCCAAAAAACTCTCACCCTCAGTGAGAGCCAGTCTTTTGGGACCAGAGCGAGGCACATTACCGTATCAGTGTAGGGAAATCTATCCATCCACTTTGTGCTTGCTCTCCAGATACCAAAGCACTTCGCTATGAGGTCACGCCAGCGCAATGCCTTTCAAAAGTGCTTAAATCATGTTTACCAGTTTTCCCTTTAACGAGTGATTTCCTTTTGACCTCAGATTGTGAAACAAGTTTAGACATCTTAAGCTATGCACCCTATACATGAGTGTAGGTGGGTGCATGCAGAGTGTCAATGTTATTTTTATTGAAATGCTGCAAAGACTGAGTAATTTCTTGGTTGGCTTATTCTGTTTTTAATGGAAATGGTTTTGCTTTCTCTGCTGCGATTGTACCTCATGTCTGTCACATTAGTTGTGGTCACAGTTATGTATCATGAATTAATCTCTGATATAATCTTATTTTCTGTTGTTTGGTACCTAAAAATGAATCAGGCCAGTGGACAGCTTAAGTAGACCCCATAGTCTGACTCTGAAAGTGGTGGTTTAGGAGCAGATGCAAGAAACTTCTGGCAGAATAAACTTTTCCCCTCAGAGATGTCCTGCCAGCTCATAAAGACTGGTTTAAATCTTCAAAACTTGGCACTTTGCAACCTTTCAAAATATTTTTCTGATTATTTCCTTCTCAACAGTCCCATTTTTGTGTAATGCTGAACCCAAATTTGAAACTTGCTAAATTCTTTATCTCCATGACATTTTGAAGCAACGAGTCCCAGAGCCGCGAATAGCACATTTCCGTGCTATTGTTGTCAAACTTCTGACAGCCTCTTGCTGTCTACCAGCAGAGACCCACATGTGGCTCTGAACACCAGCAGCGGGGACCTCCATCAGCAATGGATGCTGGCACTGTGAGCCCGGCACTAGCGGAAAGCAAGGCCGCACGCACCAACCTAGCTTTTCACAGAGTCACACGGAAATGACATTGGGGCATGCTGCGAACACTGAGTTCAGGTTGCAGAGGAAACTGTGGCTAGCTTTAAAATGTGGTCAAAGAAAAAAAAAAAAAATCCCAAACCTCATACATGCGTCAAGGCTTCACTTTTGCAGGCAGCAGCTCTTAGTGAACGTGCCAGCACACTCACCGGGGCAGCCTGTGCAGCACGTAGCACCAGCAGAGCTTTAGACATATTCGTGTCTAGCAAGAGCCAAAATATTCCTATCAATCACAAAAAAGTGATCAATAGTGTAAATTTTCACCAGTGTTATGAAATGTCTCTGGCTATTGGTTCACTGCTCAGGATGTGAATAGGACTGGAGTGTTTCATAATCATTTTGTTAATTTTTTTTTTTTTAAAAAGGAGAGAAAAAAGGAAACTTTTACCAGAAACCACTGGAATAATTGCAGGGTGCTGTCCTCATCACTGATCTTTGTAACCACAATCTAGACCACATGTTTGGCCTCATAATCAGTTTCTGCTCTGCATCATACCTGTATAACAAAGCATGGGAACTAATACTCGTTTAGTGGTACCAGAGGAGCTGATGGAGTCACACTGGAGTAAGTGAGGACAAAGCAATCAGTCAAAACCCACTAAGGTCTCATAGCACGCGGGAAGTAACACACATAAGTATGCAAAGAAAGAATAGATCAACCTGGCATTACCAACCTTTTCTTTCCCTAGTGTAATTATACTTTTTTATTTATGACAAACCATTATCATCTCTTTTGTGTCTGCAAAACATACACGTGAATAAGCACTCACTCTCTCTCTTCACATGTATATGTGCACATGTACAGATATCTTACTGGAAATCTGGTGTACTTGGGTGAAGAGGGTGAAGTCCTTCACCTGAGCTATCCATTACAGGTACAAATTAGCGTGGCAAGAGAGTAGCTGGGGAAAATACTGCAGAAGGTGCAGGCTTTCTCCAGCTTTCTTCCAATAAAGAATTCCTTCATATAGCTAAAACTCTACTTCCAGATGCTTTCCATCCGTCCTTAAGTTCCTCCCTGTATGCTGCAAAACTGACAGATGAGGCCAGGGAACGCAGTCTTTTGCATTTATTTATGTAAACAATGAGCAGATCTTTAGCTACTAGAAATCAGTATATCCCTGTTTATTTTAGTGGAACCGTACTTGTTTCCAAAGAAGGTGCAGCTCAGGCCGAGGAGCACAAGAAGCACTTTGAGGAGAGGCATGTATGTTCCATCACAAGATTTTAAAAATTGTGTCTCAGATCTGTGAAATACTGCGTCGTGGTTTAACCCCAGCCAGCAGCTCAGCACCACGCAGCCGCTCACTCACTTCCCCCCCACCCAGTGGGATGGGG
>JAVKLA010000040.1:5505294-5528564 GCA_034782735.1 Sagittarius serpentarius
GAGCAACAACTGAAAACATCAGGGTGTTATCAACATTCTTCTCATCCTAAACCCAAAACACAGCGCTGTACCAGCTATGAGGAAGACAATTAACTCTGTCCTAGCCAAAACCAGGACATACTGTGACAAGCAAATGAGATACACTGACTTGCCATATGAAGTTCTCATGACACAGTAACACTATTCCTTCCCGAGTGAGATCCTGTGTCTGGTAAGAAACAAACAATAAGATTTCAGGCTCTTTGGAGATGAATGAAAAGCTCTCTGCTGATCCCATATTGTTTGCGGTAATTTGCTGACGACGATTACAAACAGACCTGGAAAGGACTTGATGACATACTTGTGCACAGAGTCCACCACTCTGTCTGAGCACAGCATCAATGAAATATAAAAAAATAGGTGTGCATTATGCAGGTGGTTAGGCTGAACTGGAGCAAGCAGAAAAAAAAGTTTGTCTTAGGAAGTGTATGTCTTTACCATTGTGGGTGGACAGGTCAGACTTCTGTACTGGCTAAGCACCCTCAGGAAAAAATCATCATAAAGATTAGCAGCACAGTATGCATATTAGCAGAGATCCAAAAGAAATTACATAAAAATAAAGCTACAATTACATATAACTAAAATGGCATAACCCAGATATACGCATGGGACTCTGCACCCCTTTTCCTTATTTTGTAGAGGAAAAACACACTTTGCTGTGCGAATCAAACAAAATACTGCTGAGAGAACTGCAGTTTGGAGGAAGATAAAAAAAAAGATAAAATTTTTATATCTCTGCATAAGCTGCAGTGGATATACACACATGCACATACAGATGCAAAGAGAGGACTGGGAACTGTGTGTAAAAAGGACAGCACCACAAAAGTCGAGCAACTTCTGAAAAAATCAAAGAAATCTAACCCCAACCCTCCAATTCTCCTTGCAGCATTTGTATTATGGAGGTATCCTGGGAACTGATTATCTTGAATTTTTTGCATCTGATTTTGAAGCTTTCAGGCTGAAATTTTCCCCAAGGTGTTACGTGTGCCAAGGAAGGGACATTTGCCCAGATAAGGGTGTTAACATGACTTGGCAGATGTCTGCGTAGTGGCATGCAGAAGAAATATTTGCCAGGGCAAGCCTCGAGGCCCGCGATCACCCGCCCCACCATCTCTGCCTGGCCACGGCCAAGGCTGCTAGGGCAACAGGGGCTGCGGCCATGGCCGGGAACACAGCTCCCCACAGCTCCCCCCGTGCTCAGCGGAGATCGGCAGGAGATTTGCATCCATTTTGAAATTTACATTGCTCCAAATCATAGTTTGGTATAATTAAAACAAAGGAGGTTGGATTGTGTTGATGCAGGCAGAGGCTGTTAAAAACTTCTCCCCCCCCAACTCCACTCCCTCCCTTTGCAGGAGAAGTCATCAAAACACATGCAGCTTAGTGCACAGAGCACTGCTTGTCGGGAGAGATACCTCCTGCGCTCCCAACTCATCCTGAGCGACTGGGGTCCCCAGCACTCTCACATGAGGTAGTTGCTGCAGCGGCAGAACAGCAAAAGAAATGTTTTGCTGACCCAGCTGGGTGAATACAGGTAGGTGACTTAATTTCAAACCGCACCATACCCTTGCATTTAAAAGAAGAAACCTTTATGGGGACCACGCTGGTTGGAGGTTTTCAGAAACAGCAGTGTTTCTAAAGAATTTAGGACAAAAAGTAGGAATGACCGAGTAGTAACTTCCCTGTACATGTAAAACAGCTCTATCTGTAAACTTAGGGCTGTGCATTTGAGGGTGGCATCCCAGAAAATAAAAACAAACTGGGATGATGTCAGTAGGCACTGCCTGAATTCAAATCTCTCTTGCAACACAGGGAAGGGAGATTGCAGAAGGCAGTGAGATGATTCATCATTGCAAAATCAGAATTTATAGCAGATAATACGGAGTCAATAAAAAGACAGAACACCACCATGCATAATATGACACATATGTGCACAACTGGTTGACTCAGTCCCAGAAAAGCCTACGACAGATCTGGGAAACTGAGTATGTGTAGCCGCTGCTCATGCATGAGTCCATCTAATCTATCCCTCAACTGTAATGTGCTCACCACTGTGGTATCTATGTATGTATGTACTGCAGAGCTGTGACACATACATTCATCAACCTGCTTTATCTAAATTGCTGCCCAAACCTACTTGCCTAGCTGCCTACATCTAGCTGACTTGCCCATCAGCCTTCTCAAAATGGTGCAAAAGACCTGAAGGGACACAGTCCTTCCCACGTGTGTTGGCAGCATTTCTTTCCAATAGAGTGCCTCTTCAAAAGAATCGGCAACATACCAGACATGTCCACTGGTTTTGCACATTTCAAGACCAGTCTCTTGCAGCTTGCCCTCAAAGACCTCCACCCCCAGCAATAAAAGACCCTAGACTTCCAAAATTTATAACCATAAACAAAGCAAATGCATAACATCACTGAAGACATTTAAAATGGGACTAATCCCGGAATAGAAGCCTCATATTTCATCCCATATCAGCCAGGTTTATTCTGTGCCCAGTGGAAAATTAGTAGCTGGGACCATATCTCATTTTCCAATTTGTAAAACCTATGAGATTAGGTGCTTTCTCCAAGACTACAGCAGTCATTTCCACCGAATTAATCTCTGCAGAGGTGGCAGGACAAACATTTAATCTGAAGAAAATCCTCAGGAGCTGTTTAGCATCCATCCATACAGAAGGATCCATTCAAGAGACCATCGCACTCTGAATTATACTGATAAATACATGTCAATCTTGCCTATCAGGACCTGGGCTTCCAGATTTATAAAATTTCAAATCTTCGAGGTTAAACATTCATGTTAAACTTAAAAGAGAAGTGTGATATAAAGGCTGTCATGTTGGTAATTTCTGGGTTGAATCTTCCTGTTGGAAAACCCGCCTGCCTCCTGCATGCCTTTCTCCACTGTGCAGTATGATGCAATGTATTTGCTGCCTGGCCCCTGAGCGGAGTACTGAAGTATAGTCTTTGCACCAACTTGTCAAGAAGCTGGACAGGTCTGTTTTATATTCCCTCAGTCTGTATTTAGTCCACTTTGTCCTCGTAAGGAGCCCTGCCCATACAGATACATATATATTTATAAAAACACCCATTAATTTTGTACGCAGAACATTTCAATGTACAGTCATCTCTGTAAACACTCAGACCAAAACCCATTTGGCATTGAAAGCGCTGATGCCAGAGCAATGAAAGAGACTTTTTTCTTTGTCCCAACACAACCCTTTCTCCTCTTTGCTATCGTGCACTACCACGCAGAGCTGTGTGATTGTGTGCCGCGACAACGCACCACATATCGTTACTATCATCACGGTTAAGAAATGTATTAGGAAAAAAACCTCATCACTGCAAGCTGGTATTTCTCATACAGGGTCTGATTCCAGAAGCAAATTCTCGATCTGCTTGTAAACGTGCAGTGTACGCTTTCTTTAAAACCCAAAATGTAATAAAATACATCAGATTTCTTGTTACATTTCCATTTAAATTAATATTGAACCTAAAAGAAATGTGGAAATAACAAAAATGATTGAAATGACCTTGCTTCATAAAATAAATTTTTCCAAGTAGTGTAATTGCTTTTGAAACCAATCAAGCTTTATAAAAATCAGAATATTACACTTCCCCTGTCATCAATTCATGATTTTTTAAAGAAATTTTCAAACCATCACTGCATTCAGTGTGCTAATGACAAATCTACTGGAGACAAGGAGATGCAACGTGCCCTCAGCTCTTCTTACTTACCTGATTATAACATCAATGAATACAACAGATTCCCTTTCAGTTTACATCAGCATCATTGAGCTTATGATTTGACCATAGAATTAAATGTATCTCAACAGAAAATAAGTAAGTAGAAATATTATCAAAAGAAACTCGATGAAAGTTGTTGCCTGACCAGTCTTTGCTGACAAATAATGCTAATTTTTCAAAAACATGTCAATTGAGTAATTTCCTGGCTGATGCAAACACCTTGCCCCACGTTGCTGGTGTTACCTGCCAGCAGAGAGTCCAAGTCTGGAATGAAGATAACCAAGGTGACCTACAACTGTGTCCTGCATGGCCTAGGTGATAGACAGCATCATCAGTACTAACATATGGTCAGTCCCTTCCTCTGGTCCCCAGGGGAAGGGAGGAGAAATGGTCACCTCCAACCCTCTCTGAGAGACGAAGGATGGGTCTTGCTCTCCTCACTCTCATAGTGTGGGTATGCTGCCAGAAAGGTTGGCAGCCCTGCACGACATTCAGCTTTTCTGCATATCTTTGGGTGACTCTAACAGCTTTACACAGAGGTGGTCAGCTATGAACTCTTTTCTAAGGGCAAAATGCCTGCTGAAGTCAAAGGCCATTTCACCGTGTACAGGCAAGTGAACACCAAGTAAGAAATCCGTGATTTGGGTGATGCTTTGGTTGATTTGTTTGACTATTGTGTATTTTCCCAGGGAAGAAGAAGGCAAAGGTGTCACTCATGTCCACATCATCCCTGAGACTGGACAATCTCTTTGCCTATTCATATATATGTCAGAGAATCTCAGGGAACGGCATTCTCTCCTTAAATCAAAGCAAACTCTTAACTCTGAAATAAACTGCTGCCTTCTCAGAGCGGTGTGTGTGTCAGCCAAGCTCACCCCAGATGTTTCCAGCTATTTTTCTGTTGTCAGTTGGATCCAGGTTTGGCCCCTAGAGAAGTGAGTGCGTGGCACTCTGTCCTTCGGGAAAATCACCGTAGTACGGTGTATCGACAGCTGAGGAGAGGTGATGTCATGACTGCTGGAAGCCAAGCATACAGTAGATTCAAAGTGTCTGTTCAAATTTGAGCTGAGCCACATTTTTATGTGGGGACATCCCTCAAAGAAAATCATACATCAAAAAATTATGCATTTTTTTATACATACAGGAACACAAAAGCAATTTTTCGTTACGAAGAAAAAGGGAACAAATCAGGAATGTAACCAAAGAAGAAAAACATACTGCGTTAAGGAAATAAATCTTAGTTCCAAGTCTACAACAATAGCATCTGTAGTTATGGATAACTCCTGTTTGGTTCATGACATGTTTCAAGTCCTACCTCAGGGACTCCCTCCTCTGTGCAGAAAGCGGGACGTGCCTCGGCACCAGCCCAGCGCCTTTGCCCAGATTCATCCCACGTAACTGTATGCACTGAGCAATGCTCCACAGTCTCATCACCTTACACCTCCCTGAATCATGAGAGAGAGGTGGTACCTCCTTGGGCACCGCAGAGCTTGGGTGGGCTGCACTGACCTCTCAGGATGTTTATTTTTGTTCATCAGCTTCAGAGTTGGTTGATCTTCTAACTTTGTCACCTCTTTGAAATGTCTAGAGATAACCAGGATGCCCTCTACTCAATTAAAAACCCCACACAAAGTTAACATCTTTCTGGCAGTTAGACCCATATCTAAAAGCCAGCGTGCAACAACTTACTATTCATTTAAATCAACGTGCACAAAAACCAGCATAAAGACAGCACTGAGTGAGGCTTGGCTACAGTCGGGGCATTTCCCAGCTTGACCCAGCCAGCTCCATGAATGTCAGAGAGGCCAAGGGCTGCTCAGACCCACCTGGTAGTGTCCCACCAGCCTCACCGGCCATAATGGTGCAAGTGCAGCCCAGCCCGCCACCGTCCCCTTTGCTGCTGCTTAGCTGCACCCCTGATTGAAGGGTCTCTTCCCACTTTATGCTTCTTTGGGCCTGTGGCAGGATGGGACCCTGGGTCATGATGGCTCCTAGCATGGCCTGAGGAAGTCTCATGGTTTATTGTGACAAAATGGGAACTTCTTAAAACTGTCACACTCCTGTTCTGGTTTGGGGTCACCACGTAAAGTGTATGCCTGTACTACAAGGGTGAAGGGGTGGATCCTGAGATCTTGGCCAACTTTAGGACAAAGAGTTATTGTACTCTGACTTGGCTTTATGCAAGTGCAAAGGGATTTGCTGTGTGCCTTTACTGACTTGCAAAGCCAGTTCTGTTGGTAGGCCCCCAGCAAGACGCTGGAAAGCAGTGCAAACATGCTGCAGAAGACTCCGCTTCTAAAGAGAGAGGTTGAAGTCAATCGTGTCACAGCAGAGCTTGTTACCAAGGGGCAAGAAATTAAAACGAGGATGGAAGCTGCGTCCCAGCGGAGAGCAGAGCTGGCTGCCAAGCACCACAAGATGTAAGCATCCTTCTCACTCTGTGCTAGAAGGGAGAGCCCTGGCGTCAGGGCTTAGTCCTGCTTGATCCCTTGGTGCCTCTCTTCTGCCTGTTTACAGGGTGTTTGCACATTCACACATATTGCAATCAATAGGAAATTTAAGTAGCAGGCATAGTCCATCGGGGCAAGGGAAAAGCTGCAAATGATAGTCTTTCTCCACAGGAGAGTAGTATGCTCGCTGTCTCTCTCCCTTTCTCACGAGCGCACATCCTGCACGCGGTGGCTGGAGTGACTTTCATATTTTACCATGACCCGTGAGCCAGCGCTGCAGCCTGCATAGACTGAAGCCTAGGTCTTTGCTTGCGCTGTAAAATCCTTTGGGTTAGGTTCAGCAATGGTACTGGGGCCAGTTATTACATGAGCATTTTCCCCCATGCTCCATTCCCATTGTGGACACCTCAATCATTTGGTACTGGATCTGCTAGAAGCTAATAAATCTATCCAGGACACTGCATAATCCCGGTTTACCACATTCCTGAATGCGGTGCCTCATCTACCCTTTAATTGCACCATTTCATTTCTTTTGTGCCAGAGCAGAAATCAAGCTCTTAAGTTTGATAAGTTTTTTTAAGGCTAACGGTGTGAAGAGGAAATGAGCAATCCAAACTACCAAGCAGAAGTAGAGTTGAATGAAATGACAGAGGGAGAGAAAAATAAAGTGGTAGCAGAGCTTTAAAAATGGAGAGTCAGGCAAGGGCTAAGCTCCCCCTAACATAATATTAGAGTGTGTAACACAGGGCGGCCTCTGTCTGCACACGGTCTCATCCAACTTCATGCCTGTTCTAATTATTCACTTAATAAAACAAATCAACATGATAGTACAGTATTCATAACAGGAGAAAGGTACTAAAACGGACCCATTGTATCTTTAAGTCTTGTCCCTTGCTGTTGTTAGTAAACATTATGTACAATTCTCATTCAGAATATAACGTGACCCATCAAAAATGAGCAAGGAAATGTGGGCTAGACACAGTAACGGCCTGCAAGAACTGCTGAGCTGGACAATGCAAATCCTGATTTGTAGCCAAAGGGGACTCGAGATTTGGGAGCTCAGGTTCCTTCTGCAGTCAGTGGGGATTAGCCCCCGTTATCTAGCTGGCTATCAATAAAGAGGCTGTGTAAAAATGTGGGTAGTGGAGCACTGCCTCTCCCTACTCTAGTCGTGCTTAAAATACAGCGGCTCTTGATGAATATTGCTACGAGCCTGGACCTGACAGTCCACTGCAACCCCACGGTGAGGAGCCCTCCAGCTTTTACCCCAGGACATCAGCTGGTGGTCAGCCACCTCTGATGGGACTCAGGTGTGAGCAAAAGCATGAAGCGGCTCAGCCTGAGCAGTGCTGGGCATGTGGGGACGCAGAGCTTGCAGCTCCCAGGAGACTCTCAATGCCCAAGGGAGAGTGCTAAGCGATTTAGGCACCTCTAGCATTAGAGGGCTTTCAAGAGGCTGTAGCTTGCAGTGACGGTATGCAAAGGGATGGTCTCCAACATGGCTCTAGCCCCAGCCCCCGTTACACCCAGTGATATATTGTTCAAGACCTCTCTCTTCTGATTACAAACTTTCTTCTTAATTGACTCGTGGCCCTTTATTTCTTTTGCTGCCAACTCTGTCCTTTAGCTTAACCGGCTCTTCGTTCTCCCTGGTGTTATGCCCTTGCTTTATTTATAGAAAGCCCTGGTATCCACTCTGGGATACTTTCTCACTAGCCAGCCAAGTTCCCCTTGTCCCAGACAGGCTCTCGGTTCCCCTGCTCTGCTCGGCTCTCCGCGCCTGCACCTGTCTGGTCCGAGTCTGCCTTTCGTGAACACCGCACACAGTATTTGGGAGTAGATCTCATTAATGTCTAGTACCACAGGATGTTAATACTTGCTATTATTACGTATTATGATTATTGGCATTCCTATTATTTCAGGAGGCCAATGGGAGGCTGAACTGTCAGAACTGCCAGATTTTCCCCTCAAAGGATAGTTGTTTTTATATACCCCTCCAACATCATGGAAATCCTCTTCGTGTGGCATAGCACAGTTAAAAGCTCCTTTGACACCAAAGGATCCCTTTAACAACATACTTCATTCTCACTGTTTGAACTAACTCTTCTAAAATAGCCTTGTGTATTTCTTCATTTTCTTTGCAGGCAGCAAGGTTGCTAAATACAGAGTATATGAAGATTTCCTGCTGAAACCCAGTGACAAATTGCCTGACAGTAAGTGTTACTCTAAAGCACCTGCAGCCTCTTTTACTGTAATAACAGCAACCATCATTGCCTCCCTCTGCTCCTGAGCTGTGGGCCGGTAAATGCAGTCACCAGCAATCAGCTGTGCAGAGAGGTGCGCTGGGGTGTAGCTGGCAGCTGATGGCAGGAACAGCAGGGAGCAAGTCAGACCCACTTTCTGGGGCTGAGCCTGTGTGCCTGGTCGGCACTGTCAAGCTGTAGGTAGAGGACAAGGGAGCCAGATCCCTTCTGTAATAGCTGCAGCCCAGTTTGACCGTGGGATCTGCGTAGCCTTATGGCTGGGAGCTAGGAGCACACACTTCTCCAGCTGATACCAGCACAAGGCACAGAAATCTTCTTCAATTTACCAATACAACTGTGCTTGGGAAGAAAGTCAGTCAGGACTGCATAGTGCAGCTTAGCAGCATCACAGCAATTAATTGATGATGTCCACTTGGGAACTGGGTTAGGCCAAGATGACATGAAGTTGCTGAAAGGATTCACAAAGTATGTTTCCTTTCTGCCTTGCTGAGCTTGTCTGCTATGGAAGGTGGGGTCTAAAGCATGCCCCTTGCACAGGGAGCTCTTAGACCTGCAGACTCCAGCCCTGTACCACAGTCAGCAGGGCTGCTGTGCCCGAGGGAGAGGGCAGTGATGCTTGGATGGCTCCACCACACTAT
The DNA here is from genome assembly GCA_034782735.1 of Sagittarius serpentarius. NCBI lineage: Eukaryota > Metazoa > Chordata > Aves > Accipitriformes > Sagittariidae > Sagittarius > Sagittarius serpentarius. Next base: position 5,514,432 of record JAVKLA010000040.1, read on the forward strand.
CACTGCAAGCACAGACTGGGCTGAAAGTGGCTGTAAGCACCCTGAGCCTCCTGACCCCCTTGCTTCCCATTTCCATCGTTGGCTCTTAGCTCCGTTGTGCTCCTGGCTCCGCACAACCAGACAACACTCGGGTGGAGCCAGCCTGAAGAAACCTGCCTGGACAAATTGCAGCTATTGGCCTTGCTTAGCACTTTTCTCAGACCATACAGGCACATCCTTGGCCCCCAGGATTTAGGTTTTGACCTCCAGGTGACTGCGGACCTTGCCCTAAAATGGCTCCAGAGCACATGCTTTCATGGGAGCAGTGTGGATGGGAGGCAGCTCTGAACTTCTGCTTCCACCCTTTTCTGAGTGACACAGTCTGTTTTTCTCCACTTATTTATTAAAGGATTAGAGTTTTAGTAGAAGAGGCTCCGGACTGTTTTATAGCTCAATGTTTTCCAGCAAATTGGTTGTGACCCCTGTAGCCCCATGCAAGGCAACCAAGAGGGCTGTGATATGTTGAAACATTTATTACACTATAAAATGAATACAGTCCTGCTCCCTGACCCCACCCCCCCACGTCTAAGGTCAACTATGCTCTGTCAGCTTCGCCAAACAAGCAAGTCAGTCCAACAAGCTTTGGTACTTTTTTCTCTTGCTTTTATAACAAATATACTGGGGTCAAAGGAATATTTGTGTTAGAATGAGGGGGGCCACCACCCAGTGGAGGCTGTTAAACATAGATGCAGCTTGCAGAAGGCTCATTTGGTATAGATAAACCCATTTGTGTTTTAGTGCTGCATTTAAACACTTAGGTGATTTTCTTTTAAGTAAATTCACTGATGTGTTGTTTACATACAGGTAAAGGACTTGTCTATTACTAACAAAGTCTCTAATCCTGCTGAGCTACACATTCCTTACAGAAGATACATTAAACGCATTTTCTTAAATGCATCTTAAATCCTACCTGAACCCTTTCAAGCATTCGAGGTCTTTGGGTTTTCAGTCCAGTCTCAGTCTGAAGTGATAATTCTGCACCAAAAGGTTTATCAGAAAGAGCTATTTAACACCTAGTCAGGTGTTAAGCCTATAAATAGTTTATCTCTTGGCAACATTTAGACCTTGAGCCATGAAAAGTCACTGGCTTGCTTTCACTACGAGGTCAAGTCTGTTTGAAGGAATAGCTTGTTTAAAGGACACAGAAGTCCCCATGCAGACTTTAAAAAAACCCCAAAACACCAAACCAAAAAACCCCCACAAAACCCAAACCAAAACCCAAAAGAAGCAGGTTCTCTTAAAACCCCATTTCACTCATTGGTGTGAAGTCTCACACTGGATTAATTTCCTCGGGTCACCACAGACTCCGGCTGTATTGATTCTCTATTGATGGAGCAACACCTCACCTGGTGAAGAGTTTTCCTCCTTTCCATCCTTACCACCGTGTTTTCTAGAAATTAGATTCCCTGGGGTGAGAAGCTTAAAGCCCTCAGTAGTAGAGGTATAAAGTCCAATACATTTCCCTGACAAAATCTTGTAATGAAATCACTTCAGCCGCCTTGTTTTCCTACCTTTCAACATTCTCAGAGTAAAGCAGGGTTGTTTCCTTTTGTCAGACATCCACCAGCAGAGGCACTGTACATAATTATCTCATACCTCAGACTAGCTGATACTTTGGACTCAGCAGATTAAGCAGCGGTCTCCACTCTTCAGGCAGGGGTGGGGAAGGAGACATGGTATGGGTTTTTTCCTAAGGAGTCTGTTTCAAGCCTCTTCAAAGTTGCAGGGAAAGAACACGAAAATGTGAAACTCCCACATTTAAAAACGGGCAAGTACAAAGAACTCCCAGTTTCTCTTTTTGGAATTCATGAGTGTTGATATGACCTCCAGGTGCAGTAGAGGGGAGAAAGCTGAGAGCTGAGATAAGAGTGCTCCTAACTAGTCATCTTGAATGGATTCCCACTGCTGGACGCACTCCCCAGCAGTGAGATTAGGCTGTTATGCAGAGGTCCTGGTCCTTCATGGATTTTGTAAGGTGCAGGCACTTCCTCAGAGGTCCGTGAGCAGCCAGAATAACACATCCTGCAGCAAGACATCTGTGCATCAGCAGGATTTGGCCCCTACCACGCAAAGAAAGGACAACAAGGTAGGTGGTACCTATATCCACTTTGTGGTCCATTTCCCTTGTGCCCTTCTACTGTTTATTTGGATCATGGTGGGGACCCCGTGGTGAGAGCTATCATCAGGAAGCATGAGACTCCCTCAGCTACAAACCAGAACTTGATAAAGAACTTAGTCATCCTGTCACATGGCTACAAAAAAACCCAGCTTGACCTTGAAGCCTTGCTATGGGAACATGATACCACAAAAATCGTAATGTTATTAAGCATGTTATTTATGGATTATAGGGCAGTATTTAGGTCAACAGAGTCACACCACCTAAAAATCAAATTCCTCGTGGTGCTGAATGCCACCTTCTTGCAAGAAATCCTTCGGGCCCAGACTCAGAGGGGATTGTTTCTGCAGTTATTGCTGACCGTAAATACAAGATAGATCTCCCTCATTTGAACAGGCTAGAAAAAAACCCCCTGTTATCAAATGAGTGGTGTCAGTGGCCACTGCACAGCCTGGATTCCCTCCCTGTTGGAAGTCTCTCATGGCTATCAAGTGGGTTCCTGGAGGGGAGCCAAGTGCAGTCGGGGCCACGGTGATACACAGACGTGGTGACTGAAGCTTAATTTTGAGCCGTGTTTACAAAATCGTGCTACTGAAGCCGATTTCTATGGCTAAAAGATTACTCCTGATATTTTTGGTTAAATCAGTCATCCTTAACTATTATTTTAATTGGGATAAATTGAGAAACCATGCCCTTACTGGGAAGAGAAAGCAGTCCCACAAAAGCCTGTCTCCTCAGATCGTTGCCCTGGACCCGATACTCCAGGCCAGGTCCCAAGGAGGCTCAAGCGGTGCCCGCCGGGCTTGGGCCGCGCCGGGGCGGCACTCCTCCTGGCGCTGACCTTCCTGCGCCGCAACGGCCGAGTGCTGATGCCGGCGCTACTCGAGGTTTACCTCGGCGTTGGTGGTAAGAGAAGAAGGTGGCCCTGCCAGCAAAGGCAGAGGTGCACAGCCCCTTGCAGAGCCTTGGTGCTTGTGGACCAGCCTAGCCTACGCTTGTCCCAGCCCAGCCCCAGAAGCAGGCTTGGTAAATTTGCAAAGACACTTACGGTCGCTTGGAAAGCCACTTGGTAAGTGGAAGCCATCACAGCTGGCCACCTCTCTGCAAGTGAGAAGCACAACAGCGGGCGAGCTTTCTGCCTTCTTCAGCCAGATGCTGATGGGTGAGCTTTCCCATCGGACGATGGGCAACAGCTCATGGAAAAACCCAAAGAGCTGGAGCTACACATCACCCAGGAGAAAGGTCACTTCAGACAGCAGGTGAGCGGGTTGCACAGAGGCCAGCTGGAGTCACAGGGAGGAAACGGGGACAGGGACAAAAGCAGCAGCGTCATTGGGAAGCTCCCAAAAGAAAAAGAGGATCTCCCAAAGGGATTTGTACTGGGCTCTGTCACTGCAGGAGGAATGGCCTTTTCTGGGAACTTGGCAATCCTAGACTTGCTGTGGGGGGCAGAAATTCACGCAGGGCTTTTGTGCCAGGGCCCAGCCAGACACAAGGCAGGCTGCTGTCAGCCACCCCATCGTATGCGGCCCTGGCAGGAGGTGGGGTTGCTATCAGGCCTGGACACGAGGCAGGTAAGCAACAAACATGCTCTGAGCATGGTGCGTGTGCGGCACTCCTCGGCGAGGAGCACGCACGACCCCATGGTCAGCTAAACTCCCAGCGACTCACCCTGCTCACCAAAGCACCCCGGCAAACGCAGTACCACCCAGACTAGCAGCGTTACCGACAAGGTCAGGAATATCGCAGCAGCGGGCGATGTCTCGCACAAACAGCTGGGAACCACGAAATCCAAACTGTCCCTCAGCTCTACCAGCAAGTTACGAAGAGACTGGGAAAAAGTCAAATAACGCCATGCTTCAGTTTCCCTGCAAAGAACAGTGTTTCTCCACCTCTCACATTTTCTCTGAAAGTTAATAGATATATTAAACAACTGAAATACTGGGGGGAAAGGTGCTAGAAGGGGTTATATATCAGCAGCAGCACATGCACCTATGCATGTGTGGTATGCACATTGCACAAAGCATTGCTAGTCTCATCTTGCTGCCAGTCTGTGACACTAACGGTGGTGGATTAGGCTGCTTTTAGGTGATCTGACAACAGACAGGATCTAAAGCCAGGACAGGGAGACTTGTATTTCTTGGCCGACATATGTCACAACATGTTCTTCAAAGCTGATCTTTTCAGGATTCAGCTCCTGGGAATGTAAACCTGAGGAGCAGAGTATCGGAGAAAGCCACAGAGCATGCAGTCTGCTAGGATAAATAAAACCACTTGGAGACTGCCTAAGTTTAGCTATATATGGACATTTCTAGAAAGTGAGAACTGCAATGGTTTTTCCGTCAATATTTCAAGGGCTTTCTCCAGCCTGTCCCAAAGTCCTGTATTAAAGTACTTTAGCAGAATAATCCTGTCTTAACAGAGAGACAACAGAGACACAGAAAAGTGCTTGGTCAGAGGAGGAGTCAGGGAAGGGGCCAAGAATAATGTCCAAAGACTGTTCCCAAGCTGTTAACAGCTTTGGGTCTAACTTTGAACCTTGCCTCAGCTCTCTCGATCTTCAGTCAAAATCCTGGCCCTACTGAGACAAGTCATATTATATTACCTTGCAGAAACAAAGAGGAAGGAGGAAATCAGTTCAGCTTATGGTCTCAAAATCCAGATCGTGGGCCTAGTCTGCACCTATATGCATTTTATAGCGAGGGCAGGAAATCCTGAAGGTAGGATGTGTTAATAACAACAAATAATCCCAGTACTGTCCAAGACTAGTTAGTGGGGTACAGAAACAGACTCCTTTCTTCACTTTTTCTGATCCACTCTGCTTGCATTCCTGCCTACAGCGTGTGCCTGCAAAAGGCAGCACAGCCCCACAATGAGACTACAGTGAGGGCACAGGCTGAGGAGAGCAGAGCTGTGGGCTCAGCTCCTGTAGGTTAGGAAGGGACTTGAGGCAATTAATGATTTCCTGCAGAGGAATTCTCTCCTTTTTATCACCAGGATTCACTTCTGAAAAAAATCTGTAGCCGCACTTAGTGACACAGCCTGCTGAATCTGGAAAGTTGCAGTCTGGTTTTGGACACTAAACTCAGTGCAAGATGCTACGAAGAAGGTACAAAACAAGCTACCGGTGGGCCGTGGTGGAGTAATACAACGTGGTGAGAAAAAGTGGAAAGCATCCACATGGTACTATTTTAGATTCATGTACTTCTGCTTCAACAGATTAAAATTGTGAACCACAGCATCAGGCTACATGGTGTTCTTAGCTAATTCTTCTAATGCTCTTTTTCATTTGTTTTCCCTGCATATTCAAGTTTGGTAAAAAATAGATGTTAACTCTTGCATAATGGAAACACTAGTAATAAAAAACATTGACATTACACTGGTCATGCTGGGAATGAGTGGGATCAATGTATGTTTTGGTGCGCTCTGATTCAGGGCATCCACTTTGAAGTAGTGTAGTTCCTGCTTCTCTGGGAGAAAGAAGGCGTTACAAAATGGATAGAGTATTATATACCGAATCACCGTGGGAACGGTGATGAGCGATGCTACCAGAATCACTCACAGTGCCAAAACCGTATGAGGGTACTTCAGAGGCCTTTCAGTGTGAGGCCAGTGAGGTTCAGGGGTGTTTGGCCTCTTGGTCTCCCCACGCTAGCTCCTTGCTCTATCCACCTTACTTTGCCCTGGGCTTTACATTAGTCCCTCGAAATCCCTCCTGAACCTGAGTCCAACAAGGCTGCGCTGAGTCTGGCCCTCACCCCGCTCCCCTCAGTGCACACAGCCCCCTCCCCAGTCCATTATTCAAGGGCTGAGACCACCCAGCAGCTCCAAGAGCACCAGCAGCCAGAAGAGGAGAGTGGGGTGCAATTCTTTTTCACTCCTCTTCCATCCTACACCCCCTCTCTGATGGCAATCCAGCCCTGGGGACACTCCTCAGCTCTGGGGTGGAAGAGGTAGAGGAGGGCATCAGGAGCAGAGGCTCTCCAGGGCCGGATGGTGTGAGTAGGAATGGAGGAATAAGCAAAGGGCAGGATGCAAACCCAGCATTGCAGATCCCATGATACCATGGCAGTATTTTGGTACTGGTCAGTAACACACACGCTGTACTTTGTTATCACAGCGTCCATCACTCTGCATGAGAGGTGATTCATTACCTATAAAACACAGGGGCTCTACTGACCTATGCCTGGTGAACATCTTGCCCAAGATTTCCAATGCTGTAACAGCATGTTTCATTCACAGCTCTCCTGCAGGCTGCCAAATATCTATACCAGAACAAGCTGGCTGGAAAACACTACCAAATTGGAAAGGAAGCATCTGACACTGCTTTGCACCAGGCTGCAGTGAAACAAGCCCCTGACTTCTCTCTCACACCAGTCTAAACAGGAGAACTAGTTGCTAAAGTTTTGTTTCCTGAGTCACAGAATTAGACACTCCTACGTGACTCACCAGCTGATGAAGCCAGAGGCACTCATTGCACGCAGCATCAAGTTCTTTCAGATCTAGCCTCAAACTCATCTTTTGTCTCCATCCAAAGGGAGCATCAGTTTTAATAGCTCTGCCATCAAACCACTTCTCAAGACCAGCCCTCCTTGAGTGACCAAGAATTATCCAGCTAGTAAAAGCCCTATGGGACAGCTGCTGAGTACTGCTCATGCCCCGTGCTTATGGCCAAACTCAGCAAGGAGTGGTACTGGTGCCAGGGATGCTAACCTTTAGGACAGGTAGGCAAGCGGTGGTAAGAGCTAGCACTGGTGCCTTGGCTGGCAGGTGTGGAGCTGGGCCCAGAGCCCAGGAGTGCAGATTCACATATGCTCTCCAAAATGTCCCACCACTGTCCTGCGCATCCTGCTCCCTTCTCGCGTTGTGAATCCCAAGCTCCACCCTGGGCAGCTGCCGAAGCAGGGCTTGGTACTGCCTCTGCCTCGCTCTTGCCCAGGCACTGCCACGAGATGTAATTTGGACCTCTCAGCCTGACGACAGGGAAGGAGCCTCAAATTCATTTCTAATCACCATGCCATTGATAAGAGATGAACACTGTGTCCCTCTGCTGCAGCACTTTAAAAAAATCAGTGATGGCTGCTCCGTTCTGGGGCTGGCTGCATGTAGGGCTGGGTGCCGGTGGCCCTGGCTCCTGGGTGGAAACACCACCTCCCTTCAATCCCAAGTCAGCTGCCCAAGCTACAGGAAGGTAAGGGGGATCACACAAACTCTTTCCATAATGTCCCTAGCAGCGATCTTTAGGTAATGCCTTACAGTGAGCGTGGGGGTTTTGAGCAAAGGGAACCAAGTATCCAGCTCTGGGATCAGGTCCCACTTCACAGGCTTTTTTTTTTTTTTTTTTTTGGCTAAACAGCACTAAATAGCTGACCTGGGACACTGGGGACTTGAACCGGCATTTCTCAGTTCCCAGCAGAGCGTTCCTCTCACAGGAGGCACCGTATTGTCACATGCATTTGAAAACCCCTCTCAACCTGAAAAGCCGCTAGCAGGGAGCAACATGATACCATTGCCCGAAACAGCAAAATCCTGCCTTCATATCAATGTGACTGTCCCTGAAAGTCACATGGAGATGGGGACCCATGGTGCCAAGCACCTGGATTGGCACTTGCTGGTGAGAGGCTTGTCTCTGGTCCCCCCCATGCTCTCCAGTGAGGGTGCGGTACTGATGGCTCTTCATCCAAAGCACAGGACAGTGGGCTGGGTAGGACTGGGCTACTCGCTGGACTGCCCTGGATGACATTTTCTATGAAAACTGCCTTCCGATCACACGGAGGATGAGAAAAATACCTTTTCTCCAGCTGGTACCACAGCCCCATGTCTGTCCAGTCAGTCCACTGGACAAAAAATAGCAATTGTTTCTTCTTTCAGAAAAGTGTGATGTAGCAGTTCACTGACTCATTCACCCCAGATTCTGCCAAGTTCCACATTTCAAATTTGTTAATAATTTTCTGATACTATAGTTACTACTTATAGTGCTGTTGTATAGTTAAAGACCCTGACTGAACCAGTACCCCTGTGGGCGGTACAGATATAAAAAAAAACCCAAAAACAAACCCACCAAAACCAGCGCACCTGTGCTCATTTGGAGAAGGACATGGATCTTCCCTTGGTGTTGAAGGCTCAATTCAATAGTATGTGGAAGCAGGTACTTGATAAATAGGAATTATCAAAGCTCAGTTCACAGCTTAGAAACCTTTAAAAGACATCCGTTTTATAATAAACTACTGTACAACCAACCCAGGACAAAGTCAGAACAACCGACAGCAAACTATGTTGTACAGTAAGATAAATAAGAATGTGTTTAAAGGCCTGAGGAAGGCAAGTGGTTTTGTTGCTGATGTGTTAAGAGAAATGATTGAAGAACAGTTTAGGCATGTGAAAACATGACCCCAGTAACTCTGTCCAGGTCAGTCAGCTGAGGGGCAGCGTGCTCTGCCGATGGAAGGGGCAGCCAGCACCACAGAGCTCTGCAAGGTTTCATTTACCGTGGGTAGTGTCATGGGTATCTGGTAACAGAACCACCGCTAACAGGCCCTGCTAATGCTGGAAAGAAAACAAGACTTTCTAAAAACATGGGTTTTGATAGAAAATGTAACTGCTCTTTGAGATACTGCACCAGATACGTAAATAGCTGAAAAAATGAAAGTCACAGGGTCTTTAGACTAGAGTTGCACTTTGCTCCCTGTATCCTTCAGCTTTCCTAGAGGCCAGGATCGCCCCTTCTCCCCCGAGGGAGTGAGGCCGGAGCATCCCAGAGCGAGGAGGCTGAGAGGTCATCTTGGGATCCCAGCCCAAAGATGAGAGTGACAGCTGGAAATGTAAAATGTGACTTTTAGGAGGCATTACAGCTCCTGTTTTGTCTGCGGTCTTTCATGTTTTTGGAAATTAAGTCAGAATTTTCCACTGAATGAAACTTTTCTATTTCAGCAACAATTTCCCTCACTTCCCCTCTCCTAGCAAAGTGCTTCAAAGGACTTCAACTAAAACTGTAAACTGCTGCATATGATTTTTGTTTCTTTATTCTTTTCTTCAGGCCACCCTAAGTCCCTTTTCTATAAGAAAACCAAATGTTGGTTGCTGTGGTCTTTGTTTCTGTGACAGGCCTACAAGGGCCGAATGTTGCCCACGCTGGACTTGGTTCCTCTGGCATAAATCAGAAGCCCTGACAATTACATGGAGAAAACTCAGAAACATCTCATTCCTCCTCTTTGCACCTTGGTTTAGCCTGTGCAGTGTGTAAAATGCAACCAAATTGCACTGGCCCCAAGCAGCTCTGGGTGCAGGGCAGTGGCAACCAAGCGCTGCTGTTCCTCACCTGCAGTTCCCCACCATCTTCTTCCAGCTCCCATGGAGAATTCTGCCTTCAGCGGCTCATTGCTGCCCGCTGCATGGACATGCTGTTCATGCTAGCCCAGCTTATCTGGACTAAAGAGGGACGACCAGACTCCCAGCCCTCTGCTCCCCTTCCCCACCAGGCATCCCCAGCAGGAGAGGTGGTTCTGCAGCTATACCCACCAGGGAGAATCCCTCTCAGAAAGGACATACCGCAGGGGCATTTGCCACTGGAGCAATTCAGCACAACTGAAAGGAAGACCCATTCCATGATTTATCGTTGGTCACAGTCAGTTTAGAGTCATAGTTTTTCTCCCGCAGCCAGCCAGAATCTGTAGAAAGAAAGTAAATGTGACCCTACTGCGGCTTTTTGTTGTTTACTGGGCAAAAGGAAGGGAGTAAAGAGGAGAGAGGATGGGGATAGCAGGACCATCCAGATCCTGAACTTATAACTGGCCTATCTACAGGGAGCAAACAGCTTTGCCGGGAACTCAGAAAAGATCTTGCTTAGCATCAAAATTTCACACCTCAGGCAATGGAAGAATGCAGTAACCAAAGCTTGAACAGCTCAGTTTCTCTGACTGGTTACGCCACATTTTGATCTTCTTTCCCTAAAACAGGATTATGCAAGCAACCGCTCATTTTCTGCTCCCTACACGAAGAGGTTGTTTCTCCTTTAACAGATTATTGGCAGAAGCTGGTAGGTCTGAAGTCTCCAGACTGCTTTATGATGTGAAGAGACACAAGTTAAAAGAATTAGACTTTTCCAGGCCCTGCAAAGCTGTTTGTTTTTAGTGTGGGCCTCAGGAGAATGGCAAGGTTATTTGTAGAAAGTTTGCATTAGTGCTGTGTAGGTTCCCTTCCATGCCACTGCTACCGAGCCTGTTTTCAGAATTAACCCCATTTTACAATGAGCAGTAGCTACATTCCATGCTGGTACACAGGAATCAATACACTTCTGAATCGGAGAAGTGTTTAATGATGCTACTAAGAAACCACTGAATGCTGGCTTTACCAGTTCAGTGAAATGGGGATATAATCAGGCTTTAATACCATTCCAGCTGGGTTATATCTGGATGGATGCTTTGAACTTTCTCTTTCCTCCAAAATCTTCAAAAATACTAAGTGGTCACAGTCTTTGGGAGCAATTAAGCAACAGCACAAAAGAAAAAACGGTAAAAGAATATTAATGGTACTAAGGGTAATCCTCTAAGGCTTCTGAAAAACTGCAGAAGCTTTGCAGGAGACGACACTTGCAGTAAGCAGACTGCTAGTAACGGTAAGTTCACACCACCACCTCGGAAGCCTGCCTTCCGTAGTAAACTGGTCACAAGAAGAGGACTCCTCCATACAGGTGATGGCATTGCCAGCTTCCAAGGCGTCTGAATAGCTAAGCGGAGATGTGCCTTTTGGATGTCCCAGAGAATAGCAGTGAGACGATGAGAACAGCAATTACCATGGTCCTAAGGACTGTATTCCTAAAGGACTAGAAAGCCTGGATAGGAACATCAGTTAATCTCAGATCAGGCAAATTAAGGTAGAACAAAATAATGCATTTACTGGCAATAGAGACAACGTTCTAATCGATAAATTTTTACTGAAGCTGAGGCAGTTTGACAGGTCGCGGCTGCAGCACAGGTGCTCCTGACACCTGCCCTGGGGCTGATGGACCCCAACGTGCCCGCGGATCTGCCCCAGCTTGGGGATTTTGGGAGCCTCCTGCAGCTGCTTGCGGCACTGACAGATGCTGTTAGCGGTGGAACTACAAGTGTGTCAGTTCCAGCCAGCCATGCCACAGACCGCGGAGGTTTCGGTTTGCTGGAAATTCAGAAAAATGTTGGTTTCCACCCAATTTGGATCAAAACCAGTTGTTTTTTTTTCAAATCTAAAACTTTCCCACAACCTCTCACTTTTTGGTTGGCTCTGCTTACTACCTGCATGCATAGAGATTCACGCAAGGACCCTACCCTGGAGAGAGGTCAAAGGCATACAGTAATATACAGAATACCAAGTCAAAGATCCAAGACAGAGACCAAGCAATTCAAATCTTGTTTTATACTGTTAAAACTTAATCTGAAGCTCACTCAGTATTAGAGCAATGGGGTCAAACACTTCAAGTTTTCTATTTTTTAAGCAAGACTGATTTTGTTAAATGAATATAAAAAGCCATCAAGAATACTGAAATCCTAAACAAGATTTTGAATAGCCTCTATCAGTTTAATTACTTAATGGAAAAGACAGCAAGAAGACTGTGTTTTATTTTTACAGTAATAAAAAGGCATCAGCTAGTGAGATAGCAATCTGATGAAGCTGTATCTATTTCCAAAACTATCTGCTTAAAAAAAAAGTCTGTATTCATGAAGCAAGATCGTCATGCTCAAGAGAGATTTTTCCCATCACGTACTGTGTTCTGCATAGAACAGCCATATCCCTTCCACCTAAAATATATTCTCCAGGGACAAGGGAAAGAGAAGGAAAGGAATAGGAAGAGAACAGGATAAAAATCAATCTCTCATGAAGTATACCAGATGCTAAGAATGTTGTGTTTCAAAGATTACTCCACTCTCTAATTTCTGGGACCAGTGCGAGACCTCTATGGAGGACTGATTAACCCACATCTTCCTGTAGCCAGTTGCTGTTTGTTTTTTTTTTAATATTCCTTCTCAACAGCTGCTTCTGACTGCTGTCAGAGATGGAAGCTGGTCTACTGCTGCAATCCACAACAGCAAGTCCTACATTTCACAAATCAGCCTATTTATTGCCAAACAGCTGCATGCCCTCAGCAGCTACAGAACTGGTACATGTGTACCTCATTAAACCAAGATACTTATATCAACATTATAAGATTAAACATGTGCAATCATAGTTCAGTTCAGTTTCCTAGCTGAAGAAGCATCTTTGTGTTACTTGACTGTCACTCAGTGAATGTCTTTTAGTGTTAGAGAGGATTAAATCTGGATGCTGTTTGATGTTATGGATTGCATTAAATCCAGCCTACTTTTGATGCATACTCTCACGCCTTCATAGGAACATGAGCAGGAACTGAAAACTTTAAGTAGGGCTTCTGCCCTACAAACTGGGAAAACTACTGGAAACATGGAATACTGACAGCAAAAAAGTACTGACTGGCTTACTCTCAGGCAACAGAAGTACATAGAACTGAATGAGCACTGACTGTCTGAAAGCTTATGAAGCTCAAGAGTAAAAATTAAGACTAAGTGGTAGATTCCTCTTAAATTTAATATCCCCCATATTTGTAACAGTCATGACTTGAATCTAGTAGCTTCCCATATTTCTGCAACGTTGCTGTGTCTCAGTCATCCTACAAAAGTATTCTTGCAACTCTTGAACAGGCTTTCCAGGACTGCAGTGTAAGACTAAGTGAAGAAGTAGGAATCCCTAAATCATTGTTTGCTGAAAAATGGGAGCATTTATCAGGTGCAAGCAGATGCTGTACTTGATCTATTTGTTTCACGCTTTTTATAGCCTGGCTTCTGGACTGGGTTTCCTTTACTACCAGTGTTTAGAGGAAAAACAAGAAACTAAAGCTAGGAGAAGGGAGGTGCTGTGGGCAGCATCCCCTGCTGTCTTTCATGGCTGTGCCCAATGCCCCAGAGGTACACGGGGACTTAGCTGGAGAGCCCATCCCTACAGCTTTTCCCTGGGTTTGTGCTTTTGCAGGCACCAACAGAACTTGAGCAAACTGGGATCCAGCTGTTCCAGCTTCTTGGGGGCAGCCCAACAGGTGGTACCAATGTCACCTCTGCATTGTACCTGTGGATATCCACCCCCAAGATGTGCTTGGCAAACAGCCCCATTGCACGCACCCGATCTCCCATGGCCCTACTGCTGCCCCATGCGAGATCTGCACGCAGCTAACCGGCATAAATGGAGACCTGGTCTCAGCCTGTGACCATCGCAATTAAGAGCCTATAGAGTGCAAGTACCAGTGAGTGAAGCATCTGAGCGGGATTTCCCCCCAAAAGAAACCCACCAGAGGTGTCTGCTGAGGCCATTTACCAGCGAAAGCGCAGAGAGTTAAAACACCCTTTTTCAGGTGAAACCAGGTTTCAGGCAGGAGGCACATGGGGAAAGCAATCCAGAAGTGCCGTGTCTGGACAGCTTTGGAACAGTAACAGGGGTTTGTTCATCTGATTACAAAACGCCGGCCCACGCTGTCAAGACCCACATCTGTCCACTTGCTTCACACCACCATTTTGTCTGGAAGTTTTCCAGCTTCCTTCGCCCTGCCTGGCTAGGGTGGACTTAAAGGACAACTGTGATCACCTTCCTCTCCGGGACTGAACACACACAGATCAACAGAGTGCACAAGGGCAAAATGGATGCAGAATGCTGAGGATTTAAGTGAGGCCAAAGTCTAGTCTGCTTCACGTTCTTTGTTGCTGAGACAAATGAGTCCCCCCCCAAAAGTAAGTTTGGGCAAATAAAAGGGGCAATGCAAATATCCAGTGCTTGTAATTTCACCCACGAGCCGCAAAGAGGAACATTTACAGGCACGTAAACTTGGCCTGCGACGCCCCTTGCCGAGGCGAACGAAGCAGAGTCTCTCACAACGAGCGTTCAGAATTAGTCTGCTCACAGCCCCTCACCTTTGCCACCCCGGGGAGGGGAGGGGAGGGGAG
>JAVKLA010000040.1:5528664-5552986 GCA_034782735.1 Sagittarius serpentarius
CCCCCCCCCGCCCCGCCCGGCTCCCTCCTGCTTTGCAAGTGCTTCCCTGCCACCTAGCGTCTGTCCGGCCTCACGACCGACACGTCCCACGTGGAGCAGCCCGCCGTTGTCACCAAGACCTTCTGGGACGTCATTCGCTGGCTAGCTGCTAGTAACTTTAGCTGGGGAAAGATATACCTGAGGAGGAAGACGCACAAACTCTGTTGCACCCAGAGGCACACGACCGTCAACTCATTAAACACCAGGGAGAGATGAACACGCAGGTACCTCACTCCTTCTGCCCATCTCTTTTCCTGTTACCTATGAGAAAAAGTGCTGCAGTTTTGCCCTCTGAGAACTACGCAGTGAAATTCAACTCTGAAGGCGTTCAGAACTCCCTCAATGTCTTTTTAAGTTCTTCAAAGCACTTGGATGTTTCCCTCTGGAGAGAAAACACGAAGGTCCATTAAAACGGATGTTAGAGTTGTTACTCCAGAGGTAAATCACGCATGAAGTGCCTTAGTATATTTGCCTTTTCTCTAATTAGTAAGCCTCTACTTAATCACAGCTTTCATAAACCGCCATTCAGACAGGTCTGAGGGCCCGAGCATGATGGCCTCTGCTTATCAGAGCCTACAAAACCCTTCCCCACCTATTTGCAGCAAACTAAGTATCTTCAGTACAAGATGCCAAAATTATGCGTGACCAGAAGAGAGCAAAGGAAAAAAGGCATCTTCGGTGTTGGTGGTTCCTGCTGTAGCAGCGAATTTTGTAAGGATCATCTAGATGCTTTCATCTAAAAAGTCACCGTACTCTACAACACAGAGGAAGGGGAAAAAAAACCCTCAACGCTAAATAATCCCCCCAAACCCACCAATTCCAGTTAGTCTGAATTTTACCATAACTGTTTAAGCAAGACACCAGACTTTTGAATTTTTTTCCAAGCCAACAGAAATAATAGAGCATTTCATCTGACATTGCATCTGTATGGCTTCAGAAGACATGAAAAGGCTTAAGGATAACAGAAAAGTCCTTCCCTGACGTTTGCAGAGGATCAGCACACTCTCTGAAACACAGAGCCGGCTGCCTCCTGCAGGAGACTGGGTACTGGCCTAGGCAGGCCTTGGACCTGTTCAGACAAGCTGTCCGTGAGCTCTGCCTAACATACGCAGAACAGGAGAGTCACTTGCTAAGTAAAACCACAAACAGCACTGACATTTTGATGGGAACCTAAAAAGCATATCAAAGCTGCTACATGCGACAGCCTGGCTCATCTTTAATGCCATGTGGTGCTTTTAGTATGGCTGAAAAAAACCAGACAGCACAGCCAGGCTGCTGCGTTTCGGGACAGAGCAGCTGAAGACAGCATTAAGGCAGCGAGTAACGCGGGGCAGAGGTGCCGAAGAGGAGCACTCCTGCCTGACCTGCCTCCAGGCGATGCTGCGGCGTGCCTGGCGGCTGCAGCTCTCTTTTACAGCCAGCCAGATGGATCGGCTGCTTGGCCAGAAACTCTTTCCTGTAGAGAAACAAGCCAAGGAGAAACAGCCAGCTGCAGAAAACGGGACAAAACGTGGGCAAAGGTAATACTCTGAGAAATCAGCAAGACTCCAGCAAACTTTCCTACTCGCGCTACAACTGTGGCCAGTGGAGCACAATGTAGAGCTGAAACAAACCTGACTGTCCCAGAAAAGCCTCTCCTCGCTCTTTTTCCGTCAACGTTTTGGTCTGTCCCAAGTCTTCCCCCAGTTCTGTTCCTCTTTGCCACAGGTGAGGTGGAGGTGGGTGCCGGCAGAGGCCAGCTCAGACACAGAGCTGTCACCAGCGGGAGGGTGACAGGAGGAGTAGTCAGCATTTCTCTCCGCTCAGCAGCAAGGTATGCTGGCTGTACAGGGGAGGAAATGCGGCAGGTTCATTAGGGGCTCAAATTCAAACAGCACTGTCCTATTGTGAATTTTTTAAAAAATACCATGTTATCAAGAGACATTTTAACAACTTAGATATTTGCTCTGTTATTGTTTCCATGGAGTGAATTACCAGGAATGTAGTTACTATGAGTATTTATCATCTTTCAGGAACTCTACTTGTCTTCTCAATCACTGCAATGCAACGACACCTGGCAAGACTTGGTTTTAGTGCAAAAGCTGAATAAATAAATATGCAGAAAACTGCAAATGTCAAAAGAAGAGAGGGATTGATAGGGATATATATTCAGCCATGGTAAGAACCAACAAGAGACAGAGCCTAACAACTCATGCTCTGTTATTGTGATAATGTCTAGGGAAGTGGGGCAGAAAGGTGGGGTGGTAACTACAGTCAGTGGTGAGGGACCTGGAGAGACACGACGCTGAAGCAGAACTGAGAGGAGGGCAAGGCTCTTCCTTTCATCTTACCATATTTCACTTCCTTCTGGCAAGGAGGAGACAGGATTCCGCAAAGAGAATAACCATTGCTCATGCAGCAGCATCACTCTGGTTAAGTTTTGTACATGGGACAAAACAGTATCTCCGTAAGAGACCTCTGCGTGAAACTAATACAGGAGTTAATCACTGTACCAGCTTACCTCTCAATGCATCCACTGCTACAATATGCTGTGCGCTTTATAATCCAACAGCAAAGTGAGCTTGTGTACTTAAAATTCAGTCCTGGCTAGGGAAAAATGTACTGTCAGATTTGCCAGGATGGATAAAGCCAATGGCTAAAACACAGAGAAGACCTGTTTATTTCTTGCAACAGCAGCAGCCTTTTGAATTTGAAGGTTTTCTTCCAGAACCTGAGAAAAGTTTTTGAACAATCACGGCATTTTGGTGCAAGGGGCACACAAACACAATGCCTGATATTCACCATTCACCAGAAAAAGCCAGAATCTTTTACTGTTTTAATTGAGAAAGATGCCCGTCTATCCCCTAGACTCAACAGAGCCTGCTAAACACCCAGGGTTTTAAAATGACAAATGGTTTAACACCCAAATGGGCTCAGGCTTACGGGACTTGGACAATCTTTTGCTTGACACTTGTTAAGCAACCAGCACACAGGAGCCCAGTCTGCACCTAGCGGTTCTGACTATATTAATAGTATTGGATCAGTAACTAACGAGAGCTGTCAGGAATTGGCAAGCACCGCTTGCCAAGCTGTCACTCGAATCCAGTTGGCCCCCCCCCCCCCCACAAGGTATTTAGTCAGTTTTTCTGAGTAAGTGTTTACTTTTCACATTAACTCATCTGAAAAGTTATGCTGATAGCTTAAAAACAAAGCAGAGAGGGAGAACATGTAGTTCCAGCGATTGCAAGGTCACAGAAATTTTTTTTCTTGAATTCCCTCCTCCCCAACTCCTCTGCTTTGGCCGTTTGGTAAAGCAAAGCACATTTACCAGCCCTGTGTGTACCTGTGCATTAGTCCTGTGCTGGGGAAACGATGCCATATATTCAAGACCCTGACTTGTTTTTCAGAACATATAAAATAGTCATAAATATAAGTATGCTAAAGAGCAGGAATGTTTATTTATGGCATAGTTTGCCCAGCGGTGGAACCAGTGTCTCATGGCTGTTTGGTTTTGCACTGTAATCCAGCTCTGGAAGGCTGTAATTCATCGTGAACTCAATTCTGTTTTCACCCTCTGTATATGAGGAACAGTCCAATTAAAATGCAGGAATAACACCGACAGCTTCCACTGACATACAGTAGATAAACCTTTCTCAGTCAGACTGATGCCTTACAAGAGGCAGTTTTCCCAGTCTAGGGTTTTGGTTTGTTTTTTTTTTTTTAAATAATAAAGTATTACAGTAGAATGAAGTATAATGGAAAATGCAAACATTTTCTTCATTGCAAGCAGAAAGCTGCCCCTGGCTATTGGTAACATCCAGACTTTTGCGTACAGAAAAGTGCTGGGATAAATGATGGTAGCCTTTTCTAATAAAACAGTTCCTGCTAAAAGTTACCCAATGTTTATTTTTGTGCTGTCATTGCGCATATTTTAAACTGGAGAAAACAACATGGAATTTCAACTTGATAAAGCTGTCCTGGTTTTTACTCTCCAAATATCAGGTCTTGATTCCCTTCTTTTCCTTTTTTTTTTTTTTTTTCTCCAATGAACCAATGTCATTTTTGTTGTCCTTGGGTGGGAAATAGGAAGAAGGTAGGTAAGTCAGCATCAGAGATCCTCTTTCAAGGCTTACAGGCAAGTGGATTTTTTTGGCTGAGATTTAGCTGAGATTGAACACTGAGATGTTCTTGTTCCTTTTGAAATGTGTGATGAGAATATTTTTTCCAGCTCGTGTTTATTTATCATTTGGTAAATGTATACTTCATTTCTTTAATACATAAGACAACTCCTGGGGGTTGAGCTAATGACAGTACTTTTCCTTATATAAATGTATGTAGTCGTATTGGCTAAAAGCTAGGTCACACTGTGTGTATGTGTATACACATATAATTGAATGATGTACTAGCAAATAGACTTTTGAAAACTTCTGTAATGAAAAGGACATACTTTCCAATCATGTTTATACATGTATATATATGCAAGAATAAACTTTCTTCCCAGCTGGAACTTAGGTTTTGAGAACTTAAGAAAACAAAGAAAAATAGTGAGAAATATTTCAGCAAATTTAATTCTCACAAATTTTTTTCACTTGCCAAGAAAACCACACTGCAAGGTCATCTCAGAACTGAGAGGATGGAAATGACCTCACTTGAGCCAGTTTAGAAGTAAGACTGTAAGAAACAATCTGAAATGACTGCACCTTACACTTTGCACCTTACAGCACTGTTACTACCAATACTGGTACACAAATCTAGTAGGGTTATATTCCTGTGTTATAGGAGAAATTTAACTATTCTAAGTAGTCTCATTTAGCATTAGTAGCTTAACACTAGTAGCTAAAGTAGTTGAAGCCTTAGGCCACAAGAGCTGACCAAAAGTAAAAGTTTTTAATAAAACTAATGCTGCTAACACAGAACTAGCTGAATCCAGCAGATGCAAGTAGAATGAAGAAGATAAGGACCAAGGAAACAACTCCAAGAGCATGAGGTAACTTCAGAAGAAGGCCAGCCTAGCGACAGTGAAGTCCAAGAAATCAAGAGACCACCAACCAGAATTAAGTGATTGGACTTGGGGATCAAGTGCTGGGTGGTACGGGTATAATGGAGGCATGGGATCTGGGGTAGAGGTCCCTCTCCAGAGGCATCCAGCTTGAGTTGTAACCTGAAAACTAATAAAAGAGGAATTGGAAATCTTCAGACTTTACAGTAATCAGCAGGATCCTAGGGTCAGACCCTGTTATGGTGGCCGGCATGCATAAATCTGTAACACCTGTCACTGCTAAAATTGCTTATACTGGTGTAGGTATGCCCATGAGGAAAGGAAAATAAACTTTACTCCTATAAAAACATCCATGCTACTGATTAGACTGATATAATTTCATCAGTAATATAAGAATATCAGACCTCTAACTGGCCCAGTGGTACCAAAGCCCATGTGCACTTTGCAGTGCCTGTTCTCCTTTTCCGACCCAGGATTTGGGTCTGTGTTCTGTAACTGCAGCCTTCACCTACAGAAATTTGGCAATTTGTACCACCTAAAATTGGTTGCTCTGGAAACAGGCTACAATTTCTTCCAGCTTCACAGCAAGAGCTGCTGAACTCCAAGACAAACAAGCATAGCAGCTCTGTTCACTTGCTTCCCCTGGCCGATGAACTTGCCTCGAGTCACAGATTATTTTCCTCTTTCTTATCCACTCTGTGAGGCAAATCCCAGGAGGAGCTTTTGATTGACTTCAGAAAACACAGAAGCCTTGAAGTACCTTTCACAAAAGGAAGCTAGAATAGGAAATCTCACACTGGCCAGAAAAATATCAGATAACATTTGCCTGAGTATCAGAAGGGGGCATGGAAGGGATCTATAGAGGGTTAGAGAATAAGGACCTTTTCCTAAAAGAGAGTCCTGTCTGGTGCCTCCCTTGTCCCCAATCCTATGACCTCTGACAACATCCTACCTTCCTGCGAGGACTATTGGATATTACTTGCACATTGTTGCTTGCTACTTTATCAGTCTGTTACTAGTCACTCATGGTCTTCTGAGCAACTTCCTTCACCAAGCCATTCATCAAACAATCTGGAATTCCTCAGGCACCCAAAATGCACCCTGCTACCACAGAACAAAGCAGTGGGTGTTTTAACCCCCAAGAAAGCAGAGTGTTTCTTACCAGATTTTCCTCCTGGTGTCAGGCAATATGAGGTCAGATCATCAGGAAGTGTCCTTTCCCTATCTTCTTTCCCCCTTAGGGACCTAGACACAGACTGCCTGTGGTAAGCGTGCGGTACCCGGCCCTTTCTCAGTAAAGCGCAAATTACCTCCCCTACGCCACATGGCCAGCCGTGTGCCTGGGCTGCTGGCATATGGCAAGGCAGCACTCCAGCTTCTGCTTTGCTAACTTGCTGTTTTATTAACATACAGGGGAGGAGAGAAAGAAGAGACATCGGGAATGTCAGGAAACTTTGCTGTCCAACAGGTGAGGTCCAAACTATCTCCTCAGCAGATGTCTTAAACTACATGGACTTCTTCTCTTGGTAAGCGTACAGCAGGACCAGGAACTCTGCGGCAAGGATGAGGTCAGCCAGCCCCACATATTCACAAAATAAAAATGAAGGCTCAGAAGCTATTAGGGTTTCAGTTTTCTGTTATGTAGTACTGGTTGCTCTGTATCAGCTTGGCCCCTACCGATGCTCTGCTGAAACTCATGCTTTTATTAATCTACTTGGAAGTTGCTGTGACAGTCTAAATAGACTTAAATTGCCCTTTAATTGATGGGTATTTTAGCATACATGGGCTGCCACAAAACACGAGATTACTTGTTTGAGGTCTTAGTGTAACTGCTGTACCACTAGAACATTACAGAAAACATTTGATGCTACATATTTCATTAAATACTAAAATTAAACTACCCATATATACTTGATGTAAAACTCTTCATGTCCAATTTGCACCAGTGGTGCACAAGCAAATGATCAGAACTGGAGAAAACTCCTTTGCATTCCTCTCTTCCTGCAGTAACCTAGTTCACATTGGAGAGGGGCAGCTAAGTGGTAATATTTTCCCGTTACTGTTTAATAATTTGTTTAAATTAGCTAAAGCAAGTGTAAGTTTTTTCCTCTAGGTAGAAGACTCAGGGTATCCCAGTAAGATAAGGACAAGGCAAAGCAGGCAGCCACAAGAGAGCTTTCAGAGTGCTAGACAAGTACTCTTTTTAAGACACTGAGATATTTTTAGGGTCCAGGCTCAGCTTGAGGTGCACCTGTGGGGGTGCAGCATCAGTAGATTAAGCATTGAGCGCTCATGTTGAGAACATCAGAAGCTGCAGGAGAAATGCAGAGCATGCCACAGGTGAGCATGAAGAAGGCGAGGAGGAGGGCAGAAGCATCATGCTCCACCTTGGTGACACTTAGCAAGACAGTAGGCTGAGGGCCAGACAGAGGGGTGGGAGTGTGAGAACTAGGTTGTTAAACACAGTAAAACAGAAATAGCTGAAAAACTTCACAACAACGATGGAGAGGAAATAACAACACTCTCACTGTCCCCCAATTCAGTTCTCCTCATGATCATGTGGAATTAGAAACTGCCGAAACTGTCCTACCTCATGCAGATTTTCAGACAAGGGAGGAGATGAAGAGCTCGTGTCAGGATCCAGCCTCAATTTTGCTGATGAATCGTAAGCAGAAATGTATTACAAGATGCAGAAAAGGCCCACCTGGTCTTCAGCCCCTTCAGGGATGCAAAACCAATGCAAGTTTCCTTTCTGTAATGTAAGAATGTGATTAAAATGGCACACAAAAAGAATGAGGGCATACTTGCCTTTGCTCAGTTCCTTTTTTCAGCTTTCCTTACAAGGAACTTTCTTTAAATTCTTGTTTTTATTTTTCAGACATCACATTAACTCCAAAGATGTGTCGTCTTCTCACATGGGTAAGGAAACAGAACCTTGCATTCCCTTCCCCCTCCAAAACTTCTCCCCTCTACTCCAAAGGGCACAAGACAGTGCATTGCAAGGAAAGCTTAATACATAATTGATAAGCTCTGTATGCTTCTGATTAAATTGTCACAGCTCTTCTTCAGTAATGCAAGGAAGCAAGAGAAAAGCCCTTCAGAGATGGGGGAGTAGGGGGGCCTTCAATTATTTACATAGATGAAAGACTAAGAGTTCGCTATTATCACATAACTGGCAAGTGGTTGGAGGGGGCACTCAACTCCACAGCCAAATTTCTCTTTGACTAGGTGAGTAAACTGATGCCTCCTATCACAGCAGTGACACTGGTTCTATACTGTACGAGAAACAAAAAGTCAGCCTGATCTTGAGCTGGCAGGCAAAGGTTCCCTGTGCTCCCACCAATACAGATCCCACTGCTACGTCTTACCTTTTGGGAGCTTTTCCCCTCTTCTTGCCTGCTAAGTGCAAAGAGCATCAGCTATGAGGAATTTAGAAATCCCAAGTGACTGAAAACAGACACAGACTTTGGGTTTTATTGCAGATATAATTTAACAAAAATTCAAAATATATTTTTCTGACATATTTTTAAAAATAGTTGTAAAAATTATTTGCCCAGGTCAGATCAAAATGACTTAAAAGAATAATTATCATGAAGCACTCTTCAAAAGTGACATTTCACAAGATCATCACCTTTTCCATTAAAGCAAAGGTTCTAACATGTTTTCAAATACAGACTTTACTCCAAATATTAATTAGTAAAATAATGAGGAGCAACACTTATTCCTTCAAAACTCTACACATCTCCCAAGGTTAGTCCTGGCCCATTGCCATCTTAACTTTTTTTGCCTGTTCTAAAACATTAACACAGGGCTAAGGGAATTAGACCCAGAACAGAGAAATATTATCAGAGGAGAAAGAAAATTGGGAGATATTTCCATAATCAGTATTGTAGACCTGCTAGTAACACCACCTACATTTGCTGCCTTTCTCACTGAACTGGCTCCAGTAAAAGCCAAACCTCCCATTACCACCAGCTCAGATTGTACTCAGACTGTATATAGCCTACCTTCCCCTTTCCTTTAAGGACATTAGAATTTAAATCCAAGTTTTATCATTAGAGTATGCCCACAGTGAATTCTACCCAGTAACTTTTACCCATCTCACAAAAAGGAGTAATAAGCAGAACTATTTCAAAACTAATTAACTTCTATTAATACAGAGTAAGAAAAAATAAGTAAGATGTAAGAAAACAAGATCCAAGACAAGATTCAACAGTAACTAACCGCATGTTAAGAGAGCCCTTTAAATCAACATTTTACTTTGTGCCTGCACAACCAAGAAACAGGCAACATCCTCTAATACTACGTGTCTTCTAGCCAACTTCCTCCATAAGCACTGACAGCTTTGATAAGGATTGTTCTTGCTTCTGCAGCACTGAGTGATCTTGCTTAGTTATCTAATTTAATTTTATTGATTTCTTCTTCTTTGCTTGTTGTTGGGACACGGTACCCAGAGCAGATTCTGAAATAGCCACTGATGTCTGAGGCAGGAGTAGTTTTCCAGACTGTGTTGGGTACTTGGTTTTCATAAGGACTTTAAACAGCGGCTGGGACAACATATGTTTTAGTTGCTTTTTCATCCCCTTCAGCACCTTTTGCTTCTGGCTTTCTTCTTGCTCACTAGCTTTTCTTCCTTGAGGCAGAAATCAAAGATACAGAATATTACAACAAGAGAAGAACTTGCATTGGCCTCTTTCACCAGGCTTTTGTTGTGCTAGGGGCAGATGCTAATCTCATCCTTCTCTCTCTAACAAGGTCACTCAACTCCCATACAGTCTTCCAGTTATCTGTGACACTTTCAGATCACCCAGGCTGTCCACAGCGTAACAAGATCAAAAAAGAATCCTGACTACTAAATAACTATACACCAGGTATCATTTTGCTAAATCATTCAGTTGGCTCTCAACCCAGAACAGACTTTGGAACAAAAGAAAAGGGGGCCCAGAAGATAACGTATTAACCCAGGGCTTCTAGCTCAGGCAGAAGCTTCTGTGTATTTCGTTACTTTATGCATGCCTCATTTCAGCACCTGTAAAACAGGAAGCCCTTTCCTCCTTATACATAAAAAACAATAAGGTGCTCAGATTTAATAACATAGGAGAAAGAAAGGCACAGAAAAGACTGAAGATAGTTAATATGGTCAGAGGCCTGAACTGGAGAGAATAAATGAAATCAAGGTTGCTGTAATGTAAATTGAAAGGACATTACTAAATCCTTTGTAACAGTATAAGAGGCATTTCATTTATGGGGGCAATGACTGAGATTTTAGTTGGTCTCAAACTACAGAAGAGTCAGAGACTGAATACATTTTAAAGCATGAATCTGGCAAGATTCTGTGTGGCAATTACAAAGTGCTTCACTCGAGAGCCACAACTTGGACTGGATGTGCTGTTTTGAAACTCATTTCAAAACACAGTATACTCGGATTATGTCAAAACAAGACAGCAGAGTGCTAATTATCTGAGAGCGCTCCTGAACAGTTTGGACAGAGACGATTAGTGCTTGCTTGCAAAGTCGCTGAGAACAAGGTAGTCCAGTCATGAATAAAGGAAGGAAAAAAAAAATAATCTGAACATGCTTCAAAATTAAGGCATCTGCATATCTAGCAGCTAACAGGTTAGAGACAGTTTAAGCTGAAACGACCCAAGCAGCACCACTATTCAGCAAGCCTTCAAAGAACCGGTAGGAAATTATACCTTCAGCTCCTAAAATTTCAACACATTGTGGCATTTTACAGTGCATCTA
This sequence comes from Sagittarius serpentarius, assembly GCA_034782735.1. Taxonomy (NCBI): domain Eukaryota; kingdom Metazoa; phylum Chordata; class Aves; order Accipitriformes; family Sagittariidae; genus Sagittarius; species Sagittarius serpentarius. The sequence continues at coordinate 5,539,427 of JAVKLA010000040.1, forward strand.
AGCATTGCAAAACTTCATGGCACTGAACTAACAGGCACCTGTAGTTGCACAGCCCTACACATTCTCTCAGGCAGAGCCTGCAGAACATTTAATTTTAAAAATATCAGAAATTATTTACTTCTAACACACCACCAACCTCTGCAACTTGAACGTAAGTATGGGCCATTTAGCCCACACAACTCAACCTATAAGGCTCACATAATTTTTAGTGTTTGCTAGCACTTCCTGGGTGTTCCCACACACAGCTGTCAGGCTCCTGTCCTGCTGCTTGACTACAGGGAGGTAGGAGAGATAAGCAGAAACAGAGAAACAGCTTTTTCTTTGACACAGAGGGGACAAGACCCAAGCAGGACATACTGGGCTGTTAGACTACCCTAAAATGTTTGCCAGAAGCTAAACCGTTCTTGTCCTACAACATGTGGACTTGTCTGTGAGTTACCAGAATTGTCACACCTCACTTCCTCAGCTGCAGCACTAGCTACTGCACAACCATCCTGAAAACACCAGCAATACCACATACTAAGTAATAACCCTCCTTCCCTTCCCCTTCTGCTCTGCAGGTTTTAAGAGTTTCTCTGCCATGGTGGGGCTTATTCTGGACACCAGTGCTATGAGACCAACTGAGCATACCCATAAACAAGCATTTCTACTTGCCCATAAACATGTCATCATCAAGATCAATCTCAAGAGCCTCTGCAGCTTGCTGGAGCCAGGAGTTGTGTTGCTTTGCCCGACTGTTGAAAAATTCTGCCTTCTCAATCTGTCGTGCCAAATTCATCCGCTCCTGCAACAAAAGTATGTTTTAGATTTTATGATCGGGTTTAAATGTGGGACACTTTAGCAGAATCAGTGTTTGAGAGCATGCATTACAATGCAACTGAGGTGCAGAGACACTCTGGTTCCCTACTGTGTCCCAGCAGATGCCCCACAGAATAAAGACATGTCATCATTGCTAAAGTGTCTTCCTTCTTCAGATCCATGACAGAATCTGACTTCTTAAACATTTAAACTACTAAACATGCCTGAATGTTAACTCGTCGTTCTTTAAACGAATCATTACAAACACTTCAGAGACATCACGGACAAATCATGATTCAAATACCAATCATTTCCAAGTTACATATTTATATAGTACAGCTGGATATTAAAGTTACTAGTCTCGGCAATAAGGGGCAGCCACTAGCTTCATCCCCCTCTGAAGTAAGCTTCTGCAGGCCACTTGGAAGCAGCTACTCACATTTTCAGAAATGCACCTGGATCTTGTTTAGGCACAGGACAAAATGTCCTGTCCTTCTTCCCAGCGGCACACAGGTGGAACAAAGATGTCCAGCAAACCTAACCTGACCTGCAGCCTTCCAGCTGGGCCAAGCTGTCTGAACTAATTCATTATGGAAAGAAAATCTGCACTGACAGTAAATAATAATCAACACAGCAGCAAGTTCCGCTGTTTGGAACGTGCCTGCAGTTGCACAAAACAAACCTTGTGCATGACAGCCTGACCAGCCCCAGCCAATAGTCTGGTGCTACACAGTAACAGCACCAGCCAGAACTGCCAGGGTAATTAAGACAGAGAAAGAGGAAATTAAACATACAGTTGACTAATAAAACAAGTCAGTCACTTCTTCTTAGATCATTACAAGAAATTTTAAATAGTTTTTCTATCCTTGTAAAACTTGACTCCTCTTTTGGTCTCTCCTCTACCCTAGTTCACCAATTCTATTCCTCTCAAGTGTGAAATCCCTTCAGACTTTTCCTGAACTTGAATGAAGGCACACAGAACCAGGGAAGGAGTGTGCCAACGGGACAGACATAAAGAACCAGCAGCACCATGAGTCTCAACTATAATGGCTTTGTGATTAAGCCTAGGGCAAAGTGTAAATGAGACCTGACCATATGAACAGCCTAGGAGGCTAGAGTCCTGTAATTACAATTACATCTCTTCTGGAGAGAGGAGCACTATTATGGATAGGAGAGAAGATTGTCAGACGGTGGCAGGAAAATTTAAGTGTGGAAACAATATTTATTTGCCCATTAATTGACAGAGCATGATAAAAGCCAAGAACTACTCATCAAGAAACACAGAAGGGACCTCTGAAGAAACACTCTAAAAACAACAGATTTCATTCAGTAACCAGAAACACTGGGTGGGTGGAGGGGGGTGGGGTGTGGGGGGGAAGATGGGGAAAAAAAAAAAAAAAAAAAATTCTCTTTGTTACTACCAAGAGGAGAAAAATGAGTCTGTGGGAGCATTTCTTTCATTTTCTTCCTCTTTCAGAAAGCTGCATCTCCTGAAAGATTCACACTAAATACCCCATTTGCAGCAAGCCTGGGCTTTAAAACTTGCTGACATTATTCCCAAGGCAAGGATACCGCTGTTACCACTGGGGTAGACCCTGAGTTCAGTCCAAGCCAACTGGATAAGCATGAACCAGAATACCATAAGGAAGGTATCTACTGCATTATCTGACTGCTTACATTTTTCTCCTGATCTCAATGACTGTGCAATATACAGACACTCTAACCCCAAGCGGATTGCTTTCAGATGTAGTATTTAAATGTCCCATTTGTACATGGCTAATGTCATCCAAACTAAGAGAATGGCGAGACATAAAATGACCTCTTATCCCAGAAGCAGAAAATCTGCGGTGACTAGGTGCTTTCTAAAATATATTGTTTTGTAAATCCTAACCATTGTCTATCTTATGAGTTAGTGAATGACTAAATTCTCCTTAAAATGGGCAATAAACTAGAAAAAGGAAACATACCTGGTTTCACAGGGTTCAGTGGTAGCTGTGGCCTCACAGTATAGGAACTTTTCTAAAAGCAGACAACTCCCTACTTCAACTGAGAAGAGGCAGATGAAGACCACTGAAGATCCCTGCACCTGCTTCTGTTCTTTAGTCTGTTCCTAACACTGGAACCTAACAATATACTTAACAGAGCCATTCCAGCTCCCCGGCCACAAAACATACTAGCTTCCCTGTACTGTTTTTGGGAATCTAGTCAGGAGAAGCTCTACGTAACAACGTGCAAGAAAGACGTAACTGATGTTTATGTTTGAACACCTTTCTTGGGCCAGTTACTGAGGAGAACTCACAAATATTGCTTAAAGGAAGTTAAAGTGTGATTAACTTTCATTTTCACATCCAGGTCCTGAAGAGTAAATCGCATCTGAAACTTGGAAAGAACGTGACAGGCAATGCAGTAATATAAGTAAGCAAGCAACTACTCAGGCTGCAAAGAGATTTTCTTTACCTTGACAGAAGTCATGCATTTGGTTTCAACTGGGAAAAATGGCAGCTCTTCACTCTTCTCCAAAGTTTTATATATTTTCCTAAAATTGATCAAGTCATCAGGGCCGATCAGCAATAGGCTAAGGCCTTCATTGGCAGCTCGGGCTGTTCTGCCACTTCTGTGTACATACAACTCAGAAGTACGAGGGACCTGCAAATATTCAGAAAACCCATGAAGCTGGCCACGGAAAGCTAGCAGCAGCCTGTCATACTTTGGCCAAGAGGTTGCCAGAGAATATTGTTTTTTATATACACATGGTACACTGCATGTAACACAGCTGAAGGTAAAGTAAAAGATGATGTCTGGAGACACTTTTTATTCTCTGCTCCAGTATTCTTCCTTGCATAATCTTTTGTGAGTCTCTCCTAACTTCTGACCCCGTCATTTCATTTGCAAAGCAGGAAAAAATTCTATGGGTCCTCAAAAAAAGTTATAGCGCTGAGTCATTTGACACCTTTGGATATCAAAGTTAAGCAAAAAGCAAGGAGGATTGTATATGTTATGTCATTTCTCATATACAGTCAAACATTCATGAATTGCTACCTACCACAGTCAGTCACTGCAGCAACGAGATCCTTAAGTACAAAGCGCTAAGGACAGTTAAATTAATAATGATTAAATCACTGTACTTGGGACTGTACTACACACAGCACCAAGAATCACAGCTTTATAGTGTTCAGGGTTTGGGTCAGTAAAAGCTTATTTCAAAACCAAAACAGTAAAGGCAAAAACATTAAAAACATTTAACCTGGTAGTGGATGACATGCTGCACGTTGGGAATATCAAGACCACGAGCTGCAACATCTGTTGTCAGCAGGACACAGCTGAGAAAGTGACAAAACTTAATGAATATAAAATTGAAGAGTAAACAATCTGCCAAGGAACATAAAATACAGTGACCTAGAATGCTACCACAGCAATTTAAGGAACAGATTTGTACTATATCACCTGCTGGAAATACGCTATTTGTTTGCCCTTACAGAAAACGATATCAAATATTAGATCAGAGGCAGTCTTCAAACAGCAATTCTTAAAGTAAAAGAAAAAAATGCAAATGTTACCTTCAGCAGGTCTCCTCTGTTTGCAAGAAAGAAATTCACTACCTTGGTGGATCCTGTTTTCCTATGCTTTTACTCTCTCCCAATTCGCAGGAACACTAGTGCAAATCGCTATTCAATGACCTAACCCAACCGCTTGGAAGGGGGGAATGTTCCCCTTCATTACATTTTTCAGTGCTCTATCCAAGCTGGGTTTAAAAATATCTTTAGCTTGATATGACCATACCACTAACAACACAGTTGATCTTTTGGCAGGACAGACAGGTTATTACAAGTTTAACCAGCTGAAAAAAACCCACATTATTAACATTATAGATTTAATTAACAGCTTTTTGCAGCTGAAATACTTTTTACCATGTTGCATTCAAGTGAATTCTCTCAGTAAATTAAAAGCTAGAAATATAAGGGGGGGGGGGGATTCTGTTCTGACAATTAGTATTTCTCCTTACCCCTAGAAATGAAGAACTACTCAAAAAAGGCATTCTTTTATATAAACAGACTACTAGAGAGACAAAAGTGCCCCTAGGGAATGGAACAATTAGTTTTAAAAAAATCTCCCAGCAACTGAAATGAATTACTTATAGGTAACAGGAATTTGTTAAGATTTTACAGCATCTGACTGCATACTCTATTGCTACAAGGCTCAAAGCAGAAACAGAGAAAATTCTATGGCTTGCAATCTGCAGAAGGCTGTGATAGATGGTCTCATAGATTTCTTTTTGCCTTGAAAATCTGCAGTTTCTGAAAATGCCCTGTCTGGCCTAGGCCAATGCTATCGATACTACATTTTGCCAAGGGATACTGCAGACCCATCATGGCAATTCAACCACTGTTCTCCCTGCCTGAGTCTATTACCAAGGTACAAATTCCCACACAATCAGACAGCACGCAGCATTCACAGGACTAAACTGTGAGGCTTCTGGATTATGGAAGTACTAAGACCATCAACCTCCTCCCAAAGCCAGCAGGAAACAATAATTCTTAAAATGGCAGGACAGGCCTGGGTAAACCTGACTGCCCACTGCTGCTGAAAGGCACAACTGCCCCTTCTCTTGCATTGCTCTAAGATACCTTGACCCTCAGGAAGCTAATTCATCTAACTAAACCTGCAAAACCCTAACCCAGCAAAAAGTGGTTAGTTTTCTGATGGCTTAGCGAGATGAAACAACTTACAGAAGGATCAAATGAGCTGCAGAGCCAGGGTACAGGGGCAGAGAGGTGTGCAGCATGGTTATAAAAGCATACAGGTGAAAACAGGGCAAGTGACAGCTCCTTCAGCAGCAATGAGCTGCCAGACCACAGGATAATTCAGGCTCCAAGGGACCTCAGGAGGCCTTTAGTCCAGCCTCCTCCTCCTCAAAGCAGGATGAGCTATAAGGTTGGATCAGGTTGCTCAGGGCTTTATCCAATTGAGCCTCGAAAAATCTCCAAGAACAAGCAGCCTGTTACAATGCCTGACTGTCCTCACAGAGAAAAAGCTTTCTTATACCCAGCCTGAACCTTGTTTCAACTTGCGCCCATTATCCCTCAACCTCCTACCATGCACCACTGTAAAGAGCCTGGCTTCATCTTCTTGACAACCTTCTTTTAAGATATTGGAGAGCTGCCATTAGGTCCCCACAAAGTCTTTTTCCCAGGTGATACAAACCCAGTGCACTCGGCCTCTCCTCTTGCAGAGCCAGTGCTTCTTGACCATCTTGGTGGCCTTCCACTGAGCTTGCTCCGGTTCATCACCTCAGCCATCCTGTGAAACCTCATTCGTAATCGTTAATAACCTGGGCTCATCAACGGGGGACTCACGTCCCTGGCTAACTCCCCTAACCTGCTCCTACTCTAAACAGAGCTGTTTCCTCTCCCCACTACCCTTTACAATATTCCTTTTTTTCTCTACTAGGAAGTAGAAAAACAACTCACCTCTCTCGCTCAGCAAATCTTTCCAGGTTTTTCAGCCTTTGCTTTTGGTGCATGTTGGCGTGCAAAGGAAGAGGATCACAGTTTAAGATTGTGAGGAGAGAACTGAGGCGTTTTACACAGTCTATGCTGTTTGCAAAGACCATGGTTCTTCCTGGATACTGGAGAAGAAAATAATAGAGATAATAGTCCTTCTCATTTGTATTACAGTGGATTCTGGTTTCTGTCAGAGTCTCAACAGTAGCCTCTTTCCTTGTTAAGTCTATTACTTTGGGTTTGCCCTTTATTCCTACTTTTTCCATTAACAATTCTAGTTTGGTCTTCTTGTCCATCTTTCTAGCATTTTTTTTCTGTAAAACTCTTGTGGGAGTCTGATGGACTAAAGTCAAAGTGGCAGAAAAAACAAAAGTCTGTCGTTGAGGGTTATACTGTGAATCATTTAAGATTTCCAGCAACTGAGACAGCTCTAAGAAGTGACCCTTTTCAACCATTCGGTCTGCTTCATCAATCACAAGGCACCTGTCAAATAGGAAACACACAGTAAAAATACATTTGTGCTGATAAATACAAATCCAATACACTTCTACAGAACTTTTCCTGCTAAACACATAAGGGATGTTCTGCATGTAAAACCCAAAGGAACACCAAGTATGCTGGGGTAGCTACAGTAGCCTTCACATTTCTTTTTGAAAACATCAGGTTTCTAAAGGAAAAATGAGGTTTTTGCTACTGGCTTTACTTGACATTTCCGTCCATCAATATAACTACTGCGCATTTCAATAAAACACTCTGGCAAAAAAATAAGTGCTCTTATGTAGTCTAAATTATTTAATCAGTTGGTAAACATAGTATGCAGTGATGCCCAGTTCAGTATTCAGCAGTTAGTCTAAACAGCACCTTTACCTGAGCTGCCGAAGATTTGAAAGATGTGGGTGTCTCTCTTTAACTAACTCCCACAGACGGCCTGGGGTTGCAATTACAATTTCTGGCTTTCGATTCAATACACGTTCTTGCTTCTGTGCAGCCATGCCTCCAACTAGAATTGCAGTCTTAATGCCTAGAACATATAAATAATATTTTTTATCTCACTCATTTATCAGTGAATGTCTTTACATACACCCACTCAAAGAAGTATCTTAAACAGTCTATACCGCAACTTTTAGCAGGCATTTTGGCCAGGAAACGAGGGGTTTTATGCAACACTGAACACACAGCAATGCCCTCAATTTTACAGGAAAATTCTCACTATAGTTAGATGCCAAAAATAAAGTAGTCTTTCTTTTAGTGCACCTGTCTTCTAATAGCAGGAAGAAACACGTATGTCCTCCATAGCTGTTAGTTTTGTTTACCCATACTTCAGGATCTCATGTTTTGTCAATTGTATCTGCACTAACAAGAATGTTCCTGTTATGAATAACCAGTAGACCCCTCCAAGAATAAGACTGAGAAATGCCTGTCTTGCTAATAACTGCTTATTTTCTACTTAGCAGTCCTAACAAGAATGCTCCCACCCATTTAAAGATTCTCTGGACTGCACAGCAGTGCAGACCCTAAATTAGCCTTAAGCAATTCGCTCAGGTACTAAAAGGAGTTTAGCTTTGGAAGCACAGACTCCACACATGGCTTATTTCATCCTACTTCAAAGAATACACTGGGCCATGACAAACTCAATGCTAATGTGCAAGATTCCTCCAGTATCCATCTACCACTGATCTCTCTTCCCTACTATTTGTGAAACCCCATGCTTCCAGGTGGCGATTTTTTTCAAAGTGAGTTTGAGACAATAAAGAAAGCCCACATCAAAACATTTTCTCTCCTGCTGCAGCAGCTATTACATCACTTGGGCAGCAGATGTTTTACACACAAATAGCACTGCTCCTATCAGAACTGTACTGGCATAAATTGATTATTTCAGGCTAGGAGTTACAATTAGCCTTGTAGTCAGCTGTAGACTGATGAGCACAGCAGGACATACAGACACCGAAGGAGCATGTGCTTAGAAGCAGTTCACTGCACTACATATCCTCTTCAATAAATAAACAATTACTACTATTGGAGAAGTGGGGAGTTGCTTCCCAGTTCTCCCCATCTTGAACAGCTTCACATCCTCACTCATTGACTTAACAGATGTGCTGACCTCTTGTTCGGAAGAGAAAGGAACAGGACGGAATTGCTTTCATCACACATGTTATCCAGCAATATGCTGTGGACTGCTGCAGGAAGTAAGTCAGACAATCCAGCAATGCTTTCTACCCTTAAAATTTATGGCCATAATTTCCTTTTTTGATAGACAGATCAAAACTTTTTTTTTATATATATATATAAAATCTACATAGATTGATATGTCAAAAAAGGAAATCATGATACATACGTTTTTAAAATTTATATATATAAAAAATTATTTTTTATATATAACCTACATTATCCAAACCCAGGACAAAGTTAGCTGTGGCTGGGTATCTAGTACTGATTCTGTGTTGCTAAAGCATGAGTCAATAGCTATTTGAAGGAAGAAACATTTCAAAGCACAATATCCCATGTTAACTGTTTACTTCCACATGCATCTCATTGAAGAATCTTAACGCACTTCTCAAGTATTAGTGACTACAAACCCTAACCCTTCAAAAGCCACTCCAATTTTATGATGCAGAAGAAACCGTGGCACACATTCTGGCTCAACACCAATGCCAAGATCCAAACGCAGCATAATCTGGGACATGGCCCATGCGGTCCACATACCTGTAAACTTTGCAACTGCATCAATGTGGTGTTTTATTTGTACAGCTAATTCTCTTGTGGGAGTAAGGACCAGTCCTAGAAGAGGTCTCTTTTTATGGGAGCCAACAGTATGTGCCTCGTCACCAGAATCAAATTCAAAATTTTCCAGCACCTTCACACAACCTGTTGTGAAAGACGCATCATCTTCATCTCCGCTATCTTCAACCTGCTGATGGGTTAGTTTTTCTGCTTCATCCTCATTTTCCCATCTTGTTTCATCACGACGCTGATGCGACTCTTTAGAAGCACTGTCATTTCTGGTTGTTGAGCTATTTGATTTTTGCCACTGCAGCACAGAGTGAATCATTGGAATTGCAAATGCAAGCGTTTTGCCGCTTCCTAAAAAACCAAACAAGAATAATACAGACCGACAAGTCATTTATTTGAAAAGATGAGAAAAGCAACAGCCAATCACACACACTTCTTAAAAAGTACAGTTGTAACAGATGCAGATTCTTAATCTTTAAAAGACCAGAAACTTGCAGCAATAGCATCTTTTCTCCTGTTCCCTTTATATGTCTCCTTGAGGTCACCAATAGCATACTTCCTGGGGAACAGGTATTTTTCCAATCTCTAGCAGGTCAGGCAGATTCATTTGTTCTGAAAGTGTTTTTTAAAAGCTGCAATTGCAGCCAAGATCATTTTAAAGAACTGTGTGCCCGTAAGGAGAATACCATGCCCTAATTGACAGTTCTGATCAATGTTCTCCAAATAAAGGAATAGCAAATCAGGCCAAGGACAAACCAGAATGTACCTGAAGGACTGGCCTCCATCTTCAGTTTACAGTACTGTGTTTACGATTTTCTAAGAAACTGTATTTTGAAATACTCCACCATCTGATTTCCTGATCTATCACCAGCTCCCATTTTTATAATTAACATACATAAATCTGATCTAAAAGAGAGAAACTGCTTTGGAGAGAAGGGAGTTGTCACGTACAAAAATGCTCCCGACTTTAATTTTAGGGGTTCACTGTACTAAACTGGAAGTCACATCCCTGCCACATATTCCCTTCTGAACTATTTGTCACTAATGAAGATGTTAGGAGAAGCCTGGTAGCACATTCACCCCAGTTAAGGTTCTCATAAATGTCAGTTCACTGACCGCAAAATAGGCCACTGCTGGGAAACAGTCCTCTGGAAATCTCATCTCAACTCCTTGAGCACCGCTTGTCCCTGTCACAAACCCTCAACAGTTTGCCAAATTCAGCAACACAGAATTCTGCCTATATAGTGGAGAACCTTAATATTAGTTAAGAAACAGCTAAACCCAGTATAATTATCCTGACCAATACTGCTGCAAAGTCTCCCTCGTATCCACTTCCCCACCTTTCTGTGTGTCTGGGAGGTCTCTTATGACTTCTGCACTTGAAGCAGAAAATGTTTCTAATCTGGATTTGCAGAGCACTTAACACAATAACGTTCTGTATTGGTAATACATCTGTTTTTAAGGTAAAGAACACTGCTGATCTTGAATTAAATGTCATGGAATTTGGCTGGTGCAAATGTCGGTACTGCACCCAGCTAGATTATGTCTGTGATAATCAGGACTATTCTACAGGCACTAGATTCATCCAGAAATTAAACAAATAACCACCTCATAGGGCACATTATCTTCACAACACACAGATCACATACCATAGCCAGGCCTGCAAAACCAGGAGAAAAGTATATCTTGGTACCCCCAGATACTACAGCTCAAGCTAATTCATGCTTTTTTTTTAAATGGTTTTACACTGTAAGATTTTACAGAGATAAAACTTGGTTCCTCAACCAAAAACTTTGCTAGTTCTACACGGTAATGACCTGAACTGGTTAGATCCACTGCAAAAACAAGCCTTGAAATTCCCTGCATCTGATCTCCACAGGGATCTAGTGCCTTACCAAAATCTTGCCATTCTCCCCTAAGTTGCTACCAAAAAGGAGGATGAATAGTTATTTCACCTGTCACCTTCCTGCCTCAGGCCCAGTGCTAAGGGAATCTGTAGTATGTAGAAAAAAGAACTGGAGAGTTTCAGCCTCTCCCAGCTGCAGCACTGCCTAACAGACAATTGTTCACATCTCTCAGGTTTCTACAGAAACACCGATGATCCACTGGGCTCTCTGGAGAGAACCTGGCTTTCTCTTGTGAAAATAAAAATAAATGAGCAAAACACAGTCCTACTACCTCAGCGTTATGCAAAATTAGAGAGCAACAACACAACCTGCCTCCAACCGTGCTTTCCATTCTGCAGCTAGAGGGGGATTTACTTTCCAGCACTGGCAAAATGGCACTTTTTTGCAGCACAAAACCACCATTTAAATTTTCATTTCCATTTTCAAAAACATACCCTGCGGGGCTTTCTAATCTTATTAAAGCTAAAAGCACCAGCCTAGCTTCTAATTAAAATAAAAATGCAAATGACTGCATATCTTATTAGTTACTATACCTTCATGCTTGAGAGCAGTAAATGGCTTTACAAGACAAGCAGTGAGGTAAGGCAACTAGAACAGATGAAAACAATGCAAAGGAAGCCTTTAAACCAAGGCAGCTTCCAATTGTGCTTCCTATTTTTTAGGTTTTTTGGGGAAAAAAAAAGTTGCACTGCTTAAGGACGACAAAACTTCAGAGGTATGAGCAGCAAAAAGAGGGAATGTAATGCTCTGAGACTTCACAGCATTAAGTGAAAAAGGAGCTATAACAAATTTCTTGAAGGCTAGCAATGCTCAAGGACAAAGATAAGAGGTGATCACAAGCTGGACAAGAGACAGTACCGCTCAAGCGATCAATGTAATACTCACTTCAAGGACAAGCAGTGAAAAGGGCTGATGACAAGGTACAGGCCAAGCCTAGAGACAGGGCACAGGGTGGGCCTGTTTGGCTACGATAAAGGCCTAGGCCATATTCACACCTAACACTGTGTCTAGTATTTACTACTCCAAGCTAGTACTGAATCATCGTCAGAGGAACCTAGTTCTCTGCTTTGCCTTGGCACAGGGACACCCACAGAAGTCAGGCTGTTGGAAAAATGACCGTGTTTCATTAATTCCACCCTTTGCAGTGTATCACCTCCAGTTCCCAAAACAGGAAACAATTTGAGAAACAACAGAAAAAGAGACTTCTGTCAAAAGCATAAAAACTCATTGAGACTTCAAAGCTTTGCATGCTGTACTTTGTAAAGATGGAATGTCCTGTGTTTGCAAGTTACAAAATGTTAATACTTCACAATGAATCATTACTAATATATTGGGTATGCAGAAGATACAAGGTCTTCTCCTACATACAAAAACTGGTAACCATGAGCTGCATTTAAAGAGGGGACATGGGAAGCTCCCAGCACATACAACCAGTTTAACAGATTTGTACCTGTTTCTGCAGCACCAAGAACATCCATATTATCCCGGATGGCAGAAGGCAAGGCTAAGGCTTGAATAGGAGTTGGAGCACTAAACCCCAGGTAGCTCAAGGCCTGCAACACTGGTTCAGGTACAAACAGGTCTTTCCATGCAGACACATCAGCTTTGTGATCAGCTGAGGCAGATAAAACTTCTGCTGTCCAGTTCTTAACTTTTTTAGAAGTAGGTACTGATGGAAGAGCTTCCTGAGAAGCCGTATTTTTATCTACCTTCTTTTTCTTTTTCTTTGGAGCATCTTTCATGCTTAAAGTGCTCTCAGCCACACGTCCATGGTCCTCACAATTTGCCGCTTCGATTATTTCATTACACTTTGCCTCTTTATGAACCAGCACATCAATTTCTGCTACCTTAGGATCGTTGTTTTTATCTGTTTTGCTTCTCAAATCTTTGTTTTTCTTTTTCTTTTTGGGAGGGACGACAGGCTCCTCATCTTCCTCATTGCATTCTTCTGAAACACTCTCAGCCCTTCTCTTCTTCTCTTTTGCTTTCCCCACTTCTGAAGAACTTACCAGTTTGTACTCTGTAAGTTCCTCCAAGCATACTATATCTCTAAACTCCTCATCAGCAAATAGATTGGGGTCGATTTGCACAGTTTTCCATTTTCCTATTACTTCAATGCCTTTTTGTTTCAATTTAAAGGAAGATTTAAATCTCCCTCCTTTTTTGGTCTTCATTTTTACCTAAAAAAGAAACTGGGGGCAGAAAAAGCAGACTATCAGATCAAAAGAATGAAAACGACATTACTGATATTAAGACAAACGGGAAGGCAAGGCATAATTCTCTTACTTTCGTTTGGAAATATTATTAGTACAAGTGGCCTGAAGTATAACTACAGCAGGCCAGGCCTACAAGCCTCGCCCCTGGAACAGCTCTGCGGATAAAACCAGAATAGCCGGATAAACCCCCGCAGGCCGCGAACCGCTCCCGCCCCGGCCTACCCCAGGTACCACCCGACGGAAGCGCGGCATGGCATGGCATGGCATGGCATGGCATGGCCCAGCCCGGCCCGGCCGCCACACAGGGTTGCTGCGGGCACCTGCCGGGACGCGCGGGAGGCCGGAGGGGCCCCACCGGCCTGCAGCCCCGGGGCGAGCGGCTCCCCCCAACACCCCCACCCCCAGCGC
>JAVKLA010000040.1:5563366-5586321 GCA_034782735.1 Sagittarius serpentarius
GCGGGACGGGGGCGGGGAGTGTGACTGCACCACAGCGACCGCCCCGCCTCCCGGGGTGGGAGGGCAGAGGCGGCACCCGGGCACCGCTCCTCTCCGCGCCCTGCCCCGTCGGTGAGGAGGAAGCGCTGCAGCCCGGGCACTGGGCGGGGAGGTTCCGCCGTATCCCTCCCCGCGCCCCCGCCCCTGCGGACAGGGGCGGCCCGCCAAGAAGGGAAACTTGGCTCGAAGCTCGCCCCCCCCGCCCCCGCCGAGGCACCGGGGGCTGCAGGCGCCGGCCCCGCTCCCTGCCCTGCCCGGGCCAAGCGGCGAAAGTTTCTCGGCGGGGGTCGAGCGGCGGCGGGCGGCCGCTGCCGCAGTGTGTGCGCTGAGGCGAGGCTGCTGGCGGCGGCGGCGGCGGCCTCCCGGCGGCAGGAGGCGGGCGGCGCGCTGGGAGGGGGCGCGGCGCCGCGCCGTGTCGGTCCTGCCTCCGTCAGTGCGATGTGAGACGCGGGGAGAGCACCGGCGGCCGAAGGCTGTGGTTGTTACATGCACCCAATAGTCTTCTTCTCCAAAATGGATTTTAGTCAGAGCAACTTATTTGGATACATAGAAGACCTGCAGGAACTAACTATTATAGAGAGGCCAGTACGCAGGAGCCTGAAGGTATATACTTCAAAATGGAACGATGCTTTAACACCCGTTTGAGATCGTGTCTGTTTTATTTATGCACAGCTAACTGTATAGGCAGGGTTTTTTTTACAGCACCAGGATACTAAAAATTGTTTTCAGTCATTTTGGAAGAAACGATCTCGAATTCTGTATGGCAGGGGCTTCATATTTTCAGGATAGGAATATTAGGCTGGAAGAAAACAGACTAACTTAGGTCTTTAGATAAATTTATATGTGGCTTGTTTATGTGATTAATAGTGATAGTGTCTGACATGGAGCTGTACTTCTGTTACATTCCATCTTTTCCTGGTGAAAGATTTATTTGATTGAATTTGAGATGTTGGCTAAGGATTAAATTCAAATTACTTGTGGAACTATCCCTGGATATATGGGGAGGAAGGGGTTGTTTTAAAAAGATTAAAATGATGAAATAGTAAGGCCTTGTAAACTCATAATCTCTATTTCACGCTTGACAGACACCAGAAGAAATAGAAAGATTGACAGTTGATGAAGAACTCAGTGATATTGAAAGGGCTGTTTATCTACTCAGGTATTTCCTAAAATATTACTGTGAAACATTGCTGACCATCCTGCTTACATACAGCTTTTTTAGTGCTTTATGCTTCACTCCTTTTATTTTCCGTCTTTCAGTAGTAGTTTTTTTACTTTCTGCTACGTTAAACGTATAGGCAAGATAAAAATAGGTACTGTGATTTTTTAAAAAAAATGCATAGAATAGGATGCCTGCGTACATGTATAAACATTTCTGAGTTTCTAATATGGCCCTCACTGACACTGACTTGTACTTCATCTTTTTTTCCCCTGCAGCTGATTTTGTAAGATTCCCCGAGTGTTAACATTAATAACACCAATCGTTCAGTAACCTCATGTTTGCTGTAAGGCATAAGCAGTTACCATAGATTGATAACAGGGCTGTTTGAGCATACTGTATACATCTGGGTTTTCAGAAGAGAAGACTTGAGAGATTAGTTTTATAGTGCTTAGGAAATACTGTAGAAGATACTATATTAATACTTCCCTGTGTTCTGGTTTTTCATTATACTTTCTTGTTCTTTAAAGTATTTGCAGCTACTTGAATAACTTAAAATTTGATAGTTTAAAATACAGATCTTTCAACTGCTGTGTAAGTCATCTTTGAGACTACAAATGTGCTGAGGGATTTTGATTTCAATATGCATTTTTAAACAATACTTAGTAATTGGAGAACCAGCTGCAGCTCCCTCTCAGTTTGCTGCTTCTGCTAATTTAAGTACTCTTCTAGTCTATGCCTGTCCTCGGTGTTTAGAGTACATATTCTCAGTGCCTTAATTTTTGCTTTTGGGGGCACGTGGCATTATTTTTAGGTAAGCATTTTTGTCCACTGATACTACTTTTGATACTGAATTTTGTTTATGTTTCTTTTAATGCTGAACTTTGTTAAATAGTGGATTTTAAAACTTGCTTTGGTAATAGTTCCTGTGATCAAAGCAGTCTGTTACCTCTAGGGAAATGCAGAGGAAACACTTTGCGTGTGGTGCATATCATTGCAAAGGATGCATATCAGTTTTGGTTTTTAGCTCACAGCAATCAGCATAGTTGACTTTTTTTTTTCTTTCTCTATGTGGCAGCAAATTTCTTTGCTCTTTTCCCAATTAAAGATCATGTTTCCAGCAATATGTCTTTACTGGATCATTGTCTTGTTAAAGGGTAAAAGGTTCCACTGCATATCTTCCATCTCACTAATTGCTTTTCAACGTGGCCTTGAACTTCTCCTCACATCTTCATCTGCTTTCTCCCTACTTGAGTAGCTGTTCTGGGGACATAATATTCTTCTTCTTGTGATGAAGTTTTCATTTTTGCCTCTGCATTGTCCTCATTGATGAAAGGTAGCTTCATCTCTGCTTGATAAGCTTTTTGTAAGGCAATCACTTGCTGTGATTGTCAAGGTGTGTTAATACAATAATCCACTGGAAGCTTTTCCTATTAAATACTAAGTGGAGTATAAGGAAACAAAGTTGAAAAGCTGCCTGTAACACTGGTAGTATCCTTTATATAATGTACAAAGGTATGTATTTTTGGCTTGTCTGGCATTTTTTAATCTATTATAATACAATACCCCTGCCTGTTCCTGTTTGACAATAATGTCAGTCTGGTCTTTTCATGCCTCATTTTCTCACACAGATGCATTATTTGCTGTCCTTCAGGTTGTCCCTTATGTGGGACTCTCCTTGATGTTATCCAAAAAGACACTGCCTTTTCTGAAAATCCTACTATAAAAATTGCTTTGGTGAGATGGAAATAATTGTTAATGATATCTGTGTTTTGCTCCATTTGGAAAGGATGATGCTATCTCCATATGCATTAAAAAGTACGCAAGAACAGTAATAGAAAGAAAATCTCTTACCTTAAATATCTACAAATCGTATCAAAATACTCAATGTTGTGTCACATTGTCTTTTATATTGCATTTATTTATGTAACCCTAATCTGCAAGTTGGAGATTTTTAAGTTACTGAGGAGGATGTCTTTAGTGTTGCTTGTATAGTACAGTGGAGCTGAGTAATACTGAGTGAAACCTTTGTATGATACAGCAAAGCTAGTGTTTAGTAATTATTTTCTGTGAAAGTCCAAAAAGAGTCCTCACATTTTAATGGCTTCATGCTAACCACTTTCTTTTCTTTTCGCATTCTGCTTTCCCTCCAAAACCTGCCCCAACTTCTCCTCCTCACCCTTGAACCTGGATACTCTGATCTGCTTACATGCAGAGTTGTTTTATATTTAGTAGATACTTGCTTTTTCTGGATTTCTGCTTCTGAAATCTTTTACTGTTGTAGTCTGAAAGCAGATACATTGACATCCTAGTTGGAGAGAATAGTACAGCCTTCTACTGTCTGAGGTTTGTGGTGTCTGAATAAAGTTTTTTGTTTGGTTTGGGTTGGGTTTTTTTTCCCCTCTCCTGTGACTGATTCTTGCTATACTGTGTATATGAGGAGGTATTAATTTCCCAGCTCTCATCAGTTTCATCAGTTCATTCTCCTTTTTTCATCGCTTGTATTACTTCTCATTTGCAAGTAATACTATGGAGTTTCTGGCATGCTCTTTTACTTCTTGATATTGTAAACTTATTTGTTTTGCTCATCTGGTATGTATTCATATCCATCTAATGATTATTTTGTATTTTTGCAATGTCTTATCTGTCTGTATCTAGCCATGATGTACTGACATAGATTTTTGTAAATTTCTGTTTATTGTCTTCTCATACGTATGACATAAATGCATCTACAAATGTTCTTAGCATGTGGTGAGTACGTTGACACATTAATCCTGTTTGAAACCTCAGTTTCACAGGAATATGTCTTCGTTTTAATTGGTTTTCTATTGTTACCTATCATAGTTTGGCTTTACATTCTAAAGTGCTAATTGTAATTTTGATAATCCTAACAAAGTGTTTAAATATATATAATTATTATTTTTAGGGGATGACTTTGCTTTCAGTCTCCCCTTTTCTGCCAGTGCTGTTCTTCAGATAACTATACAATGATGTAGATTGACAAGATGATCATCTAAATCTGATCATTTTTAGTCAGATTAGTTTTCAGCTAAGTCAGCTCCTTGATTTGGCTCATCATGTGGATATAGAAACAGTCGTGCAAGTAAAAGGAAAGGACTCAGTAGATCTTCTGGTGCCAGAGTCACTTTAATATGACATAGGCATGGGTGAACTTCAGGTTTAGATCATTGTTGTCCAGAGTACTCAAGTTTTAATTAGCTAACACTCTGCAATTAGACTGAGGAAGTTCTAATTTAATAAGAATGCGGTAGCAAATTGGGCTGTTGTTTGTTGTATTCTCAATTAACCTTGATTCTGGTTGGGCTTCCTTAGACCAGATGGTCAGGGATGTTTATGAACTTGCCATGGAAATCAAATGGATTTAGGTACTTGAAGAGGGAGAGGCATCTGAGTATCTAGGGACCTATGTTTTAGAGCTTCAGCCTGAGTGCTTGGGGGTTTCGGGAGCGTCTAACTGGAATCACTGAAGAGTTGTATTCTGACTGTATTTTGGATGTTGCTGGCCCAACAGAAGAACAAGGAAAGCAAAATATCTATGTGCATCTCAACCATGTCGGTGTCAAGATTGATGGCTTATCATAAAACCATCAGCAGATTAAGACAACCTGCCAGACTTTGTACTGAAGCAACTGAATAGTTTGCATTCCACTTCAGGGCATCGTGACGTCTACCAGGACAGTGGCAATAAAAAGCTCAGGGACGGTAATTTTTACTCCTGCTATGAGCTTTTGACTGTAGTCTTAGTTTCCATGTTTGCTGATGTTATTACTTATTTTTATTTGTCTTACTGTAGCGCACCCTTTTATGGCATACAGCCAATAGCAAAATATGTATTCTTTGCCTGATATGAATCTGGTTTGGATACAAGGATGCTTACTGGCATGCACGCTGTAGCATGGTTTGTTTTCTGAGGACTTCTCTGATAGATTTCCCTAGGGACTTTACATTGTTGTGTGTACTGTATTATTTTGTGTTCAGCTACCTCTTGTTTATTTGTGCCTGCTTAGTGTTAAAGCTTCCAGGCCTTGACATTTCTGTCATACTCAAAATAACAGAGTAATAATGAGTTATCAAGGTGGAAGATTGGATTATTCACCCTTTTGGGAACATACCGTACTTTGGTTTTGGAGTGATCCTCTCTCTCATTTTAGAAAACAACACAATCCCCCTCCAAAACATTTATCACAGTTTTTGAAGACACAATAGATACTTTATCTAGATTGGAACGAATTCAATTCCTGTAAACTTAGCATGTCTTGATTAAAAAAAAAAAAAAAGTTGTACTTTATTTAGCCATTTTTGATTAGCTAAAGTATGCTCAAATTCTAAACAACTTTTTATACAGTGTATGTTGTTAATTGTGAATGTCAAAATCACTACTGTTTAAAAGATTATTTTTTTTCCCCTTCTATTTTTTAGTCTTCATCATGCTAGTTCTGGAGACTTTCTTTTCTCTGTAGGTGCAGGAAACTTACCTTGGAATTTAAATTAAAGCTTTCATTTAAATGTAACTTTAGGAGCTGATTTTCTAATATAAACATTGTGTCAATTTTTTTGTGTTACGTAATCATGAGAACAGGCTTCTCTTCCAATTATACAGCTTCTGAATTTATGGTCCTGATGCATACATAGTATACTGAAAGATCCAGCTGTCATGCCAAGCACATTGGAAAGTAATTCTTTCAACTATACAGGCAAGCTGTACATACTAACATAAAAAGTATTTCTTCAGTCTTTTTTTTCCTTATCTTTTATTTTGTAAATTACATCTTAAAATTTAGAAAAGTTTCATTCCCGATTTACTTAGTTGGACAGATAAATTAGTTGCTTGACCTTGACTCTGTTACAGAAATAAATTAACGTATATGAAATTGATTCTTTCACCTTAAAATAAAATGTGTACCTGTGTTCTTCTGAGATGATGCTAAGTCACATAGTTTTATTAAAATTTAGATTTGTACAAATAGCTTCTGTTGATCATATTTGCTGAGTTAAAACTACAGCTGACAAACCAGCTGTAAATATACAGAGAAGAGTTAATATAGTGCTCTGAGAAACCTCCAAAAAAAAAAAAAGGTGGAGCGAGAAAAATCTTCGTTTCAGTTTTCTTTCTTGGGCTACAGTCAGTTCAGGAAGATGATGGCAGTGCCAGTCCTCTCCTCGTTCTAGCGTTTGCGCTACATTTGCCCTTGTGCCTGCACAGCACGCTGGGGAATTGATCTGAGGCAGACCATGAAAGTAATGGTTAGTTTTAAAACAGATCAACTGTGTGATTGTGGACTTTGTGCACCTGAAAAAAGCCCTGTGCCAACACAAGACAATTGGGTAGCAGCACGGGAACAGTGCTGCGGAGTGGGTGAAATGGCTTTGAGACTTAGTGCTACGTTTGGCTGGCTTATGGTTTCCTGGGGTATAGTTTCCCAGTCAAGTTAAGCTGAATGAAGCTCTTCCTATATCAGAAAGGGTAGCTCTTCTCTTCTTTCCTAAAGTGACTGTGCATTACTGATAAATTTTGTGTGCCAGCACTAATGCTATTGCAGCCATGCAGTCTTGGTCAAATTAGGGAACTGATGCTAATTCTAACAAATTTTTCAGGTACTTGCTTCCCGCAAAATGTGCAACTGCGTGACTGCTTGCGCTACCGTAAGCAGGAGCCTGAGCAGATTTAGTTCAAGTTACACTAATCTTGAATCTGTACTTTGTGAAGTCAAGTACTGGTTGAAATGATCAGAGAGTATAAAGTATCAGCTGTACTGTATTTAATGAGCCCTTTGACATTAAATGGACTTTTGGAAGTCTGCATGAGAGCTGTGACGTGTGAGATCGGTGGTATCTCTTCCTTATGCATTGTCAGATTCTCCTCTGGAGATGTCAATTATATTTATGTTTCAGAGTACCTTTGTGCATTACATCATAAGGAGAAACTAGGTAGCTGTGTGGATGCCTTTTCTAATAGTAAACACAATTGAAAGAACTATGGGTTTTCCTAACGCCTAAAAACTGTTGGGTTGCCCTGGGAAAACCTTATCATGCTCTCCTAGAAAAGACCTACATAAGAATATCCAGCTAAATGTTTCAAATGTTTCTTTCCTTCTACATGATAAATCCCATACAGGAATAGTATGTTGCCCAGCAGGAGACCGAGTATGTTTTTTTTTTTTTTTGTTTGGATGAGCACTGGCATTTAATAAATAACTTTACCAGCTGCACAGTTCATTTTGAGATGGCACATAATTAATGTCTAAGTGTAATAGTTTTCCTTTATATCACCTCCTTAGAAAGCTCCAAGTGTTTATAACAGGATTCTATACTTGTAAAGAGCTTTTATTCTCATGCTTGTTCAATATTACTAATTTATTTGTATCCTTTGCCTGATTTGGCAAGAGATAATAGTATTGCACTAGTTTATGTCAGGACCTGGAGATGCATCCAGTGGAAACTGCATGAGCATGTAGATGGGAAAATGCAATGTTTTGTGTTAGAATCTGTCAAAGGCACAAACTCCTCAAAGAGTGGGTCAAGCTGTCCCATTTATGGCAAGTCTGAGAACACTTTCACACGATGGTGCGCCATAGTGCAATGACTATCATATGCTAGTGACTGGAACAAGTATCTAGTGGATTTTCTTGCAAACTCCTTCTGGTTCTTTGAGGACTACTTTGTTTTAGGCATAGGGAGCCCTTCATATATCGTGGTGTGATGCTTCTATGGCCTTACACTCTGTTTCGTTTGTCCCTGACAGAGAGAAGCAGCAGCAGTTAGTACTGGTCCAGCTACTCTTCCCCTAAAAGCAGTACCAGACATTTCAGTTTTGTGAGTATCAGGATAGCAGTATGTGCCATTACCTGTCCCAAAAATCTGAGTATTGTGAGGCTGTTCAGAACAATGATTCTTATTGCTGATACACCACATTTTTTACATTCAGAGCTCTTTAGAATCTCCACAAAGCGAGGCAGTTAACACTCCGTTATGCATTGGATCACATCGCTGCACTTTGTAAACTTTGTGTGAAGGGAAGTTGTTTCACTGAGGTGAAATTCTGATTATAATTTAAGGACTTCAGGAACTAGGACTGCAGGCTGGGGCCTGTGTCTGTGCCTCAGCTGATATGCTATGACAGGAATAATTTGGAATGAGAAAAGAAATAGCTGCATTGAGATTTAAAATTAACCCTGTTCTTTGGGGTATACTTGTAGAACTGTTTTATTTAGCTATTTTTAGAGTTAACTTTAGTAATATTAATGTTTTTGTCTTTGTTCCACCAGCTGGTAGTCTAAATGCCAACACTGTAGTAAAGTTACACTTGATCTTTGTCAAGCCTCAGACCCCAAAGCTTTATGTTGCAGGAGAGAAACCAGGATTATTTTGTCACTTAAACAGAATTTTTTACACCAGGAAAACAGAATGGGAATGTAGACAGTTCATGAGACTAAGTACTTCAAGGAGATCTCCATTATTCATTGAGAAGTTCTCCTATTTTGGTAGGGGCATCTTACTTAATCTTTCAGGGGCAGCTTTTTGTATGAGAAAAGTTCTCTTTAGGTCTTGAAGACAAACTGAAAACGAAATTGGAAGTGATTTTTACAGTGAGGGTTTCTGTTGACGTACTCTGGCAAAACCCGTGTTACAGCTAAAGAACAAGCTGTTTAAATTATACACAATTATAGGACTCTGTGCCTTAAAAAGAAGGTTGCTTCAGATTCCAAAACTGGTGCCACAAGTGGCATCTCTAGCCACAGACAGAGTTATGCCCTTAGGAAGATTTTTAAAGCTAGGGTAGTGATGCAAAAGTAGCAAGAATCTTTTCTTTTGAACAAGATAGTGATGTAACTGAGTTGTTCTCGAAACTCACACTTTGAGAATTAACATGTCAATGGCATTCTTACATCTTGATTCCCCCCCTCTTCCCTCCCTCCCCCGCCCCGGTGTATAATTACCTTCCTAGATCAGGTTGTGTGTGGGTCTTTCCAGTCTGAACAATAATGGTATCCTTTGCAAGCTTTGAAAGTAAGGGTTCTCTACTCTGATGCCTCAGTGTGCTAAAACTAGTTTTACATGGCTATCACATTCACTGCAGTTCTTCAAGTCGCTCCTCTCCATGAACAACCTTGCTGGTGTCATGGAGACGCTTTCTGTCAGGACAGAGTCTTTCCTATTGATTGTTGATTCCCTGTAGCCTATCAAATGAAAACCCCTGTCTACAGAAGAAAAATGTCTTTCTGCTTTATGAGTCATAATAAAACAGAATGAGAAAAGAGACAAAGAACCACTTGGAAACTTCTGCTAGATTGCTTAGATACATCTGTCTGAGGCATGCTTTATTGCCTCTGGCTGATACTTTTATACAAGCAGGAAAATGTACCAGATATTTCATATCCTTGCTATTATTTGAATGGACTCTTGATGTTGCAGGTATTCTTATTTAAATTCTACCTTTTAGCTTCTTTTGCATTCAAATAAATGTTTCTGCATGTTTCTTTTTGCCAAGCATTGCCCTATGAGGGGTTAATGTTAAGGAATAAAAATACCAGCCTCTAGATGTATTTCTCCGTATCTTGGTAGCAGTTGTTTCAGGAGCAGTTTTCTTTTATTCCATGTTGTGTGGCTGTGGGTTCTGAGAATGTGTACAACTGTCGTGTGCAGATTAGCCGAGTCATTCCTTGTCAGTCGTATCAATTCACAGCAGGAAGGAGGGGAATTACTATGCTTTCTTGAACTTGTTTCCAACAGTAGGTAACGTCTTGCCCATCTACCCCTTACACGCTAATGGATTTTAGATATCTACCCCTTTCCTAACAGACTCTATGGATAGACAATACTTCTTAGTCATGGTATAATTCCAAAATTACACAGTCTGTGTTTACAGAAACATGCTATGGCGTGATTTTATTCCAGTGTTTCTCTAATTCCTACTTTCCTGTTCTTGCACTGTTCCTAAATTTACTATAGCATAAGAAAGTCAGACTCAGGCTGTGTGTAAGCAGGGATAGATGAACTGACATGAATGGAATTGTATCATTGTAAGTGTGTATGAATCCAAGCTGAGTACAGTAACTAGGGGTCTTGTTTTATTGACTTTATCTACTTAGAGTAGCCAGGAAGGTATTTGCAGGTCTTCAGATATTTTTTGAAAATTTATATTTTCTCTAAGATTATATAAATAAAGGTGAACAGCATCACCAAGTCAAAATAATGTATAATGATGAAGAAAGACTGAAGCCTCAAAGAGCATAGTCTTACATTCTTTATCATGGGGAAAAAAAAAGTAATTTATCCATTCTTCTTGTCCTTATCCATTTTTCAATAATCATCCAGTTTAAGAGAATTCTTCTGACTTTGCAAGTAGATATAGTAATGCATTTTTTCCAAAGGCATTTTTCTCATAGGTTTTTAAACTTAAATCTTCCACCTGATTGTGGAAAAGAAACACCACACCATAAGAATTTTTTTCTTTCCCCAATGTATCTTAAATCAAAATGATATAATTAATTTTTTTTTAAATGGCAACACACTGTAACTTTGAATAAAATTGCAAAAGTTGCCACAGAGTTTTCTCAGTCCAGGAGCATGAGGAAAGGTATAAGCAGAAAGTCTTGTAGCCCCTGTTTTTTTGCTTATGAAAATAACTTTAGGTATTGTCAGTTATGTCCCTGTTGTGTGGGGGTTTTTTTTGCTTATGAGAATAGCTTTGTGTACAAATTGTCTATTATTCCCTGAGTAAAAAGCTTTGAGTCCACATTTCTTGAAGTAAAAACTGTGAATTAATTGGGGTAGGTATTGATTAGCTTTTCCCTCTGATGACTGTTGTTGAACAATGAAGAACAACATTAAGCACTGGAGCCATCAGTTTATGCCAAGATAAATAGAAGTTGTTTAAAGTTCCCTGAATAATTCCAACATATTTCTCTTTACCACTTGGAGAAGAACAGGAAAGTTGGATTCAAGCTGGGCGGAAGCATTGATAACTCAATTCATATAAACAGAGCTGCACAGTAGAAGTGCTGTTGCACTCAGTAATACCAATACATTTTGCTTGCAAGGGGTTATGTCTGCAAAATGGGATGACTTACTCTTTGCCAGTGCTGTGTGAGAAGTGCAACTGACCAGCTTGTAGTCTGACTTTCCAAAGTAGTATAGAGTCTCTTTTTCTTTTTTTTTTTTTTCCCCCTAGTGAAATTGCTTTGTAACTTCTGTTACCAAGACTTTATTCAGAAGGCTAGACTAGGGACAGTAAGGAAATGCTTTAAAAATGCTACCTATGTTTTTGTTGTAAATATGAATTGATTGTGTTGTGTCTGACAGAATAAACATATGTAAAAGAGAAATGTGAAGGGCATCTGCTTTAATATACATATTTACATGGTAATATTGCTTACATTTTTGTGCACTCCTGGAGATAAAAATGCTGGCTCTAAAGGGAGAAACAGAAAAGATGCCATTTTCACTGCTGAAATTGTAACTGAGCTTTTTGAGGAGGAGGATTTATGTCCATATTAAATAGCAAAACATGAGTCACTGCCTCATTGCTGCTTGCACCAAAATTCTTCTGTTATAAACAGTTAATCTCCTTTATGTAATTTCATTTAAAAGCTCAGGATTAGTATACCTATTTCTCTGCCACTTTGGGAGCTAGAAGTTATTTAGGGTATAGTCTTCAGGGCAAGATTCATTTTTGTTTTTGCTTTTTACAGCTGCATCAAGTGCTAACCACCAAATCCACAGAGGAAAGAATGACTACTTAAAATTAACCTGTTTCTTTAGTACAGGTTTTAGCCCAAGAGTATATCTATTTCCTCTTATCACCATGTAAGACCAACTGTAGTTGCGTTTTAAGGTTTATTTGTAACTTCTTTTGAACACTGCATGCCGGTTGTGTTACATGAAGAAAATATTTGCACCATGAGTGTGTAATAAATAATTAGGTGCATACTGATATGGAAAAATCAGCTCTTAAGGGCAGATAAGTACAGTTCTGCTTTGATCACTTAAACTGTCCCACCTATTTGAAAGTGATGTGTTTGAGAGTAAATAGATCAATAAAATTAATATCCAGATCTTTGTATCTTATTTATTGCCAATTCTGAAGGCTTTAAGTACTTACTTTTCTAGTGCCTCACTTAGTTCCTGATTAAATGAAGAAGATGATTTATTTTTTTTAAATGAATAATTGGAAAGTGGCAGCTTTTGGATCTATTGTGTATAATGCCCCACACCTATAAGACCCATGAGTTGAAGATTCTCAGTAGATTTTAGTACTTGTTAGGTCATTTGAGGTGTTCATGACTCACTTTACTTGCTTTTTGGTGAAGGATGCAAGAATTAGGTATTTTTCTTATTCTGTTGCTCCTCCTTTTTGAGGCCAACATACGGAAGACTGATTTTATTTTTCACCAAATGCTGTTCCTTCCCTTGCAAGTGCATCCATCTTATTTTCCCTTTCTTTGCTATCAACCCTATGACTGAGGGTTTGCCTTAAGCTCGTTATCTTCAGGAGACTACATACTGAATACCAGTGGAGATGGTTTGTGTGACACCTGTAAAGACTGTGTTGGCCCTGTGATACTTGTAAAAAGCTGGAGTTCTGGATGCACTGAAATAACATTGATATTCTAAGCACTCTGTGCTGTTTTTAGGGTAAATTCTACCTGTAGATACCCATTTGCATGGATGCCATATCAGATACCTAATAAAAGTATTATTCATGAAAATAATATATTGTGTTAATATTCCACAATGAGTTTAGATGAAAAATTTACTGTCCCACAGCTTTTAGTGATCAGTTAATTTTTTTCATTTTCAGTAACAAGCAAACCAAAGTGTGTGTGTGTGGGAAGCCGTGTGCAAATGGTATTGTATCAATAGCTGCCTTTTACTGTAATTTTTCTTTTTCCATATAACATAGTAAATAGATAAGCCGGATATTCTGGTCGTTAACACTGGTATGCTGTGAAGGATCTATGCACTTGAGCGTATTTGACGCGCATTCAAAGGAAAGAGATATTCTTTTCTTCCAGAGATGATTCTGAACTAATCTTAGTAAATGTGGGTGGAATTACTGGTAAATGCTTTATTTATTCTTTCCATTGCAGAATGTCAAACTCTTCTTGGGATAATTGTGCCATTAGAAATAATTTAAAATATGAGTATATGAGGAAAAAATAGTCTAACAAAAGGCTGTTTAAGATCACTGTAGTGATTTTGAAGGTAGGGAACGTTATTGGGATTATAATTACCTAAACCTAGTTGGGTAGGCAGGAGGATTCTGATGGTGTGCTCATAATGATTTTAACAGGAATGTAAATACATATGAATTATCTGTATATACAATACTCATTTTTATCTACTGTTTGAAATTATTCTGCCAGAGAGCTGGAAATTTGCAAGACTTGTGTCATCACTTCAATTTGTTTATTATGTTAATTGTATTATCTGGTTTGATTATCTGTCCACTCCAAGCTGTATGTCATCAATGGAACAAATCTCATATATTTCTGAGGGACATAACTCTGACTTTTTCTTCATTTTAATTAAGTAGCTGAATTTCATCCTGCTTTCCAAAGTGAACATGAATCAAGGAAAGCACTTCTTTCTTTGACAGAATGTGAATCAGCAACAGCTTGGAATTGGAGTAATTTTTAGTTATTTGCATGTTTACCTCAGAAAGCTGCCTTTGATCTATAGCTGCTTGTGATGGATGAGAAAACAACACTAGAGTTGGCTGTTTGACATTGTATTGCTGATGCATGTATCTGCTTCAGTGTGAAGTAGATGCCCAATATTACTTGAAAATATTTGAATAAAGAACAGAAGGCAAACAAGCAAGGCTTTCCAATTCTGAACTGTCTAAAAGCTAGCCTTTATGAGGAGTAAGTTCAGTTTTGTGTTTGTTTTCAATTTTTTTTTCTTTTGAGTCACCAGGCCCTTTAAGTATGACAGCAGTAATTTGGTAGAAATTTAGAGTTAACTGTTTGAAGTCCTCCTGAGGTCACAGTCAGATTTCCTTGGTTGGGAAAAAAGAACAGCTTCTACAGCTAAAGCTTCAAAAGAGTTTCTAAAATTTCAGATGTATTTTTCAGTACTCAGAATTTTACTCCCATATTTTTCAAATTGAAACATGAGCTCAGCTTATGTTATTATATATCATAGAATTATAGAATGGTTTCAGTTGGAAGGGGCCTTAAAGCTCATCTAGTTCCAACCCCCCTGCCATGGGCAGGGACACCTTCCACTAGACCAGGTTGCTCAAAGTCCCATCCAGCCTGGTCTTGAACTCTTCCAGGGAGGGGACATTCACAACCTCTCTGGTCAATGTGTGCCACTGCCTCACCACCCTTACAGTGAAGAACTTCCTCCTTACATCTAATCTACATCTACCCTCTTTCAGTTTAAAGCCATTACCCTTTGTCCTATCACTACATGCCCTCTCCAGCTTTCTTATAGGCTCAACACATATCTAATTGCAATATCTCTATAGATATATTTCTCTTGCATATGGGGGAAAATGCTGTGAGCAATGGCTTCAAACCCTTGAATTCAGTCTCTTTACCCTTTTTTAATTTTTGTTTTCCTTATGGCTTTTCATTCACTCCCTGTACTCATACGCTGTACTTTCATTCATTCTGTACTCAGCGTTCTTTACGATGTCTCTACTCGTCTTTTACATTTGCATTTTCTTGTGATCATCTGTGTGATTTTGAAAATGGATGGTCAGCTCATGTACAAAGTATGTTTTATGTACCATTTGTCTGTGTTATAGTGGTTGATGCAACAACTTAGATTTTGTTGTTCTGGATCTTATAAGCTTATTCTAAAACGTTTTGAATTTTTTGGAAGATGGCTCAAAATTCCTACTTGTACTTTAAGTCTTAGAAGGTTGTTGTTATTTCAGACTTTTACCATGGTCTTCAATATAAAACAAACTCTTGCTTTTACAGAAAAGACTTTTTTATGAAGCAATGCAGATATAGATGAAGAGACCAGTAACAGTAACCTTTGATGTGCTTTTCCTAATGGTATGCAGTGGAATTCCTAATGGAATTAGTATAGCATAGTTAAGTTTTGAATAAATGATTGAAGAGACTCATAACATGGGATGAGGTGAAAGAAAGTGGTATCTTCCATTAGACTAGTCAATGTATCTTGAAAAAATAGACAAATTTTTAGACCTGCGAGTCCATCTTCTAAAGGAGAGGTTGAAGTGTACAGATACTGCTTTCTGGATCAAGAACCTTTAAATATTTCTGAGAAGATTCTCACCAACTTCCACAACTATTAGTTAGTGTTGCTGTGAAAAAAAAATAAAAACCCCACAAATTGATACAAGATGGAATATGTTGTGGTTAGAAAGGATGAGAATGTATGATGGAAAGACACACAGGTAAGTAATAAAGTGGGAGCTTTTGGATCTATTGTGTATAATGCCCCACACTTATAAGACCCATGAGTTGAAGACTGTAAGTAGATTTTAGTACTTCTTAGATCATTTGAAGTGTTCATCTCTTTGCCACAAACAGGTAACTCTGTGGATGAAATATACTGATACAACAAATCAGACTGGAGAATGAAAAGAGATCCTATGTCTAAATTAGACTGTAAGATAAATTTAGGTCAGCAGAAGTAATTTACCCTTCTAGAATTTGGTTAGCATATGTGATTTATTTTTTTTCTCACTTTCTGTGTAGAATAATTACAGGCCTTGTACTTTTTCAGAAGACTTCTTATATCATACAGTGCATGCTGTGAAATGACAAATCTTGTTGAAAGTGAAAATTATAAATTGAGTCAGTATTTTTCCCTCTGCCCAGTTCTCATTCACTATCAGCTACTAGCTTGTTTTTGTTATATCACCTAGGAACTGGAAGTGGTATTATTTTGATCTTGGAAGTGAAAAGACTGGGTTTACTTTTCAAATATAGGCTCAAAATAAAAAACACGAAGATGAATTCTACCCAGAGACCATACAAAATGCAACAAGTGTTATAAGTCATCTAAGGAAGAAGAAACACTTATCTTCCAGGAGATAGTAATGTTGATACTAGGGTGATATTTGGGAGGAAAAATGTTTTCCTTTGAGGCACTTTTTATATTCTTGAAACTTTTCTTAAAATTCAAGGGAGAAAAGCTTAATGTTTCCTCATAGGAATTAGTGTCTAAACTTGCAAAAACTGATAATATTAGGAAGAATAAAGTTATTGTGTCATTATAGTACGTTTGTTTTGGCTCAGGAACAGAAGGGAGTATTTGTATGAATTATAAATCCTTTCTCTCTTTGACAGTTGTTCAGCAAGCAAACAGAAATAAGAAACTTCAGTTGACCAAACTGATCCTGGTAAACAAGGTTACTATGAATACAGAACTACTGTGCGTCTAGACCTGGGTTTTCCATTCTTACTTTAGTTGTGCTAGAAGTTTCATGTGTAGTGATGCATGCTCAGATATGTGCTAAGATCAGATGAATTTCTTCTTTCTTTAATATATAGATCATGTATATTTTATTCAGATGTGCTGTAAAATGACAAGCAAATATATCTGAAGTAGAAGATCAGGATGAAAAAGTGGTTTTGCAACTGAGGTTTTAGTAGAAAAGGGTTACAGTGTCAATTGCAAGGAGATGTTCATACTGTGTTATTATCAGGACTTCTGACTTCTTGAAAATAGATGTTAACCAGGTGTTACTTTTTCAGATTCATTTTATTCTTATTTTCAGCAAAATTATAGAAGCCTGAAAATAAAGTTTCTTCTCTTTATTTGCTCTGACTAGACAGGTAACAGGGAGGGAGGGAGGGAGGGGCTAAAGGACAAAGCTGCTTAATGCTTCTTTGGCCTTATCACAGTCTTGGACTTAGTACAGTCTGGTTTATATCTCTATTCTAGAATCTTGCATATTATCATAAATTATGTATATATAAAGGCTTGCATACGTAAATGTTACAGTGTATTAGTACATACAGAAAAACGCCATTGGCATCTAGGACAGTTTAAATTAGTTTTGAGGTCGTTGCATATGGTGCCCAGCTAACTGTGGTCTTCAAGGAGGTGTTCTGACAGTGAGGAAAGTCCATCATACAGCTTAGGAGACCCAATATTGTATTTTAATACATAAGATTAGTTATAATATAAAAAATAGTTTATATGATGCATAGATCTGTAATTACGTATATGTGTGTATCTAAATGAGTAATGTTTTTTAAATTCTTGTACTAGCTTTTTTTGAGAAGGCAGCCTCTTTTTTTAGCAGTTACTGTATGATGCCAGAAATGTAAGCAGTTTGATACATCAGATATCTGGTTTTAAAAATATATCCCAAATATCCTGTGTATCTTTGCAGTTTCAAATCCTAGGGCAAATTATCAGATAAAACATCACTTTGATTCCAGATACTTTTATTTGTCATTTGCAACATACTAGAGGATAATGTGCAAACAATTTTGTACTGTGCTTACAGTCTATAAAGTCTGCCTTGTAATATATAGTTTCAAGACTGTGATAATATTTGTACAGCTCATGCTTCTCAGTCTTTGTTCAGCTGAGGCTCTTAAAGGAAGTTATTTTAATAAAATGACAGATCCTTCCATGGGACTGGGTCTGTTTATAATATACTTATTACAATATATGTCAAATGGATGTTCAGACACTCCTGTTACATAATTTATGTTTACAGAAGTATACTTAAAATGTAAGTGTACATAACAT
Organism: Sagittarius serpentarius; assembly: GCA_034782735.1. Taxonomy (NCBI): domain Eukaryota; kingdom Metazoa; phylum Chordata; class Aves; order Accipitriformes; family Sagittariidae; genus Sagittarius; species Sagittarius serpentarius. Next base: position 5,581,278 of record JAVKLA010000040.1, read on the forward strand.
AAATAAAAGGGAAGTTATTGCTTTACACCACTGTTAAGAAAGGATTGTACTTTTACAGAAAATACCAGATTGTATTTTATCAAAGGAGTATTCACCTTGAAGTAAAATGAAAATGTCTTAAAATCACTCAGCAATATTTGTGATTTCAAGACTTTTTTCTGCTTTCTAGAATTTTTACCCTTTTTCTTACCAAAACCCTGAAATTATACAAAGACAAAATTAAAAAATAAAAGTTGTAAAAGTGTTAGTTTTTACTTAGTAAAAGTAGTACGTAGAAAGCAGTTAAAGTCTATGTCTATCCATCTGCATAGGAAAGATTTCTATATAAAAATCTTCACAATAAAAGTGAAGAAGATTCTCTAAGGAAGTCTTATTGGCCAAGCCTTTTTGTTATTGACAGAAATACGTGTCTGGATTTCTAGTTTGTCTTGGCAACCCGTATGTTGTACAGGAGAACAGAAATCCTGGAAGGAGAACTGATATTGAATCACTCTGAATAGGCTACATCTGGTCAGATACTGAACTTTTATACAAATAGGAAATTAAGTTTAGGATTTATGAATCGCAGTCACAGAACAGTTTAGGTGGTTGGGGACCTCTGGAGGTCATTTGGTCCAATGCCCTTCTCAAAGCAGGACCAACTTCCAAGTCTAATGTGATTTGGTGTTAGATCAGGTTGCTCAAGACATAGTCCAGGTGAGTTTTGAATATCCCCAAGGATCCCTCAGCGTGTGGGCACCCTTTTTCAATGTTTGACAATGTTCTTTGTGATTTTCTTTTTCTTAATACCTAATCAGTTATTGAATACTTTATTCATTTTTTGATCATGTTATTCTAATCCCTCACTCATTGAAGTTGGTAAATTTTTACTTCTGTGTTCAACAAATGCAGATTTAGACCAACACAGAACATTTTGGAATCTTGCACTGAAAATAATGTCACTTATGGGGTGTTAACACTGTAATCCCCTGCAGCCATCCATGAGAACTTCTAGGTTTGTAAAAAAGTTACACAAAGCACAGACTTCAGTGGTTGATTTAACACTTTTTGCTGAACTGATACAGTTAGCCACAGTGTTAAAGAAAAGTCTGTTCATAAACAGTGCTTTAATTAGAGCTTGGGTAAACATTGTACCTTAGTCGTCTTTATAATTCTGTATTCTGCTTCTGTCATCGTGTTTTGCAGGCTAGTGCAAATGAAGTGGGGGGAGAGAGAGATATGTAAATCTGTCTTCTCTTGTTCAAATTCCTTTGTGGTAATATTCTCTTGGGGAACATTCAGTGACTAATCTTCTTTATTCATGCTGTAGAAGGAGCTGTAGTCCTTCATTCCCTTTCCAGATACAAGTGTTCCTAATTGAGTACCCAGGGACTTTTAAAACTTTTTTGTTCTTGTTTTGCAGAATCTGTTTTAAAAAATGTTTTAAAAATTAAACTCAAATTGAATTTTTAAGCATCCACTTTAAGTAGTTAGTTATTTTAAATATAAGAAATCTTATTGTCTGCCCTGAGCTTGCTGAAAGTTTGCAAAGCTGGAAACACCTATCCTGAATATAATCGTGGAATCATAGTATAGCTGTGGTGAGAAGGGACCTCAGGATATCGTCTAGTCCACCTCCCTGCTCAAACCAATGTCAATTAGAGCAGTATATTGAAGGTCTTGTCCTGAACTTAAAATTTTGAATCCTAAGGTTGGAGACTTTACCACCTGTCTGGGCAACTCATTCCAGTATTTGAAATAGAAGAACTGTTTTTAAGGTTTAAGTGGAATTTCCTGTGTATTGAATTTGTCCCCATTGCGTCTTGTCCTGTCACTGGGTACCACTGGGAAGAATCTGCCTCTCTCTTCTTTACTGCCTCACATCAGAATTTATACATATGAAGTCAGGTCCCCAAGCCTTCTCCTCTCAAGACTAAAAATCCCCGTTGTCTAAGCTTCTGCTCAAATATTAGATGCTCTAATCCCTTATCATTTTAGTGGCCCTTCGATGGACTCACTGCTGTCTGTCTGAGTTTCTTGTGCTGAAAAGAGAAGAACAATTGCCTCGCTTGAGCCACTGGTGATGCTCTTCCTGGTGCAGCCCAGGATGCTGTCAGCCACCTTTGCCACAAGGGCGCATTGCTGGCTCCTGGTCAGCTTGGTGTCCGCTGGGACCTCCAGGTCCTTTCCTGCCAAGCTACTTTCCAGTTGGCTGGCCCCCAGCCTGTGCTGGTGCACAGGGTTATTCCTCCACAGCTGCAGGACTTGCATTTCCCGCTGCTGAACTTCGTAAGATCCCTGTTGGTTTGTTTCTCTAGCTTGTTGAGGCAGCACAACCATCTGGTCTGTCAGCCCTTCCTCCTGGGTTTGTGTCATCTGTGTACTAGCTGAGGGTGCACTCTGTCCTGTCATCCAGGTCATTAATGAAAATGTTAAACAGGATTGCCCCCAGTGCAGACTCCTGAGGTAAACCACTCATGGCTGGCTTCCAGCTGGCTGCCTTGCCACTGATCACAACCCTTTAAGCTCAGTAGTTCAGCCAGTTTTCGGTCCATATCACTTTCCATTTATCTAGCTTGTACTTAGTCAGTTTATGAGAATGTTGTGGGAGATGATGTCAAAAGCCTTGCTAAAATAAGTTAGACAACTTCCACTATCCAAGCCAGTCATCTCGTCGTAGAAGGCTGTCAAGCTGGTTGGTCAGGCATGATTTCCCTTTTTCAAATCTAGGCTGACTACTCCCAGTCACTTTTTTGTCCTTTGTAAATGGTTTCTAGGAGGATTTGCTCCAGTCTCAAGGCAGTCCCAAATACAATGTAGACTTCATTTTATGAGGGTAGAAAAACCAAGTAAAACCAAATGCAGGGGCTAGAGGGAGAGGCTTAGTGCTACGCTTGCGCTTGAGAAAGTACCAGCTCTGGTACTGCCGGCTGGCAGCGAGCAGCTGGTGTTGCAGAGGCAGTACGTATTAGGCAGTACGTATTAGGATGGGGGTTCAGGCATGAGAGCTTTTCCCCCCAGCTGAGGATTCCCAGCATTGTAAAGTCATTGGGATCTCCTATAGCATGAACTCAGAAGATGAGTCCTGAAGTTTTATATTTAAATGATATTATCTATGTGGGTTTTGCTAGCACAAAAGAGGTTGAGCTAAATTGCTTCTAAGTATAGGGCTCTGTTGAGTTCTTCTGTAGTTGGCACTATTGATAAAGGAATAGCACCTTCATTACATTGAGCTTACTGTGACTCTGACGAAAAGATTTAGCATTTATTTTAATATATTTATTGGTAAAAAAAAAGTCTAAATCTGAGCATTTAGCAATAATTCACTATAATCCTGAAGTCTTTAAGATTTAAAGAACATCAATGGTGCAGCTCCTTTGGTAGAAATAGAAGAAAAATCTTCTGCAGTTGGAAAATTACAGGCTGTGTAGGTGTTGAAATGCCTCCTGCTTCACATTCTTAATTGGCAGCAAACCAGATACTAAGCATTTCTGGTTTAAAGGGAAACGCTCCCCCTTTCTTTACATTTCTGATGGGTAAAGGCTGCATTTTGGTTGCATTTTTAGCAGTTAGGATTTCTTCCATCTTGATGCAAAATGAATAAAATTTTCAGTTAAATAGCTTCTCCAAGTTACCTTGACCTTTTGCATTATTGCTGGATAAAACAAAGGTACGCATCTTTTCCTTGCAAGTTGTATCATAAGAAGTTGTGGGCCTTATCCACCCTGTGACCCTTTTCCAGTCTGGGAGCTCTAGATTTCTTAGTTCTGCTTTAAAGCTTTGTTGGAATTAGTGTGTGATACTTGGAGAAAACTGCCATAAACATGAAAGGTTTTGAATATTCATGGCTTTAAATTAGATAATAAAATGGTTTTGAATAATGCAAAAATATTGCAAGCTGTAAATAAATTAATGATTAATAACTGATATAAATCAGTCTTCAGTAGCTGACAGAATACTATCCTTTCACTGAGTTTAGATGTTACTGGGAGATGTGTTTTTATTGAGAGCTCTCATGCTTGTTTACCAAATGAGGTTACAGGGATGCTAAAATTAAAATCAGTCTGAAAATCTGTACTCTCATCTATTCTTGCTGGTTTTGAATGGCATTAAAATGGGCTTTGGTGTAGCTTTGCCCTGTTAAAACTTGTCATCATTCTTGTGTTTACGGAGGGGTGTATACGGTAACTAGCCAGAAAATTGGCTCCTAATGCTTTTTAAGAAAATAACATCAGCTTAGTTTTACCTCAGTAGTAGTCTTAACAGAGGATGAAAAACCTACAAAAATACTGATATATTTTCTCAGTTGGAATGCACACTGTATTTAAGAAAACACTCAATATTGTATTAGTAAGTTTTTGTATTCCCAAAGTAAGGTATATACCAAGGAAGAAGGTAACACATATTCAAAAAATACAGGAAATGGTGATTGGTTTTGTGCTTTGTGAAGCCTTTTCCTCTTGACCTTGAAATTATGTATCTTAAATTTGTCTTGGTTTCAGCCTGTTGAGGTTTTTTTAATTAATATTTTTGTTATTACACTCTAACATTGTGAATTTCAGTGTATTTTTTTTTTTTTATACCTGTGTTGAGCTCCATCCCCAGCTGTATTTTTGTTTGCTCTTTGTTGTAAATGTATAGGCACAATAAAGGTGAAGTCTCTGCTCTGAGAATGATTCCCAGATTTTGCTCAGCAGGTCAGAATGTTGCAGCCCTGATGACAGCAATGTGTGATAACCTCAGTACAGTGTTCACAGCTTTCTGCTCACTTGTTACTCATCGTAGAATTTATGATAACTATTCTATTTGGGTTCTTATCTTTCTAATATTTAAGGTATATATGGTCCATTAAAAAAAAAAAAGACAAAAATACTGTTTCCTGGCATTTGTGGTGTGTAGCACCTGTTTAGAACAGTTACTGCCATGACTGAGTTTGTGATGGATCCTTTTTGATTGCTCTGGTACTCAGGGAAGTAGGAATGTTTTATTTTCATAGAATCATAGAATGGCTTGGGCTGGAAGGGACCATCAAAGGTCATCTAGTCCAACCCCCCTGCGGTGAGCA
>JAVKLA010000040.1:5590362-5618571 GCA_034782735.1 Sagittarius serpentarius
ACCTGATCTAGTTGAAGATGTCCCTGCTCATTGCAGGGGGGTTGGACTAGATGACCTTTAAAGGTCCTTTCTAACTGAAACCATTCTATGATTTTAAGGAAGAGAAATATCTCTATTTCCACTCTGCCCCTATGACCACTTGCCTAGAAGAAATGAAAAAGTTCATTTGAGCTGCGGTTTAAGGAGTAGCTTCAGCCAATTAAGAACTGCATCACAAATGCAAATGCAAAGCCTAATAACTCTAAAGCTAAAGAACTCCATATAACTCTATATAAGGCTACAACAGGAATTAAAACTTTGATTATATTAGCCTGCTGGTTTTCAGTGATTTTAAAGGCTACCAGCTGAGTGGAAAAATACATTGGTTTTGGCTATCAAAATATCTGAAAATTTGTTTTAGTAACAGCAAATTTCTGAGGTTTTTTTTTTTTTTTTTCATTGGATCAGTGTATTGTAAGTCTTCTACTGATACTATTGACAGTTTTTATGTGATTAAATCAAAGTTTTGATTTGGAACCTTCTCTGATCTGGTCTCATGCAATTGATCACTTTGATATAAACCTGGTTCTAATTTATACAGCTAAAGGAACATTGTGTTTGTTAGTAGCTGTTTGGTTGTAGTAGCTGTTTGAATGTAGGTACTTTCTATGGGAAAAGAGGTAAAAATCACAAGGGTTTCTTGTAGAAATTTTATTTTCAAAGCATTGAGTTGTATTCATAATTTTATGGACAGACTTGGTTTCCTTACACATTTTTAGAGATATGATTGATGTAGTGTGATTCAATCATGATTTTACCAGGACACTTCATAGAATTTTGGTTTTTTTTCTCCATATAATTTAAAATTCTTTCCCTTTTTAACACAATTTGCCAACAGGAATGTTATTGTCTTGTTGCAAACAACTAATGCTTAAGAAGAGTATTTAGATCACTTACTTCAGAGAGACAAAGAGTTTAACTATTTACTGACTCAAGCTAAATATGAATTTGATGATCTAAAATACATTGAATTGAAGTTTGAGTTATGTTAAGAATCTCCTTGGCTACGTTGTCCTCTCTATCTCAAGCACTTTAGGGATGAGAAGAAAAAAGTTTTCTGTAGTAGCTGCTGTGAATTTTCTTGCTATATCTGTATCAGATTCTCATTGCCAGGTATAAGAAAGTATATAATTATGTTAGTAACAAAGGTGAGATGGCTGAGTCACCTGCTTATGTTATACAGTTTTCTATGTATTTAGCGAGGAGATGATTACTAAATAGCAAAGTGGGCCTGTGCAAAAATGATACTTGTTTGTTCCAGTGAATTCTCATTTATATTTCATTGTTTCTGTAGTAAAGTTTTGATGAAATTAATTGCTTCTTTTATTCAAAAGCTGTGTGGGTAGATATCTCTCTCTCTCTCTCTTTTTTTTTTTTTTTTTTTAATTTTAAGGGAGCTATCTTAATATTACATTATAAAAGAATTCCAGAAAAAATATCATGTTATGATGGTGTATTTCTCACTGCCTGTGGAATTGGTCTTAAACTGAATCCTCCGTCTCCTAATCTTAAGAAAGAGGCTGCTCAAGGGACAATTCGGTATTTGTAAAAAAAACTGATTTAGTGAGTTATATTCTGCTCAGTTGTTATGAATTGATTGACTGAAAGATGAAGAACAAATATGTATGTAGTCCTCAATATGATTACTTAGCAAATATTCTTCTGTAGGATATTTAAATGCAAGCCCTACTGCAGAGGAGTCTTAGGTTCCATGCGACAGATGTACTCAGTAACATTCTGTGCACCGATATAAACTGGGGGCCACCCAGCTGAAAAGCAGCTTTGCAGAAAAGGACATGGGGGTCCTGGTGGACACCAAATTGAACATGAGCCAGCAATGTGCCCCTGTCGCAAAGCATCCTGGGCTGCATTAGACAAAACATTACCAGCAGTTCGAGGAAGGTAATCCTTCCCTTCTGTTCTACCTTCTACTCTACTACACCTGGAGCACTGTGTCCAGTTCTGGGCTCCCCAGTACGACATACTGAAGAGAGTACAATGAAGGGCCTTGAAGAGGAAAGGCTGAGAGGGCTGAGACTGTTCAATCTGCAGAAGAGAAGGCTTGGAGAGTACCTTATCAATGTATATAGATACCTGAAGAGAAGATGCAAAGAAGACACAGCCAGGCACTTTTCAGTGGTGCCCAGTGACAGGACCAGAGGTAATGGGCACAAACTGAAACACAGGAGGTTCCCTCTGAACATCAGGAAACACGTTTTCACTGTGAGGGTGACTGAGCAGTGGGACAGGTTGCCCAGAGAGATGGTTGTCTCCCTGCTCAGAGGTATTCAAAAGCTGTCTGGACATGTTCCAGCTCTAGGTGGCCCTGCTTGAGCAGGGGGATTGGACAAAATGACCTCCAGAGGACCCTTCCAGCCTCAACCATTCTGTGGTTTTGTGAATATCAGATACCACCTTTCAACTTCATATTATCTCCTGAAACTTCTGTGATCTCAGGAGACTCTCATTTCTTAAGAGCTGTTCCAACTTTTGTCATTATTTAAATTCCACAAATGGCCAAGAAATAGCTCTCCTTACTAGTCCTCCCTAGAACTAGTATAGACTGACAGATTGTTTAGAAAACATTAAAGTACTTCTAGTTACCATGTTCTGTGCTATAAGATGCATGTCAATAGGCATTTTGTTTAAATATATATATATGTGTATAAAAAGTATTTTGAGAAAAAGTATAAATATGTATATGTGTATAAAAGTATTTTGAGAAAAAGAATGACTTGAAGTTGCAAACTAATTGAAAACCCTTTAACTTACACCAATTCTGCAGTTACTACCACATGTTACTCTGACATTCATAATGCATTCTTTCCTAAACCAACCTACTGGCTTCGAGAAAAGTTGTTGGGTTTTTTTTTCTTTTCTGTTGAACATACTGAATCCATTTTTGTCTCTGGTGTTTCTGCTTTGAGAACAGAGTTCTTCCTGAAATGAAGGTGTAATAAGAAACGCTGCATTTTTTTTTAACCTTATTTGTCAGGATGTGGAGAAGTGGTACTGTTTGCCTCTCTGTCTTTAATAAAAAGTCTCATATGGGAATACAGTTTTTGATTCTAGTCTTATGTTTTTTGTACAGGGATGGAGAAAATGTTTAAAAGGATGGTCATAAGCATGATCAGGGTCAAGGGCCTGGAAAATATTTGTACGGTGGGAGTTGGAGCTCAGTGTGTTTAGATCAGGCGGTACTTAATTACTTTATAAAAGTATCTTCCTGCATAATGTTAAAGGACCTTCAACTGAAAACAGTATATGAAGAAAGAAGAGTTAGGAATTGAAGAGAGAAAAGTCAGAAATGAAGCAGACAATTCTAGTAATAAATCCGATCAATCTTTGAGCAAATAACTGAGAAAAGTAGTGTTTTTTTCATCTTACAGTGTCATTTAAATCCAAACTGAGTGCCTTCCTGGATGTTAAATTAAATGAAACTTAAGTTAATGGGCTCAAGGCAGAGGTAAAAGAGTGAAATATACTGAGGTTAGTCTAAATCTAAGTGTTCTTTTCTGGTTTAAGCTTTATAAATTGAAACTTTCTGGAATGTATATGAGTTAAATTTCTGCAGCTGTATTCTTATAAAACAGGTTCTTCAGTGGTGCTCTGTTATCTAATATTTAATCTGTAATAGAAGAACAGTTCTGTTGTACGCGTGTTCACAGTACTTTTAACTGCAAAACAGTATTTGGCATCATTAACAACTTGACCTATTTTTTTTTTTCTTATCCTTGTTTTTATTGGAGGAATAGTCCTGACCATTAAATGGAAGCTGTTACAGTCTATAAAGGCATAATTGAACTCAACTGCAATTAGAGTCTTGCAAATGTAGTCTGGCATTGCAGGGAAATAAGCTGACTTAAATTACTGCACTTGGTTTCACTTCTGTAGATTGGAAAAAATAATTTGTGAATTCAAATTTGCACATGAAAAATGAGTTTTGTAGTACTTTCATGGTGCTGTTTATCTGAAAGCATTGTCACCATATAACTGGGTAGGGAAACCAGTGTACTTATTTAGCATACTTGCGGAAACCCAAAGCAAAAATAAGTGCTGTTTTTATTAGAGCTAAGGATAAAACAGATACAGGAAGAAATAAATGCAAGGAATGTTCTGGCTGGATACATTACAAATTTTCATTTCACTTGTGAGAAATTGATAAACCTGGTTACTTTTATAAATAAATATAGAAATGGATATATGCAAATTGCTTATCATTTCTTAAAACCTAATTAAATTACAATTATATCAAAGACCCTTTATATATTTAATATAAGTGTTTTAGGTCTGAGGTGAGCAAAATCAAACATACAATACATCAATAAATATGCCAGATCTAAGTAATGATTAAATTGGGTGTCAGTATTTTGGTTATGCTAATAAAACAAATACATTGTATATAATTTAGATGTTAACATATGAATGAGATCATGAAATATTTTCTAAAATTCTACAGTTAAAATGAAGTGGCATCCTTGTATGGGTTCTGTTGCATCCCCCCTCTCTGGATTTCTGCATGCACCTCCTCATGAACCTTGGAAGTCATTGAAATGCAGATTTAGGGAAAGCTTAGACATTCTTCTCAGTATTTCTTATTGTGCACCAAATGACTCCTTTCAAATTATGTTAGTTGTATTTTCCTTGTTTTCCATCCTTGGGTGCTGCCACTGAAAGCAGTGGAGGAAGATTGCAGGTGTCTGTTTGACTAATGAGATTTTTTCCAAATGCTGTGATTGCAGAAAACTATGGCTACTCTTGTTGAAGTGTATACATCAAACTTTATTTGGTGCTGTCTGATTAGTTCCAAACTCATTTTCACGGTTACTTATTTTGCTAATATATCAGTCTCCCCTTGAAAGCTCTTCTTTTTCCCTAGTTGACTTTATAGTTTAAGAGGAGGTGGGGTGATTTTCACTCTATCTTATACCTAACATTGATTTTAAGGTCTATCCTCATTCTGTCTCTGAGCTTCTGTAGTCTCCGTTATTTCTGCATCTTTCTAGTCCTAAATGAAGATTTCTGTCATATCAACGCAATTACTAAAACGATTGACAATGTTTCTGCTTGCAGCATTCTTTCAAGAGAATTCTGTTGCTGCAGGACATAAAATGCATTAAACTAGAGGTGAATTTTCTGTTTTCCAATTAATGGAATAACCCAGGCTTTCTAAGTTTTGCAAGTTTTGATGCCTGAATTTAACTTGCAGACATTAGGATAGTTCAAGAACATGCTAATACCCTTAAATTCCATTAAATATGCTTGTCTGAATAAGATAGACAGGAGAAGCTTTTTTCCTCCAGAGTAAGAATCTGTGGAGGATCCATGTATAGAAAAATACATTACTTTAAATAAATAAATTTATAGTAAGTAAATTTAAGTCACTCAACTTGAGTTCAGTGAAGTTGGAATGAGGAGTCCCATACGTTTTCATATGTGGAACTGTACAGTTCTGAGTGCAAACGTCAATGCTGGCAGGTGTGTAAGCAATCTAGAAATTTACATTTCGATGTCTCCCGAGGTCCATGAGGAGGCACATCCAGAGAATGTGTTCTCACACATGATTATCCAGAGTTGTGTGGATCTGTGGAGGAGACTATTTGGAAACTTTAGTTGATGGTAAGTAACCCTGTTTGCATTGCGTACAAAGTGAATACATACATAAAATTGAATTCGGCTCCATTATGTTCTGGACTGCAGTGGTGACTTAGCATCTACAGTGTGTAGATAGTTCTTCTGAGTATTTTGGGGATTTTTTTTTGAACAACTGTAAGCCAAAACCCCAGAACAGTATGCACAGGTATTCTGATCCCAGGAACATTTTAATTACGAAATCGGTAGGTGTCCTTATTCTTGGCTGTGGCTGTTGTAATAACAATGGAGAAACAAAGACAGAGACAGGCTGTGGAGATAAGAGGGCCGTTGCCATAGCTATTGAATGCAAATAATTTATCACACTTTGATTGGTGTATTGTGCAACGCTGTTTGGTTTTTTTCGTTTGGGGGAACAGGGGCACAGAGAATGCTTTTACAAATATACACAGCTGTAAACTGAGGCAGCTGTTGAGAGGTAAGTCAAGGTTCTCTTTGAAATCAGATAAACTAAAAATTACACATTTTCACACACAGACTGGTTGACATTTGCGTAATGAAAATTTCTTGTTCTACTTTGAAGTAAGCAAGGTCTACTAAATAATTTCTCAGATGTTCTCTGCAAACTGTATTTTCTCAGCAAAATTCCTCTGCTATATCATACTTAGGTGCATAATGGATATTTTCTTAATCTGGTCTAGGCTGATTTTTTTTTAAAACTAAAATATCAGCTTATTGTTGATTTTTGATATGTGATCTGAGAAAACACTGTTCATCTCAAGCACTTTAAAACAAGAAACAAACCTACATAAAGTATAAAATAGGAAGTATGGGCTTTAAACTTACTGAGTTTGGAATTACTTGTAAAATGAGTTTAATGCTTTAGTAGTAGAATAATGCACTCTATTTTCTCGTGAGATAGAGATAGAAGCTTAGAGAAGTAAACAAATAGGAAGTTCACCTAGCTGATAGATATGTACATACTTAGAATGAATGCTATGTCATAGTTTGCATCCTGCAAGCTCTTTGGCATGTGCATAAACCTGAAATTACTAAATTTCATTCCCATATTATCTTTGTCTAACTTCTGAATTGATGCTTTTGAAGACAGCCTAATTAATTATATTCTTACATGTTAAAGCTAAGGACTAATAAATGCCGAGTTACCTAGATAAATATTCTGGTACATCTTGCTTTATTCTTAAGAATATATATATATACATACACGTTTTCATTTGTGTTTCATGTCAGTTGGCAAGGGATGAAATTTAAATTGCCTTCTGCTATTTTAGTATCTCTCACGGGATGAATGAAGTATTTCTTTTTAATGCATGTGCATGAACAGCAGAAGTGCAGTTATTGGCTGATCTGTTTTTACCTCTCTTCTTGTAAAGTAGAAAAATCGACGCATATGCATTGATGAAACCGAAAGTCACAAAAAATATTATAATTAACTTCACATTTCTTAAGAGTCATGCTATAATGTAAGAGATTTGAATATCTCCAAGTAATTGTTGTTAAGAGAAAAAATTTTACAGCCAATTTTGTAGTTTACCCAGGTTGTTGCATATTCACTCTTAAAAGTGAATGTAAAAAGTTGAATATTCTTTCAGTACCTTTCTGCCTCATGCTCTGAATTGATATAATTTGTAATTATACAGGAGGTGCTACATGTTGCAGGAGTGGAAATGCAGTTAACAGCTGCTGTTTCATTTTTGACTGTTCTGCAAGAGGAGTCGGTGTCCATTCATACGTACTCCCACTCCTTCCTACACATCATTCTCCAGAACCTGGAACACAGAGACGCAGGTCAGGGCTCTACAACTATACTGATGACTGATTACTTCTGTATGTTTTGTTGCCTTAAGGACTGTACAGTACTGTGTAAAGCAGTGCAATCACTGTGACGAATGAAAAGATTTTTGTGTGCTGTAGCACACAAAACCACTTTGTCTGAAGGGCTGAATCCCAAAGTTGTTACTGAGTCTGAGCTTCTACTGAAGTACCAGAATTTTGTGGCTGAGAAAATGGAGGGAAGATGGTTGACTTTTCTTCTATGATGATTAGTTTTTCTTAACTTCCTTGCCACTCATTTTAGGATACAAAGAAATAAAAAAATGGCCTGTTGTAAAACTAGAAAGTTTCAGTGGATGTAAGAAGAGAATATGCTTATTAATGAGGGAAATTACCTTTTCAAAACAAATAGGATCATTATTATTTTTGTACAGGAATTGAAAAGGTAAAAGAAATGCGGACAGAACTTGCTTCTCACCTATCCTGCTTCTTAGTTTGAAGTCTTGAATGTTAATTTAGTGGCTTTAGATATATAGCTCCTTGAAGAGGTGCGTGTAAAAAGTGAGAACTAATTTTGTAAAACTGATGTTATATTTACAGCATAACTTATAAGTCATTTCTTTCTAACAGGTGTCAGCAATGCATGGCTAGAAACTCTTCTTGCTGTAATAGAAGCTTTACCAAAAGAGACTATCAGACATGAGGTAGTAATATTCTCCCACTTATACTAACAACAAATCAATAAAGTTTTGTAAGATTGTATTTCCCTACAGGTCTGATTTACTTCAGTAAGATTTGTGGCAGTTCTATGCCTGTGAAAACAGTAATACTTGTGGAACATACTGTAAGAGAGGAATGTGCTAAAAGGCAAGACAGGAAGGTCACCTTAAAAATTTTAGTGTTCTTCTGCAAATAAAGACTATTTTCTGTAACACTTCCATGGGACTTACTGTTCTCAGTAACATGTTCTCATGTATCCTGTTTTGGTTTACAGGATAGTGTCTCATTCTGTGTCTTCATGAAGAAACTACATTTTGTTTGCTACTGGACTAAAGTTCTGATTTCTGCTAAATGGGACTGCTAGAGATCCCTTTCATTGTTTATTTCAGTTTTTCTTGATGTACCAAAACCCTAATGGCCTGCAAACACTTTAATTTTTCACTGTGTAACTCAAGAAAGAGGAAGGAAGTCTGTCACTAAGTCATAATGTCACTCCCTTTTACTCAGCTAATTTATTCAGTTTTGTTTTAAGTATTCGTATTTCATTGTAAAGTTTAAAGGCTGTGCAACAGGCATATTTTACTGTGTTTATAATTGAAAACAATATGGAGATTTAAATATGTGATTGTGTAATAATGAGCAATAAAAATGCTCATTAGAATTAGCGGGTAATTGAAATACAACACTGTTTAAAAAATAAACTTCTAAAGGGTGAAAAGTTAGATTGAAAAAAAAAGGGGGGGGAAATTATTCTAGTCACCTCCAAAATGTAATTGTAATGTAATTTTAAAGATGCCATTTAAACAAAATGGAGTTTCTCCCCTGATTTGTCTCTAGGAACACATTTGTAAGTTTCCACAAAAACTTGCTTTGGGAAGATCACAGCTGATAAAGCAGTGTTGATTCAGCAGCTATACAGAAATCTGAATCTGAAAAGGGGTCTTCCGTGTTACTTGAAGGACTTTTGTGTCAGAAAACTTGGAATATTCTAGCTATTAATTTTTTTTGTAAGTAAAAATCATAGGACAATCATAGATTCCAAGGACATAAGGAAGGGTGTGTGTCTCAGACCAAAGGTCAGCCTAACTGGGTGTCTTGTCTCTGGGAACAGCCACTTCATGGGAGAGACTGTGTCTAGGTCAGTAATTGGAGTTGGTATTACTAGACATGGTGCATTTGCTGTCATAGTTCAAAGACCAAATAAGTAATGTACGGTTTTGTAGGTAACTAATGAAATGTTTATTTATGCAGTTATAGTTAGAAGCATACCTTATGTACTCATTCTAGTCTGGGTGATCTATTTGTCCTTAGAGTGGTAAGGATCTCTCACCTTAATATTTCAGGTGGTAAGAGGAGGAGAAAAATGCTTTTAGAATATTGTTGGACTTTCCTGCCGTGTATATTATCCTTTGGTGGAGCTCTGCAAAAGAGATTGAATGAGGAACTGTGGCAGACTACAGGAGATACCTTTCTGTAATGTTCGTCTTAGCCTGGCACCTTGGCTTTCTGTGATTGTTTCTGGGCAAAAAAAAAATATATCTAAATATGGTGTTCTGCAGGCCTTTCTTAGTTTGTTTCTGACACCATAAAGGTGATCAACAAATGACAGCAGAGCTCCAACTAAGATGCAGGTTTTCTGCATCTGTATGGAAATGAAACCTCTACCGTACAGATCCCCAAAGTATGCATAATCAAGAGGGAGCGTTGCCTTAAAACTTTACATCAGAAGAGGTGTTTCCTGGGAAAACTTATGAGAGAGAACCTCAGAGAGGCTTCCTTTTCTGTTCTCTGCCTATTTTTTTTTCCTTGTGCAGGAACATATTTAATAACTTTTGTGAAAATTACCAGCTAATAGCTATAAATATTCATATGCAACGTAGTCTTAAAATAAAGACACAAGTAGACAAATGTAAAACTGTGGCTGTGATGTGAATCATAAAATGCCATTTGGGCCAAGATATGGGTTTAATATGCTATAATTAGCACTGAATATTAAATACAGGTTTCCAATAGACTATTAATGTACATAGGCATCATTATTGTTAGTACTGATTAATTTCATGAAAGGGGTAAATGACATTTAGGATATGTTTTTCTAGATTTTTTTTTTAAGAGGAGGAATACATTATTTACTGCTCACATTTCTTCTGTTCATATTTCTTCTTTTTTCTTTCATATAGATCCTGAATCCACTTGTTTCCAAAGCACAGCTTTCTCAAACACTTCAATCGCGCTTAGTTAGTTGTAAAATCATGGGAAAATTAGCTAACAAATTTGAAGCTCATGTGTAAGTAGACTGTACATATATTTTAATTATATACCAGTATTTCTTTGTAAGTGGGCAAAAATTACTACAAGAAAAGTAGACTTTATTGCAAAAATTAAATGCTTTCTTTTTACAGATCCCTTTATCTGGACATTAATAATAAAAAAATGTTCATTATACAGCTAGCATATTCAGACTTGCTGATGTTCATCAGTTTATAACTTCAGTTTGTATGTTCTTCCACAGGTTCAAATGGGTACCATTTTCATGCCATTCTTCCATATTGTTTTTCTTACTAGGAAAAAAAACAACCAGTGGATTTCTCTGCAATTTACAGAGACAAAACACAACTTCATCATCTTAGTTTCTTGTCACAAAGAGAAGAATCCTGTTCCTAACTTTTTATTTGTCTAACCAAATTTAAAGTGTAGATATATATTTTTTCTGTGCCTAATTATATGGAGATGTATGAGGAGCCACTGTTGTTGCCTGATATTATCCAGCTCTTAGATTCAGTGTCTGTGGGTTTAGACAGTGGTGCAGAAGAGGGAAGCAATGGTGAAAGTAAATCTGAATAACTTATCTGCCCAAAGCTGTTGGTATGGTACATTCCTTGGACAGTTTATCCAGTCTTATGATAGTAGGACCGTTTCACCAAATGTGTTTGCTAGGCAATTGGCCAGATGTGATTTTTGCATTACAAAAGAAATCCACTGAGGCCTACTAAATGCACAGAAACCATGTCTAGCTGAGGAATGCCGCTCTAGTAATGATTTTGATCTGCCCCAAAATGCAAGAATTCAGCATAACAGAAAAGATGAACAACTGGACCATATAAGACATTTAGGAATAAATTTCTTTAAATTATGATTTTTTTTCTTCTATAAAAGAGAACCAGAAGCAACCAAAAGGGAGGTATCTACACCTTCATTTGCTATGTAGAGACTACACTTGTTGGACATGCAAAAGTTAATGAGCATGGTAAAGCAGAATTTTTGAGAATGTTACCAAAGCCTTCAAATCTTTATCTTCAAAATTTGTAGAATTCTGGCAGAATCACAATTGCTTTTATTTATTTGATGTTACATTCTCATGAAAATAAAGTGACTTTCCCGATTACTTGGAATCTTACGAGAAATTATAATACTATTAGCCATAATAAATTTAAATAATCATACCTTCTTTCGCTGGGTTTCTTTAATATGATTCCTTGCTATTCAGAAGTAGGAAACCCCTCATTTCAGTGAACAGATAGTGGCACCATTTCTGTACAGAAGCTAGATGTTAAGAAGATGGCTGAGAACTTTCTGGGACATTGATCCCCTGGTAGAGGACTGAGAGTGCAGTCCAGAGGCCTGAAAAGAGACCTGGATCCACAGGTTTAGAATGTGGCAGGCTGAGTAAGATTCATGACACACCCTCATTCCCCTTGCAGGAGGGGTTTTGGTACAGGCTCAGGAGATGTTATCTGGCCTCAGGAGTAGGCAATATATGAGCATATCTTCACATTCTTCTTCGGAATGGCACCATTTTTCCTTGTAAAATTTAGACTATAATTAAAAACTTTTTTTTTTGTATGTCACATGACTCCCAAGTTATTTTACGGAGTCTCGAAAAAGTCTCGACCTTGGAATAGAACATTAGTTTTTCTACTCTCCCTTCCAACAGCTAGTTAAAAATAAGTCTTTTTTGGAAGTAGTCCCTGCTTCAGAGTATTCTAAAATGCCAAACTCCCAAGGTTTCGTACAGTTTTTTAAACTTGAGGCCAAATTTTGCTGTAAGGAGTAAATTAATTTTCACTGGAATGAGTGGAGGCTGTGCAAGCTGGCTTGAAAATTTTCTTGTCTATGTCTTCATATTATTTCTCTTGAGCTTTGCAACAACATAAGGATTTGGATAGAGATATTTTATGAATACTCATGACAGCATCTTGGGCAGTGAAAGGAAACACAATGGCTGATTCTGCCAAGTTGTAGTATGTGTTTTTACTTAAACAGAATTCAAAATAGTTATTTTGTATCTGCCATTGATTTAACATGAATACTTGGGTCTGCTTGCATAGAGGCAATACAGTACTGAAGCTTTTAATCTTAAATTCTTTTTCTACTTTCTTCCCAAATATCTCTTTGGTGATACACGCATACCAAAGATGAGGTATTAGAGACATTTAATTGGGATTTGCACTTACGTTTATATAATTCTTTGTATTCCTACAGTGGCTGTTCAAAAATTATACTGAAGATGGTTATTAAATGAGGACAGCATCTCTAAGCCTACCTGCTATTTTTGTAGTTTAAAAAAAAAAGATTAAATATGAGCAAATTATAATGACTATAAATAATCCTTTTCCGTTTCTTTATAGCACGTATTTGTGTCTGATGTACAGTATTGTTTTATAATTGCAGTTTCTCAGAAAAATCATTTACTATGTGTGATAAATTAGTTTTAAAAAAATTGCCATTAGAAGTAATATATGGGTAAAATTTGAGTACTACACAATGGCTTTTATGTATTTTTGTTCTGTATGTTAATTATAAATGTTCGCATTTTTAGTATTAAAAGAGATATTCTGCCATTGATAAAGTCACTGTGCCAGGATGTGGAATATGAAGTTAGAACTTCTATATGTCGGCAATTGGAACATATAGCTAAAGGAATAGGGTAAGTACAATTTGTGTAACTGCTTCTAAACACAAAATCTTTCTCTGAAATATTTAATGGTAACCTAAAAACTGGTTTTAAGATTTCTAACTTACATTATTGAGTATGCATGAATTATCTGGAGTGTACAGATGTGTTCTTAGGAATTGGCTGATGGCAGTTGGCTCTTTCTCATTTTCAGGTTTTTGTTTCTCTCTGATAGTAAAATTGCTGAACCACACAAACAACAGTTTTTTGTAACTTCTTGAAATCATCTCAGTTATCCATTGATGTCATTTGGCTTATTTAAAAATGGAAAAGGATTATGGCAAGTATTAGCAGTTTCTAATAATTACTGTCCAGTTTTTTGCGAAAGGATGCTAAATGTATTTTGTAAGCAAATTTCAGTTCGATATCAACTTTTACTCTTAAGCTTGAAGACCTTGCACATACAGGAATAGAAAAAGTCTGGAACTTTTCTTTTAATAAATAGAACATCTTAACTACCTGCACAGCATTGGTCTCGTAAGTGAACAAATATTTTAAAATTCTAGGTCTGTCCACCTCTTATTGTGTCAGGAAGACAAAAAAGCAGTAACTTCTGTTACAGACTTGAACAAATTATCAAGTAAGGGATAGGCTAGATCTTAAAGAGGCTTTTAAAATTGTGAATTTATGAGAAAATTCAAGGATGAGGTTGAAACGGAAATGCAATTTGAAAGGTACGGTAAATACGCACTTCAGTTTGTCAGTACTGGTGTTTGTGGAAACTGTGCCTTCCTGTGGCTGTGGAATGATTTATTTTTTTAAATAGAGAATTATGTTATGGTTTAGATTCTGAGTTATTTAAAAAACCCAAACAAAAACAAACCACCAGAAATCCCTGAAGCAATGCAATTTACCTCTCAGCTATGGAATACTGGAAAAGTCTTATGTTCAGGCAGTGTTTTAGCTTACTCGGATATAGGGAGTGAATATTCACAGCAAGAGCTAAGCATTCCTGCCATATACTTAATTTAACTTTGCTTTGGTAAGGTCATGCAGGATAGTAATTTCTAGATTCCCAGATAAACTTGTCTTTATTGCATACAAAACAATTTTATATATGTGCTTTAGGCACCTGTTCTGCAAGGTCCTTGTCCTGCAGAAGTTCAGAGGATGTGAATAATGTGAAAACACAATATTACTCATCTCAGTAAAGTTACTCATTTGTTTTTGTACTTTCTTTTATAACAAAACGTAGGTTAGCATGGTAAATCATTTTAGCATTTTCCATATTGAATGGCTTTGAATTACAGAAAAGAAATGTAGTATTTGTTGATATTGTTGATATTTGTAAAACTGGAAATTTAACATGCATTTTACTAAACTGAATTACTGAGTTATTTGAGCATGCATTTATTATCCTCCCCCCACCCCGATTTCTGGGTCTTGATTTAGGATGCAGTCTTACCCTTCTCTCCCCTGACCATTCCTAGGCCATATGTTCATCTACCTCAATCACTTTCCTTCCTCTTTTCTCATTTGTTATTGCTCAGTCCCATGAGGGGTTTTTTTTGTGTCTTTCTCAGTTAACCTCTGCTATAGTCAAGAGCTGAGAAGTAATCATATGAATTTGGCTTTGAAAATTATTTGTGACTCATAATACAGCAAAATAATTTTTTTGAAATAGTGTAAGTATGTTATTCTGAGTAAAATAACTCTTATCTAGGACATGCGTATAGTTAGAGAATATTCCTTTCAGATATTACTGAAACTTTGTTCTGAAAATGTACAGCTGCACAGATATCTTTGCCTTGTGGCTCAGTGAGAAGCAGAAAATGGTTTTGGTGGTAGCCTTCAAGAAGAACTCACAGATTGTGTGGATCTGTGTGAATTTGCTTTCAGAAGTTTTATTTTACATTTAAGATAGGTATATGTGAAGCCAGGTGTTAAAATAAGAACTAAATGTGTGCATTTGTGTTGTTTTCCTCACTACCCTTCCAAATTCTGTTTAAGTTCAACATATACGAAGAAGTGTGAAAGAAGAAGCGAAAAAGTTGTTTTCATTTGTAACTAGGTGGCTATATCTTATACTAACAAATGACCATTTTGGAAAGGAAATAAAACTTTCTTCGTTCTGTTTAGTGTCTTTAAAATGAACTAAATTGCATTTATTATACCTGGGAGCTGAAAGTCTTAAAACAAGATAAATATTATGCAGTGGCAAATGACAGTATTACTAGCAATTTACCCAGCCTCAGAATAGTGGTTTAATAGGGCTAAATACATAGTTATCAATTAGTGGTCTGTTCTCTATATTTTTCTTTTTCTTTCCTCCCCAACTTTTTATTTTTAGCATTAATGTATCCATATTCACTGTTCTCTCTCTGAGGTTTTTGCCTAGTCCCTTCCCAATGATTTAATGCTTTAATCTCATAAGAAATGGTGAACTGTTGGTATTTTCAGTATGTAGACTATTGCAGTGTTTCATGTTGAGGATGAATAGGTAGTGGGAAAATGAAGGCAATTAAATAAACAGAAATAAGCATATTTTTAGGTAAATGTTGAAGGCATAATGTGACAACAGTCCCAATGCTTATTTTTTACTATTTAGTGATGTTACCACTAAATGATACCATGCCATTTTCTCATAATTTTATATGAATAATCATCTGTTTAGAAGAATACTGTTAAGCTACATCTTGATTTGCTGGTAACAATAATAAATTCTGTAAGGTGCAAATCACTGATGCTGACTATAAACATTTGAAAGTATTATTGTTCATATTGATTTACAAAAGGGACAGCTGTTATTTGTTTAATCTGATTGGAAGGAGTATTTTGGGCATTTTTATTGCAGTAAAAATCTGGCATCCTGGAGGTTGTTATCAGTTCTGTATTAAAAAATGTGATTGAAATGACAGAGTCTAAACTCTTCATATACAGTGGCTCACAATGTCAAACATAGTTTTAATTTTGTCGTCTTGGTTAATGCTCATGTAGTGTAATTTTATCAGTGTTCCCCTGCAGTTTTATGTTTTGGGCAGTATAATTGTTGAGGGCCAGATCCTTGGCTATTACAAATTGCTGAGGTCCCGTTCTTGAGATGTGGTGCTTAAAACAGCTTTCACTGACAAGCAGATCAAGAGCTCGTACATGAGAACAGGACAAAGTGGGCTTCTTAAATGCAGATAAATTCAAACACTAGAAATCTTGACTACTATAAATAAAAAAATGAGCATGACAGAAAAAGAATTGTGGAAATACTGGGTATGTCTTCCCAGTTCTTGTTGACAGTAGAACTGCAGAAAAGATCTGTCTAATCCCTTAAAGCAATTAAGAATCAGTTATACACTGGGATAGGGGAAATTACGCTGGTTGGTAGCTTCTACAGAAGCTATACTTTTGCTTCAAGAAGTGAATCTCATTTCATCTCACTTACACCAGTCACCTTACTGCGCAAATGTTTCTGTCAAGAGTATTTCATCCCTCCTTAGTCACCTGTCTGATTAAACTGGTTTCTAAGTCAGTCCCTAATACAGCAATCTGCTGCCAATGTATAGATTCAGGTTGTCAGGACTGTCACACATGCATACAGTGCTAGTGATTACCAAGGCAAAAAGAGACAAGAACCACCCTTTCTTTGCTACTTTAAAACAAGCCTAAAAGCTAGTGTTTGGACTAGTTGTGAAACCACATTTTCTCTGAGCAGTAGTTGCTTACCTTCTTAAAGAAGGCTCAACTTTGAAGCGTAAGATTTCCAGACACTTCAATCCAACATGACTCATATTTAATAATTTTCAGCTTTGGAACATCGCATTGAGCAGTTTCTGCATATTTATCAGAAGAGTTTTCTTAGTGACACAGTGAATTAGCTGGGCTCCTTTGAGTTTTTTCAGACTACATTTTCTCTGATTTGAGCTAATTTGAATGTTTTTTTAGTGATGAAGTTCCACATTTTAAATTTGCATGGTTTTAATTTAATTTTCATTTCTTACAACTTTGTCAGTTTTTCCTTCTTGGCTACCCAAAAAATATCTAAATGAGTATTTCAAGGAAGAATTCTGTTTTGCTGTAGCAATATTCATTCTAAGTTTTCTCTTGACTGCTTGCCTCACTTTGCAGGACAGAATTAACAAAAACTGTGGTGCTTCCTGAATTAGTAGAACTGGCAAGAGATGAGGGCAGCAGTGTACGCCTTGCAGCTTTTGAGACGCTAGTGAATCTGCTCGATATGTTTGATGCAGGTAAGAATGTAATTTAGCCTTACTAGCCTAGTTCTTAATGCTTTAATGCATCTTATAAATGCATTTAAATGCCTTTTGTTCTGTCTGCATTCTTCAGACATTTCTGATTTTATGTTGTTTATTGTTTTATCCTTTATGTATTTCATATCTTGCAGTGCTTTATACATACTAAGTTTTAAGGAAGGTGAGCCAGTTGTTCACGAAATCAGTTATCTTATTTGAAATTTCTAATGTAATGTGGCTAAATGGAATGAGTAAAGTTACTGTATAAATGATAGGAATATTGGGTTGTTAGTATTTACTTAACGCTATCAATACACAGAATACAAAACATTAGCTCAACAAATGGCATTGCTTATGCCTTTTTTGCTGTTAACTGTTTTTTGCCTCTTAAATGAAGTAAAGCTAGTCCTAACTACAGCCTGCAGCCTGCCTTCTGAGTTGAAGAACCCAGACTGGGGCAGTGATATGGTATTTGTGTGTGTATCGGTAAACCTGGCAGGTTGTAACATCGTGTTGTATGTCAAATACATTTTTAAATTTTGGAGCAGAAAATGTTTCTTCATGTCCCATAAATGGTAGCATGCCCAACTGATTGGTTTTAGAGTTACTAAGCATCAGCAATTACTATTTAAAACCCTTGAGCTTGTGGCTGTATGGCCCTGAAAGCTTTCTTCTTTGCAATGAGGAAATACGTGTATTTTATAAAGCTTTTCTGTATTTAAAACAGAAAATGTAAATGCTTATATCTTTCTCAGCGCTCTGTATCTTTCCCCTGATCAACATGCATATTTCATGCCTCTCCAGGTGTAGGGCTGAATGTCTGTGTCTTCATGTGAGGAAGGAGAAATTCTCTGTTGTATCCGGTTCTTTTGGCGTAGCGGTGGTGGGTTGTCTGCACGCATGGCTGTCAGGTTCTCATCACAAGTTCAGTTCAGCACTGAGTGGGGCAAACTTTAAGGAGAGCTACTGTGACTGCTCCAGTATAGGGGAACATTCTGGGTAACTGCTGTGCCTTGTCCTCCAGTCAACTGCTCTGTCTCGATTTTTTTCAGGGGGATGTAGAAGACAGTAACAGCCAGCTTTTCTGGCTCTATATCAGTTGTGCTCTCTGCTGGGTTTTTGGAGTTTCTTTTTTGGTTTTTTTTTTTTTTTTTTTTGTTACAACTGAAAATGTACAAAGCAGCAAGGTACATGATAGATCATTACTGTAGTGTCTATGAAAAAAAAATCTTATATTGTTGATCACTGCTCATTATTTGCCACTTCGCTCTTTATACTTTTTCCAAGCTCTTCAGTTGTTTATCTTCATTAGCAACTCTGTATTTTGCACATTTCCCACTCCCACTCCCATCTTACTGACTCTACTATTCTTTCCTGATACATAAGTGAGGAGCAAATATTTACTGTACAGGAACTTGGTGGTGAATTACTAAAATACATGATTGCATATAAGCCATATGGAGGAATACATAAATAAATAAGATAGTTTGGGGGAGAATACCATAAATGGACTTTTTAGCAGTTAGTGCTTATATCAGTAAGTATGATAGTAGGTTAATTTTTAAATTATTAAGCCTTTGCATTGATGCTATCAAGTTCATGCTTCTCTTTGCACCTCTCATTCTTCACTCCTCCTCCCCCACCCCCCAATTGCTGTAACTACTGCTTTTAGCTATTGAAGAAAGCTTGGAGAAAGCAATCAGGGATTATTTGCAGGTTTGTAAGGAATGTGTTTCTAGAAATTTGGTTTGTGTAGGTTTTGGTTTCATGGCTGAACTAGAAAATGAACATTTTGAAGGTAGATGACCCAAAATTATATCCTAGGGTTTCTTTCCCACAATATCAACATATTTCTTCAGGTCAACCTAAATATTTTGTTCAGCCCTAATTATTTGCTGAATTTTGGTGTAGATCTACCATTAAAAAATCCTAATCCCTTTAAAACTTGAACATTTTAGAATACAATGGTTTTATTTAAAACAAGTCAAAACACATGAATATCTTTGAACATTTACGTTTACTCCTGTATTTACTAAGGAGGCAGAGTGCTTGGATTTGACTTTTTGAAATTATTTCATTTCTTTCCTCTGCCCTTAATTATTTTGTTTCTCTGTGAATTTATTGTTTACCAAAAGATTTTCAGCCTCCTCTTCTCAGTAGGTTGAAAAAATTTATTTCCAGCATATCCAGATTTTTCTTTCTACTGTCACGGTCATGTTCGGTTCTGATCTCCCAGTATTCCTACTATTGTAGGAAATCATTGTAGGAGTACTGCAGTATTCTTTCTCTCCCTGTATTGTTGGTGAATGGAGGAGTTAGTGAGTGTTCATTTATTCTCTGTCTCATCCTTTACTGGGGGATGCCTTTTCCCTAAAAACGACCATCCAAACAAAACCGGTACGGTATTCAAATTTAGGACCTGTATTGTGGTAGTATGTTCGTCATTTTCTATACCTCTTGTTTTTTACCTCCAGTGAGAGCCTGCCAAAAATACTCCTAAGCATGTTAAATGAGATTATTCATAACATTGTGGAAGTCCACTCTCTGTGCTCTTTTTAAAATGTTGACAAATGGCTAACTTTAAAAATTTCTTTTGTTTTTCAGATGATAGGAGTCAAACTGTGCTCCCCTTAGTGAAATCATTCTGTGAAAAATCCTTCAAAGCAGATGAATCTATCCTAGTTTCTTTATCTTTCCATTTAGGAAAACTGTGTAATGGATTATATGGTATGATTTAATGTTCTTTTTTTAAAAAAAAACTTAAAAATGAGGGAAGATTGGAGAATTTGAAGCCCTTGGAAAATATCCAGATTTGAATGTATCAAATGAAATGGTAGTTAGGAAAGGAAATATGGAAGTAAAAGTCTGAAATCATATATTGCATAAATACTGGATTTTGTGAATTTCTTCTTTGTGTGTTCATCTGTTCATTGTTTTTTTTTAATGTTTAGACAGTGACAGATTTTTGTTTAGACAAGGTCAGAGATGGAAGCGGTGATTTGTGTTTATTGGTTTGACTGATTTATTTTGATTCCTTTGTGGATGTTCAGGAGCTTGTGAGTTGGATGACTGGATTTTTGAAACTAGAAACCTTTGAAAACACAGTATAATGTTAACTGTGTATGTTCACTTCTGTGCTTGATATCCTTTTTGAGGCATAGTATAGAGTGTGGCCCATAAAAAACTTCAGGGGAGAAGGGAGACCTAATGGCATATGGATTCCCAACTGCAGCTGAGGCCAAATCTGCACCCATAATTTTTGTGGTTTTCACTTGAGCACAGCAGATCATTTGTTGATCATTCTGCCCACTGTGTACCCTCTATGCAGAGCTTACCTGGGGAGGGACAGCACAGAATCATGGTTTTACATTATAAAGAATTTCCCCCTAGACTCTTAAAACTTTTGATCTTTTTTACAGTTCTTAAAAATGATCCCCTATGATCGTGTTAGAGACTATCATACAGAGAACTCAAAAGGGTTGTTCCACAGTTTCAAACTGTTGCTTACAGAAACACAGAACTAGGACAGTCCATCTTGTTTTTATCATGTTTTCCCAGTCATCTTAATTGCTGATTTCTCTTCACCTCTGAACCCTGTCTGGCAAGTTCATATTTTTCTTGAAGTGTTATGCCTTAGGAGAGCTGAACAAAGTGAAAGGGTTACTTCATCTGTCTTGCAAGCTGTATTGCTGTTTACATTTTTCAGTATGAAAAACTCCCTTTTTTTTTTTTTCAACAGTTTGCAGTAATTTGACATTATTTGTTCAAGTGCAGCCTATGAAGCCTTTTTTTTTTTTTTTTTTTAATATTAATCTGACAGCTACTTAGTCTTTCTCTTTCCTGGCCTTGTGCAGGTGATGCGGATCTGGCAAAGCATAGTACCTTACCTCTGTCCTAATGGAATAATAGTCTAAAGCTTTAAGACCATATGTCCAGTTTCTGAAGATAATTTTAAACTCTGTTTTCTGAAGAATAAGCAGTCTTCCTTCTAGGTTGATGTTATCAGAATATTGAATAAGCAAAGTCTCTAAGGCAATATCTGAAAAAACAGTGAAAATACTGAATAGTACTAGAACTAGGATAGACCTTTCTTTATACAGCTGCCTATCTTGTCAGTGAACCATGGGTAACTTTCTCTTAACTGTTTTTCCAAGTAGTTTTGCAGGACCTTTATAGTTTTTTCATCTCTCTCTCCTGATCCCTTATTTTGCTTGTGAAAAACATGACCTTTACAGCCTCTTTTGTATTCACAGGTACTGTTATCCAGTACTAGGTGGAAATGGAATCAGTTTGACAAGTTTTGCTTTTGCCATGTTGGCTGCTACTTGTTTTCTTGTTTTCTTTCTGGTATTTACAAGTAGGGTTTTTTTGATTATTTTTTTTGTTTGTTTGAATTTTTTCAAAAACGTGGAAGTAATGACTGAGCTGTAATTATATGGCTTGTCCTTCCCCTCTCCAGCTATTAAATGTCAGTACGACTTCAGCCCTTTTCCATTCTGATATCTCATTTAAGATTTCAGCAGCTAGTACTTGAAATACTTTTGAATACTGGAATAAAACACATCTGACCCTGCACAGTTTGAAAACCTCTCATATTTAAGTATTCACTGACCTGTTCCTTCTCTACTTAAAACTTGAGTCTTTGTCACAGTTATTAATTGTACTGAGCCTGATGATACTAGTGGAATTTGAGAAAGAAAATAAAAGCATTAAGCATTTCAACCTTCTTCGTACCAATCACTGATAGCTTTCCTCTCTCTCTTGAGTAGAAAACTGAGCCTTTCCTTGATTGTTGTCTTATTACTAATGTACTTAGAAAATTACTTGTAATTTTTGAAGTCATCTTGCTAGTTGCATTCCAGTCTGTTCTGTGTTTTCTAATGGTATTCTTATACCTCTTTATTATCCGTAGCAACATGGCCTAATTTTTCAGCTTTCTGCAGGCATGCATTCTTCATGTGACTAGGTTCCATAAAGATCTAAAAATTTGATCAAGAAGAAACTAATATTAATGGAACAAAAAAATATATTCACAATCCTGCAGTTAGTCCTGAGTATTTCAAGAATTGTGTAAACAGAAATTAAGACTCAATCTCTTATAGTTAGCTGTCATTTTTCTGTAATCACTTTTTCTCTATAATGTGTACTGATGATACTCTGCTAGCCTCAAGGTCGGGGGGAGGAGGGATAAAAATCAACATATTTGATACATTTGGAAATGAGATTTGTTTTGGGACATTATTAATAGCCTTTGTAATGAGGAAAGTAAACTTTTTTGTTTTAGGCATTTTTACTCCTGAACAGCACTTACGGTTTTTGGAATTTTATAAGAAGCTTTCCACACTGGGTTTACAGCAGGAAAATGGACACAATGATAATCAACTACAACTTCAAACTTTGGAACAGGAAAAGAAGTATGTTTCAGTGAGGAAGAACTGTGCTTACAATTTTCCAGTAAGTAACATTAATTTAAGGTTAAATAATTTGTGTCGTGCATATAGTTCACTAAATAGGACTGCATGAGCAATAGAGAAATTATTGTCAAACTGTACGTTGTTAGCTAGATTTGAGAAAATGGCTGTGAAACACAGTCCTCAGTTTCAAGCCACTTAAAGCTAGGTTTTCACATTTGCTGTGTCATGGCATTCTAGGGAGCTGAAGATTGAATCTGAATGGTTAGATTCATGCTTTAGTCATGTTCCTGCCTGAATACAGAAAGTCTTTTCAAGTTTATGTGAGGTCTTTAAACTTACCACTCATGTTTCTGTAAATCTACTTTGTATTTTGACATTCTGCATTTATATTTAACGAAAATATATTTGTACCAAGAGCCAGTAGACAGTTATTTTTATTCTACCTTTTAAAGACAAGCACCCTGTATGTAGGTAGACATCTGTTGGTTTATTTGAGCAAAACCAAGGTATGTACACACACTATTTTGAAATTCAGATGCTTGCTTTGCTGCTTGCTAAAATGTTCTTTGTTTTTGAAGTTTCCAGTTGCAGCTTCCACTAGTGTACAGAAACATTAACAATATTTATAAAACTAAGGTTGTATATCTTGTAGTTTCAATCTGTGTCTTCAGAAAAAGAGGCTGCAGCATGTCTGGAAGATATGTAAATCCAGTTTAGTTCTCAACTCCAGAATTTGTCTGGTGCCTGTGTTTTGACACGGCCATCAAAAATGCCACACTTCCTCTTTAAAATCACAACCTGTTATCTCCCAAGTGTCTTGCTGGTTGTAATTCAGTGTTTTCATCTGATAATCCCTGATAGTGTGGTCCTTTAGCTATACAGTTAATAAAAGAGTTTATCTTTCCACAGGCCATGATTGTTTTTGTGGATCCAAAGAACTTCCATTTAGAACTATACTCTATATTCTTCTGCCTTTGTCATGACCCTGAAGTTCCTGTCAGATATACTATGGCCACAAGCTTCTATGAAGTAAGTCTGCAATGGTTCTTTGTTAGTAGTTACATGTTTTTTATTTTACTTCTTTTTTTCTTCTTTAAGCTTACATTTGTGACTGTTGAACCAAAACAAAAAGACTTGAGAAAACTTCTTGAAATGATTTAGTTTGTCAAAGGCGTTCAGTCCTTTCTAATCTCTATATATAGCCCATATACAGACATTAGTCTATTTAAGTTGTGTGACATTTAGCTACAAGAGCCTACTGCTAGGTAAGCCTTTAAGGAGCAAAAGCTAGAAGAAACTTACAATGGTCTAGTACCACAAACATAAGCAATTGTAGTAATTGCAATATTTGAAGGCTTTCAGTGGTGTTAGAAAACAATGAGACAAACAGGAGAAAGGAACTTGCCACTTTCTGGTCCTGAAAACCTTATTTAGAACTGTACAGTTTGCTGGCGTATGCTGGTGTTCTGTGAAGAATATTTATATGGATCAAATCGAAGTTAAATGCTCAATTTAACATGAAACTACTTGGAAATTTATGCAAATGTAAAAGCCTATGTATTCTTATTATTCTGTTCAGTTTACGTAAGTTCCACTGTATTATTTTCATAAAAGCTAAAATGTAGAACCGCATAGATATTATTGGCTATATGGGGTGAATTCCAGGAATAAAAATACACTTTCTTCTAATTGTAGTAACCCATACGGGGAGATCATCAAGGTTTTCATAGTGGTTTTGCTAAGAACCCTTGTGTTTCAGTCCTTGAGCTAGCCCTTTATCCCATTTTGTTGCTGGGGAAGTTAAGTAAGCAACTTGCTGGAAGCATTTAAATCACTAGTAGAGGCATAAATGGCTTTATTTCCACCATTATAAGGAAGATGGTTGAATTTCCATTTCTCTTTACTTATTGATGCCTTGTCTTAATGAAGATAATCCAAGGTAATTGCTGACATTGTAAAATTAGCATCTAATTCTACATCATATTTTGTGTTAGATGTATAACACTTTTAAGGTACTGCCTGAATATAAGCAAAGTATTTTAGCTCATTTAAAAAAACCTGTAAAATTATACCTTGGTCTGAATGTACATTTAGTGCTGGTTGATTTAATTTTAACACCATAACTAGGCAACCATGTGACAGCCAAAAATGAGTAATTTATGGCATTCACTGCTAGGTGGATTTTTTTATTTTTTTTAAAATAAACTCACTGTAGCAATTTCCTTAAAGCTTCATCTTGATTGGAAGTAAGCTCTTATTTTCGTTTGGCTTACATAAATAAAGAAAACCATTAAAAAGCATCATCTAAATATTCTGTATGGCAAAAATCTCTTTCCTGAAGTTTTTCCTCACATTTGCTCTAAAACCTTTTAAACAGTGTGGAGATGGACTACTGGTGTTTTTTAGAAATTTATATGTAACTTATGAATCACAGTCAAAAAACCCAAAGAAATAAGGAGTGAAAACTTCAGATGGAAAGGCTGGGGAAACTTAAGATCCAGCACAGGCTAAGCCGATTTTTCTATTTTATCTTTTGTAAATTTTATGTTAACTCTCCTAAGGAGCATGAAGTACAACATTTGAATATTCCAGAAGGAATTTTTTTAGCCTTGCAGTGGAGTCTCAGAAATTTTTGATGAATGTGAAATAGAGTTAATTCTAAAAGCCTGTTTCATGGTTAGATAATAGGACTGTTTCTTGACTCATATTCTTTATGTAAGCATATTTTTAATGTGATCATTGGGAAAGTACACAACTTTAGAAGGCTGATATTAAACAACTGTTCTGCATCCCTTCTTCACGCTTGCTGTAAAGTAAGCACATGTAGTATAGCTGTTGTAGTGCCATGGAACTAAAGAATGTTTCACCTTGCTATCTTACTGTCATTTTTTAGGTTGCCAAGCTTTTAAATTCTGGTGTGTATACAATACATAAAGAACTGGTTACACTGTTACAGGATGAGTCACTGGAGGTAATAATATATGTTTATTGGAACTTTCTTTTACTTGTTACATTGAGGCAGATTATCTTGATGTTTAATAACTCTGCAGTAAGACAGTAGAGTCACTGAAATGATCAACAGCTTTTACTTCTGTTTAACAGACACTTCATAAAGATGCCAGCCTTCTGTGAATGAAAAGGAGGAAAATAGGGAGGTGTTTGAATTTAGTAAACCCACACTGAATTTGTTGGCTTTTAAAGTATTCATTCTAAATTGTTTTAATTGCTATGTTATTTATTACCTTACAAATTCTGTGGAAAGATTTTGTTTTGATACTGTATCAAAATAATGATTGATAGTGTTCAAGGTTTTTGCTTTGTTTTATTTTCATTTCTTTAATTGAAGAGGAGATGAAGAAGCTGTGTATGGTTCAAAGATCAAGATTTATAGAAAGAGTTTCAGTCCAAGATCTGGTACAGAATCTATGAGTATTTATGAGACAATATAGCTTAGTGTACCTTGGTTTCAACCTGCGTAAAACATGAATCAGTTAGATTACAGACAATACAGTGAGACTTTTTTGGACTGAAAAAAGGACAAATATTTATGTTTGAGACAAAGTCACCATTTTTTCTGATACCAGTTATTCCAATAGTTGATCTTTTTTGTTTTCTGTGTAGGATCTTTGGATATGGCATGGAAAAATGAGTGTTGCTTTCAGGTGCTTTTTTTTGTTTTGGTACCCTTTGTTAGACATTTTCAAGGAAATGAAAAGTGTTCATAGAACATCTACTTATAGTTTATGAAATTCTCACCCATCTTAAAAGAATTCTCAAGTTGAACACCTGAAAGCTGAGACTTGGATGCAGCTCTTGATTTTGAAAAATTCCTTGGTTTGATCCCTATACAGTTATCTAAATAATAAAAAATATTTGGTGTTTTATCTTACATACCACCTCAGTCAGAATTGGTGCCAAAAAAATATTTATGTACTTTTCTAGTCTAGTTTCAAGTATTGCAACATTTGAAGGTAGGGTTACTCTACTAATACAGGCTATATATTCTATTTTAAATTATCAACTGCAGTTTTTCTTAAAGCAGGAAAAATTGCTCTTAGGATTCCGCTGACAAACGTAAAAACCCCATTCCTTTGTATTTGTTGCGGCTCTTAACTGTCTATAAAATACAGATCTTTCTTAAGAATGAATGTTCATTTTAAAATATTGTATGCTGTGAGTAGTTTAGAAAACATTGACTGTGGTATTCAGTTTGTTTTCCTAAACTGACACCTATAATACTTATATTAATTACTACATTAAAACATCAATTTTAAATCCTAGTTCTCGTCAGTGCAAACAACATTGCATCTCTTTTTTTTTTTCTTTTTTTTTTTTTTTAACATGGATGTTAGAAAACAGTAACATAAGAGATGTCAGCGGGGATATGTTGGTGAGAGATAAAAATTGAGTCAAGTTAATTTACAGACCTCATTCATGCAGGCTTTCTTTAAATAGGTGTTAGATGCCCTGGTAGGTCACCTTCCTGAAATCCTTGAACTAATGACTAATGGAGGAGAAAACAGTGGATCAGAAAGCAAGGTGGGTATTCTCATGGGTGTTTTTTTTAATTTGCTTTCTAAGTGAAGGTAGTAGCAAAGTTGTTCAGACATTTATTGTATGAAAAGGCTTTCATGATTACTTTTAGCTTTGGAGGGATACAAAGTTTCTGTGGTTTTTTGATTGTTTGTTGACTTTATAAACTCTGAAATACAGATTTTGAAAGATTAGACTTAATATAAAAATGAACAGTTTATCCATGTTCTTTTTCTAATTAACCACAGATATGCTGAAATAGATCAAATTTTGAAATACAGGCATTAAGTTAAAACAAAACTTGGTTTCATTCTAAAGGAGTGATAGCTAATACCCACTTTTTTTTTTTTTTTTTTTAATATTGATGTGGCGGCTGCCCATGGTTGCCATTATCAGACACAGCTTCTGCTAGAAGGAAGCCTATTTCCTGAAATAAAGGCAGTGAAGTAGGATTTAGGAGATCTGTATTCAGCTCCCAACTTTGCTAATTTAATTATGTCGCTCTGGATGCTGGTTTATTCATTGACTCCTTACCTGTAAAATGGAACATAAAAGATTATCTCCTGCTTCAAGATGCTTGCATATTTCCTAAATGCATAGAGAAACTGAGGTATTCCAATAATATAAGAACTGAATAAATTTATTTTATAGTATAGACAAAAGTTGAGAGTGTAATTTAAAATGTGAATTTATCACATGTTTACAGCTGTAAATGTATATAACACATAACAAGTGCAATGTCAAGTGTGGCAATCTGTTTCATTTTGCTTAGTGCTAAAGAGAATTTAGCTTGGCTACAACAGTCTTTCCCTCCTACTGAGAAAAGATGTATAATTCCCACTAAAATTAATTAGGGAGCTGAGAAGAATAACTGCAAAGATTAAGAGGCTAGAAGGAAAATGGAATTTATTTGGTTTGGGAAAGAGAAGACTGAGGAGGGTCGTCATAATCATAGAATCATAGAAAGTTTTGGGTTGGA